>JAODKC010000001.1:20630438-20654265 GCA_026777985.1 Mormyrops attenuatus
TCTCTCTCTGCTTGTCATTCCCCAGTCAACCCCCCCCCCCCCCAATAACCCCCTCATATGAATATGATTACGATGATAGCTGGCCATCCCTTTTGTTTTAAAATTGTCAAAGATTGTCAAGTCCGAGATGAATAGTTTAGAACTTTAGATCCAGAAAGAAATTGTTTGAAACAAAATTGTGATCTGGACTGTTCTTTCTGGACCTGAGCTATCTACTTTTGGTTAAAGTTTACAAAATATGCACCAAAGTTTATAAAAGTTCTTTGGGAATGAGGGACTTAGCTACAGTTGCATAAACAGTACAAAATGGACATTTTCGCACCCTGGGTGGACGACTGGAATGACCTGGTGTTCTCCCAATAGTTGTAGGAAACGGAAGGTTTCTGGTCCAGCTGACTCTGTTATGGAAGAGCAGAGGAACCATGAAGAATGACAGAAGGAACCTTCAGAAATTAAAATCTCTTTTTTGTTTTCAGTGGAGACTAAGACCTCAATGTGAACACATGATGGCACTGAATCAGGCCATACCGCTCTAAACTGTTGTGTTTAGTAGTTATTGAACCAATCAGGTGTCTCCTTTCAGGCAGTGCTATTAGCAAGTTAGCAAGTTACATGTTTACATTTCACCCCTCCCCTACCTACAGCCTCTGCATGGTACCTGTGACGCTCATGCTCTCTAACTGCTCATTGGCTGAAGTCGACGTCATCATAGACCTTCGGCACAAAGCCACCAGGTAAAGCACCACCATACGGGAATCTCCCTGCTGCTGGCAAATGAAATTCTGGCCCCAAGGCTAATTATAGGGGGATTCTTAATAGCTTCACCAGTAAGCTTCTTGCGTAGACCCATATATCATATAATCAGGGATTGATATAACCAGTACACAAATATCTATTTGCCATATACAAGTTCAAATGCGTTGCAATTTCTTGTCATAAGAACACAAATGCACATAAGTACACATCTGCGCTAAGACAAAAAATTGCTACGCATTTTAATCTTTATACTGCAAATGTGTACTTGCATACCAATTATGTTAGTCCCTATATATTAGACTTTACAGCAACAGAGAACAATGAAATTTCTAATATAATACACTTCAAAATCCAGTCAATTAAGATCAGTGTTAAACAGTATCCTCTAGCGGTGAGGACAGGACTGGGAGATGAGTAGTTTTTGGAGAGCATGTGTTGGTATGGTCCCAAAAGCGTCAGATTAATCCTGTTAACCTGAATCGGGCTGCACCATCCTGCTCTGTCCCAAACTTACACCCAGCTGCCCTGGCCCATGCTGTCTCCCCCCACACAGCCCAGAGACTCTGGAGGTCCATGGCTCCTTCACGTGGCTGGGCCAGACCCAGTACAAGTTGCCTCTGCGGGCCCAAGAGGTCCGCAAGCTGCGCCTGACGGCCTGCTTCATCCACGCCGGCGTCTACAACCTGGGCACGCCACGCGTTTTTGCCAAGCTCGCCGACCAGGGCTCCATGTGCGAGGCGAGCCAGCAGAGCGCCACGCCGGCGCTCATCATCATTAACAGTGTCTGAGCCTGTCTCCCACCCCCCGACTGACATGCACACGCTGGACCCCGGAAAACTGAGATTCTTTTGTACAGACCCCCCCACCCCCACCCCCATTCCGACTCGTGTGCTTGTGAACATGGCAGTCACATGATGTTAAATAAACATAGCTGTTTTATGTTTTGACATCAGAGCATTATTGACTTGTAAGAGTACCACAATCAATATGGACTTCATTGCCACCGCCTCTACCTTACAGTTTGTTGCCCCCCCCCCCCCCGCCCCTTGTTGCCTTTTCTATGAAATACAAATAAAGATGGAGGGAGGCCTACAGAAACTCTTTAAACTGTCTTCCTCAAGTTGATAATTGGGGAGGTTTCCTGTTTGCTTTACAGTTACAGCTGAAGGGTAGTCTTTTTGTTTTCCTCTGCCTAAAAAAATGTGAAATATCATCTAGGAACTAAGTAATCTGGACCTGATCATGAAACAGTTTAGTTAGTTGTCCTTTGGTTTGTTGCATTTTACTTGAGGAATTGTTGAATTTGAGGCATGTTTTTTTTTTTTGTTCATGGAAAAAATATATAAATCGGGATATGATGGCTGTGCTGTTTTCACAGGCACTATTTTAATTTTCTACAAACGAATCATTTTCCCATTCTGTAACTCCACCTTTTTGATTAAGCTGTTATTTAAATGTATCTTCACATCTGGCTTTTCAGAAAATGATGTATTATATTTATAACAAATTTACTGTAAATAGAATAAAACATAACCAATTCCTGGTGTATAAAGACGTGTTTTTTTAATACCTTCAGTTTAGTATGGATCACACCTGTACGTGATATAGTTCATTGCTTATTCCCATCACAAACAAAACATGGGAAATGTCACCACCTACAGGCGAATTGCGAAACTACCGCCGTGGTGCGAAGGGGAAGCTGGCGTAGACGGTCAGGGACGTCGGAGGAGCATAGCCCAGCATAGCCTAGCATTTTATAGTGACCCCGAAATACAAAATAATTTATGGACTCGGTGCGCATTATACCGAGGAGGACCAGTATGTTTTCAGAATGATGACGGCAAGGTCATTTTTTGTCAGGATGCCCAGAATTTCTAGCTAATGCCCTGCTCAGAGCACTCTTGTATCGAATGAAAATTAGTGTTTCCCAAACAAAAGCTTCATTCTGGATCTCCGTTACTTTTGCTTCCTTTGCTGCGTAACAGATCTGATTGAATATGAATTCTTCCACGACCTAGAAGTACCCAGAAATGTCATTGAGCAAAGTAGGTAAAATCCAATTACTGGCCACAGCCTGGAGATTTATGTATAAGCTGCAGTAAAAGCACGCAAAGAAATCTGATAAGAATGCATTGAAGTTTATATATCACCTTGAGGTAAAAATCTAAGATACTGTAATTTCTGCTTTAGTGTAAGTCTTATCTTTAGAGTGTCCATGGTTACCATCTCCTGCGTACTGTACATCCACAAAGTGGCAGTCACGCAGGGAAACAGGGACAGCCCTCTGTCACCCCTCAGTTCTCCAGCTTCAAAGTGTCCCCATTCTCACACTGGGCAGAGGCCGGACCAGCTGTGACTCCAACTGGAGAAACCACATCCAGTGGCTTCACAAGGATTCCTGTATTGCGTGCACTGTTCTACATTATCCTTTCATTTTCCCATTGTATTTGTGGAACCTGTCTCTAGTTCATTTAATTTGTATGCAATGTGTTCCGAAAAGTAATATTTACTTAACGATTGATTTTCAAAGCTGGAAGGTAGGTTACTAATTTATAGTGGATTAACATCAGAGCGTGTGGCAGTGCCATAAATTATATGATTAAAGCAAAGTAGGCTTATAATTACAGAAAATCTTTTATTATGCAGAAGAGAAGATGCCTGGGACAGCTTAGGAGAATTATGGAAGATGTATGGTTACATGATTACTATTAATATTCTGTCATTTAAACAACATTTTCTCTTTGGGTATATGAAAGGTTTTCAGACATGTGAACCCGTGTAACGCTAATTAACTTGGTGACCCCTGGAGTTTTCAGACGTTTAACAATGCCATAGCCATGCAATGGGTGGCTCCCCCATCCTGGGTTATCACCTGCTTGCTGCTGTTGCTTCCAGGATGGGCTCCAAACCCTGGCGACCCTGCATAAGACAAGCATATATAGAAAATAGAGGGATGGATGGATGGAACAATGTCTTATTGCTAACTACAGTTATGGTGTTTTAGGGATGGAGGATAGCCAAGTCATGCAAACACAGGCTACTGTTTGGTGTAGCAAGATGCAAAAATCCCCAAAAAGAAAAGTCCCTTTCTGGTATTGATTTTAGAAGCAATAAAAAGCCTCCTTGAAATGGGACTAAACAGGATGAACCCTTAATGGTTCTGTCGGTTGGTCGTACTACATACATCGCTAAGTAAATTACCCGAAATTTGGTTCAGGGTCGTTGAAAAGAAAGTGGATCAAATTCTTGCACTGTGCACAGAGCAATGCCATAAATACAAAAACTATTGAATTTGACATAATTTAGCTAATTCCTTTTTTCTTAAATATGTTTCTGTTCATAAAGGAATTAGACCGAAACGTATCAAGTGGTCGTGAAGGCAGCAATTCAATATCAGTAAGAAGCCTAAGAAGTTCACAAATTCTGTCCAGTGTGCTATGCTGCCACCCTCAGGCTGTACAGGACCAAAACAGAATGGCATGATTTAGACTACAATCAATCAATCTAACTATCTATCTATTTATTGTCTGTCTGCCTGTCTGCTTTTCTTAATCTGACACAACAGTATGATGCTGGTAAGTATAGTTCGGCTAAACATTCCCCAACAGTTGCTTCAGTTCAGCATTGCCCTAATGACTATATGGGTGTGGTCGCTTGAAACTGGTTGGTCCCATGTATGGCATTTGTCTGAGACCTTCTGGAGACAGATATTTGTTTGTGACAACATTAGCGGGCCCTGTCAACAATGACAGGCTGTGATCATTGATGTGGTTCGTTAATGTTTTTTGACTTCGAGTTCATTTATAATTTTAATGTTTGGATTGTTAATATTTTCAAGGCAAATGACTCTGTTATATATCATTTTTCTAGATTTCATGCTGATAGTAGATCGTAAAAATAAGCAATTGTCACAGATGACAGCTCATAGTATTAGTTTGAGGATTTGGCATTAAGTTGGCAGCCCATTTTCTGAAACAGTTTTAAGAAAAATACGGTCATATAGGATTTGCTTCAGAGGTGAGGTTGGCCTATGTTTGCGTCATAGACAAACCATGGAGCATATTTCTGAAGAATATGCTTTTGTTTTGTAGCATATCCATCTTATGTAAGCCCTTGTCATTGGGGTTCTGGAGCCTATGGGCACAAGGCAGAACGCAACCCAGGATAGGGTGCCAACCCAATGCAGGGCACATTCACACAAGCATACGGATGGGCAATTTGGCTCCAATTAACTTCAGCATGTTTTTGGATTGTGGTCAGAAACTGTAGCACCCAGAGTTTAAATACTAGAACTCGTGGCCATAGGTGGAAATTAGCAGGAGAACATTTTAAACTGAATTTGAGGAAACACTTCTTTACACACCGTGTAGTTGGAGTGTGGAATAGTCTTCCTGTTCAAGTAGTGCAAGCTAAAACCCTGGGTTCCTTTAACCCTCTGGAGTCTGAGGCCTCTCAGCCACTTTCGGGGTAGTCTGACATGCCTTGACATTTTAAAATATTTCACCTATCTAAAAAACATTTATCCCAAAGTATTACATGTGCTTTTATTCAGCACAAACTCAGCGCCAATAATCTGAGACCACTTAGAATGTTATTATTCTATTTTTTTTTGTTAAAATCAACTTCAAACATATACTTCTCGAAATCTTAAATATCTGTCATATCCCGCTGGCGGTGGGCAGATGGGCAGAATGGCCTCCTCTCGTTTGTAAACTTCTTATGTTCTTAAACCCCACATGGGGAGATCATGTACACTCCACACACATAAAGCCAAGGTGGAGACCTGAACCCTGGTCCCAGACATGTGAGGCAACAGCGCTAACCACTGCCCCCTTTTGTAGTACAAACACAGAACAATTACATTTTGAAAATTAATTTTTTAATCATCACAACATCATTTTCTTGGGGAGAATTAACCCAGGAAGTGCACTTTGTTTACAGTAATCTGACAGTTTCATCCAAAGTAATGGGAAAAGGCTACAACGTTTTGTGTGCATTCTGGGATTTGAACCCATGGCCTTTATGTTATTAGGGCAATGCTTTACTTGTTGAGCAGCAGGAGGTATATTAAGGGAAGGTGTGGCTTGTAGTAAGAACATGCAGAAGGGGGGCAGTACTGGGGATGCCTGAGAACCTGCCTGGTTTGGCCCTTTTTACACCTTTGAGCATCTGGCCCTCAAAAAGTGAATCATAGGTTTCACAAGTTTCTGCTCCACTGTTCTGTTTTCTTGTTCTTTTTTTTAAAAGCAGGTTTTTACCCCAGGGGCACAGATTTGGGTACTGACGGCAGTGTTATGTCCCTATCGATATTACGGGAGTACCCTGTGTGTCTGGGGAGGGCGTGAAGTTCAGGGCAGATTTTGTTCCTACTAATGTCAAAACCAAACCTACGTCCATGTTTTACCCCCAGAGTCAAAAATTAGATGGTACTCTTTGCAATGGTCAGATCAATATTTGAACATTAAACCTGAGCATATATTTGTAAATCTTCAGCTGTTTTAAAAGGTTGAATCTGACAAAGATTCAAGTTTAAACCTTAATCAGATGAATGAACCCCTACAGGCAAACAACTGACAACCAAGAACAATTCATATAGTATTTATATATAGAAGGTCTGAAAGTGTGGGAAATTACCATTTTTGAAACTGCGGTGATGCTGGAGCCATTTCTCAAACTGAATCAACTGTATGAATAAGCAAGGCATCATATCTCTGGCCCACCAAGATACTTACAGTTTTGATGTTAACAGGTTTAACATACCAAGCAAATTTTATGTGTATGGTGTGGTGTGTGACTCAGTGGACTAAGCCCTTGTGCCTGTGATTGGAATTTTGCCAGTAAGATCCTTGCTTTGGCAGAATAGGCGCATGTCTGTGGGTCCTTGTGCAAGACTCTCAAGGCCGAACTCCATGAATGCTGCTGCCAAGCTTGCGCTCAGTGACATCTGTGTCATGAACAGCAAGATGGAGTAAGTGAAAAGAGAATTTCCTTACAGGGATCAATGAAGTTTTGTTACCATTATAGGCCTGCTTCGTGATGTTTTGGCTTGCAACTACTATATACTGTACAAGTGTACAGCTCATAATTTGAATACTTACCATTTTGAACTAAGATGTTACTTTTCTTTGAACTCTTTCCTTTCTTGTTTCACATATTTATTTATTTCTTTCATTTACACAAAAGTATACTTACATACTGTCCAAGTAATTTTTGTCTGTGACTTTGCTTAATAGTTACTGTAACTACAGTACTTCTGTCTCGTAATTACACACACCGCAAGGTGAATTTCGTAGTACGGTATTCAATTAAGAGTATGATTAAAACCTCAGATGGCACATTTTGCTATAGGGCTAGCTGTTGTTATTTAACTATTTTTCTTGATATAATGCACATATATACACTACAGTACATATTTTTTGGCGTTTTATACAGCATTGACAGTCATTTCACATTATTTCATGCTGTATCTGTTGATGCAGAACATAATTTTTCTTTATCATTATAATATATTTTCAGGGCCATACAATCCTATAGGCAACATAGGACACCAGCTTCTGAGGGGGCGCTGACTTGGAAGTCAATGTCATTTTACCTGGACCAGGGAGTGCCAGCGGTGAGGCTCACTTACGAGTATAGGTCACCGTAATTGGCTAGGACCAGTACTGTATATATTATGTTGTAGCGGCGGACAGTGTGGCAGGTTGGACTGATGCCAGCCTTGTAAATAGTTCTTTGTAGTCTCTTGTGTTGCATGTAAATGTGCTGTGTTGTTATGTCATGTACAGTGTTGAAGTACAAAGCATGTACTTCATGTACGCGTGTGTGTGTGTGCCCACCATGAGTATTAGGATTAAGCGGGGCGACAGGCAAAGTGGGGAGTGTGAGTGCGTGGTAAATACAAGTGGTATGGGTGCCTTATCATTATCAGCAACATGGCTCAACAACCCAGTTTTACACTGGTGTCAGAAGTGGGATTGGAGTTGGTTCCAGCAGCAGTAGTGGGGAGCACCAGAACACCAGATGGAAACCCTGAGAACCCAGCAGCGTGCCTTCCTGGGGAGAACTGATGGTTCCAGCACGATCTGCCTGCTCTGTGCTCAGGCAGAGTGAGCCGAAGCGAGCACGCCGGCACAAGAAAGGGGGGTGAAGCCCACGGTGAAGCTCCTGCACTATGGAGGGAAGGAGTGCCTGGACACTTACGTGGTCCAAGTGCACCTGGCTACCCGGCACAATGGCTGGAGCGAGGAGGAATGCACTTGGCATTGGCACTGGAGGAGGAAGCGCTCCAAGCTCTCCTCAGAGCAAGCCCCTGAGGAGCAGCAAAATCTCGCCACCCTGGAGGAGATGCTGGAGCTGCGGTTTGGCAATTGGCAGTGCGTGGAGGCGAAGAGGCCAGAGCTGGCAAACTGGTGAAGGCGGGACAGTGAAACCCTGGGGGTGTTTGCAGTGGACATCCATATCCTTGCGCGGATGGGCTACCTGGACTTCCCTGGCACCGCACAGGAAGTGCTGCCTTGGCAAGCCTTTATCCAGGCACTAACACTGAAGCGGCTGCGCCAGCACATCCAATTGTGGGTGCCGACTACGCTCACCAAGGCCCTGGCGGAGGTAGAGAGGGCTGCAGAATTCCTGTCCCTGCCAGTAACATCACGCCAGTCGCCAGCCACACCATGCAGAAGCTGCACCTGCATGCCTGAGGGCTCCGACAGTGAGGAGGAGCAGCATGTGCATGTGACCCACACAGAGCCACGGTGGAGATGCTGCCCCCCAGCAGCTGCCCCCTTCCACCGCTGCAGAGACATCGGGCACTTCGCCTGCGACTGCCCCACCCCGGCGCCACACCCTCGCCCCACCCACAGCACACGCCAATCTAACCCCAACAGCTGCACTTAGAATAGGCTGGCTTGGCGAGGCTACGGGTCTGTACATCGACTGCCTGGTAGCTGAAACACCCTGCTTTGCACAGCGGCACACATATGGTGGCCCTTTAGCAGGATGGCGGCGGCCAGCAGTGGAGAATAAGGAAGACCACTTGCTGTGGGAAGGGAGCAACACCCAGGAAAAGAACATCAGCGACACAGCCCCAAGCCCAGTCCTCCATCACGGAACAGTAACATCACAGCGGGGGTGTCTTCTGAGGTGTACAGAAGGTGAGGCAATATAGCAGCCTGGACCTGACGGTTCTGTTGGACTCGTTCCAAGACATCTTTGCCGTCAGGGACGAAGACTATCGACCCTCTTCGACTTGGGACATGCCCCACCCAAACGCTTCTGTCCCTACGTCTGTGGCTGGCAGTTCTGGTTGCAGAAGGACCACGCGTCCATGGCGTGGCTTCTAAACTTCCGCACCCTGGAGACACAGCTGGCCTGCTGGTTGGAGGTGCTGGTGGAATTTGACTTCAAGATCCAGAATCACCCTGGGAAGCTGCACGGGAACATGGACACTTCTTTTCACTGTCCCTGCATCATGGTGAGATGCTATTACTGTTGCTGGGCAGAGGAGCGAGATTGGCTTGCTGCAGCAGTAGCTGCTGCCCGCACAATGCCGGGCAACCATGCTCACCACGGAGCAGCACAGCGACCCTGGGCTAGCCAGGGTCAGGGAGTGGATAAGTGAGGGTAGGCGACTGGGCTGGGAGGCAATTTCGGCCTCTGATCCTGAAACAAAGGCCTACCACTCCCAGTGGAACACCACGGCTGATGTACTGGCACTGGCGATCGCCAAATGGCACAGAGGAGCTGCTGCAGTTGATGGTGCCCTGGAGCCTGTGCCCCACTGTGTTGAGGTCAGTACATGGAGCTGTCGGGGCCAGGCATTTTGGGGTAGCAAAGATGCTGGGAGAGCTGTGGTGGTGGTTCTATTGGAACGGCTGCCGGCAGGACACTGAGGTATTCATACACTGCTGTGATGCATGTATGGCTAGGAAGGGTCCTAGCTGGAAATCCCAGGCTCCTCTGTAGCCATACCTGGCAGACACCCTCATGGAGTGCGTGGGGGTGGATGTCCTAGGCCCCTTCCCCCACACCGAGGCCAGGAACTGCTACATACTTGTGGCCATGGACTACTTCACGAAGTGGCCCAAAGCGTATGCGGTTCCTGACCAGAGTGCCACCACCATAGCGGCTAAGCTCGAGCCACTTATTTTGCAGGTTCGGGGCCCCGATGAGCTGCACAGTGACCAGGGGAGGAACTTCAAGGTGCAGGTATTCAGCAAGGTCTGCCGGCAGCTGGGGATCGTGAAGACCCGCACCACCCCCCTTCACCTGCAGACCGATGGGCTGGTGGAGCAGTTTCATCGTACACTAGCCACACAACTGGCGATCCTCATGGAAGAGGACCAGCACGACTGGGACATCCACCTTCCCCTGGTCCATGGGGCATATCGCGTAGCAGTCCAAGAGAGCTGCTGCCCTAATGTTTAGCAATCAGCTGTGGACCCTCCTTGAGCCGGAGCTGACATCGGGATTGGACCACCCGCGCCAGCTTTGGGAATGAGTTTGCGTCGTGCATGAGCTGGCCAGGGACCATCAAGGCACGGCCTTAGCTAGACCGAAGAGGGCATATGACGTCTTCTGCTGGGGACAGGCTTTTCAGCTCAGGGACTCTGTTTGGGTGTACTGCCACATCAGGAAGAAGGGGCAGTCACTCAAGCTCGACAGCCATCGAAGGAGCCCTGGAACGAATCTCCAAGGTGGTGTACAGGGTGCGGGTGCCAAAGCGGCGCAGGACTGTTGTGCTGTACCGCGACTGCCTGGCACCGTACCAGCCCCTGGCCCACTTAGAGCAGCCATTGTTGGGACTGGTGGTGAGTACCCCAGCAACAGGGACTGATCAGGAAGGTGGGGGACTTGGGGGCCCACAGCTGCAGAGGACTAGTCAGTGTCCAGAGCACCTCAGGGACTTTGTGGGGGTTCCCGGACAGATAACACCTTGGGGGGGCAGCGCAGCAGGTTGGACTGATGCCAGCGGGGCGACGGGCAAGGTGGGCAGTGCGAGTGCGTGCAATAAACACCACCAAGTGGTTAAAAGCAGGACCCATCTCTGCCTGATCCATAACAGCAACATGGCTCAGTGACCCACTGTTAGAATATTTATAAAATATAAAACCCATTTTGTTGCTTTTTTGGCATTACTAATGACAAGTTTCAGAAATTTATTTTATAATATCTTATAAAATAAATATACAATTTACTTTAGAAACTGCTTAATTTAAAATGTTTCTCAATTTCTTTGCGTAATCACCATAGAATGTTCTCCAACAACACTACTATTTGCTTAGGCCTATAATCCAATGTTAAATCTATTTATCTTTTTGTTAAGCTAGTGCTGGCTAATATTTGCCTAATTTATTTTTACAAGGCATTGCAACATGGCCTACAATTGTTTTGCATTTTGTGAGCCATTTTTATAAAACAAATGATTACAAAATAGAAATTACGTATCATGGCTACACCCACTTTAAGCGAGTCAGAAATAATTGTTTGTATTGTGCTGAAGGGTGTAGATGGGAAATCAGTGTCCAGTGTCATTAATAAAGGATGACTTTTAACCAACTGGGTAATATAAAAGTAGTACTATAATAATTATTATTCTTATTATACACTTGAACAAACAACGCTACCTTACTTAACATGTCCCTATACCTAAATACATCAAACAACCACAATGAAGAACATAACTTCATTAATCAGATATGAACAACGATTAATAATTTGAAACACATTATCCATAACAATCATAAATACATAACCTATAATCTAAACCAACAAATGATACGGCTAATGGGGGCCCTAATAACTAAACAAACAGCTTAAAGGATTCTATTCATTTACGTTTATTTTTATTTCGCAGACATTTTTGTTCTAAGCGACGCAAACAGCACGTGACAAACATACGCGCTGTGGAGGAGTGGGACAGGCGTAAATGCGGCTAAGCTAAGCTTCCAATGAATGAACGTGTAAATCGTTTTGGAGCAAGGGCTACACAACAAAACAAGAACCTAATAAGACTATTCAGTGACAGAAGGGCAACGTTAAAAACATTAAATTCAGGGATCATTCAATAGCCCTTGTGATATTTTCGAAATGAACTCAGGTACACTGTTACTCGACATTTGTATGGAATGTGGTGACACCAGTTTACGGCGGCCTACAAATTCAAAAGATCCCTTCCTGCCGCCCGAGCCTTTTATGTATTTGAATCTGAGACTGAAACATATCCTGGAGTAATGCAGGGGAAGCACTACTGTGACATTTTTACATTTTAGTATGGACAATACATAATTACCCAGGTTAATCTACAAATGACTCGTATTAAGTCACAAACCAGATTAAACTGAGTAAGAATCCTACATATTGGTATGTCCTGGCCAAGGTAAGAATGGACCTTGAAGCGCGCGGTGGGCGGGATTACTACGTCTTGTCAATCACCGAATGTCTTAGCCCATTGGTTTAATATTTGGTGCCCGGTGGGTTAATTCGGATAGTAATTGGTGGCTAGGAGAGGTGCCCTCCCCAGTCAGGGTGGTAGGTCACGCCCACCGGAACGGCTCCCCGCAATTTCAGATGAAATGAATTAAAATGAGACCTAGTCTTTCTGACTTTAGTACTTGCAAATGTTGTTAACAAATCGTGGATTTCCCACTAAACCTGGCATTTTGGGCAGCCGTACCTTGAATTGTGCCCCGGTAGGCGTCACGGCTCGGAGCACCAAGCGAGGCGTCTAACCGAGCGAGAGTTTGGGGAAGATTGGAGAGTGGGAGGAGGCAACCCCGTATCTCTTTTTCCGCATGATCGTTTTTTGAAAGCCCCTTTTTCGTGGGCGGAGGACGCGATCCTACAGTAAACATGTGGGGAAGCCAGTGTTTCAGCAGCGGAGAGTCATGGTTCTTCGCCTGACGCTTCATAAACGGGTACAGCATGCCTGGTGGGCTACATAGTCCTTGTTAAGGCCTGGGGGCTTTTTCCATCTGGAAGTTTCCTCGCTTTAGGTGTCTTGCCAGCCCGGTTTAACACGGGCTAATCCCGGTTTTAACGCGGGATAAACACTGGATTTTTTTTTTCTATCGCGGCTCCATGAACGACGCGGGCTTTGTACACATCCTGCACCTCGGATGAAGAATTTTTGCAGGGTCGGCTGATTTATATACATTTTGCCGCTGAATGATTTGTCATTTATTTATTCATTCATTCCCAAAGCAGAATCTCTTATTATGTGCATGGGATTGTTGGTGAGCTAGCTGACTGTCCCATTTCCATCCGCGGCTCTCAGCAAAAATGATCATCTGGAGGCGGTGGCGGCGGATATCCTTCCTCGCCTTCGTCTTTCTCTTCTCCATGTCGACGTCCTGCCTCTACTTCATTTATGTGGCGCCCGGGATCGGTGAGTGATCCCTCCGACAGCAGGTCCATACGGACGCATTGGCCCGGGTAGGGCTTTGCGGTCATGACTGTGATCTGTTGCAATCGGTGAATTTATGCATTAATCCCGACCTTGTTTAGCAGCGTCGGATCACCCATTTTCCAATTTGAAATCCGTTAAAGTATTCATTGCCCCTTTATGGCCCGGCTCTTGTCCGGAGAGTAGGCGACTCCACGGCGGAGAGGGGAGCCGCAGCCTCCGCAACTCCCAGTCCCTGCGGCATTTCGCCGGCCGGGAAACCGTGGCATGTTTACGGCCATAATACCAGCGGCACTTAAACCCAACTGTATTTAGTCACTGTTTACTTATACCATCGTGAATTTGCAAGCCCCAAGAATCAAATGAGTTCTTTTTTGTATGCAAAAAGGTGAAACGCTTTCAGAGTGATACGCCTGATTAGGTAGATAGTGTCACGGAGTACAGCAGATAATCAGATGTAATCCCTAATTAGGGAACCGTAATGATATAGTGATACAGACGGAGGAAATGTGTGCGGCGCTTGTCTGTGCCGGAAGGCACTACTTCGGCCCGTCTGTTTTGTTAAATGTCGGTATTTACAATAAATACCATAGGCGTGTGAAATACCTGCGCCGAACTTCACGGCAACCTGTTCCTCAGCTCACCTGGACACCCGTACCATCTGTCGGCTGAACTTAGAATCGGCCGCTGCAATTGACAATAAACCTACAATTTACGTTTTTGAATCACAGACGTTATGTAGTTTTGTAGTGGATTGCTTCCTGGCAAATGGGGGAAAAAAATGAACCCGCAGATATCCAGATCCTGACCGATAAATCGGTGAAGCAGCCTCGTAAGCGTTTTGCTTCAAGCCTACTTCAAATTGTACACTATGCAGATATTTCAGATAGTCACCGTAACGGTGTTTCTTCATCAGAAACGGTCATGTCGCAAGATCGCTGTTGCTTGGTGTAAGTAAGCCTCAGGACAGCATCTTGTAATAAATGATTCAGGAAAGCCCGGTTTGTTTTCCTTACGCACTATCCAACAATAGTAGCTTCCCTTAAAGTTTAATGTATTCTGTATTTAACAGCCGTTCTGTTTAGGATTATGTGTGTTTCGTGTCCAAATCTAGTTACACTTAATCCATGATTAACTTTTGAAGCGATTTGCAGTCTCTCTCTCTCTTTAAAAGAAAAAAAAAAACTGGGTCTTTCTGCCTGTCTCCACGTTGCAGTTTTATGTTATGGCAGATTCATAAGAATGCCTTTTTTTCTCTTCAGCGAACACCTACTTCTTCATGGTGCAAGCCCAGGGTATGATGCTAAGGGACAATGTTAGAACGATCGGGCACATGATCAGATTGTACACCAACAAGAACACCACTCTAAATGGAACTGGTGAGCTCTGCTTTTTCTCAGCTGGTCTTAATGTTTAGCTGCACTGGCCTCTTTCATCACTGTGGTAAACGATGGGAGCTGTGGTAGGTAGGTACATTACTTTGGGTTTAAGGCTTAATTTTAAAAAAGGACAGTCTGTGTTATAAAGACTAGATAAAACTCAATTGATCCCAAGGGGAAATTCTTGTGCGTAAGGTACAAAGGTACGTAAAGTGGTGGTCTGGTGGTTAGGATGCTTGCCTCTGGACCAAGAGATCGTGGGTTTGAGTCCCACCTCTGGCATCATTGGGTCCCTGAGCAAGACCCTTAACCCCACCTTGCTCCAGGGAGACTGTCCCTGAATTTAGGAAAATGTAAGTCGCTCTGGATAAGAGCGTCCGCTAAATGCTGCAAATGTAAAGTGTGCACAAACATATAATACAAGCCAAAGACAGTAGAAACAGTGCAGACAAATTTTTAAAATGGCACACATTACAAACGTATAGAACATTCTGAAAAATTGGGGAAAAGAGTAAAAAAAATTAAAAAAACACTAGGGATCCAACACTGCTGGTGGCCCAGTTAACGGATGCAGCATGTATAATAAACAAAAATAAATTAGTTTATACTGCATGACTTGCGTATTTGTTGATGACAAACCTGGGGGTGTGGTGGTGTAATAAGATGTTCAGAACCTGAAGGTTTGTTTCTTGTGTATTTCTTCACTAAAGATTACCCTGATGGTAGCAACTCCAGTGAGTACATTGCTCAGCCAACAACCTATCTTCCTGACAACTTCACGTATGCCCCAAATCTCCCATGTCCCGAAAAGCTTCCAACTATGAGTAAGTCTCTGGAAGTTTCTGGAACAAGGTTTAAACCTCAGCAACACTGTACTTTTTTCCTTCTGTGGACATGTTTGATGGATGAAAAAGGGTCCCACCAATACATTGTTGTTAATGTTCTTATAGCTAATTAATTATGTATTAGAGGTAATTGAATAACTAATTCAGTTAATTGCATGAATATTGGTTGTGAGAAGAAAATGTAATAAATTAACCTTTTTTTTTTTATTTGCTCATTTACACATGATGCATTTGTGTCTTCTCTGTAGATTTTTTTTTATCATGTGGGCGGCATTCTCGTAATTGTTTTCGGATCACCCACACATTGAATGATGAAATGGTTACTAATCATTGTTGGATGGATTTTTTTTTGTTGTGTTGTTAGAGGGTCCTATCGAAGTCAATATGACTGAAGTCCTGATGGAAGAGGTGGAGCTAAAGTTTTCCAAATATGCAGATGTTCAGTCTGGGGGCCACTGGTTACCCAAAGACTGTAAACCACGCTGGAAGGTGCGCTTTTCTATACAGGATTTGATGCATCAATGAGTTCTGTTTGAGTTGTTCTTATTGCAAACTAAAGGAAGCGGATCAAGTAAAAAAACTGCTGCAATTAGATCATTATTCTAATTCATTATTCTGTTTCAAAATGTTGCATACCTCATACTATCTACAGTATATGTAACTTATGTTTTTCCAAAAGCTCTACCTTCAGTTTCCATTTCCCCATTTCCTTTCCCAGGTAGCCATCCTCATTCCCTTCAGGAACCGGCACGAACACCTGCCAATCCTCATCCGGCACCTGGTCCCCATGCTCCAAAGGCAACACTTGCGCTTCGCCTTCTATGTAATTGAGCAGGTATGTAAAAATGATCTTTCAAGTTAGAATAGTCAGACATCTTAAAGTAGCTTAAGTATAATCTCACAGTCCAATGAAGAAAGCGTATCTCCAAAAATCCATTATTTCTGGAGTGTCTGAAAATACATTTTCTCAAAATCTAGTTTGCAAAATGAATCTAAAACAATGTAATGAGGCAAGCTTGGAAGCACAAATTGAATCCTATCTTTACACAGTCTTCAGTGAGGCAAGTGTGTCAGTGTCAACAAGATACAAACTGATCTCGCTTTTCATTCACAACTAACAATGCTGTTAGTTAGTTATGTTGTGAAAAATAACCCATGCAAACAACGATCGTGAATACATATGTTAAGTAGTACAAACACAAAAACTAGTTAAATTGACTACTTGAGAAAACATCTTTTCATTGGTTAGATGTCAAATGCTGTCAGTAGTCAGCAGAGAATTGGCATATTCCAGCTATAGTAAAAAGTCGCGATCATCCAATGTTTTACCATGTTTTTGTTGTGGTTCCCCCACAGTACCTTGGCTTTACATGTATTACAAATTGCAAGCTTTGTGCTGTCTTCACTCGCACTGCAGAACTTCCACGCTAATGTCATGTTAGCACGTGACTGCGAGCATGCATGCGGCTGTGAGGCTATTGACTGTGCTGCTGTATGTCAGACATCTGGTGCATGTGTATAATGGACCGGCTCGGTATTGGAAATACATGAGACTGACAGGCTGGTCTCGGCCAATTCCATTCCCTGGCTGGTCAATCAGTGCATCTCTAACATATTATCATAAGCCTAAAAGCACAGCAACGTTTTAGAATTCACTTCCGTTTGCTTTTTGTAGACTGACTGTAGCCATGTTGCATTCAGTGCCCCTCCACATACTGTAATTTATTGCATTTGTGCTGCATGGTTGCTTTGGCTCACTACTTGCAACTAATGATGGCCAAAATGACAATTCGTGAACCATTTGCTGTATTTTCTGACTTCACTAGGTGGTGCTCTCTCTTCAAAAATGGGCTTAAAGCATGTCCTAAGATAAACCAAGAGCACCATCTAGTGGGGCCAGAAAATACAGCAAATGGTTCGTGATTCGTCATTATGACCATCACTATTGCCGACTGGCAATTGACAAGTTGGCGTGTTTGGTGCGTTCAGTTGAACCGGTTAATAGGCAATTCTTGTGAGACTCATAAAACCCATTGGAGATGCTTATGATGTAATCTATTAATGTATTGCTATTTCTTATTTAAAATGCATATAATTACATTATTGGCCACTCCTATCACTGCTTTTACTTTTTAACTCATTTTGTTTGCCATCACATTCCCCCTAATCATTTTTTCCCATTGGACAACGCACAGCCTTTATGCATAGATTTTATATTGCTCTTCTTGATGTGCTTTGTCTTCTGTATGTGCTGTATGTCTGAACATTTTATGTTCCTCCTTGGGCTGTTGCGGTATAATCTCGATCACATGGCACGCTTGCAGTAATCACTAGGGCTTAATATGACGGGCGTAAACTTTTTGATTGGATGCCAGCTTTTCAGTACTATATGAACGTTTACTTATGCCCACAATTTGGTAAGCAGATTAGTAGTATGCCTAAAATATTAATGTGAGGTGTACCCAAAAGTTGGTAATCTGTATAAATTCGGAATATCCTTATGTTTAATAAGCGTGTCGGACTTTAAACTGCAAAAAGTACTGCCACACTGCCAACGTCTTTTTTACCTTGTTTATCTACAATATCTTCTCTTTGAAAAGATGGAGCTGCTGAGCTGTCCCTCAGCAATATTATGTGGCGTGCTCTGCCAACCGAATTTAATAAACGTAAGGATACTCCAAATTTTTACAGATTACTAACTTTTGGACATCATAATATGCCTATATGCACAGCATGCCACAATATTTTAGGCGTGCTACTAATCTGCCAACCAATTTTTGGCCATAAGTAAATGTCCGTATAGTATTGAAAACCTGGCGCCCCGGACACATGTTTATGCTCGTCATATAAAGGCCTGGTAATTTTTGCAAGTGCACCATATGATTGAGTTCCTCCTATGCACAAGTGTCATCTGCCCACATGTACCATGTCTTTTACTTGTGAACTCGCATGTATTTGGCTGACGGGATGAACAAGGCTTTGAACACTGCCATAGGTAGGACAACTGTTCTCGATTTAGCCCAATAAGACCCTATAGTGTGTCAGAATTGGGTTTGTCCTCAATTCCCCCGTGGATTTTGGGGCCTTGTTTCCCCATAACGCTACATTCAGAATGGCAGCTCTTCACATCCTCCCTTCCCCTCTCTCCCAGACAGGCACACAGCCCTTCAATCGTGCCATGCTCTTCAACGTCGGCTTTCAGGAGGCCATGAAGGACTTGGACTGGGACTGCATAATTTTTCATGACGTCGATCACATCCCGGAAAATGACCGCAACTACTACGGTTGCGGCCAGATGCCGCGCCACTTCGCTGCCAAACTCGACAAGTACATGTACATGTGAGTCTGCCCTGCCCTCTGTTTTCTACAGTGACAGTGAGCATTGACTAAACCTCTTGTTTCTGTGGCTCTTTCATTGACATTGCAACCTTTGACTTGAGGGAATGCTTAATCTAGGCCACTACAACACACAGGTGTGGTAAGTCCAATAAGAAAGTTTCGTCATGGTGATTTAGAGAGTAGAAGTGTTGGTTGTGCTAAAGTGTGACCTCAGAGTTAGGGTTTGGATTTGAAGCATAACTCTCACCTCATATTTGTGTAGTTGTCACGTTATGTTATTCCCCGACACCTGCCAAACTGTTTCCCAAATATGGTACCTCTGTGTCTAGAGGAGCTCAGGTTCCCTCAGTCAGACTGGTCTTTGTTCATTTTTAATATATATATTTTTTTGGTACGTATGTTTCTATTTAAAATTATATTGATAAATAAATAACTCCCCCGTTTTGTTTTGTGTACCTTGTGATACCTGGTGGCTGTTCCCTCATGCCCAGTGCTTCCACAGATAAATTCCAGGCTCACCACAGCCCAGCTTTGGATGAGTGCTTATGGAAATAGATGACTTAAAGCACTGCCTGACTTTACCTTTACTTTACATAAATAAATGTAATTCTTTTGCATACCCCAAGTGTATATTTTAATAGTATTAATATTGACCCAGGTGGGAACATCCTGTGTCTCAGGCCTGACCTTTCAGCCTGATGTACCTGCTTGCAGATGAGTCTGCATGGATGTAGGTCTACAAGATCAGTCTTGCTCTTTGAGGTTTATAAAACGGTTAATTTTTTCTTAACTGAACTTCACAAATCATCCATTTTTAACGTGGTATGTGGCTAATTCCACAATTAGGTGATAAGAAACGTAGCTTGTGCCACAGTCTTTATTTTTCTTTTTTTAGATTTTGTTTGTACAGTGGTACCTTGGAACATGAATTTAATTCATGCCAGAAGGCTGGTCGAGTTGCAATTTGGTCGAGCTCCAAGCTGAATTTCTCCATAAGAAATTATCTAAATGAATATATTCTGTTCCAGTACCCCAACTGATTGCCTGTTTAAACTTATCTACCTACCTAACTAATGATAAAAACATTAACAATCAATAGAAAACTAATACGCACAACAAAAAGCACAAATACCAAAGCAATAAACGGGTAATGAACGACAATTTATGGGCACTTTACCTGCACTGAGGTGAGCTGGTGGCAGCTGGAGAGGAGGAGGGATGGACGGGTTATTGTTTGGAAGGGGAGATGCATCTAGATCTGCACCAGGTTCGAGCAGATCTGTTTTGTCCTTTGGTCGAGTTGCCGTTAGATTTTGCTCGAACGACCTGTTCAAGGTCCAGATTGGTAGAGCTCAAAGCGTCTCAACCCATACAAGTTTTAGCAGGAATGGTTGTGTTCCAAGATTTCTGTCCAGGTACGAAAAAAATTTAGCAGACCCATTCGACGTCCGAGTTTGTCAAGTTAAGAGGCATTTCAGTTCCAAGGTTCTACTGTATATGTATATTAAATATTTTTTTCATACTCATTTCATGTCTCATTCACATTGCTATATATACATATTTTATATATTTCTTTTATTTTCCTGGAAGCATCACTCCCGGAGTAGCTTGTTACAGTGTATTGTATCCGCTGTGTGTAATGACAATAGAGGTATTTAATTCTGTTTTATTAGGTTAGCTGAAGACCTGAGCTGTTCTGTTGCCTGGTTCTTCCTCTACCACCTTCTGCTGGGTTCGATGTGCTTTTATTAATACATCCAGCCATGTGTCCTTTTCCCAGGGCTGGTCAGACGATGTGGCTCTGTCTGTTTCAGACTCCCCTACAGTGAGTTCTTTGGGGGTGTGAGTGGGCTGACGGTGGAGCAGTTTCGGAAGATCAACGGATTCCCCAACGCCTTCTGGGGTTGGGGTGGAGAGGACGACGATCTCTGGAACAGGTCTGTTATCTTACAGTCAGTGCTGATGACACGGCTCTTCACGGTTTTCTAAAATAAAGGTCAAGATAAAAGCTGATGATAAATGTTATGGATATCAAATGTAATGTACACTTGTACCTTGTGTTTGTTCACTGGAATTTTGGTTTTATGGCTTTTTAAAAACCACACTGCATTGTTAGTTTTGATTATTATTAGTGGTCCAAAGCTTGAATTTGACTCTCGTGTCATCTTTTCACTTCAGGCTGTTCACCTTACACGGATCAGCCAGACAGTGGTGCTATAACTTAAAAACAACTTGAATACCTCGTGGACAATAATGGATGAATTTGTTTGGTCAGAAGTAAAATTTAATGTAAATATTCTTTTGCTGACAATGGGGGAAAAAATGCCCCATAGTGCTTCCCATCCTTGCACTCTTTTGGCAAATATGCTAATAGCATAGCTTGTGTTTTGATGGAACTATTGGGCTGTCACCTTCCGGTTTTATTGTTTGCTATATGATCTCCTTCCCCCACAATGCAGTGCAGCTTGGCTTTGTGTCGCTGGTGGAATTTCGCCCTCAGGGGAAGAACAGATGGGGACCGCTGTCTTAGATGAACTGAGCTAGCACTGTGGTTTTCAGCTATCTTGAAAATTATAAGCACATAACATCGCCTTTTGCTAGATTTTTGGCACAAGCTGAAGGAAGTCTGGCATGCAGAAATCTTTTTAGAAATGGGGCAAAATACAGACCACATTGTCCACTAGGTCAAAACCTGAAACTTTGCATGACTAACCGTCATGCTGGAGATTTGCAGCCTGATTTGCGGCGATGTTGTACAAGCTGCCATTTTAGCTCCTGGACTCTTTGGTTTCTCGGTTAATTTGGTATCTGCAGGATTAAAATGTCTCCATACGAACAAACCTACAGATTTTCATGCCATATGGCTGGAGAAATAGCTACTGTTTGCTGTTTGGTGTTTTGATGCCACAATCACACATTATCACGGTCATTATGATAAGTAGCATTTGTGTTGTTGTTTTTGAATCTTATCTGCAATGGTAGCTACGCACCACTCAAATGTTTTTCAGACTACTTGCATCTTTTTCCTAAGGTGAAATCACAGGTCACACCCCACGTCCCAGTCTGCACCTTCTGGGGTCTTGGCACTTCAGTTTGTGATTTTTCCATTTCAGAGTGCATTTTTCGGGATTCAATGTGAGCCGGCCTGACGGCGATATAGGAAAATACAAGTCAATCCCACATCACCATCGAGGAGAAGTGCAGTTCTTGGGGAGGTGAGTCCATCTTTACTAGACCTCAGGCCAGAGCTTTGAGGAGATGCGCAGACACACTTTTTAAAACTGAAAGCCTTTTTTAAAACGCATTTTATTTTTTAATTTAAGCACATTTTTATGACATAAGAATAAAGAACACAGGAGTATTAAACATTAATCCAGTTTCAACTATCAAATATCTGTGGTAGTGCTAGATAAGGGTGAAATCAGGCTTTGAAATGGAGGGTGGGATTGCCAGATGCTCTCAGTCTGTGACTGGTTTACATGAAGTGATTCAGTATGGTAATCAATAGGAAGTGGGCTAAACCTGTGACTGAAGGCACATACCATTTGCTTCCTCGACTCTAGGTAATGTCTCAAATCGGCCTTGTAAAAAGGACAAATCCTAATTCATGCTCGTTCTGTTCTCTTCAAGACAGGCTTACACGGCTTGGCCCTGGAGGGACACGAGGGGTCTGGCCTTCGTCAATTTAACCCTTTAATTGTTCTAACAGTTTGGATTAAATCCGCAGATGCATCTAGAGATGTTGGGTTCAGAAACTCTTGTAATCTTACTGGATCTCCCCTAACTCCAGCCATACATGTGATCCTCACCTAAAACGCTCATGGTCCTTCGCTGTTACGTACTTTGAAATCCCATGAGTAACCTAATGCATGAGAGTATTTGGCTGACCCCGCAGACAGGCTAACAGCTGTGTACCCCATAAATCTCTCGAATAACATTTACTTTTGTGTTTGTGAGGCAGTGCTATCGTAGTTTTGATATTTTTAAATTTTTTTTTAATGGATTTTTATATCTCGGTTTCATTTGAGATCCAGTTTAGTTTTACTTTTCAGTAACATTTTGTTTTATTTGTTAGGTTCAGAAGCAATATTTAGCATTGTAGTTTTTCATTTTTAATGATTTATTTCAGTTTATAAACATTTCATGTCCAAGTTTTCATTAATGGTAATAAACCTGTTGTGGGGGCACTATGTGTGTGTGTTTTTTTTTTTTTTTTTTTCTACCCTCTTTTAAAATACGAAAAAATATCTTGATCATAGAAGCTATTTTGGCAGGTACGAGATCTGGGTTGTCTGGTGTCTGGGTAATCGGCATGTTAATATATATACGTATATGAACAACGGTGAATATGGTTGATCCTCTTCTCCTTCTCTCCCAGGTATAAGCTTTTGAGGTACTCCAAGGAGAGGCAGCACCTGGATGGTCTGAACAACCTGAAGTATGTTCCTGAGGTCACTTTGAGCAGCTTGTATAAGAACATAACAGTAAGCCTCTCTCCAGAGCTGGCTCCCATCCCTGACTATTGAGCCGGGGTTCTGTGAAGGGACTCTTGAACCCCAAACACTGAAGATGTGGGTCAGCAAGCCAGTGTCAGGTTCCGGCTCCGGAGCAGAGCATAGCTTAGAGGAAAATGGCCTAGTTACCTTAATTTTTAGGAAGACTCTCCCAAAGGGGGAATTCAAGGCTTGTATAACTGGGTGGGTGTCTGTCTCTGTCTGTCTCTGTCTGTCTCTGTCTGTCTCTGTCTGTCTCTGTCTGTCTCTGTCTGTCTCTGTCTGTCAGGTTGGTTGCATGATGAATGTCCACGCTGGCTTACGACACTAGAATCTACATTTTGACAGAAAATTAGGGGTGGGAAAGTATTGTTTTTACTGCGAAGCCTTAACTAAACCTCTATAGCAGTGTTACCAAATCCGGTCCTCAAGGACCCACATTGGATCCATGTTTTTGTTCCCTCCCAGCTCCCGAACAAAAACGTGGACTGTCTGTAGGTCCCTGGGGACCGGATTGGGAAACACTGCTCTATAGGCTTCCTCTGGGGGGGGGGGGGGGGGGGGGGGGGGGGGGGGGGGGGGGGGGGGGGGGGGGGGGGGGGGGGGGGGGGGGGG
>JAODKC010000001.1:20654365-20665095 GCA_026777985.1 Mormyrops attenuatus
CTCCCAGGCCCCGCAAAAAAAAGTGGACTTTTTTTTTGTCCCTGGGGTCCGGTTTGGGAAACAATGCTATTTTGGGGTCCCTTCTCCCCCCCCCCCCCCCATAGAACGCATAATATTGCCATAAAGACCAACCAATATCTTGGAACTACTATTTTTTTAAGTACTGTTTGTGTTCTGCAAAGAATTTTCTTTTGATATGTAAAGCAAATGTACTAATTGTTTTGTATTTATATTTAATATGTTAACTCATTTTACACAAGCAGTCCTAGTCTCAAACCTCTTGTTCCTCTGCCTGTGTATCTCGCCATCAACATGGGTTGCATGACAGCAGATGTAGATTCAGGCCTTAAATTACTTAGCATATTAGATTGATGAACTCTGCATATACGAATAAAACCTTATTTTGGCAGCTATAACTTTTTCATTTTGGCAGATTATACATATGAAATAAGTGGTAGGTTTGTTTTCTTGGGGTGCAAAATTTTAACAAGGTTTGGAGTTTTGATTTAATTGGCTTGCAGTATCTTCTGCATGCCCTTGTTTATTATTGAAAAGTTCATTTTTTGTCATTCCAGATTATTTTTTATAGAATGAGAGTGTGCGTTTTTTTCGTCTATTTATTTTGATTTATTTTTAAATATTTTTTGGTGGGTACTTTAGTGGTGTTGGTGTTGCTTGTCCAGACTTGGGCACAGAGTCCCGTTCCTTTGTGCCGTTGCTGCTAAATGCCAGAATGTTCCTCACATTGATTCTTATGTGTTTACTTGTGTTTTTATTTATTTATTTTTTAAAATATTGTGCGCAGTTCATACAAGACTAAAAAGAGCCACTATGAGCACAGCGGAGGCATTGTTCTTGAAGGGGTGCTATAATTGGGGACACGCTGACTTGCTAACTATTCTTAAGCACTACAAGTAAATAGTAAAAACTCAAATTTAAACATATGACTGACCCATGAAAAGGGTTGTTTTTTAATCGGATTTTGTTGAGGAAATTCTGGTACTTCTCATATTTATTGGTTTTGTGGTGTATCACAAGAAGAGAGCATGCTCAGTACAACTGACCAATCGGAGCATGGTCATAACAATACACACTCTCAGTTCCCCGTTTCCATGACGTCTGTGAGACTAGCCTGCATTGCAGACTGGATGGTCTGATTTAGCCTGTTTGTCTGGTGATGTCTGCATGTCAGATGGATGAAAGATGAATATGTTATGGTTTATTACTGATGCCAAATTTCTTAGTTTGTAGTGCTGCCTCAAGAGAATATAATAATAATAATAATAATAATAATAAAAAAAACAAACTATATATATACACACATACTAATTGTAAATGAAGTGAATAGACCCCTGGTGCATATGGTGGTGTGGGATTTTCAAAGGATTACTTTCTACAGTTTTCTAGATTAAGCGTGAACATTACAGCTTGTATGTTTGACTTGGATTCCCTCATTTCAGGTGGTATGCGTGGTGAGATGGTGTCTGAACAGAATGTTGCGTGCTTAAATGTCTCATTGCGAAAGTCTCATTGCGTTGTCATGGCCCGTTGTCTTAGTTTATTTCATGATTAAAAAAAAAAAACACAAAATAGGTGTTAAACCTCTTTAAGTGTGCTGTATTACAATGAAATTCCCGCTGCGAAGATCCAGTCTCCTCTTCCTTGTCCGTTTTTAAGGAATAAGGGATGATTCTTGTTGAAGTTGCACCAAAAATAGTTTGCACACTTTGCTAATACAGCCCCTGTGTGTTTTTTTTTTCTTTTTTAAAGGTAAATGTATTTGCCATTACAGTTGTAATGTTATTACGTTTTCAGTATTAAACTGTGCCTTGAGGTTTGACTTATTTTTAGTTTCCTGTTAAATATTTTTCACTGTGTCCATTTTACATGATGAATTGTGGTTTGAGTTGTTTAAACTGCAGTTTGGGTTCACTGCGCTAGACATATTTTTTTAATCAGGAGTTCCACAGTAAACGTTTTTGAGATCTTTGAGTGGTTTAAAGAAAATGAATACGTCTAAGTCTATGTTTACGATATATGGGTTTCTATATTTTAGGACAAAAAACTGACAGTTTGGTAAAAAAAAAAAAAACACCCAAAATCCCAGTTTTCAGTTTGTCTGTGATGTCATGCTCTGTATTGT
This sequence comes from Mormyrops attenuatus, assembly GCA_026777985.1. Classification (NCBI taxonomy): domain Eukaryota; kingdom Metazoa; phylum Chordata; class Actinopteri; order Osteoglossiformes; family Mormyridae; genus Mormyrops; species Mormyrops attenuatus. The sequence goes on from JAODKC010000001.1 coordinate 20,656,509, forward strand.
TTAATTAAAAGTGTTCATTGCTGAGCTCTTAAGCTTTGTCAGATCAATTCTTTCTACTCTATAAATTCCCACTATAGATGGTCATATTAACCATATATATGTTTTTGGGGGGTTTGTAGCAACATTCTTAAGTAGGGAAATACATATTTCATTACTACACAATGTTTCATCTTCTCTGGATGTTTAAAACAGTACTACAATGAATTGTGTGGGCTGTTCGGATTCCTATAGGCTTGCTATATATCAAAATCTTCTGTCAGTTGGGAAACCACAATGCAATTTCTCACTGAATATATTTTACAATATATCAGCCTGCTCCCCTCTAGCCCTCATCCCATTCATTTCTCTTCTTGAACATACCTGTCAAACAGTTTAAGTGTTCGGGAAAGTCTTAAACAGATTGCAAATGAGTGAATACACCTCTCTGTCATTAACAACTGTTCATGTGCTCTACCTAGCTCAATTTTCAGTAGTACAGTTCAAAAAGTTACATTTTAAATGGCAGAGATATGCTCTGGCAAGTAGCAAGTTTCATTTCTACTTTGGAATACAATGTGCAAGAGAATTGCTTACCATATATCGATATATCTCCTTTGTTATGTGGACTTTAAGTATCAAAAATAAGTAAAAAATGCTATTAAGTGGGCAGAGATTTAGAAAGTGAAAGTGCAGGACATTTCTTATGGTAAAATTTAAGAAACCATCTCTATGTTGCTGTGACCCTCTAGGACAGGGCTATTCAACTCACGGTCCTCAACGGCCGAGCACTGCTGATTTTCCAGCCTTCCTTTACCTGTGAGCCAGGTGTGAAGCCCCTCTGGCCAATCAGAATCCGCAATTATTAATCTAACTGCTGGGAGAACTGAAAACACGGCCTGGATTTGGAATCGAGGGCCAGGTTTGAATAGGGGGGCTCTAGGAGCTGTAAGGTTACCCGCCCGGAAGGCCACAGCCCTAACCATGCAGCTTTGGGTGTGTGTCATTTGGGGTTGGTGCTTTGTTTATTTTGAGAGACAGGGGTTCGATCCCGGCTTGTCAGGTGTTCCCAGCACGATGAGGGCCAACATTTGGAAAACCTCCAGGTGGGAAATGTAGGCCATGTGTGTGCCTTCTTATCACAGCAGTCCTTGAACCTTTGAGATGACATCATTGTAGAGTGCCTAGCAACCCAAGGGGCAATGGCCTATCAGCAGGGGTAAAGCTGGAAATTTGCAGCCCCCTTGCTAGGGTTGGCACTTTTGCAGAGCGGGTGGGGATGGTAGGCCCCTATTAAGTGCTGAGCCCTCTGATTCTGCCTGGCCGTCCATTGCCCTCCTACATCCCTGTCTATTGACGAGGTACTCAGAGCTACCTTTGTTATGGGAGACCAGTGGTGTTACTAATGCATCTTTGCTTACTGTTTGGGAGATCCTGACAGTCTTCGGAGTGGGTCTGACGGGTAAGCAGTCTGAAATGCAGAGAAAATGGTGAGATCAAATTGCACCATGGGGCCATGGTTTGTAAAAGTCACCTGCCACCTTATGGCATAAATCTGAACTTCTCCCTTTCAGTTGGTTGTTGCTAAAACCTCAGTTTTTAAAGAGTTAGCATTTTAATCTGTTTTGGGGTAATTATTGTAGGTGTGAGAAGTGCGGCAATGTAAAGTATTTCATACCTTAGTCTGGTGCCTTACAGTCTTGGAAATGTTTATATTTCATTTTTGCATGTTAAGTTCTCATTAAACATGAATGAACCGCCGATACGTTGCCGTGTCACTGGTAAACGTTTGACTTATCAAAGGCTAGGGGAAAGTGGTTTTAAATTCTCATTTTAAGATGATACATTTTTTTGATGGGTGTTGCAAGCAACACCCCGCTGAAGTGTTTTCTGGAATGCCCTCAGTGTGCCTGGGAGAACTCCCATTGAGAGTATCTGTGAATTCTTAAGAAAGTCACTTCTTGAAACGTAACTTGAGCTTATATTATAAGCCAGTATATATGCAAGCAGTCCAAACCTAAAAGGATTGGCTACGCACAAGCATACCTATCACTTTTGCGAGTTCTTGCTTGCTGGTGTTGGGTGTGATCAGTGTTTCCCCTACAGGCTGACGTGACAGTAACTCTCAGGAATGATGACTGGTGGTTAAATGTGGTTACACTTGTGGAGTAAAAGTCATTTAGTGCTGGAAGTTACTGTGAACAGCGACGCCCTTTTCTGCTCATGGGAAAACGTCAAGTGCCACAAACAATAGTGAATTATTAGTAGAAAGCACATGGGGAAAAATAATGAGGTCTACTTTGCAAAGATTATATTTGAGCTGAAGATGAAAGCAGCCAAATCTCTGGTGCAACTCTCTTCCAAAACCCCATAATTGTCTGTCTATATATAATTGAGTTGCTATCCTCTTGACTTAGAATGGAGATTTTTTTAGATGACCCTGACTTCCAGTTTGTGGTCATGCTCTTAATACCGAGACAGCCTGAAAACAATCTTGTTTGTTAGGTTGTAAAGACACTGAGGTAAGTATCTAATTCAGGAAGACACATGGTGATTGAGATTTCACACCTTAAGTAATGATTAAATAAGGGTTTTGGAAAACATATGTGCTAACTCTGCATCTTTATTTTGCAGAGTGTCTTCCAGAAACACAAAGCAGACATACAACATACTCAAATTTTCCAAAAAGAGATTTATTTTGTTTGTCACAGGCATCAAACAATTCAAATTATTGGTAACATTTTACTTGACAGGGCAAAAATACCTAGTAATAACTTGGCTACTACTGAAGTACAAATCATGAACAGAAATAGTTGCTACTTAAGATAAGATGTTATGATTCATTAATGAACAAACATGAGATCAGTATTTCACTTGTTATTCATTACTTGTCCCTTGGGTAGTTCCTTCTATAGTTCACAAGGGTTTGCGGAACTAAGTTATAGTAACAAATGTAGTAATTGCTTGAGATAAAACGTCACAATTTATCAATGATGAATTAATGAGATTGGTATGTAACTAAGAATTAGTTTGTCATTAAGAAATACATAAGTAATTGTATAATACTATATAATTTGTGACCCGTCAAGTAAAGTGTTACCAAAGTACTTAAATTGAAAGGACTTAGACTGATCTATATATAAATTTCATGCAGCATGTTTGTTTTGTGAGGAATATAAACAAACACTACCTGATTTACTGTGTTTTTCACACGTTCAATGCTATATTGTAGTAGTAACAATAAATCTTAGTCTTCATTTGTTATAGAAACAAGCATGTTAGAGGACAAATGGGGGAAAATGAGAATGCAATGAAAGTCTAAAGTCAAAAGCTTTTCAAAAAAATCTGTAATGTTATTTATGAATGATTTCATGGTCTTTAAAAAGCCTTAAAGATTGTAAATTAAGCACAAAAACCCAAATTGTTGCACCAGTTTAAGTGTTATAGGATTATCCTTACTGTACTCTCTTTTTTCACATGTCCCTCAAGTTTATGTGCAAACCACATTCCTGTACTTGGTGTACCAGTGTTAAAACAGGCTTTGTACATGTTCCAACTTCACCATGACGTGAATGATGAAATGAACCTGTATTAACATGATTATTCCAGTAGGGGGCATGTTTGTTTACTGTGCTAATATTTTAGTGCAAAACTGGCTTCCCTATATTAAGCACAAACTCCTGTGTAAAGCTCTGAAAGTTAACCTCGACATGCCCTCCTGCAGACCCTGCCTTTTGCTCCCTGGCATGGAACACATTCTTGAATCCAGACACCTTTTTGCATTTTAGTCCCTCTGCAGAAAGTCCTATTGTGGATTCTATGAATAAATAGAAATTCTTCCCTGCAGCAGTATAATCCCCCCCAAGGTAGTTTTTATGGATGAGACTGGCACTGACAAAATGGCTGAGTTAAGTCACAATGCACAATGTTATTACATCTTGGATTCCCCTGTAATTAAGGCAAACTGGGACTGTCTGTTAAAAGGAATAGGAAGTGACACTTGTGCAAGCAGCAGTTACATGTTGTATATATGTATAGTATTACCACAATATGGATGACATGGGGGTGATTGTGTGTGTGTGCGCGTGTGTGTGCGTGTGTGTGTGCGCGCGCTTCCCGTACTGGATAGACTTCAGCCACCCCACCCCCAGTCCAAGATAAGCAGTTGAATAATGGATGGATGAAATATTGTGAATATCAATATGTCATATTTGTACGTCCACATTCACTGTGTATTACACTTTTTAGGGCTTAGAAGCTTTTTATCTTTGGATGTTTTACGTTTAATACCCTTTTCAGGTTTGCTGTGAACATCCTCTTCAAGGTCATTCTGTAACCCACCATCATCTGCTTGGTTCTCAGTGGATGCAGACATTTCACCCTCAGGCAAACTTCCTGTGGCGTTTTCATCCAGTTCTTGGTCGAGGCTGACAGAACTGTCCTCTGAACTGATATTCTCTGATTCTGATTCTGGTTGGTCATCCTCTGATTTGCCAGCCTGTCTTGTCGCTAAATCAAGTAGACTTTCGGCATTCACTTGTTGGGAACCAGTTTCAGGTTCTTCAGACTCAACGATCTGTGCCACAGACTCTGATACGTTGTCCTCTGTCATTTGGTCACCAATAACTTGTCTTAATGCTTCTGTAGTGTCGTTGGGGTTGTCTTCTTGTTGTAACATTAGTTGAGTCAGCAGCGTCTGTTGGGTGTCAGCCATTCCAGGTAACGATTTCTGGAAATTTTGATTGCACTCTAGCTCATGTTCCTCTCCTTTCTGTCTTGAAACTCTGATGCTTTCTGGTTCTCCTTCTCCTTCATCTTGCACCATCAAATTAATTAATGCTGATGACTCTTGTTCCCTTGCATGACAATCACTAACACCGTCCTCAAGGGAACTTATTTCCATCTGGTCCTCTTGGGAGGACACCGTGGTTGGTCTTGACTTGTTTTCCTCCACCATTTGTTCATGGATTTCTTGAATCATGTCAGTACTTGAGGTGTATGAAACAGGTATCTCTCCCTCTGAACTTTGGCCAGTGTTAATGCACTCTTCTAAGACATCTATTTTCTCCTTCTTCACAAGATCTTCATTAGATGATTCAGGCATTACTCCACCTTCAGGGGCATCTTCAGCTAGCGTTTGTGTTAGCGTTTCATCTTCTACAATAGCTTCATGAGACTGAGGTTCAGTCTCTGCCATATCCTCTTCCGTAATTTCTTGAGGAATTGATTGACACTCAGAAATAATGTCCTTTCTGCTAGCTTGTAGATCAGACTCTGAAATATCTTGTGTTTCCACACAAGAGAAACCAATTCCCTGATTGATCCATACTTCCATACTTTCTTCTTGTTCTACTGTTCCGTGCAATAATGTCAGTTCATCTTTTACCACAGTTTGGATAGAATCAGTGCCAGTCTCAACAGAAAGGTCAATATGTGATTTTGGTAACTGACTCTCTGGAAATGATGTTTCAAATTCCAACATGTTTTCGTCCAGCATATGGCCAGTAATTCCTTGGTTCTCCTCTATTTGTGAAGCAGATAACTCACTCTCCTGAGACTTGGGACTTAACACTGACTGATCTTCCGTCATCTTAGAATCAGTTTCACTTTCAATTTCCAAGTCATGCAAGTCAGTTCCTAACACATCCATGTCCTCTTTTTCAAAAGAAACAACCTGAATCTCTTCAAGATCCTCTTCCTCTGAACTGAGCAATTCTCTGTCCTTCGTCTCGTTAATGCTATGGCAGATGTTTTCGGGCATTTGTGACACATCTTTTGGAAATATTCTTAATATTGCATGTTCTAATGTTTCTAAGTATTCACCCTCCCCAGTCTGCCTAAAGCCTTCTGGAATTTTCATTATATCAATATTATTGGAAACAGAAGTATCTCCTTCCAAACCCTCCCTAGTAATGATGTGCTCTTCTAAAACATCCAGTGTCTCACCCTCTTTATTAGATGATTTAGATATTTCATCTTCTTCAGAGGCTATTTGATCTAGCACTGTTGCATGTTCTATAGTAACATATTGGAAGTCAATGTCAGTATTGGCACACTCAGGCAGGCTCATATCCCTGAACACTGTTTCCTTAGAATCCAGCTTATCTTCTTGAAGACCTTTTGTCGCTGATATGGACAGGTCTATTTTCTTCTTCTCATGTTCTTCTGCTTCTATTTCTTTTGGTTCTTCAGAAGTTGTAACATATCTGTTTTCTCCCCTCACCATTTCTTCAGTTATTAATTTACTTTCCTCCTCCACTGGATGAGAAGAGCTGCCCAGGTCTTTGATAGCACCTACTATTCCTGAATCAGTTATATCATCTGCTAAGCTCTGGATTCTTTCTTGATTTGCCTGATCAGTAAAACTGATAAGTCGTTCTAGCTGAACCATCTGATCATTCAGTTCATTGTCTTCCTCTTTCTTCAAACGTTCCTTCATGTCTCTTTCAGTTGAGAGCTCGATGTCCATAAACACTGGCTGCTGTGGTGTGCAGATGACCCCCCCCTGCAGGGGCCATTCTTCAATATTTGACGGGCCTTCCGGCAATACCTGCCTGGTCTTTAATTCTCCTTCAGGGAGTGTGATATCCTGGGACTCTGGAGCATTATTTATTTGAACAAGGCCTTTATCTGGTTCAGCAGTGGTCTCTTGTACCACCAGATCTGAAGCACCCTTTCTCTCTATCAAAACAATGTTCTCATTCATTTTGAGGGCTTCTGGGTGGCCAGGAAATACAACATCTGGAGGAGCTGGGCCTACCAGTACTCTCTCTTCCTTCAGTATCATACTATCAGATCCTGGGGCACGATCCACAACATATATGGTGTGCATGTTTGGATCTAAGGGCTGTTCGGTAACCAGAATAGCATTATGAACCTGAGGTCCAACAACATATTGAGTGGTTTGTAACACAGGGGTGGTGGTGTAGTACACAGGCTGCTGTATGATGTATGGTTGACAAGGTAGGGTCGCTACATAGCTGGTATTCACAATCATCTCTGCAGGGCTCAATGGAGTTGGTGTGTGCTGCTCAGCAACAGCGATGTGCTTCACTTCACTCACAGACTCTTCAGTGTCAGTTTGAGGCCGACTGCAGATCTCAGCCAGAGTCATGAACTTGGGGTCCAAGTCATCCAGGAAGCTATGGTCATTGTCCACCTCGGTGATGCTGCAGCATGCTACTGATCCCACAGGTGAGTCACCACCTTCGTAAGTGAAAGCTAAAAAGCTGTCATTTAGCATTTCGCCATGTGCTGCAAAATTTTCCTTCTGCAAAATATTGAGAAAATACAGCAGTTAAAATTCCATGCTTTGTGTAGATATAGCTGTTTCTAATGTTGGCACCACATATTGATTTAAACTTATGATATTGTCTGGAAAACGGTTATGCAAATAACCATATTTCAAAATCAAATGCTTGATTTATTTGGCTTTTAAAAAGATATTCACAAATTTACTTTTAAGAATCTGTTGTGAAAGCACTGCTTTTAGAAATGTATGTAACTTGTCACGAAATACAAAATAACATGCTGTATATGATAGACCTGTAAGTTATAAAATATGTGGAGTCACTGACCTGTGAGTAGTACTGTTTAAGAAACGCATTAGAGAGGGCTATTTCATCAAACGCATCTCCATAATGGTTTGAAGACTCAGAGTAAAGGAAACTTCCAGATCCATATCCTTGTCCCATCACCGCTCTCTGAACTCCATAATCAGTCTCAATCAGTCCTTTTTTGATGGAATCGTAATATCCCTGGTTATAGATGCCGTACACCTTATTTTCTGTGGTGCCCAGCTCATGAGTATCTTTTGATATCAGGTCAGAAGCACTGAACAGTGGGAGTTCCTTTAAAAACAGAGACAGTTCATTCTGTTCAAAACTTGTCTGCACACTTTGGAAACCACAGACAAGATTTAGAAATATTTGATACTTTTGAGACATCAGTGCTGTCCCCAATTACCTTGTCATCCCCCACTTGCTCTGTATGGTATGGAATCAGATATTCTTTAGTGCTAAATGGCAAATCCACCACAATCCCATCACTGGCATGCCCACAGGCACAAAACAGCAACAAGAGTAGTGCAACTGAGGACACAGTGAAGAAGGATATTTCAAATGTAAACACTGGTCTGAGACAAAGGTAGACTTCCTTTGTATATACAAGAATAAGAGCATTATGTTGTGAAAAATCTTTTTTTTCAGGAAAATGCAAAAGTGAAAATATCATGCATCATTCAAAGAGTTGGTGTCATAACTAGAGGTTATTGGAGCTTGCATCGATTAAATAATATACAAGCTGAGGAATTCTCCTTCTGGAGTTTATCAATTGTTTCTACATCCCCTGAGTTCGCTTAGTCAAGTCTACAAGGTTTCAATAAGGTTTGCAGTGTTTCCATGGAAGAATCTTACTCACGTAGTAGTAGCAGGGCTCCTAGAATAAGTGCCCCTACTCCAGACATGGATAACTTAGCAGAGGATGCTCGAGCTTCACGGATATTACAAGACTCCATTTCAATGCAGGTGCAAACGTCCAGGTGAAGAACCTGTTTGTCAGGACAGGCCAGACCTTGCTTGTCTTTTATTTCCAATGTTACCTGCATGGAGCC
>JAODKC010000001.1:20665747-20679169 GCA_026777985.1 Mormyrops attenuatus
GTTAAGTTTGATCTCTGCTGTCTTTTCGTCAACTGAAATCCAGTTGTCAGGATCAAATGCCTTAGCATACCTGTTAATAAAAAAGAGAAATTATAAGTATGTACATGTTAAATAATAGCTTTAAAATTTATGGATTGTATGGAACAATTCTATGTACCTGTAAAAATTAAAGAGTAAATACAATAATGCAGTATATTTTTGTCTAATATGCCTGATCATGTGATTTCACTTTATTTAAATCGGCATTAATGAGATTTTTAGTCATATTGTTCAAATAAATTCAGGATAGAAAAGGATAATAATAATAATAATAATAATAATAATTGTATTATTAAAAATAAATTGTATTATTCAACTCTTGTAATGCACATAATGCACTATTCTCCTAAGGCAGGACGTACCTAACATTTTCAGCAACTTTTCCTGTGTCACTATCAATAGCTGGATATTTTGCAATCATAGTGTTTTTAGTGAAATCCTCAGACAGTGGGATCGGCTTCACCTCAGGACTGAAAGATGGACCATCAGGTAGGTTATTTACTTTGATCTTAATAGTGTAGCTTTTACTGCCGAGTCCAAATCCAACTCCAGCTCCTCCCCCAGCTCCTCCCACAGCTCCTGTTCCAGCTCCTCCCACAGCTCCTGTTCCAGCTCCTCCCCCAGCTCCTGCTCCTCCCCCAGCTCCTGTTCCAGCTCCTCCCACAGCTCCTGTTCCAGTTCCTCCCCCAGTTCCAGCTCCTCCCCAAGTTCCAGCTCCTCCCCCAGTTCCAGCTCCACCTCCTGGTCCAGCTCCACCCCCAGATCCAGCCCCACCTCCTGCCACTGCCCCAGAACCTGCTCCAGCAAGATCATGGAAAGGTGCCACATTCCCAACAGCAACTCCCAGCTCAAGATGTTGGACCTTCTCATAATCCAGTGGCTTAAGAATAACAAAAGCACAAGATGTTACAGGAAGAATAGATCACACAAGAAATTTGTTACATAACTGAGGAATGTACACACACAGAAATACCTTGTTAAGCATTAAAATTCCCTCATTGGTCTTGGGATCCGTCACAATACTGAAGACGTTATCCTCATTTCCAGAAATGATCTTGAAATCAGCCAGCCAATTGTCAGTATTCTCTAGATCTTTATCTAAGGCTTTCATCCTCAACACTTCTACATTGGCTGTGTTCTCATCAATGCTGCCTTCATACTGAAGGGAACAGAGGATTCAGATACAATTCAATCAGAAACACACACAATGAACAACTATTTATATCAGAAGTAAATCATTTTACCGTGTCCTTTTCCAAGATGGGTACGTTGTCATTAATATCAAGGATCTTCACCTCCACTGTTCCTGTTCCAGTGTTGCCATTTACTTCCCCATTCAAATCTGCACCTTGTATAGTTAAAGTATAGGAACTGTGTGTCTGGGGAGATGGAAAATGATTCTGAGAATTTGTATGGACATGGGCTTTGTTTTTGTCCTTTGTTGGTTATGTATGGTTGGCTTTACAAACAAGGACTTAGATACAATATATCTGTAGGCATAATTTCTAATGAAATACTTTCTTTTCATATAATGCATTTTTATAGTGTTACAGACTAACAACAAAAGAACATAGTCAAAATTACCTCTCGATCTAGGTAAGGTTCTTTAACAAAAAGATTTCCTGTCTTTTTATCTATATAAAACATTTGTCCTGTTGGCTCCTGTCGGATGATACTGTAGGAAATCTGGGAATTGGGATTTCCTTCTTCGTCCGCATCTGTGCCAGTTATTTTCATGACAAAAGTACCTTTAAAGTCCGAAGAGAGTTATATGTCAACGCAAATGTTTAGAAATACCTATAAATCAGTTGCACTTCCCTTCAAGAGATAATGCAATACTATGAAAACCTACCTGCTACACTTGATTCATTGACAGATCCGGACATTTTTTCAAATATGGGGGTGTTATCATTTTCATCCTCAACTTGAATTTTCAGGTCTATGTTCTTTTCTGCCAACGATCCATTTAAGTACGTGGCAGCACCTACCAGCTAAGAGGAAATGATATGATCACTAGCATTGAAAGCCGCAAGGCAATAATGAACAATGTAATAATATTCAGTAATCACACTTACATTATATACAGGAATTTCTTCCCTGTCTAATATTCCGTTAATTCTTATAAACCCAGATGTTTTGTTGACAGTAAACAGATTATAAGGCTTCTGGTCAGCCCCAACTCCTTTCAAAGAATACATCAGCTGGACGTTGGTTTCTCGGTCAGATTGAATCTACAAAAAGATAACATAAGATGAGTAAACGCATAGAAAGCAAATAATAAAATGATGCCGACAGGAGTGTCCAGAGAAGAATGTTCACTTCTATTATTTGACAACTGATCAAAATGCAGTCAAAACAAAGTAGAAGATGCAATACAAATAGCCTTCAGTTATTCCGGCTTTGCCTTAAGTGCTTTTAAAACATTTTCTAGATAGTTTTCCTCTGTATAAATGGTTTCTAATAGAAACCAATAGAAATATGCAGCGCTGTACAATGACTTCGAGGCCAGTTCTCGACCGTGTGCCCGTTGGTAATCGGTCAAATGCACCAACATTATTTTCAGTGGCGACTAAAAAGGGCTGCTCACTGTCTCTAAAGGGGGACACTTTCGATTGTTCAGACATCGGACAATAGGGGGAGGTACTTAGACGCCCCAAACAACCCCCGATTTGTCCGAAACAAAGTGATCCAACAGAACAGAAGGATTTTACCAGCTTACTTTGGCGATGAACTCCTCTTTCCTGTAGTCCTTATTTTCCTTCAGCTTTCTTGGGGGGATGATCCATTCTCTCTTTCTTCTTCGGGCTTCCACCTCTACCTTAAAGACCTGTACATAGGGAAAAAATGCATCACAAGGCCACCCTGGCTTATCATTAAGATGCAGGTGATAGAAAAAAGTCAGCGAAGAAGGGTACAACAGAATTACCCTTCCTGTGATTCCCGCAGACCCCTTTCACCCCTATAAACTGAGAATCTGAACCACTGCTTAATCTTTCAGTTATCACTTACTAGCCTGACTAATATTATGTAATTTAGTATTCATGAACATTAATTATATTTTCATCTTCCATTATTTGAACTGAATTAAATTAAATATTAGCTACCTGAAATTATACCCAGGTATTATGTGTTTGTAATGCTTATGTATCCATATGGCAATGCAGCACAAAGCTTTTCAAAATGTAATTAAATTTTTAATTTTTATTTAATTCTCTTCAGAGACATAAACCATTCCCATGACCCTGAAATGGACACGTTGCTGGAAAACAAATGGAAGCATAGATGGATCGAAGAAGGTATTACTCAGATTTTATCTATTATTAAATCAAAACCAAGCTCCTAAAAATTCAGTAATTTACGAACTCTCAGTCAACAGTAACTACCAAACAAGGTTCTTCTGAAACATAGTTCTTATTCTGAAGAAGTTAAAAAAAGGTCGGCTAATACCCAAAAGTTACCATCTCTGCATTCTTGTAGAAGCAGAAGGACAACATCTCGTGCAACAACCTTATGATTACACCTTCTGTGAAGCATATATTTGTAATACTAATTAGCAAGTAAAATTCCACCAAAGCATATTTCCTAAAATTATTACTTAAAGCATTTTCACATAGCATAAATTCTCATATCATCCATCCAACCATCCATCCATCCATCCATCCATGCATCTTCTTACCGACCACAGTTACAGTCATGGTATGACCTGCAGCCTATCTCAGGTATCACAGGGCACAAGGCTGTGGACAGGATGCTATTTCATCGCATTTTGTCCATACTCTTACACTCCAAGGCATCCCCTAAAACAAGGTCGCCCCCCCCCCATGCTTTGACCATAACATGGAGATACATCTTAGCAAAGGTTGGCATTTCTTTAACTTAGAACTACGAAAACAGAACAGATGCCCAGACGTGTCAGTAATAGCGACTCACCGCTGGCAGCAGGAGAAGCAGCAGCACAATGAAGGGAAGCTGAGCCATGGCAGACAGTGAAGTGCCAGAGATAAACTTGCACTCCTCATTATGCTACTGCTAATATAACCTGCTCGGAAAGGGGCGGGCCTTCCTGCATGCACACACCACACCCAGGTCGTCAGTGATTCGGTGATCAAGACCCCCCCTTGCTCTTCCCACTTCCCCATCCCTATCTATGAGCAACATTCTACCTTCACAAGGTTCAGAGGGTTGTAATCGGGGGGATGATTCGTGTATTTGGGGCCTAACATCAGCAGGGACACTCAGGTGTTGCCAATTTAAATTATCGTCCCATTTTTCCCCGGGCGGGGCGGGGTGGGGGCAAAAAATTCTCTTGGTCATCTTTGGTTTTCATTTTTAATTTTCGGGCCATTTTTTCCCGGGGGGGGGGGGGGGGGGGGCCCTGATGTTTGCCGGAGCCATGGGCTATAGCCTAGGATGACCTGTACATTAATCCACCCCTGGTTGTAATGCAAAGTATTTAGAGCTGCTAATGGTATAGAGAAGTAGTTCTGGGGTGGCGATGGTAAAAGGTGTCAACCGACGTGGGGGGGGAACCACACTCCCCGTGAGCCAACAGCTGAGAAACACTGATGTAATAAATCAAGGAACTGAAACAGGCTCTGTCTGGAATTTTGCCCAAAAAATCTGATGTTCCAAATATATAAGCATATAAAACTGCTTAAAAAATCTTCTAGTAGTCAATAAAAAACAAATACATAAATAAATAAAAGCACAGATGTTGGCAGGGGAATTTGTATGACAGGCTAAGATTCATGTTGATAGAGAAATAACCTTCTAGTTAAGTAAAATTTTTCTGGGACTTTTAACTAAGCTCTATAGATGATTGTGCAAGGAGTTTGATCAGTTATATCTTTCCCTGAATGGGATTCTAGACCTTGCTGCCCACCCAGGCAAAGTGCAATCTTTGCACAGAATGCGTGTATTTCAACTGCAAACAACAAATTGTTTTTTTTAGAATAATTTTCACATGCTTTAATTGCATAACGTGCAATACAGAATACCATAGTACCGTACCTAGCATTTAACACCCTCACATGCATTAGAAACAGTGGGGATGGAGGGGACGTGTTCACCCCAATATTGGCAAACCGCCCCCCTTCCTAAAAGAAAAAACAAATTAATAGCGTGTTCCTTATTTTTTATAATGAGTCCTTGCATTACTAGGGCCAATTCGCTGAGCATGCACTTTCAGTCACTCAGTTGATTTTGCCAAGGGGGGGGATTGGGCACCCCTACAAAGTGCTGAGCCCCCTGAAACTGTCATGGTATCCATGCTCCACTGACGCCCCTGCATACAAGTAATGAAAATCGTAATCCTGTATCAGACAAACTCATTTTATCATATGGATCAGTTTTTTCTTTTTTTTTACTTATGTTTAGTAGTGAAGCTGGCCCATAAACAGTGTTGGTCTTATTTTAAATGATCAAATCTTAATTATTTAGAAATTATTTAAAAATCTTTATTCCGTTGCATTCTTTCACGATGTGACTATGTGATGTACACCACCTACTGCCTCCGCCCCACCGCCAGGACAAATTCGGTCACCACCCAATGACAAATGTCTTCCAACGCCACTGAACATCCTAACATCCTCATTATGACTCTGCAATTACACACATAATGTGAATGTTATACAGTTCGAAAAACTTATTTTTAGTGTTTTTTTTAAATAAATTTAGAGACATAAACCATTCCCATGATATGTTTCTGGGAAGCAAATGGAAGTTTCGATGGATTGATGAAGGTCTTACTTGGATTTTATCAAATTTGAACATTGTTATTGTTTTTTTCTGGGTATTTGGGTAGCCTTTTTTCAGGTTCAAGGTAATCATCATGGCTCAACTGCTTAGATGAGATATTTACTTGAATCCCTTCATGCTGACTGTCAGATAATAGCACCTGAAGTGAAGGTGACAATGAATATCAGCTAAACACCAAGGCTATGTGGATCATATCCTGATTTTCTGTGTACATGTTGTGTGTTGATTTTCTCTACGTTCTTCCTGCGTTTCAGTGGGTTCCTACAGTCCCAGTACTGCTAGAAAACAGTCATTGGTATTTATGTTTCCCTGGGTGGACTCTAACTGGGATAAATGATTTTGGATCTTTGGGTGTAGCCAAAAGGTTGTTCTGCTTTTTGATTCAGCTCTACAAGAATGTTGGGACAGCAGGTGTAGTGGTAGTATGAGTCCAGGCCCTGTTGCTATACCCATGAGTGAACCTACAGTAACATTGCTGAGTACAAATGTGGAAAATGGCTGAACTTCTGGCCACTCAGGAATTGTGGGTGTATTCACACGAATCACATACGATACACACGTCTTTGAAACATCTGTATTAGGCACCAGGGTAATAATTCAAAGAGAAATCCCTGTTTTCAGTCTTCTGCATGCAGTGTGACACGTGTGACAGGCAGCTCTGACTAGTTGGTGTTTACTGGTGTTTACGTTGTCTATCCACCCGAGGTGTAACAGAACAAGGCAATTTATCTGTCTGAACGATTTAACTCACTGGTGACTGCACACTAAAAGCTGTTTTCACCACCTTTGAAGACACCAATTATTTTATTATTAAATGTTGTGAAATTTTGCTTCTGGGATTCTTTCTGGGATGGTGTGAATTCCTGCTTTATTTACTAATAAAAAAAAAACATTAATAGTATGTCTATTTCAGGTTTGAGAGTATTTCGTAGCATAAACTTCATAATTCATTTATTTTTAATCTCTGTAACCAGTGTACTCATTTTTGCAACTACACTCCAATAAAATGCTCTTTTGTGCTGTGATGCCAGCACATACACAGTAACCAAGTTAGCTGAACTCTTTTTCTCCTGCTTAAAGATTTATCCGCCATGTATGTGCCTGCCTTTAGATCAAATGGTTCCATCCAGACTGACGCTTGCAAGATGGGACATTACCCTATACCGGCTGAAGCTTGCTAGAATGGATATTACCTTATACTCCCTGAAGCTGGCTAAGATTGACATCACTCTGTATGGACCGAAGCTTATGGTAATGGACATTACCTTGTAGAGCAAATCTTTGTTGTTATGACTGGCTTCATTTGAAATATCATCCAAAACATGAGTACCTGTGCTATGGCTTACAGAGCTATATATTTTAAATTACAACTGGAATTAAAATTAATTTGATTTTAAGGAAAGTGACACCACATTTTGCTCCAAAACTTTACTGAATGTAGAAAAAAATGAAATGCATTCAACGAATTGTCTCTCACCACTACAAAATTGCTTAAAACAAATTTGCAATACACCAAAAGCGAAAATAACAATTTGATTAATCCCCTAAAACAGCAATGAGACAATTTAACGATGAAATATTAAGGATTTACAGGGACGGATTAATGAGCAGGCTTGCCTAGGCTGCAGCCTAGGGCCCCAGAATGATCGAGGGACCCCACCGGCCATCTAGTTTTTTTTATTTTTAATTACTATTTTTTAAAAGTGAACTGTTATTGGTCACTTATTTGTTTGGAAGTTGGCAATTGGTGTGTGAACTCATGGAGAAAAACATTCCAATAGTAAGAACTCTTGTATTTTCTTTTGGAATTTGCCCCTCTCTGTAAAGTCATCCATGGTCTATGCTATCTATGGTAAATGTGTATTGAGTGCACATTGTGGATGCAGTTGACACGCACTGGATCCGAGTGTAACGTTGTAACTGCTATTGAGACGTGTTTATTCTCTGTTGCACTCTTTCTAGTTGCTGTATATGACTAATGTGAAAGTGTAAGTTTTCCAGTGTGTTGGTTTTCTGATGTGATTGCTCTTGTTAGATATAGCAACACATTCTCTTTGATGTGTAGAAATTATTTTATAATTACTAATATTTAATAGTTTTATAGTCAATTGTTGTATCACTTTGGGGAATGGGGGCAGAAGAGGGGCCTATGGAAAGTAGTCTAGGGGCCACTGAATTCGTTAATCCGCCACTGATAACATTCATTATATATTGTGCTTGTTTACAACACCACATGTGGCAGCTGGAGGAAATCACTTAACAACAAGTATTTCTAGAGGCTTGGAGATTTCACTTAGTTGTGACAAACTATTATAAAGTTAATGATGTTATGAATGTAAGCTTACTTAAAAGTTTATTGATAAGAAAACAAAGGAAAATACTCTAGTGCTTCGAACAGCTCATTAATAGTTTATATTTGATTCACAAATTCAAGGTTTGAGTCAAGCATCTCAGAAGAGATGTGATTGAAGAAATTCTTTCATACCCAATACTACTACTACTAATAATAATAATAATAAATAATAATTACTATTATTATTGTTGTTGTTGTTGCACTCGTATATACAAAATTAGTGATTTTAATTCCTACCCACTATATAAAGTATGAGAAATATAGGAAGTTTCCCATTAATCAAGAAACGAAAGAAGATAATAGCAATGAAAAAACCTTATGAATTCAAAGACAACCCAAATATATTTACATGAGGAGCAATGCAGAACGATCTGTGCTCTACTCTTAGTCTTGATTTTTGAAGTTGTTTTTAAAGGCTGTGATTTGCTATTTAATGTCATGGATCTGTATTCCTATGTTGTAGATATCACCAAGATGGTAAGGATGGTTGTTTGGGATTACAGGGTAACCCTGCCTTAATGATCGGAGGGCCCTGTCACTACCTTCTGCCCCCTCATTACCATGCTTTTGGGACCTGGAGGAGCAGTCATCACAAACATGGTCTGCATGTTAGGAGGGCCTTGGTTTGACCTGGCAGGAACCTCTTGTGCCACCGGACCGGAAGTACCCTTTCTCTCAACCAAAACAATGTTCTCGTTCCTTCTGAGGGTTCCCAGGTGCTCAGGAAATGCAACATCCTGAGCAGGTGGGCCTACCAGTACTCTCTCATCCTTTAATATCATACTATCCGACCTTGGAGCACCATTCACTACATACAAGGTCTGCATATTCGGAACTGAGGGCTGTTCAGAGACTAGAATAGTATTATGAACCTGAGGTTCAACTACATACATAGGGGTGGTGCTGTAGTACACAGGCTGCTGAATGATGTATGGTTGACGAGGCAGAGTTGCTACATAGCTGGTATTGACAGTCTTCTCAACAGGACTTGATGGGGCTGATCTCGGTGCCATGTGTTGCTCAACAGTAGTGTTCACCATGCTTTCTCTGTTGATTTTGGTTTCAGCTGACATCACGCTTTGTTTAACGATGGACTTCACCTCAGTCACGGACTCTGCAATTTCGGTTTGAGGGCAACTGCAAATCTCAGCCAGGATCATGAACTTGGGGTCCAAGTCGTCCAGGAAGCTGAGGTCATTGTCCACCTCAGTGATGCTGCAGCATCCTACTGATCCTTCAGGTGAGTCACCACCTTCGTAATTGTACCCTAAACAGGTTTCATGTGGAACTTCGCCTCCTGCTGCCCGTTTTGCTTTCTACAAAATATAGAAAAAATACAGTCCTGGTTATATTCGCTACAAATTCACCACTTTCCAGTAAATATACTGTGCTCATGTTTAACAACTTGTAAATTTTTCTATTTTAATGTCGAGTACATGGGTTGGTTGACTCCGTGGAACAGTTCAAGTTGTGTATAAAGATTTGGTGCTGCTGAAAACAGTAGCACTGTATTCCCCCGACAGCCCTGTCATTTGGTCCATCCATCTAAGCTGTACTTGTCCCAAATGCACCAACTTGTACAATTTCTAGAAGTACTGGATGGATCACCAGGAAACGTAAAAGTGAAATGCAATCAAGAATGACTGGATGGATCACGTGGAAATCTAAAAGTTAAGTACGTTTTTACCTGAATGCTATGAGTCTTTGTTGTGATATGTAGGTCTGAAAGCACACTTATTCATTTATTGCACATTCTACTTATATGACAATTTGCAGAATCTTTCCCTACCTATTAGGGGGCTACTTGTATTGCTTTGTGTATGTGCTAATGTCCATCTTTTAAAATGTCATTTATATGATTTTAATTTTCCATATTTGAAATATTTAGAATATATTTATTTCTCTTTTGCACTGTAGCCAAAAAAGGGGCCTCCTGGTAGGGCAAAAAATATGTGTGTGTGTGGGGGGGGTTGACGCAGGTGAGGGGGAAAAACAGGACTGTGTAGGGGTGTTTCAGTGAAGAGAAATATCAATTTTGAAATTGCAGCCTTTAGGAATATTAAAAACAATGTGAACCGACTGTATGCCTTACACATTATATGATGATAACAAATTAAATTAGTTAGAATGTGTAAAATAGACAGGCATCACTATCCTTTTTTTACTATCACTATGTGGTGCTGCTTCAGTTTTGGAGCAATCATTTCCAGTTTTTTACCCTAACAATGTCTGAAAAAGATCCGTGCAATACTTTTAGAGTTACTGTGTTCACAAGACCAAGTGTCTTAAACAGCCGTTGTTTCCTTCCTTTGCTGCCACACAGTGCTGCTGCTTCATTTTTTGGCTAATTTGTCAGAAAATGAAACCAGGTGTAAATCTTCATCCAGATAATATTTTTTGTTAAGCTGTAATAAGATCCATCCAATACTTTAAGATTTATCACATTCACAATGTAAAATGTCATCTGCTTTCATCGTCCCCTTTACTGCCACTGAGTAGCATCATTTCAGTTTTGGGGCAATTTGTCTCGAAATTTAATCAGCTCCACTTTGGGACTCATACAATGTCTTTGGAAATTTTGAGAAAGATCTATCAAGAACTTTTTTGAGTTATCGTCTTAATAGAATCAGGTGTCAAAACTACCCTTTTTTTGGGCATCACCATGTGCTGTTGCTTCCATTTTTGGGCAATCTCCTTCACAACTTAATCAGTTTTAGTTCCTCACCAGTACAATGCCTGGGCAAAGATTTAAAAAGATGCATCAAACAGTTTTTGAATTTTTGGCTTGCATTCCAAAGTGTTTGCAGTGGTGGTGGAAGTGGAGACAACTGCAGACCAATGCTAAAACCATATGTATTCCACGAAGGCCAAAGGAAGACAATTACCAATGTACAATCATTATGTGACTATTGCTGCTCCGGTGAGAACCTTTAGCTTTCAGCTGTACTTGTAAATCATTTAAGTCACATTTGGAGCAACAGAATAAGTTTATAACCCTGAATGAAAGGAATCACGTACCTGTGAGTAGTACTCTTCAAGGAACATATCAGGGAGAGCTATTTCATCAAATACATCTTTTTCATGCTCCAAAACCTCAGACTGAAGGATACTTGTAGTCCCATATTCTTGGTCCACCGTGGATCTCTGTATGCCATAGTCAGTCTCCACCTGTCCTTTACTGATGGAGTCGCACCATCCTTGGGTACACATGCCGTTCCTGACACTCTCTCTCAACACAGCAGATTTTGCACTGTATTTCCCTGTGGTGACCAGCTCATGGGCACCGTTTGACATCAGCACAGGAGCACTGAGCAAGGGGACTGCCTTTAAATGGAAAGATCTTTGATTTTGTAAATGACAAAATAAAATATCAGACATTTCACTAAAATTGCGTACTGAAATGCACCTATCCAATTGGAAAAACAGGGTTAGGGAGATGCTACTCCAAAACAGAGTGAACTACACCAAACCAAATGAACTAAATAATAAAAACTGTTATACCAGTGGCCAACAATGTAACTACAGATGCTCCTCTACCTACGAACTTTCAACTTTCAAACATACGAACGAAGAGGACTGTAAGTCCAAATTGTGTTTATTGGGCTCCCGTTTCTTATCCACATTTTTTTTTTCTGCGCGCCAATTCCGCCTAGTACGACTTCTGGCCGCTACTCCCTCCGCGCAGCAACGAAGGGTGCATACTCCCAGCATCCTAGTTCTTTGTACTTGGTATACCCTTAAAATGATGTTGAATAATGACTTACGAACATTTGAAGTTATGAACGGCCGTTCGGAACGTATCTCGTTCGCAAGTAGAGGAGTGTCTGTATATGCAATTTAAATAAGAAATAATAATATATTAAATGACATCATAAACATCTCCTGTGGGTCTTAAGAGTCTCATGAGAATTAGCAACGCTTCAAACAAATGTGCCATATTCAATAATTTCGATTGTAGGGAGTCCTGAGTAATGATGGTCAAAACAACACGCTCCATGAACTATTTGCTGTATTTTCTGATTCCACTAGATGGTGGTCTTGGATTACTTTGGGGCATGCTTTGAGCACTTGTTGAACAGAGTGCACCATCTAGTGGCGCCAGAAAATACAGCAAATGGTTCATGAAGCATTGTTTTGGTCATCATGAGTCGGCATACTAAGCCACAGCTACCATATATCCAGGCATAAACATAGCACAAAAACAATGGATTACAGGACGTGGAGAGGCACAGAGGGCAACATGGCTACAGTCTATGAAAAGCAAATCTACTTGAATTAAAAAATGGCTATACAAAAAGGTTGCTTCTTTTAGACTAGAAAACCGGTTCTACTGATTCACTGAAAAGAACAGGTTCAAAAGATTGATTCCTTCATGAATATGACGTCACTTTTAACATCAGTATTGTTCATTTGGATAGTTGTTTTTGCGTGCAAGTAGTGTTTCTTGCCTATTGCTTTACATTGTATTTCGTGCATTGCTTTACTCTCCCACTGAAAATCGTTCAAATACAAATGCTATTCCATGTTGTATTGAACTTGGGTGCTAATATGTTAGTTTCATTAGAACAGATTTGCGGTGTGATATCACGCGTTGTAGAAGACTGGCTGTACTGTCTTGTCTTAATGAATGCAAAAATGATCATGATAATACAATATGTATATGTACTGCATATAACCACACAATTAAAGGAGTATGCAGTACTGTACTTAAACATAAGTACCGGTTACCTTGTCTTCGCCCACTCCCTCCGTGTGGTATGGAATCATATATTCTTTTGTGTCAAAGGGAATGTCAGTAAAATCACCCACAATCCCATCTGCAGCAGAACCGCAGGTGCAGAACAGCAACAAGAGAGGAACGACTGGAGGGAAACATTTACATTTACGTATTTAGTAGATGATTTTGTCCAGAGTAACGTACAAGTGTGGCAAATAGCACATTGCAAACATGTGTGCTGTCGAGGAGTCAATTAGACCGCAGCTAGGCTGTTTTTCAAATTAACGCCCGGTCACTTTCATAATTCTATAAAGCAGTGTTTTCTAACCCAGTCCTCAAGGAACCCCGGATAGTCCACATTCATGCTCCCTCAGCAAGCATGAACTGTCTGGCTGGGAGGTTGGAGAGAGCAAAAATGTGAACTGGGTTGGGAAACACTGCTATAGGGTATTGGAATTGAAATATATATATATTAGGGCTATATATAATATATATATATTAGGGCTGTCAAAATTAACGGGTTAACGCGGATTAATCCATCATCATGATTAATCTG
>JAODKC010000001.1:20680082-20714257 GCA_026777985.1 Mormyrops attenuatus
TGCAGAGACACTGATGTGTCTAGCATCTGAGCACGTGGACTGGTGGGTACTAGTGAGCTGAGGACAGTTATCATTGGCGTCCACAACCTGGATGGCTATGGTGCCGGTGGCTGTCTTGAATGGAAAATCTTGAAGGAAAATGTAAACAAACAAAATAAACATGGTGATGGGCATTATAATGAAAACAGTTACTGTTCAAGTTAAGCAGCGTATTCAAAGGCTACAAGAAGACTCGCTTTTGGAGCTTCCGCAGCTTTCAGTCCATAACCACTGCTCTGCCTGGTAGCTTGTGTAGTTAATGTAGAGAGTCTTGCCTTTCGTCATGCAGATAACTTTTGCATAGTAAGTTCCGTTTCTAAGGAATTTAGATTCTCTGTCTGGCTGTTTGTTAAGTTTGATCTCTGCTGTCTTTTCGTCAACTGAAATCCAGTTGTCAGGATCAAATGCCTTAGCATACCTGTTAAAATATAAGAGAAATTATAAATATGCAATTTAAAATAATTGTTTCTAAGTTTTTGCGTGGAGCAATTGTATCAAAACAATAAACATAGAGTATAGATAATATATTTGTCCCTAATATATCTGAATATATGAAAACACTTTTTTTCAAATCAAAATGCATTATTGACATTATTAATTCAGAAGGAAAAAGTATACATTATGTTCCACTTCCATCTCTTGTGATACACATAATGCACTTTTCTCCTAAGACAGGACTTACCTAACATTTTCAGCAACTTGTCCTGTGTCACCATCAATAGCTGGATATTTTGCAATCACATGTTTTTTAGTGGCATTTTTATTATCCTCAGACACTGGCACTGGCTTCACCGGGGGGTTGAACGCCGGACCATCAGGTAGGTTATTCACTTTGATCTTAATAGGGTAGCTTTTTTTGCCTGGTTTAGATTGAGCAGGCTTTGCACCACCAGATCCAGGTAGAACTCCAGCTCCTGCTCCAGCTCCTGCTCCAACTCCTGCTCCAACTCCTGCCCCAACTCCTACTCCAGCTCCTGCTCCTGCATCAACTCCTGCATCAACTCCTATGTCAACTCCCACATCAGCTCCCGCATCTACTTCTGCTCCGACATCAACATGTAGAGGTGCCACATTCCCAACAGCAACTCCCAGCTCAAGATCTTTGACCTTCTCATAATCTACTGGCTTAAGAAGAACAAAAGCACAAGTTATGGAAAAACTAGTCCACACATATGACATTTGTTATATGACTGAGGAATGTACACACACAAAAGTACCTTGTTAAGCATTAAAATTCCCTCATTGGTCTTGGGATCCGTCACAATACTGAAGATGTCATCATCATTTCCAGAAATGATCTTGAAATCAGCCAACCAGTTGTCAGTATTCTCTAGATCCTTATCTAAGGCTTTCATTCTCAATACTTCTACGTTGGCTGTGTTCTCGTCAATACTGCCTTCATACTGGAGGGAACAGAGAATTCACATACAATTCAATCTGAAACACACACAATGAAGAACTAATTCAATTATTAGTAAATCTCTTTACCATGTCCTTTTCCAAGGTGGGCACATTGTCATTGATATCAAGGATTGTCACCTCCACTGTTCCTGTCCCAGAGTTGCCATTTGGTGCCCCATTCATATCTGCACCTTTTATAACTAAAGTATAGAAACTGTGTGTCTGGCAAGAAGAATAGAATATCAGAACTTTAAGGAATGTAGGAAAGATTTTCTTTCTCACATTTACTGTAACCACAACTGTGCAGAATAATGCCTCTGAATTGTCACAGTTGTATGGATGTGTACCTCTCGATCAAGAGTAGATTCTTTAACGTAAAGTTTTCCTGCTTTTTCATCTATGTAAAACATATGCCCAATATCTGGTGGCTCCTGCTTGATGATCATATATGAAATCTGGGAATTAGGAGATCCTGGTTCATCAGCGTCTGTGGCAGTTATTTGCATAACAAAAGTACCTTGAAAGTCAGAGAGAAACAGTTTTTACAGTTTGATGAGCATTTCACTCAAACACACCACCAAGCGCACAACCACACACACACACACACACACTATGACATGCCAAACAGGAAATATTTAATTATCTTTGATATATATGGAATGAACACCAATATATATACAATGAAACCTGGAATATATGGAATGAAAGCCGACATATATAGAATGAAACTCAGAATATATGGAATGAAAGCTATGCCATACACACACACACACACACACACACACACACACACATATATATATATATATATATATACATACAGTATAATGTATAATGTCAGTAATTATCTTCATCCATCCATCTTACATAACTAGTCATGGTAAAATATTTTGCAATATGATATTTGGTATATATTTCTTTTGTTTCTTTGTTTCTTTGTTTATTGTTTTTATGAGATAACACACAAAAACAGAACAAAGACCTGCCTGTATGGCTGGATTCGTTAACCGATCCGGAAAGTTGTTTGAATATTGGGGGGTTATCATTCTCGTCGTCGACCTTAATGTTTAAGCCAATGCTCTTTTCTGCAATTGAGCCATTCAGAAACTTTGCTATGCCTGTCAGCTGAGAGGAAGAAAATAACGTTAGGGTCATGAATCACAAATGTAGGCTCATTACTGCTTAAACTATGACACAATCCGCATGGATCCTTTTCATTATAATAATGGCCATACTTACATTATATGCTGGGATTTTTTCCCTGTCTAATATACCAGTAACCTTTACAAATCCAGTTTTTTCATCAACAAAAAACAAGTTGTATGGTTCCTGGTCAGCGCCTGCTCCCTTCAGGTAGTAGGACAATTTTGTGTTTCCTGATTTGTCAGATCGAATCTGTAAATAAAGAACCTCAGCCAATCAGTTTAAATATGTACTACTATATGTAGTAAGTGGAAGTAAAAACATGGTGCTTTGCAATTAAGCATAAACAAACATGGAAGAATGTCAAACTGAATGACTGTCATCCTACCGAAAACCATGGGACACTTTGCAGGAGAGAGCATCCCAAATTCATTGATAGTTTGTAGATGTAAGGGAATAATGTCAATGTCAAGATGAGAGAAATCCTTATTTTAGATGGATAACCTTAGATCCCATAAAAGACATTATCTATGTTCCCATAGTCACAGCTCCCAACAGGAAACCTATTAGCGATTCAACTTTATCCCACTACCATTAATTAGATGCTATTCTCCATTTTATTGGACCGTCTCATAAAAAAGCCCCATATTTGCGATCTCATCAGGCACAAAGTCATTGACTCAGACAATTACATTGTTTTTTTTCCTTCAGGCATCTGTTAGACGCCCCTTACTGCATATGGGTGTGTCTCCCTTTTGGCTGTTTTGTTTCTTGAGGCATAGGCTAGGTTAGTTTTCTAGAGAAGGCTTAAATGATTATGCAAATATCTCACAAACACATGAAGGTGGTGATCATGTAATAAAACATTAGGAGGCCATAGACGTTAATTGATATAGACACTGACTGGACGAAGGAAAGCGGTCCATGCACTCAGTGACTCATGTTAATGTGTGTAATCAATCACAAAATGTCTTCCCAATTAAATATGACAGAGCTTCTATGTGAAGTAAAACTGCTAAGCATTATTCCAGAATACCAAATATTGTTAAATTGCTCACTGTTTTTCTGTGACTTGTAAATACATTTTTGTTCAGGCCTACTGTCTATGTCATAAGACAATGGGTAACAATGGGTAACAATGGGTAACAGTCATCATCTGTGCTATTCACTGTGCTTTCCTCTGGCTTTCTGTATACTTCGTTGTTCTCATCTAAAGCTGTGTCAGTGTTTAATTTCCAGTGATCATTGCCTTAATAGGTAGCTTTTCCTTTGCTGGGGTGGGCTCTAGGCCCCCCTGTTACCTGATCCAGGATAAGTAGTTGAGATAATAGACTAGTTATCAAGCAGAAAGCACAATGAATTATGTCGATATAGTCATAATTCTCACCTTAGCAATGAAATCCCTCTTTGTGTAATCTATGTTCTCCATCAGCTTTATGGGGGGGAGAATCCATTCTCTTTTCTTTCGGACCAGTTTCACACAACTCTGAACTTCTGCCTCAGCAGTGAACACCTTCCCCAAAAAAAACAATAAAACAGAAGAGAACATCAGAGTGCGCAAATAACTGAAAACGTCCACATGGCTAAATAGCGTAGCACCTATACTCCTGTAAGGCAAAACACAGTAACTACATATTTTATCAAAATTGAGTTATATGTGACGGAAAGCTGGACTTGTGACAGAATATCTTATATCAACCATGCTAGATGATGAAGACGCTATAATTTACCTAGCTACTATACATAATAGGTGGACAGTAAAAAGACTTTAAAGCCGCTTTTCTCAGCTTCTTTCAGTGTAGTTACTATGTGTTGCTTTTATAGGGTAGTGTAAATGATAGCAGTTCTTGTTACTGTAGCAATAACTAACCAGGGCTGGATTAACTAATTGGGGGACCCGTGGCTGATTTCGGCACGGACACTCAGGTGCTGCCCATTTAACTGACCGTTCCAGTTTTCCTGAAGAGGGCGGGGCCTCGATTTCTGCCAGGGCCATGGGCTGTAGCCTAGGATAGTCTACGCATTAATCCGCCCGCATTGCTATCACAGCGGCCCCTCCCTTTTTAGGATTTGATCTGTCACCTCTGTTGTTATCTTCTTTTAACAGTGTAGCTGCACCTGGCATATTCCTCTTTTACTAACTGTCCCCATTGGCAACTGGGCTTATTAGTATTAATTGAGATTAATTTTTGGCTAAGTAAATCAGAACACTTACCATAATCTTTTTTTTTGCATTATCATTGTGTGTAATAGCAGTTTAGTTTACAGAAAGACTGACCAGATGTTGATGTTTAAGACCTGGCTTTCCCGTGACACAATTCTGTGTTGTTGGAAGTTATATCAGGGAAGCAGTTTTATCTCAGCATTTATCTGACGCGGTTATTATTTGGGACTAGGATTTTAACATTAGCATTTTAAAAATGCTGTTTTTGTGTGTCAAAACACAAACACATGCCAGGCATGTCCTTTACAAAGTCAAGTTATGGTTTCATAAGGCATGCACAGTGAAGTCCAGCTTTTGCCTCTGGCAGTCTCATTCTTAGAAGCCTACAGATATTTGGCTTTAGAAAAACTGCAGCTGTCAATGTAAGTCATATTACACCTATAAACTGCAAAATGCAAAGTTTCCTATAAATCATGTCACACGGTGTCTTTGTTGCACTGGGGAGTGTTGTGCAGGGCCTGTTTTGAACCTAAGGGTTTGGTGCACAGCTTGAGACGTTTTCAAGGGGAGCTGTTTTGCCTTGGGGGAGAAGACCTAGCAGATATAATTAACAGCTTTTTATGTTTTTCAGGAAACTCAGTCTCTGTTCAAGGTGAAGTACATTGCTACAGTGCACATGAAATAGGGCTTTTCCCAATTATAATTACAAACCTGATTACTGCAGCTCCTGTAATTACTTTCTCTGTGAAGAACAAGCTTTTAAGATTTTTCCTTCTTTTATTATTAACACCTCATAGCAAAGTATAAAATCACTTTAAAACTTTGAAAGAAAAAAAAAATCACATTCAACAAAAGCAGTTTTTAAATATAACAGGGGAGGATGTAGCTATTTTTTCTGAATCTTTATCAGCAAAATTTTTAGATGAAAATCAGAAGACAAAGTTTAGTTTAATGTGGTTTTTTAAATACACCAACTGATCCTAGTGCAGACACAGCAGCCATGAAAATATCTCACGTGCACGGCATTAACCCTAACCCAATGCTGAACTCATAATGGCAACAGCTGTCTAGAAGAAAATGGACACAGACGTGTCATTTAATGATGACTCACCGTTGGCACGAGAAACAACAGGAAGCCAATTGCAGGCAGTGAAAGTTGAGCCATCCTGGGCAAAGGGTAAACCTTAAGTCCTTGCTTTCAATATGTCTGCCTATAGACACGAACGAGCAATGACCCTCAACTTAAAGACAGAAGATGATATAGAAAGAGGAGGAGCCTTGTCAAGTCCACACCCAACACTGCAGGTTTGTGAGGACCCTCCTCCCTCCATATCTTTCCTCTCTTTCTATCTTTTCTCTCTACTGGTCTCCAACTTTCTTCTACGCTCCTTTCTTAGAAATTGTACCAGTGTTTCTACCCACCAGTTCACCGACACAGTGGACCAGTGAGCTAATAGGAATCTCGAGGGTTCTGTAGATATAACAAATATGGACTAAACAGCCCAAGCTTGCTGGTTCAGGTCCCAAAGAAAGACCAGCTGGTGTACCCTAGATGTCAAGGTAAGACATCTGAATTACATTACTGTACGTTATGCAATATAACTGAGCTGTGCAACTAGAAAAGTTCAGCTGTAGACTTCAACTTGCTATAAGGTGTACGTGAAACAAAAAAAACATTTGGATGGATATTCAAAATTGGTTCAAGGTTGTGGGAAAGAAACCCAAAGCATTACCTGTAAATTTGTGCACCAACCCTTTAAAAACAAATCAATTACAGTGTAGTCTACACCCTTTGAGATTCATGAACCATAATTAATATACGACTGGCAATAATGATAGTTGTGTCAAAACATTTTTATGGGTACAACCATTATTTCATTGAACCAAATACACCAGTTTGAACTTTAATGCTTTTTGAAATTAATTATATAACATACACTCAGATAATTCAGTTTTGTCATGAATACTGGTCTTCCAGCACAATGTAAAGGTTTTATAAATGATATAAAATGAAATACATTTATACACTTAATGGGTGAAGAAATAAACTGCTGAGTCTCAGAGCCCTTCAACTTACGGTAAAAAAATATACAGTTGGATAGATTTCTCAAGCGATAGCAATAGATAGCATAATTAGCGGTGCGGCTTTGTGAAGATTCACCACATAGAATCCCTTTCCCCCAAGCAGTAGCATATATATTAATTATAATAATCACAGTGAAAAGTAAATACGATTTTTTTTATCATACGTGTCATTGCATGTTCTTCACTGCTTTGAATTTTTCAGCTAATGACCAAATCACACTAGAGATATAGGCTACACACGTAGATGATTTTTTCAGTGTCTCTACCTTCCACCAACCAACAGAAAGATTGCTCATAATCTGTTAGAAAGATTCTATTCAAAATCAGAATGTTGACACATTAATGATGTCACATGACAGGATACAAAAAATGATTCTCTTTCACCTGTTTGTTGCACACGAGAATTTTACTTTGACGGCCGCAGCAGGGTTCTTTACGAAATCTCATAAAGTTTGACAGTTCCATCCTTCTATGGAATTCAGCTGTTTTGAAACAGTTGAATAAAATGTCAGTGGAATTTTTACTGTCTTAGCTTGAGGGTTGTTTTTTGGAAAGGTAAGCCAACATCTAGCTGAACGGTAGCCCCTCCTGAGGTAATTGTACTGCATACAGAAAACCATTTTGCTTATATCTGTAATATTTTCATGAATTGACTGTGAAATCTTCGGTAACACTCCTAAAGTGTACCAAATAGTATTCTTGTGAATTTTTTTGTTGCAGTACTATTCCAAGCCTGGCATACCTTCTGACTCAAACACAGCCTGAAGATCTTTGCATTGAATTCCACTTTACTTCCTGCAGTAAAGGCTTAATTTTAACCCTCATTTCGATTGCCAATTGACAGTCCCCTTCAATCCCCGTCGCTAGGCTTCATTCATAGTTCCCAGCCAGTAATAGACTGCTTATTCAGCAGTAGAACCTTCTGAAAGCCACGTTCTCAAGCAGTCTTTAAGTTTAACATGTTATTCTGTGAATCCATCTTGCTGCTGTGGAACAGGGGTGCTCCCTCTCGATCCTTCTTGAAAATGTGTTGGGTCTTCCAGCTGCACCTTTCTGGAGAGTGTGATATTCTGGGACTTTGGGACATTACCCATTTGAACAAGGCCTTGGTTTGTCCCAGCAGTGGCTTCTTGTACCATCAGACCTGAAGTACCCTTTCTCTCCACCAATAAAACGTTCTCATTCATTCTGAGGGTTCCCGGGTGCTCAGGAAATGGAGCATTCTGAGCAGATGGACCTACCAGTACTCTCTCTCCCAGTATCTTAATGTCAGATCTTGGAGCACCATTCACTATATACATGCTCTTCATGTTTGGAACTGAGGGCCATCCAGAGACCAGAATAGTATTATTAACCTGAGGATCAACAACATATTGAGTGGACTGTAACACAGGGGTGGTGGTGTAGTACACAGGCTGCTGGATGAGACACATATGATTAGAATCAATAGTATCTTCTCTGACTTGGATGCTAGGAAAGGCAGCAGTGGTCTTAGGGATTTCTTCAGCAGAGCTTATTGTATTTGAACTTGCAGTGTTCAGTTCTTGTGTACCAGCTGTCATGGATATATTTCTTGCAGAGCTTCTTAGACTTGACCTCACTATATTCAGTTGCCGTGCATTCACTGTCTCAGTGCCTTCTCTACAGATCTTGTGATCTGGCTCGACACGGTGCTCGGCAATGCCTTCTTCTAGTGGACTGTATTCTTTGAATCCGGTTTCTCCATGTGTACAGGCTTCTGCCAGCGTCTTAAACTTTGGGTCCAGATTGTTCAGGAAGTCAAGATTGTCGTCCATGTCAACAAAGTCTAAGGATGCAATAGATCCAGCAAGTGAGCTGCCAAATTCTCTGTTGTAATTCATAATGCTGTCATTCTCATTATTGTCTTCGGATATATATCTTGCCTTCTGAAAATGATAAAAAAAATAGTTATTTCTCATATAGATTGTTGAATTTTATTACATGATTTGAATGTACTTTTCCAAATATGCAGCAGTTCCATGTTGGGTGTCTGTAACCTTTAATATAATCACTGCAAGCCATCCATTTTCTGAAACTGCTTACTGTACCCTATTACCGGGGGCCCCGGAGCCTATCCCAGAGCCAATGGGCACAAGGAAGGGAACAACCCAGGGTGGCGCATTAACCCATCACAGGGCACACCCACACCTATGGCCAATTTGGTAGCTCCAGCATTTTTTTACACTATGGGGGATAACCAGAGTACTCAGAGGAAACCCCATGATGACACTGGAAGAACATGCAAACTCCACACATTCACAACCCAGGTAGAGACTAAAAGCCAGGTTCCAGAGGTGTGAGGTGACAGTGCTAACCATTTATATTCAACATTGAGTGGTGCGACTCAGTGGGTTAGGACGTTGTGCTTGTGACCAGAAGGTCACTGGTTCATAACCCCATGGTGAATGGTGTGATGTCACTGCTGGATCCATAGCAAGGCCCTTAACCCCAATTGTTCCAGGGACTGTGTGACCCTGCTTTCTCAATTGTATGCTGCTTTGGATAAAAGTGTCTGCTAAATAAATAAAATATTATTGTACCATTCAGTCAAATTACAGAAGGATTCCAGTCATTTACCTGTGAATAGTAGTTTTTCAAGAATCCCATGAACGGAGTTCCATTTTTCCCAATGTGCTTACTGTCTCCATTACCCTTGCGTATGCTTGCAGTGCCTTTGTTATCCATATTTGTTTTAGTCAGGTAATCAGTCCCACGTTTGTTGATGAGAGACTTGCCCGAAACATCTTCAGAAATCTTGTTTTTGTTCAAGGAAGAATAGAGATTGGGGTTTTCCTCAGTTCTTGGTTGTTCAGACGTCAACACAGGGAGCATCAGCAGGACCTACAAAAAAGCAGGCAAACTGTGGATTTGATTTTGCAGCTTATATTACAGCTCCACACTGTATTAGTGCTTTGTATTTCCAAAATGGTTCATAATAGCTTTTTGTTTCAAAGTTGCCATGAAAAACACCGAAGCTTAGTAGCTTAGTAGGAATTTCCATTGAGCATCTGAGTATATATATATATACTTGTACTCAGGTACACAGTATATACTTGTACTCAGGTATACATTCATGGTATAAAGGATTAAATAAGTGTCAAAACAGTGCAAATGTGTACTTATTTTATACACGTGTGCTTTTTTGACAAGAAATTAACACATATTTAATCCTTTATATCATTAATGCATACGTGAGTACCAATTACGTCAATCCCTGATTATATATAATATATAAATAATAAGCCACCGGCATTTATCTGAGGTATTGACACAACATGTGTGCCTCACAGATAAAAAATAAATAAATAAATAAATAAAAGTCATCTTCAGTTACCTTGTCTTCACCTATTCCTTCAGTGTGATAAGAAATCATAGTGGGCTCATTGGGATATGGCAGGTTATCTTTTCCAGAGCCATGTTCCTTGGATGTGCCGCAGGAAAGCAACAGGAGAGGCGCCACTGCAAAAGGTGTGGCAATGGACATCACACCAATCAGTTACCGCGGATACGTTTCCCACCAATCAGTTACCACGGTTACGCTTCCATCAGCAAGGACAAAACATTGTTTAATGTTCCACAGCAGTGTCTCTGACTCAAAAGTGGGCTATGAGACCACAGCGCGTCACAGAGTGCGTGGATATAAAAAAAGAAAATTATCCCCCCATCCATAATGGTTACCACTCATCCTCCCTCCACCCACTGTAAAACTTTAACTGTTGCCACTCCCACCCCCAAGTCAACAACTCATATCATGAGTTTGAGTCGTGACTTACTGACCAAGGAATGTGGGTTGTGAGGCTAAACCAGTACAGAACTAGTGTTCTACTGCTTATGTGCTTGATTATGTGTGTGAGTGTGATCTTTGTTTCTACCCCATAACTTTGAACTAGATTAGGGGTAGGTGGATGGATGGATGGATGGGCGGGCAGACTGATATATCATCACAAATATATTGAATCTAAAAACATGGGATTATCAGTTGTTAATCTTTAAAAAGTGGAACTCACGCAAAAGCAGGAAAATCCCAAGAACCAGTGCTCCTATTGCTGATGATCCAAAGGATATAGAACCCCCGCTCAAAGCTCTGCCCCCACAGACAGAATCTTCAGTGCAGGTACACACATCCAAATTGAGAACTTGGTTGTCAGAACAGGCAAGCCCTTGGTGGTCTTTTATTACCAAGGTAATCTTGGAGGAACCAGACCATAATTTATGGTTGGGCTTCAGGACAACTGCAGTGTCTGTAGGATAAATATTCACAAACCAATTTTATAAGGCCATGTGCAAGTTAAAGTTCAAATGTGTTTTTAAAATTGTTTTAAAGGATAAGAGTTAAATTAAAGTTAGATAAAGTTCTTAGCCACTGGAGGCCATACCATTAAAAGTCTCCAGCTTCCATTGATCGCTCGGATTTTGAGCTACCAGGGTGAACTCAAAGGGTGCAGCATTAGGGTCACTATCCTCATCAACTGCTGTAACAGTCACAGCTTGGACATTCGAGCACAGAAGCTGGTGGCTGCTGGTGATGTGAGGACAGTGATCATTGGAATCCTGAACCTCGATGGCTATGGTGCCAGTAGCCGTCTTGTATGGGAAATCTAGAAGGAAATCTCAATCAATAAAACAGGGGAAGGATAGCTATTTGTTATGAAAAAGTATTCATGCTTAAATATCTAACCTGTTAACCCTTCCCAATCTATGTTTAATAGGAATTTGATTTTTATCGGTAATTTTCTTTATTTCTTTATATTAATAGGTTCCATGTAGTATATTTGCACTGTGTAAATACATGCACACATTTTACAGCTTTCTTTTTATTTTCTAGATTTATAATAAAAACAAATTATTGATTATTCTACTTAATTATTATTAGATATTATAATTATTTATTGTTTTCAAAGTATAAATTAATGCTATTTATGTGCAGTTGAAATGAAGTATTCCTCTTTAGGGATTTGAAAACACTTCCCCTGAAAAACAATAGTGCTCCTACTGTTTTTTTTATGCTACTGCAGTTGTCTGTTGTTTAATAACCTGCCTTTCATTACACCGATGACTTTTGCATAATATATTCCGTCCTTCACATATCTGGACTCCCGATCTGGCACCTTGTTGAGTTTCACTTCAGCAGTTGTTTCGTTGATTGACAGCAATTGTTCTGGATCATAATCCTTGGCATACCTTGGTGGGAGACGGGCTCACCGATCAGATGGCTGTCATACGCAAACTACAACGAAATTTCTCAAAATGACGTTTATCTGTCTATCTCATATAAATATACATGCTATGTACTTCATGTATTAATTAACCAGTCACAAGGTGTTAATTATGTGCTGCTCCCATGCTTCTTCATCATTAATCAATCATGACAGTTAATGTTTTTCCATTCAGGCACTATATTAATTAACAGTTAACTAATTACAGTAGTTAATAATGGTAAGACCGCTTGGGGCAAAAAAAAAAAAATTACTTATTTACTACTCAAGAACAAATCATGCACTAATATAGGTTTCCCCATGAAATACATGAGCTGTCATGATTTATTAATGATGAATGAACATGGTATCAGTACTTAAACACTTACAGTAGTTACTGGTTAATTAATGTATTAAGTAAGTGTACTACTACATTATTCGTGTCCCCTCAAGTAAAGTGTTACCAAGTTTTGATTTCACAGGAAGAGTAAGTTGGGATGGTCACACCCTCACGTCATATATAGTTAATATACTTTTTCAATTAATCTGAAACCAAAAAGGAGACTCACCAGATATTTGTGGCAACCGTCCCAGAGTCCCCATCAATGGCTGGGTAGGTTGCAATCACATGTGGGAGATTGATTTTGGTGCTGTCCTCAGGAACGGACGCTGCTTTAACATTTGGAACAAACCGGGGCAGATCCGGCAGGTTCCTGACATTGACTTGTATTGGATACCGTTTAACACTTCCCGGGCCTGAGGTGCCACCAGATCCAGGACTTGAAGATGGACCTGAGTTCTGAAAAGGTGCCCTGTTTCGTACAACCACACCCAGCTGCATATTCGGGACTTGCTCAAAGTCAACTTCCTTCATAAAACAGAGAAACACATTATAAATCACACATGTATAATGATTACCTCTGTGTCAAAGGAATCAAACAGAACTTGAAGGCTGACTCTACCTTTCTCAAGGTTAAGACACCGTCATTGGTGTTAGGATCTGTCTCAATACTGAAAGTCCCGTCCTCATTTCCTGAAACTATTTCAAAGTCAGCCAGCCAGTTGTCAGTGTGCTCCAGATCTTTATCGAGCGCTTTAATTCTCAGCACTTCCACGTTGGCCGTGTTCTCATTGACACTGGCCTCATACTGAAATAAACACCGGAGGGTACATTAAAATGCCTGAACAATCATATCAACACTTTCTCATGAGAAGAAGTTGTACTTTTATCTACCTGATCCTTCTCCAGAGTGGGCATGTTATCATTGATGTCCAGAACCTTCACCGTCACCGTTCCAGTTCCAGTGAGCCCACCTGGATGCCCTTTCATATCTGTAGCCTTTACTGTCAATACATAGGAACTGTACCTCTATTGACAAGTTGAATAATGCAAATTAAAAATGATCATGATGTTCATGTGGGGATGTGTCAGGGGAGAGTCAAACAAAACTAAACTTTAGACACACTGCCCCTTTAGTATGGCATTTTTTTATTTCCTAAGCATTTTATATTCAGTTCCCTCAGATCTATATTCTTCTGTCACAGAACATAGCAGACACAGCAATTGCCCCCAAACTGCAAATCTCACATATATGAGAGATGCCAAGAATTAAGGAACTGATATCATACATAATGCATGAATTCATGCTTCCTTTATATCTCTCATTTATATGTATCTCATTATGGTGGGAGTCATAACACAACAAATATTTGGTACAATAGGTACAATATCTTAAACAATTTTGAAATGTCATAGTTTGTAATGCTTTGTAGTCAAACTATGTTGTCGAGGTGTGTATTTAATGGAAAAAAGCATGCTTGTGGAATTTGCTAACTACTGCAGTGTATGATGGGTACAATATTTGTAGGGTACTTAAATTTCATCACCTGCAACTGAGCAAGTGGCGTAGGCAGGTCCTAGGTGTGAATTTGGAAAGGGGGGGTCCATTTTTGCTCCAGGGCCGACTGTACAGTTGTTCCGCCACTGAACACAATGAATTTAAAACAAGTTAAGTGAAGGAAATTGTGCTTACTTCTCGATCAATATCTGGTTTCCATACGTGAATTTGTCCAGAACTTGAGTTAATATTGAACATGAATCCTGTATCTGCGGGTTCCTGTTTTAAAATACTGTAACTAATCGCTGCATGAAGAGTAGCTGGATCATCCTTATCAGTGGCTCTTACTTGAGTGACGAATGTACCTGCAATATTTTTGAATGAGCATTGTAGTACCTGTAGCCCTGCTTTTCTACTTTATTTTCTTGCTTGAACGGAGAAGTTTAGCAATGACACAAAGAAAAATATTTACCATTCACATGAACTTATTTTACGCTACACTTCAGAGAGTCTTCTTATTTATCAAATATCAGATTCAAAAATAACATCAACTGACATTGCAAAACCTTGAGGTGTCTAATCCACATAGCCTGCAAAAAAACTACATTATATGTATTATAGCCTGCTTGTGTCATGAAAAGTATATTTGTCCTCTGAATTAAAAGAAAGAACTATTACAGGAATTTAGAACATTTCTGTTCTTCTTAATGTTTGCTGAATTAAACTACACACATATTTATGACTACAGAGCATCAGGAATTCAGGCAGACAAAAAAAGTATGCATACCCGGTGGACTCCCTTCAGTAACACTTCCTGGTGGCAACACATCAAATACTGGGGGATTATCATTTTGGTCTATGACTGCAATCCTCATTTCAATATTATCTTCTGCAATGGATCCATTTTTGTATTTTACAACAGCTGACATCTGTAGAAAAAAAACTCACTGGTTTCTCTCCCCATTAAGCAATCCTATTTACAACATTTTATCACCAAAACAGCACTTGTTCTCTCGCCCTTACAATGTATATTGGGATTTTTTCTCTGTCCAAAATGCCGGTAACCCTAATAAGGCCACTTCTTTTGTCCACAATGAAAAGATTAAAGGGTTCTTTAGTGGCACCTGGTCCATTCAGGTAGTAGTCAAGGTCCACGTTAACATCTTTGTCTGATCTAATCTGCAAAAAAAGCATAATCCTCATTTGACATAATACATAATAGTGTGTAGGATTACTCTAATGCCCACTAATTTATCAAAATTAACTACAAAACTAACTAAAATATAGTAGGCTGTTTACTATGTGAAGAACATAACCAGTGCCGCCCCTCCCTACACACAGAACACACGCTGTGCGTAGGGCCCCACGATCCATAGGGGGCCCCATTTTCCG
Source organism: Mormyrops attenuatus (assembly GCA_026777985.1). Classification (NCBI taxonomy): domain Eukaryota; kingdom Metazoa; phylum Chordata; class Actinopteri; order Osteoglossiformes; family Mormyridae; genus Mormyrops; species Mormyrops attenuatus. The sequence continues at coordinate 20,695,361 of JAODKC010000001.1, forward strand.
CAAGAGGATGCATTCTCTGCAAATGCACAAAGGATGCGCATCGCTGCCATGAGGTACGCGTAGAGCACCAAGTCAGCCCAAGGCAGGAGAGAAAAAAAAGAGACAAGTAATCTGACACCGCAAGGTTGTAAACCTAAATCGCATTTTATGATACAGTCATTTTACATTTACATTTACCGCATTTAGCAGACGCTCTTTTCCAGAGTGACTCACAACAAGTGCTTAGTAGTCTATCACTGTTCTTCAATTTATAAGCTAGACGTACTGTAAAATCAACAGCTGTCAAGATCAATTTACCGCTAAGAACGTTGTATAAATGTTGTTAGGAAAGAGTGCACAGGAAAAGGAAGAGATTGTTAGTGGATTTTCTTTTACCCGTTTTTTTTGTAATGGGGGGGGGCTCAAAATGAAATTCTGCTTAGGGCCCCAATTTGGCCTGGGGCGGCACTGAACATAACATACTATAATCATCATATATGTCTTTTTTAAAAAGACAGCAAGACTTGTTAAATTTATTAAAAATTATTTGGAATGAAACTGGGACAAAACTGTACAGAATTTGAAACCTTTATTTCAATTTGTTGAAATAAGATGTTTTTGTCACAGCACACTCAAACACATACTTTAGTTTTTAACATCTATAGAGATATTTCTCCTGATTAATAATCCCTAAAGTTTTAACAAAGAATCTCAAGATCTTAATTTAAAATGTACCGTATATACATCCAAGCCTGGAAATGACTGGAACAAGGTTGTTACTTCATCATGACTGTCCCTGCAACATTCCAGCCTATCTGTCCTGAAGACTGCACTACACATACTGTGCTAACCCTCACTGGTAGAATTTACTGTATGTGCATTTCATTTAACATTATTTTCTGTGGAACCAGATTCTCCCAGCACCTGTGCAAATCAGGGTTCATTGCCCCATCTCAATAGTCCACAGAAATTATTCTTACCCGTGCTACCGATGTTCTTCCTGTGTAGTCCACATTTTCTGTTAGCTTCTGTGCAGGGACAACCCACTCCCTCTTCTGTCTCGTTTTGGCATCCACTCCATTTGTGAAAACCTTTCACAAGAAAATGCAACAAATCACAACACACGCAACAGAGACTGAGGGAAATCAATTGTCACCGACACAATGTCACTGAAGTGTCATCACAAGCATCTTTGAACGTACAGCAGTTCAACTTCTTGAGAAGATCCTTATATGTACTGAATTACGGTCTTACTTAAAACCAAAAACCTGTTTTGAATTGTCATTGCATGGCCACCATCAATGAAATGATCTATCAGAACAGTTTAATGACATGCCTGATAAACACTTCTTGGACATTAGTCCTCGGAATTAAGATGGGCCATTTGACTGCTGTTAAACACTAAAATGGAAGTCCTTATTGTTAATACTAAGCTAAAACTATAGCAATTAATGTTTTTCAGCCATTCACTTTATAATACAATGAAAAGGAAATGTTGCACCTTTGGAAAATTTAAAATAAATGAATTACAACTAAATTATTCTTAAGCATGTTGTGTCAATTATTATCAAGACATACATGTGCAGTGTAGTACATCTGTGACATGTAGTACATCTGTGACATGTAGTACATTTTTATTTACTAGCATTTTTATTGACTGTCCGGTCACAGTTTTATCACAATGTAATTGTAATGTGAAAAAAGAAAAAAATACAAAAAACACATGTGCTAGTTGTTCTTGTAAAGTGCTTTTTTAAAACTTACCACCAAGATGAGAAACAGCGGCAAGCCCAGTACTGAGAGGAAAGTTGATGCCATGGCAAATCATCCTACTGTGAGTCTGTCCACCAACCCCACTTAAAAAGCCGTCTATCTCCCTCCGTCATAAAAATTATTTAGAACTGACCTAACCTGTTCTATACCAGGTGATTCATGTTGATATTATACCAGCATAATGCATTCGTGTTTGCCTTTTACGTATCGGCAAATAGCACATACAAAAAAAACAAAAACAAATAGTGCACAAACAAACAAGAGAGCGACTCCACCTTGGGGTGAAAATCCCAGATTATAACATTGACTAATAAGCAAATTACTGAATGTGTGGCCAGTCGACATTATACAGAAACCCGCACCTTCTCACATGCAATATATGATTAGTATATATTATAATTGGGAGAGAAAAATAACAAGCTATCCAGACATACCCAGGCTATTGTTACCATTCCAGTACGGAAGTTTGATGCTATTTGCTTATGTCATGGGATTCCAAAAATAATACCTCTAGTTATGTGTTCTTCAAGGAATTAAATAATATCCACCCTCTGTATCTTATTTAATATATTGTAAAACGCAGTGCTTACAGTCCTACATTTACCTTGAAGCACTGTACAGTGCAGAAAGGGCTTTTGATATTTGAGAAAACAGGATTTCTTAACCTGGCTCTGCTATTAATCATATTATGTTGGAGGTGCAGGGCATGCTCAGCTCGCCAAATTTTAGTGACCGGCGGGGGTGGTGGGGGTGGTCCCCTCATCTTGCATATTTTTTTCATATCAGCCAATACTGATAATTATCATGGTCTAATTCAGGTCACTATTTGTCTTTTTTCAAGACACTTTTGCTTTAAGTTCTCTTAGAATTGACGTTAAAGAGATTCAGAACATGACAAGGCAACAAACTGAATGGACTGCAAACTGAAATCTAATTTTAATAAATAAATCATACAAAATAAACGTTTTGTTGTACAGCGTAGAAAACACTAACAGTACGGTTTGTTAGATTTTTCCTCCGATTGCTTATTCCAGGGGACGTGTTTGACCTGTTGGAGCACAGCTCTGGCACTCCTCAGGGTGTACTGCGGCACCTCAAACACTGCACCCAATATATCCATCCATTGTCCAAACCGTTTATCCCAGTGGGTCGGGGGGAGTCCGGAGCCTATCCCGGAAACTATGGGTACGAGGCGGGGAACAACCCAGGATGGGGGGGCCAGCCCATTGTAGGGCACACTCACACACCAGTCACTCACACATACACACCTATGGGCAATTTAGCAACTCCAATCAGCCTCAGCATGTCTTTGGACTGCGGGGGGAAACCAGAGTACCTGGAGGAAACCCCACGACGACATGGGGAGAACATGCAAACTCCACACGGGAGACTCGAACCCTGGTCCTAGAGGTGTGAAGCAACAGTGCTAACCACTGCACCACCATGCCGCCCCTTCACCCAATATAATTAAACTTAAATTTCAGTTAAACTCTGGAATAACTACAAAGTTAACTACAGAAATGTTGATTTAAGTAATCGGTTGTGTTGTATGATTTTTGACATACATTGACCTAAATCAGTAGCCCTATGTGTTGTTTATCTGACTTGCGCACAGAAAAAATCCATTTTTTGACCAGTAAAACAAAGGAGGCCACACACCAAGTTGTTTCAGCAAAATAATTCAAAGAAAATGTCTCAGATTAAACTCCTCTAATAAGGATAGTCTGTGTTACAGTTTGACGTAACAGGCGTTGATAGAAAATATTAATTAACCATTGCGGAAAGCGATTTGTCCCATATTTCTTCAGATTGAAAGTGGAATCCCTAATTGCTGGTGTTTGTGACTGTAACCACTTGCGTTTTATATGTTCTGTAGCAGTGGTTCTCAGCCGGTGGGCTGCGCTATTGAACCGCAGCGAGAACCAAGGGCGGGCCTCAAAAGGGATGGCTGGGCAGTAGCCCAGTGACGTATACTTACTACACATGACAGGCAAGTCTCCAGCTCTATAACAGTGGGCAACACCATCTTGAAGAAGCTGCTCCATCCATTCTTTGTATGTTAAACAATATAAATGACACACAATTTTCTTGCAAATATCATACAAATGAGATCACCTACAGTGATAATTATTAGTTTATATCTGGAATATGATTTAGAAATCATTGAAGATTAGTTTTGAAAAATAACCAAAATGAGGGTCCATGTCATCTACTCGCCAACAACCCTAGCAAATTATTTTCTCTGATTTGGAGACCCAAACCCAATCACATATTACCAATATTTCTCAGTGGGATATATATAAGTGTGATGATCTGGCAAGATATTACACTGAATCTTCTATTGACAGTCGTAAGGCATTATGGTGATTTATGATGCTTTCTAAATGCATTATAACGTTTTATGAATGTGCTCATAGATTCTTATGAATATGACATTCATAGAAAGTGTTACCGAAATTACATTGTTTGTCAGTGTAACCAAATTAAATTATCTTTATATTAATAAACACTGGCAAGTAATGTCATCATTGAACAATGCATTCAAGAGAAACAATATCATAGCCTGTGCAGGGGGCCTAAAACATGTTTTCCTGGACACAGGGGGTCCTTGGGTAAAAAGCGGTTGAGATCCACTATTCTACTGGATAGCACTGGTGGATTTAGGTATGGGCAACATGGGAAACCACCCAGGGCGGTGCCTTGCCAGGGGCGGCACTGGGTATGGCCTAGGACACCTGCACAAGACAAAATCGTAATGGTGACATTTGCACAATCAGTATTCTATTGTTCATTTGTACATCACATCAATGATACGTTATCATGTGGGTCAATTAACTTTGTTGGAGTGGGTGCCCTGATTCTACTTTTTGAGCTAGGCAAGCTAGGCGTGGCTGGGTTGACCTCTGGAAGCCCAAAGTAGGGGGAGTGGGGAAATCAATCAAGTATGGCATCTATATTGTTGTACATTACTAATGCAATTAGTAAAATCAGCTACAAATTCTATATTCCTATCATTACATATTTATATGTATCTTTCCAAATGTATTAATAAAATCAGGTAATGCCGAAAAGATGTTAGAAGCATCACCATTGGGTAGTCGAGTTTACAGAATGTCCAGTCTGTCATGACTTTAAACTGCAAAAGTGTACCGTCACATTACTGACATCTTTCTATCTTGTTTGTCCTCAATATCTCATTTTTTAAAAAGATGTTGTGCGTGCTGGGCTCTCGCTTTCATTACCAACACTTAAAGCTTCCTCTGAAGGAGCACTTACGGCTCCCATAACACATTACTTAAACAGTAGCATGCAGTGTGCTCCACCAACTAAATCAACCTCGCTATGCAGTTTTGTTGGGGCGTAAGGTTGTCTGTTCCTAAAAAACTACCGTACGATTGGTTGGAGTTGCATTTGGTTCTGTTATGCGGTAGGCTGGTGTGCGCTATCAAGAAATGTTCCTTATTGACAGTTTATCAATGTATCTCATTATATCTTCTAAAATTTATATAATAAGCCAATATATCATTTATATCACCCAGATTTTGCAGACAGCAGAATATTCCCAGGCAGCGATGGTGTTTAAGCCCTTGCTGCGGCTCATTTTGGGCCTCGTTTCCCTGCCACAGTTACACGGCCCACTGGAGGCGGCAGGGTGCTGCTGGATTGCGACCGGGGTTTGACAGGCACTCTTCTACACTCAGATGGCTGCTGCTCTTTTGGTGTTAATTTTCAGATGTCTGGCACCATAGAAAAACAGCCTCTTTTTCCCAGATTACAAAATCAAGTTTCCTGGAGGGTTTGGTTTTTTTCAGTGAAGCTTTATTGAAACCTTCCCTTTCAACACAGAAACCATTGGCACTCAATAAATGAAGCAAATATAAAAATCAGTTATGGCAGTTAAAATCAAATATACATATGTGCAGCCTGCTGTGAAAATACTTTTTATCCTGTTAGTTAAGGGCTGTAGTAGGAGAGATGCAGAGAAGGATTATCAGAAATACTGACCACTCAAAAAGTAATAATGCATTAAAGTCAGCGGTCAGTCCTGCATACTTTACCAAAAACAACAAATACATTCAATGTATGCGTGGAAAGTGGAGCTTAATACGACGAGAAGGAATAGTTGACTGGTAGGAAGTCAACTTCAAAAATTTTTAGGGTGACCAGATACTCCATGTCACCTCCTGTGTTTGGCTAAATAGATCAGTTGACTGGTTTGTTTCCTTGATTGAAAGACTCATTCAGCAGTTTTACATTAACATTAGTGACACATGCATGATTATAGGAGACTGACCAATCATTACACAGAAAATACTTAATGTAAAATCCAGGTGCTGTTAATTGAAATGGGAGTTTACAACAAACCCTGTCCTGGAATATCTGATCACCCCCATTATATTTTCTTCCACTGCAACAGCAAACACGTAAAGAGTAGAGTCAGGAAAGTATCGATGTTTACACCAGAAGCAAAACATAATCATTTCCGTAGAAAGCTTTTTTCTTTCCAGAGAAATACGAGCTGGTATGGCTACATTCAGACATGTACATGGAACTAGACAGACAAGTCCTATGTCTGGTGCACATAAAAATAAAAAAGAAAAACAGTTTCATTTTCTTATAAAATGATCTGTGCATGGGAAAAAAATACAGCTTCGTAAAAAATAAGTACAAAATAGCCAAGAAAGCACACCTTAGCATCATGCTAAAAACACGGGGAACTGAAAGGTGCGTCAATACAACTGTGTTGCTTCAAACCTGCATTTCTTGTAATTCATCAGTAAAATGTCCAATATAAAAAACAAGTTCAACAATTCGACCCCAAGTTTATCCCAGTTTTCTAGTATAGGACCCAACCTGGAGATACGTTTTATTTCAGTTACTGTACTTAAATTAGCCTATACACTGTCTATCCGCCAATCCCTTTTTCTTCATTAATGGCAATTATGTTGCAAAGGGCTTGGTTATCTGTCGCCTCTTGCTAAGCTGGGCGGTCCGGTTTCTCTGTGGCTTTTGTTCACAGCCTTTTCTGATGCAACAGTGTACTTCTTTCGTTTGCTCATAAACCAATAGCGACCATAGATATACCACAAACCACAAATGATAGTCTGCTATGCTTCCAGACCTAAATTGTGCACTCTGTTTCAAATCTGGAATATATTTTGAATTTATACACTAAAATTTCTTAATATCTATAAAAACATATTTAGTCACTGAACAAAACTTCTCCCCCCAAAATAAAGCCATGGACAAATCAGCAATGGCCTCTATTGTCAAGAAGTAAATGCTTGGTTATTTATTGCCTTAATGGGCATACATAAAAATCTATTTTTTAAATATTTACATTTTTACCCATAATTTGCCGTGATTACGCATATTTGCATTTCTAAAAGACTACACATATCTACATGAGAAATAAGCATCGGCTGGAAGGTACGGTGGCCTTACAGTGCAAAGATTAATAAAAAAAAAACTGGTCAAAGTGTTTTCTCAATCTTTCACTGTTTTTGTGTTTTAAACGTTTTTGTGTTTTTCAATACTTCAATATTTTCAAATAAGTTTCAAATTTTAAGTTCTTATAATTCAAAAAAACTAAAAAAAATAAGAAAACACAAAAACACAGAGAAATTAGAAAAAAACTAGAAAATAATCGTTATTTATTTGTGTTTTTTATATTTATTTCGCATTTTCTTGATGTGTTATGTTTTGCCACCACACGTGTAAACTTTCGTGCATTAACTAAATCACTACTGTGACCAATAATCGGAGTACAATGCCATGGAAAACTGGCTTGTTTTGTGCTCAATCTTTGGTTGAAACAATTTTCTTCTCCTTGGTGACTACTTTTGTTACGCTGGGTATACCAGTCAAGGAACCACTACCAAAAGTCATCCTTCCATCAGACCCTTGGATCAAAGTTGCTGTACCCCCTGGTACTACCTGTCCGCTACCTCCCTGTTTCTCCACGAGGAGAATATTCTGGGGTCCAGAAATGCTCCCCCTCGGCAAAGACCCTTGTTGAACCCATGTACCACCTCCCTGAAGCACCTGCCCAGGCCCAACCTTTTCCTCCACCAGCAGGATGTTCTGAGATCCTGGCAGATCCCTCCTTGTCAGGGTTCCAGGCTGAAGTACTGGTCCCCCACCCTGCCCCTCCATAACCAATAGGTTCTGCGATCCATAAACATTACCGACACCTGCTTTTACTCCCACTAGACCTTCTCGCATCACTGGAACTGAACCTTCTACCAACCCACCACCTACAGGTCCTGCCATCACTCTCTTCTCAGTTATCACCATATTCTCAGCTGGAGGAACACTGTTCACCAAATACATGGTCTGCGTGCTGGGAATCGAGGGTCTATCCGCAACCAGCACAGTGTTATGAACCTGAGGATCAACGACATACCGAGTGGTTGGTACCACAGGGGTTGTGGTGTAGTACACAGGCTGCTGAATGACATATGTTGGCTTGGGGACCACCACGTTCTCACGGACTGTCACGTTAGGGATGGGAGCCATGTAACTGGTCTCAACAACTGGTTTTTCCACTCGGACGGTGGGTTGAGCCATCTTTGGCATGGTAATAGTGTCCATCACCACGTCTGTTACTGGGGGTTGCTCAATCTTGGGTGGCGGCAGTGGTGGCGGGACAAACGTTATGGGTTCCATTTCGGGGCCTCTGCAGATCTCAGCCAAGGTCTTGAACTTGGGGCCCAGATCATTCAGAAATTCAAGATCGTTGTCTGTTTCCAGGAGGCTGCAGCAGCCAACAGACCCTGCCAAGGATCCCTGTCCTTCACAGTCAAACACCAGCATTTTTTCATCCAGGGCTTCTTTGTCTAGAGCAAGACTGGCTTTCTAGAATGTTCATGAAAAACATGACAAATAAGTTAATGGAAGATAAAAGTGAACCACTGTAGGTTTCTGCATTTGGTACAGGTCTACATAAAGTCTACAAAAAATACATAGCCATACATAGATAGCTAATTTTCCAATTACCCTTACAGCCAACTTTCAGTTAACTTTAAAATGTGATATGATATAAATATGTTCTTTAATAAATAAATGTGAAGCATTAGCACTGTTAACCTTTGAGTAGTACTCTTCCAAATAAGCATCAGGGAGGGCAATTCCTTCATATGTTTCAGTTTCAGTAGTACGGTATCTTTGGTTAAATCCAAAGCCTTGGTTCATGTCACCAATACTCGTGCACCCCCATGCCTTAATTCCGGAGGAACCTGAAACAAGCCCTGGAGCCATTGCTGCATTAATAGGAGCTGCAATTGTTGTGCCGACATCCACTTCAGTCGGAGCATTCAGAAGTGGGACTTCCTGCAAGAGAAAACAAAAAAATACAAAATATAGTAAGGGCTGGGAAATTTATCACGTTAACACGGGGCACCATGTTACATGTGACCATTTATTGAGAGTATTCGAGTTACAATTTCATGCGGTCGCATCTGTATGAGTGTATGATAATCATTAGGTGTTTGGCTCTGGAATGGGTACTTAGTGTCTCCTTACCTGCACGCAGGAGTATATACATATGCACGTATTTGATGATAGGACGTGCAAAACAATCCCTTTATCTGTGATGTTAGTATGTTCCAGAAGTAAAGCATATAGTCTATGGTTGATTATTTTAAAAAGCAAAATGAGAGGAACGAGGAGGAGGCTGTTGGAGAGGGAGAGCCACAGAGAGACCCCGAGACAGGCACAAGTGAAGATGAGAGTTAAGTTATTCAAGTTAATGTTCAGATTAAAATACTTAGCAAATACAGTAAACCCTTCACATTCCTGCATTAGACATTCGTGGTTTCGATCTCTCGCAAGTTGGCCGTCAACAATTAAACAGGAATATTTTTGGAGTTTAAGAAAAGATTGCAGAAACATACAGATGACAAGTAAGCCAAAATCAATACTGAAAATGATTTGGATTGCATAAAATCATATAATATATAAATATTAATAAGACATAATATTTGTTTGTGTAAGTGTATTCTACAGTATACCTTGAATATTAGAAGTCTTGGCTTGGCTACACCACTCATCTTTGTGTCGGTAACCTGCTTGACTCATATGTATTCATGTAGCTGTCTTTGTAATCATGGAATTTCACGTCACCAACTGAGAAAGTTGGTAGCACTAGTGCTACCACTGGGTTTTATAACGCATTATTATTTCTTTGATCGTGTTAAAGCAAGCAGCATTTTGTCACCCAAATGGGAGAATAATATGACCATAGATTTTAATAGAGATCTATAATATTCCTGCCTGGTTGTAAACAACATGAGAGTTTAGGTTGATTGGTGGCACAGAATCCCAGAATAGTCTCACAGTCTAATATTCTCACAGTTTAATAGTCTAATAGTGTCTCACAGGGAAGCCGATGTCACCTGGTTTACTTGTCATACTTAAAAATGATCAGATGGAGGCATACATAGGATAAAAATATTGTAATTTGCAATATTTGCTTATTTTATTGAAGGCTTATACCTTAAAGTCTCAAGATCTTTCATGTTATAAAGTGCACTTTCAGTGGTGGTCAGGCTACTCTTCTTAGAGCCATTTACCAAATAAAAAATTTTACATCAAAATTTGGGCCAAAATTAAATAGTGTTTCCGTCTGTTTAATATGTACACGTGGTATACGGCATTAATCACCAAGGTATGTGACTAAAAAAAGTTAAAAAAAAATGTTTAGTTTAACATCTTATAATACAATGCCCTCTCTTATTCCCTAGTGATGTCGTAGCCATCATAACATCATAGGGCAACGCATTTCTTACGTGTTTGTGGTGATGCTAGTGTAAAACATACTGTGCTGTCAGCCGTCTAAAAGTATAGCACATACAATTATGTACAGTACATGATACTTGATAATGATAATAAACAACTATGTTACTGGTTTATGTGGGACTGGGCGATAAAACGAAAATTATCACAATACAATTTCCCTTGAAATCGATACGTCACATGCTCAATATGATTCTGATATCATTTAAGACTAAATGTCACAGGCGACAGGCTTTGCATCACAAAATGACATCACTTTCTGTGTGACTACTTGTTAGGTCTGGCGAGTGAGCACAAGTGCAAACACAGCCGTGAAAAGGGGGGATTTACTGAACAAATAAGAGAATGCGATAGGGCAGGCAGGCAGACGACAGAAAAAACCGTCACAACAACAGGGCAACTCACTAGGAGAAGAGGTTAAGTCCAAAGCAACCCATTCAACAACTAATGTTCAGTCTATGAGAGATCCCAACAGTAATAGTCCACAAAAAATTAAGAAACAATAGGAAGAATGCCAGCGGCGGCATTTTTGCAGCGATGACTAAACTAACCTGTTCATCTTCAATCTCAGACTCTTGAAATGTGAAATGGCATTTTTGGTTGTATGTGTTATTTGGTATGATTTGGTAGGTAATTATTTTGGTCTGGGAACACTCAAAAATGGCTTCCATATAATTAAATTCTGCTTACGAAAGGTTTCATAGGAACACTTTACTTCCGGATGGCGGGGAAAACCTCAAATTAATCACATTTTCTTGTGATCCTCGTGACAATGTTAAGTAAACTTGAACCCTCAATCCAAGCACACTCACAAAACATCTTTTATAGAGATTTTATAAAAATCATATAAAAAATGGATCATGAGAACGCTACTCACTTTGTCTTCGCCTTGGCCCTCAGTATGGTAAGCAATCAGATGTTCTTTGGTGGCAAATGGCATCTCAGTGAAGCCTCCTCCCATGCCGCCGAATGCTCCGGCACCAGCAGCCCCGCAGTTACAGAACAGCAGCAGCAGGGGTATCACTGCGCACATTCAGGTGGGAAGGCAAGGAGACCTTAGTCATTAGGGGGTCAATTTTCCCATGCACTTAAGTCAAAAAAGCACGTAGCTGCGCACTTTTTTTACTTAAGTATATTCTCCAATCAATTTAAGTGCGGGGTTTATATATACTTAGGCGATTTACGCTCTTCAGACAGAGAAACGCCAAAATATGGGCAAGTCGTATTTGAATGACCCTTAAGCGGATTCTGCCACTTACTAAAGTACACTTAAGTACATTTTTCACCATGTGCTCTGGAGGACAGTGTTAAGTCACGCGCCTCCACATGGCCACCTGCAATACTGCAGCTTTCAGAAAGCCGAACACGTAACAAAACAAAACTTCATAACATGTACCGTACATTTAGAAACAAACGTCACAATCCATAACACATGTCAATAATTAATATAATCATATTACAGAATTATGATTCAGTTATATGGGCAGAAGGCAGGGAATAACCCAGGATGGGGTCCAAACCCACTGCTAGTTCAATGATAATAATGGGACAAAATATTGTAGGAAGAGGCACTGCAGTAGTAGCCACATATTTATACATAAATATCCATCAGCTGTAAAAATTAGGCCTGGAGTTTGTCCCAGGACACGAGTCCACCACATTGTGCATACAGACAAAATGGGCATTTAGAGACTCCAATTAGCCTAACTGTATGCCACCTGACTATGGGTGGAAACATGTAAACACCACAAACCCTGAGCAGAGGTTAGATTCAAACCGTCTAGCCTAGGGGTTTGATGCAACAGTGCCGTCTTCAATATGCATAGTACTCTGTGCTTGTCATGGTGTCATGAGCACTGTGGGGCTGGTGTCTGACGCATACTCACGCAGCAGCATCAGGAGGCCAAGAAGGAGCAGCCCGATCCCCGCTGATCCAAGTGCGGAGCTCCTCTTGTCCTTCCCCACCAAGGTACACACCTTTTTATCGGTGCAGGTACAACCTTCCAGTTTCAGTTCTTCATCATCAGGACAGGAAAGACCTTGCTGGTCTTTTATATCAAGGACCACCTTATAGGGACCAGGCCACAGATTCTTTTCAGGTCTCAGGATGACTGTAGTGTCTTTCAGATAAGAAATATGGAGATGAAGCATGAATTTAATGTATTTATGTAAAATTTTGCATTAAAGCAAGCATTTGTTAGGAAGGAAAATAAGAGCAAAGGATGAATTCTTCACAACCATGTGTATTTTGTCGCAGACACAGCAGTTTCTCAAGCTTGGTCCCAAGGATCAGTGTTCTAATAATCCTCCTTTAACGAACATCTGAACTCTCAAGAGTTCACGAACCATGATTAAAATTCCAGCACAAATATTCACCTGCAAAATATCACAGGGTTCGCAACCCTTTATTTAATTTACCTATTCATTTTTCTGGATTTTCACAAAAAAATTTGTTTATAAAACATCTAATCCCAAACATGTTATGTAGGAAACCGAAAGTAAACAATATGTATGTCTACGAGTTCGTATAACTAGCTAACTAGTCTAATATATTCCAAATATCACCATCAATTATTCAAAAATGGTAACTCTTCAAAAGGCATTTCTACTGTCAGACAAACGTAATGATATGGAACATGTCATTATTTGAACTTTAATCGCCAAATCTTAAATATATAAAATTAAGAATAATAAGATTATCTGTATTATGTTATTGCAAATTTGAACAGTTGGTAATTCTGAAAATTTCCAAATAATAAGTAAATTCTTACATTACTTTTTTGTTTCTCACAAACTGGTTCGTGTACTGGTGTATTGTATTTTGATATGGTTTGTGTTGCAGAAGGCATGGCGATACACATCCTTATTTAACGATTATTTCCATTGTTCAGTTCTTTATGGAGGCAGAAGATTAATCTGTGGTTAATCATGATTAATAACTGTGATTTGGCCACATTTTACTGCTCCATAGCTCATATGTTTGTAATGTGCTATTTGCCTCTCTTGTACGCTGCTCTGCACAAAAGCATCTGCTAAATAAAAACAAATGTAAATGTAATGCTGTATGCGAGTCTCGCGAAAACTTTTATTTTGAAATTACTTCACAGGAAGTCTTGTAATTTCCTTTGTGCAACAGAAGGGGGACGTAAGTGGACAGGCAGGTGGCTGGATCAGATGTGCCAGCAGAAATTTTTCAGTGGGCTAAGGAGTGACCGATGATTTTCATGCGGTGACACAAACAGCAAGACCAGTTGCCATTACTATTATTATTATTATTATTATCTAACTAGCGCTGTTTGCTCCATTGTAATGTGTTTGAAGTGGGTCATTGCTAATTAATTTCAATATAGGTAATTAATTTTAAATGTCACAAGAATAATAAGGATAAACCACATTTAAGATCAATTAAAGATTTCAGTTTTAATTCATATGAGTGCTACAGTGCAAACGAGTTCACGGTCTGGTGGTGCACGGCAGCTTTCAATGGTTTGCTTCTGAAATAAAACCTCCACACCCACGTTTGAGGGCAGTCGCAAGGGTGGCCTTGGGCTAGATATCATTTTCAGAAGGCTGAAGTTTATCTGAAGCCATCCATTTGATATTCCCAGCAGAAGCATTACTTGTAAGTAATTGCTATTGTTAGGCAGTCATTTTAGATATATTAACGAAGAATTGGTGAAAAAAAAAATATTTAAAAATTTATTAGGTGTTAACCAAGCTGTTGAGTTTATGAATAATGCTTGCCAGAAATTCTTCTGGAAATTCAAAGTTACATAAGTTAGTTACAGTGGTACCTCGGGTCACGAACTTAATTCGTTCAAGGACTCAGTTCGCGACCCGAATCAATTTTCCCATTTAAAATAATGTAAATACAAATAATTTGTTCAAATAATACGTTTACGGAAGGCGGAGCAAAACACAACTGAGCATACGCTTGTTGGCGGGCTGGTCGCTCGAAAGACGCCAAAACACGGAAAAGAACTACAAAACATCCCCCCAAAAAACTAAACGATTAACATTAAAAGACTGAGTAACAGTCAAAAACAATACAGTAATTTTGAAAATATGATTTTTTAAATTATACTGTACATTATTTTCATATGCCTAAAAAATGTTTATGTACATTTCGTGATGCCACGCGTTGTATGACGATGAACTAATTTTGTTTGTACTGTAAACAAACAATACGCAGTTGCCACTATGTGTGAATGAAGAACATAATACTTAAATAAGAGTTACTTAATAATTTATGTTATTAATGAAGTACTGTAATTTTATGTATAGATATGTGACTGTTAAAAACCATCAAAAACATGTTTATCAATCACTGAAAGGTACCACTATAAAAGAACGTTCTCTCTCTCTCTATTTTTTTTTTCTTTTTTCAGATATTCGACCTCTGAAGAGATATAGTAAAGACATACATTTACAACAAGTTTTTTTTTATACATTCCACAACCGTTCTTGAAATAATGTACACGTCTTCGTGTTTCGGCTGGTTCTGGGGCGCTTTTAATGGACCCTTTTGCGGGATGTTTGTGTGTTCGCAGCCTGAAACACGGTTCGCAAAACGGTACAAAATTTTTCCGAACATCTGGTCCGTAACCCGATTTGTTCGTGAACCGGACTGTTCGCGGGTCAAGGTACCACTGTATTTGCTTACATACCCTTGTCCATTTACTTACCTTACAGATATAGGAAAACAGTGATCGCACTGTATTTTGTCTTCTAATTTCACTCCTTATTCAATGTGCCATGCAACTCAGTCTGCAATAATTTAAAAGAGCTAGGGTGCTACATCCCAACTCATGCCATTTCTGGACTGACTTCGGCTGGCTGTCTAGTTGATGATTCAGCACTTCTTCCAGGACAGTTATGATGTCATATTTCTGTTTTTTAAATTGACTTTACATAATTATTTTACAATCTGAAAATAAGCATCTCTTAGGTATTGTTATTCAGACATGTCGACAGGCATACGCATCGCCTTTGGTTTACAACTGTTGCTAACAGTGTTTGCAGTATTAATAATAATTTCAGAACAATTTGTCTGCTCTGTCGTACTGAAATTGCAGCGAATGCAAAACAGAAGTTTGTACAGAACTGTGAATTTTGTGTACTGGTACACCCCTAATGACAATGGTCAGAATTCTGTCAACGGTCAGAATTCTATGACAAATATCAGGGTTCCATGACAATGGTCAGCTCAACCAATGTTTGGTTACAATACTGGCAATCTAAGGTACTTTCATAAACTTCTTGTACCCACAGTCTAAACCTAACAAAGATCCCTGGAGCAGTAATCATTTTATTCAGATGGATACTGGCATGGCCTGCTCACCATTATATCTCTCCAAGGTCCACTCTCCTGTGGTACCACCAGGTACAATACTGAATTCAAAAGGGGCCCCGTTAGGGGCAGCATCTTTATCTTCGGCTGTGGCAAATACGACGCCATCTTCTGTGCACACAGACTGCTCATGACTTATGAGCTTAGGACAGTGGTCATTGAAGTCCTCCACTTGGATGGCAACGGTACCTGTAGCGGTTTTGGCTGGCATATCTATAAAAAAAAGAAGATTGGCAAACATTTTAAGAGAAACCACTAGATGGCGACAAAATATATATTATGTCAGTGGTGGCTGAAAACATTTTGAGATAAGAAGATAATGCACTTTGCAGAGTTACATATAGGTCTTCATATGAATCCACCAGACCAGCAGAGGGCAGATGTATTGCAACAAACACAAAAACAAGTGTGTAGCGAAATGGGTCAACTTTTCTGAAGTTTAAAAATAGTTGCTAGGCTTATGAAGTATTACAGTAATACTAAAGTTTAGTTTTTATTAAAGTAAAGTTTTTATTACTAAACTGTAACAAAAAAAATCTCTCAATGTTTTTTAAATTTGCACTTTTTATTTTTAAATCGTAGTTTAGCCCTGGTTCTGCTGGCTGAAGGCTACACTGAGCAACAGGTTGCATCCAGGTTCAAAATTTCTAAGACAGCAGTACATAAAAACAAGGTGAAGCAGGACACATTGGGAACAACCAGAAATCAGCCAGGTAAAGGGCAGAAGTGACTTTTTGATGCCAGAGATAACCCTTATCTGACAATTTTCAAGTGACCTTCAAAAGGAATGGGCAACATTAAGTGCAGGTGTGAAGTGCACTGCTAGGACAGTTCGTATCAGGCTCCTAAAAGCAGGACCGAAGTCCCATAAAGCAAGGAAGTAGCCCCTGATTAATGAGAAACTAAGAACCAGGCTGCAATTTACAAAAAAGTATAATATTTACAGACGCACACCCACAAATTGAGACATGAGTGGAAAAAGAAAATTGCTGTCGTGTGTGTATATACAGCTTGAGCCTGTGTAAAATATACATTTTTTGTAAACTCCAACCTGGTTCTCTCCTGTTTCTCATTAATGAAGGGCTTCTTCCTTGCCTGATACAAACTGTCCTAGCAGTGCACTTCACACCACTTGATGTCATTCTCTGACTCATGAGACACTGCCAGATAAGTTAACAGTCATCTCTGGCATTAGAAAGTCACTTCTGCCCTCTACCTGGCTGGTTTCTGGTCATTCCCAGAGTCTCCTGCTTCACCTTATTCTTCTGTACTGCTGTCTTAGAAATGTTGAACCTGGAGACATCCTGCCATGCAGCCAGAAGAACCAGGATGGAAACCAGGACTGAACAATGCAGATTTATAAAAAAAATTATAATATAGAGTGGTCTCAATTTTTTCCAGAGCTGTATACTCACACACACACACATCCATAATTTCATATGAAGACTCAGGCATAAGGAGGAAACAATATTCATTGAAAAAAACACTGAATAGTAAGACATAATAATAATAATAAAACAGGCAACAACCTTTAATTTCTCACTGTGTATTTCAACTCAGTGTTCAAACTTTTGGGCCAAACTAGTTCATAGTTAAACTATCAGTACAGGCGTTATGTTCCGGCAGTAACACTGGTCATATGTCTGCTATCCATGATCAAGCACTACTAAAGTCATATTGTAGTTTTAACATCAGGACGTGATACATCATGAGTGTAAATGTTTTTATCTGGTGTGTCCACATATTGCGTGACTTCAGGACTAATAAAGCAGACAGGTGTCAGAATGCTTGATCACTTGAGGACTTGCCTTGTGACATGCAGAGTACTTTTGCATAGTATGTTCCATTGACTAGGTATTTAGACTCCCGATCTGGGGCTTTGTTGAGTCGGATGTCACCCGTTTTTTCATCAATTGTAAGCCAGTTGTCAGGATCAGACCCTTTGGCGTACCTGAATGCGCACAAATTAATCCACGTGTTAATATGGTGCAGTCAATTTCATCAAAAGTAACAAAAGGATTCTAAACAAAACCATCAAGGTTTACTTTTTAAAATCTGCTTCATAAGGCACTTTCACACCAAAGTTCAGGAACCTAGTTCCTGGTTCTGAGTTCTTGGGCTGTCTCGAATAGGAACTTTTGTAGTTTCTGGCCACTTTGTGTGTTACTTTACCACCACAAAAGCGTCATAGGTGTCATGGAGAGACTAACTTGCACAGGCTGTTTCTGGTTTGCTCCAGTCTTACACACACTCTGATGGTGTCATCTCAAATGCACACTGATTGTGTTTCCGGCAACATATCCCAGTTTGGTATAACAGAGCCAACAGACAGTCTTAGTCTTATAAACTACTCTCTCTCTCCAGTGTTGGTGAAATTTATTGGGAAACCAGAATGTTCCTAAACTACTAATTATGACTGACCGTAACCAGCATTAGCCATAACCAACTCACAGTTAATATTAACGTTTTCTGTGTTGAACATCTGCTTTTGTATTTAGTATTTTGTATTTCCGCCCATGTTAATAAATGTATTTATTTGTTTACCAAACTGAAAATGATGCACTGAACGGTACATGGTGTATACATGTACCGTTACTGTCCTATAAGCCAATGATGGGAAGTTGATGCACACCCACCTCACGTTTTCTGCTGGTTTTCGTGTGTCTGCATCAAGAGCTGGATAATGTCCAATCACTTTCTTGGGGTCAAACGTTGTTTTGTCCTCAGAGACGGGGAAAGCTTTTACTTTGGGGAGGAACATGGGGCCCTCTGGCTGGTTCTTCACATTGATCTTCACTGGGTAGGTCTTCATAAACATCGTGCCACCTCCAGGTACACCTGGACCACCTCCCGCAAAGCCTCCACCACCTATCCCCCCGCCCCCCGGTCCGCCCCCCCCCCCCGCGCCCCGCCCGGCCCCCGGGGCCGCCCCCCGGCGCGGCGCCGCGCCCGCCCCCCGCCCCCCCGGGGGGGGGGGCGTACTGGGTGTGTGACCTTGT
>JAODKC010000001.1:20714357-20742380 GCA_026777985.1 Mormyrops attenuatus
TGCACCTCCCACTGCACCTCCTCCAGCACCTCCCCCGCCACCTCCGGCGCTTGCCCAATCCCCTGAGGTGACATATGGGGCCTTGTTCGTCACAGCCAATTTGAGGTCCAAATCTTTGAGTTCTTCATAATCAACAGGCTTAAAGAAAAAACACAAAGGTATTAATATGCCATTCTGTCACAAACATACTGGCAAAGAGATGAAGCTTTTCGCACCTTAACCAGCGTTAAAACTCCTTCGTTGGTCTTAGGATCAGTCTCGATGTGGAAGTACCCAGCTTCATTGCCAGAAAGGATTTCAAATTGGGCCAACCAGTTGTCTGTATTTTCTAAATCTTTATCAAACGCTTTAAATCTCATCACCTCCAGATTGGCCGTATTTTCATCTATGCTTCCTTCATACTGCAGAGAAAATGTGGACAGATCTAAGTACCGTGCAAACATACATCAGAAAGCCTGGAATCACAAAGCGATTGGGCAATATTTACACTGTCCTTCTCCAACGTAGGAAGGTTGTCATTGATGTCAAGGATGTTAACCACGACAGTCCCTGTTCCAGTGAGTCCATTCACCGCACCATTGAGATCTGTACCTTTGACAGTCAGCACATATCTATCGTGTGTCTGCAGGCAGAAAAAAACAGGCAGCTCATGCTCGAGCAACAGCCCTTAATATCTTATCATGAGGTCAATTTAACAGTAATGCTGAATATAAAGAATAGAAATTAATCCAAAATATATTACTTCTACAAGCTGGAGATACAAGTCTGAAACTCCATCAAATTTGGGCTGATAAGCAGACCCACCTGATTTCTAACTGGGTGCATCCGTTTATTAGGATGAATGACTATATATTTTTTTCATGTCAGAAGTATCACATCCAAAGCACTGTGGAAGAGTCAAACTGAAATCAACACACAACTTGTCCATTTCCTTGCCTACCTCTCTGTCCATAGGATTTAGAACATAAAGCTTCCCATCATCTTTCATGAAGAACACACCCTCTACTGGTGACTGGTTCAAAATGCTATATTTAATTTGCGAATTTGGATTCCCAGGCTCATCGTCATCTGTGGCTGTTACTGTCATTATGTAAGTACCTATAATGCGAAATAGGGGAGTTTATTAATTCCACCAATCCTAGTGCATCTAAATCACAACCAGGACAATAAAACATTGCAAGTAAGAGGCTGTTGGAGGAAAACCTTTGGCAGGTGGTTGCTGCTGTGTTACACTGAAAAAAATCATGTTGCTTTGCTGTAAAACTCTAGAACATGAAAACTTAAACTTATTCAATGTAGTCATTCATAAACCTGGCAAAATGACGTAATCTGGCGATGAGTGTGCAAGTTCATAAACATGACCATCTGGACTGCGGTGGGTAAATTAAATGGACAAGGAGAAATGTAAATGTGAAAAGCAAAAGATAGCGTTAATGACTTGCCTGTTGGACTTGATTCATTGACAGCGCCGGGATCCATTTTGCCAAATGTAGGATGGCAGTCATTTTGATCCAGAACCTGAATACGCAGGTTGAGATTATTTTCTGCAGGATCTCCGTTTCTATACTGTGCAACTCCCAGAAGCTGAAAAGCAACAAACAAACAAATAAATAAAACAGGTTTAATGTTACAATTCCAGTCTTAATCTACATACGATCCAATCGTTTTTAACAAGGTGACATATCACGATCAGGTATCCAGGATTGAAAGGGGGCTCACATTGTATTCAGGAATTTTTTCTCTGTCCAGAATGCCCGTGATCCGAACATAACCGGTGTCTGGGTCAACAATAAACAAATTCACTGGGTCTTCACTGGCCCCCTTTCCTCTCAAAGAGTATCTCACAGGTGAAGTAAATTCCTCATCAGATCGAATCTGGAAAAATAAAGGTGATTTGTCCATCAAAACATTTCAGGAAAGAAAAATTGCTATTTAAACTAGTTTAGCATTAAAAAGAAGTAAATCTGAATTTGACTTTTATAGTTTTTTTCTTAATTGCTTCGGCACATTTCTCAAATGACAATTAACGTTTACAAAACAGCCAGTGTGATACGGTATAATGTCACTTCTGCACGGAAGTACGTGATTTCTCATTGCTTCGCACAAATTTCCAAATGTTTTAGTACATGTATGCAAATGGTCTTGTACAATTGTCATCATTTGGCACAATTATCAGTTGCTTTAGTCTTGGATTATGTAGTTTCCCATTGTAATAATTATACACCCAAAACTATATACGTACGTGATCGTCGTTTAAGCCACCGTACGCAAAACAGTTGACAAAACTTTCAAAATGATTCAAAAATAAATTCCATAAATTGCAGTGACAAAGCATCGCTGTGTTTGCTTCCCACGATACCTTTGTTGCCATTTTATTGGTCTTGTATTGCCATTTTGCTGTTTTTGTTTTATACTGTGCTATGTGACTTTTCTGTTTGCTATTGTGTTTTGAGATGTGAAAAAAAGTTACACGTGCCTGTGAGTGTTTTCTCTTGCCTGTGAATGTGACATGCTTTAATGTAGAGCCTTGCAATGGTAAAACTGCTGGTGTTTCTTACATGAATGAGCATCAGTTTGCTAAAAAGAACGGTCAGTCAGTGACAGTGAGAAAGTGCTGCTGCATTGTTATCATTCAGAATCATGGAGCTCAGGAGCAGACTTGCATTTTCACAAAATATCTAAGCATTTTGACTCTCATGGTTAAAAGGATGCTGGAGGCACTTTGAATTTTTGTGGTAGTAACTAATTCATCGACATAATTATTTGCTTTTAGTTAATTGTTTGGTTGAGTTACGGCCTTTTCCAGTTAAACCGGTGTTGTGTTATATGCATAAACTGTTTTGAGAATCGCTCTTATAGCTGTAACAATGTTAAGTATGCTTCAAGAAATGTGCCAAAGTAATTGAGAAACACTGTAAATACTGTAATGTAAAATCATTTGAAAAAAAAGAAGATGGATGATGGTAGTGAAATGAGTGTGCAACCAAACTCTCCAAAAATTTCAATCTTCTTAAGGGAAATCTACACATAGTGAACAGTATGGCCATTACATTAACTAAATCAATATGTCCAGCTGATTTACAAATAAGGTAATTGTGATAACAAATATAATTGTGATAACACATAAAATAATACGATAGATAGATAGATAGATAATAGGCTGAACGATTTATCGATTTCAAAGGCTACGATTTAGGACATACATTATACAGCAGGGTTTATAGAGAATAGTTTTCCAAATTCATGCCGCGCTCCCTGTGTGATTGTCATTCTCACCAATCACATGCGCCGTGCTCCCTATGTGACAGTCATGCTCACCAATGAGAAGTGGACCGAGACGACGGAGTATACGCCCACAAACAGCAAACACGTGAAACCCGAGGAAAACGTTACATTCGCGGTGCGGAAAAATAATGATTCCGCTACTGAGCTATAAATGAATCGCCTTCCTATTTCATGGTCCGAGATTGTTTCAGAAAGGTCCTATCATCATTAGAACCAGTGACCTCCTTTTAACCACCAACAGCGACATACTTCAGCGTATCACACCTTTTGTTTTTGTTAATGGGTAATCACTTTAGCATAACCCATCAAAACACAAGGAGACGGTCTGTAATCCTTACAGCAGCAAAGTCTGTGACCCCCAGAAAAGCCGTAAAACCCATAATAGTCGTGTTTATGTCATATGTTTTTGTGCTCATTGATTTAAGTATTGATTTCCATAGATTAATCTTGTGAAATGAATCTTAATCCCACAACAGTAATAAAATAAAAGCCTCGCTTTTACATAAATACTAAAAGAACAGATCGCTTTAATCCCTATTACAGTTTGGTATGGGCACAGTCTTATTATTTAGAAAACATATAAAAAAAGTGACGCATATAATGTTTTCTCCTTCGTTTTATATTTGTCAGAGCAACAAGGCAAAGGAATGATAAGCCGCTTTAGTCGAAAACTGCATTTTACGTCTCGTTTCGAATAAAATGCATGGTTGCCAACTTTGGGCAGCTGCCTGGAGTGAGGCTTTCTGTTTGAGACGAGTCTGCACATACATTTACGTGTATGTAAGAGTTTGATTACCTTGTAAATAGTCTGTAGGGTTTGCAGACTGCCCTAATGTTTTTGATGCAGCTAATTTTAAGTTCAGAATGGAATATAGATTTGCCGTAAGATTTATTGCGTGAGTCTGAAAGAGTTTGCAACCCTGAACACGTACATTTTTTTTGTTTCACCTGAGTTGATATATATAGAAAATAACTGTATACAGCTGATAAAAAGCGGAAATTTCGACCAACATGAAATCACAAATAATCTACGTCTATTTATTCGACATTTTATAAAATGCATACTACGTTTAAAAATTTCCAGCTTTACGGTTTCAGGACAGAACAGCCACTCTGTTATGAACATTGCGGCTTTTTGAGTGTTAGAGTGTTCGCTGCTGTTATTAACACTAATAACACATTAGCGCAAACAAAAGGGCCGCATACACCGAATTAGTTGTTGCTTGTTCACTGGCGTGCGAAAGGCGGTTCTAGTGTTATTAGGGGGGTAATCAGCGTTACCTGCAAGATCGCTGTTGTTTTTCTTTTTGCTGCATTTGTTTTCATTATTACTTTATTTAACTTAACACACCACATCTTTAAATTCTCATCCTTGCATTACAATATAGACCAGTTAATCTCATGTGGTAATGCTGCGTCATATGTTTTAAATTTACTACACGCTGAATATTGAACTGAAGCTTGACATAAAAAACTATATCGCAAATCAAATCGTAATAGCAATGTCTGTCAGAAAAATCGCGATTACATATTTCCCCCAAATCGTTCAGCCATAATAGATAGGTAGATAGATAGATAATGTATGTGTGTTCAATAACTGTTCTAATTCTAAATCTCACCACCTTCTTACATTACATCCATCACCCAACTGACAGGTCTTAAAAATATAAAATTATAATGAAACAAAAATATTACCCTGGCAATGAACTCCCTGTTCGTGTAGTCCACATTTTCTTCCAGCTTTTGGGGGGGGATTATCCATTCTCTTTTCTGCCTCTGCAGATGTGCATCTGCTTCAATTTTGGAAACCTTAAAAAAAGACAGATTACATATTTTCAACGTGAAAGGATGTTATTTTGCACAGCTCAATTGCCGTACAAACCCGCAATAATTAAACTCATAAAACGCTACCTGAAGTCTTCCGTTTACTTTTGGACGAAGGGCAGAAACGACGCTCCTGAACATACCGTAGCTGGGTTATTATAAGTTATAGACATGATAGCTTTTAGACGTAAAAATGTTTTGAAACACAGCCTAGTGTATAAGCGGTATAGCGACACAGTGGGCTTACACTGCTGCCTCACACCTTTGCAGCTGCCGGTTTGAACCCCCTCGCTCTCCATATAGAGTCTACATGTTTTCCTTGTACTGTATGTGAGCGTCCTACAATGGACTGTGGTACCCCTTGCCTTGTGCTGCATTGGATAACTGGTTAGAAGATAATTAATAAAAATGTATTTGTTATACATTCGGAACGTATCTCATTAGTGATGAGTTGTCTTCTTGGTCAAAATAGCTTGTGTAGTTTCCCATTGTAATAATTTTACACCCAAAACTATTTATGCTTGTGATCATTGTATTAGCCACCTCATGCAAAACAGTTAACTAAGCTGTCAAAACATTATATTCCATAAATTGCAGTGATACAATATTGTTGTCTTTTTAGTTCCCACAGAAAATTTTGTCATTTTGTTGAATGAAACTTCAAATTTAAAGATGTTTTCCTATAACTTGTTTTAACGCTCATTTAAAACCATTCCCTAGCAGAATACCTGTATACCAACTGGACCAAACCTTACACGTTATCATATTAATTATTAACAAATGACAGACACTCTGACTCTTCATCCTCCCTATAAATACCTAATGTCGTGTTATTTTATAACATTCCATCTTGGGCTAGGTAAGAATGCAATCGACTGGAAAAATTAGACTACAGTAATAATTCATGGGTGTTCCTGATGCCAGACAGTACATAGATGCAGACTATTTCAACATGTTTCCACAGGTTGTGTAATTCTTTTGACTGAAGTTTCCTCCTTCTTGGGAACAGTGAGCATGCAGATGGATCGACACCTTAGAACTCATACGTAAAACCCACTGTAAAAAATCTGTGTGTCATAATGGACACTGATTTTAAATTACACAAGCAGATAAACTCAGTAATTAAAGCTAGGCTGAGGCTGTTATCTAAGGCACTTTCTATCATTTAATTATTCTGAAAGGGTAGTACATGCTTTTATCTCATGCCGACTTGACTGTTGTAATGCTTTTTATGTTAGTGTCAGCGAAATCCCCCTCTCATGCTTACAGATGGTCCAGAATGAGCTCGTCTTTTAACAGGAACACGCAAGCGAGAGCACATTTCCCCCATACTTGCCTCCCTTCACTGGCTCCCTGTATGTTTCTGGATTTTCTTGTTTACCTAAAAAGCATCAAATAGACTAGCTCCAAACTATTTCTCAGAACTTTTACGACCATACATTTCATTATGGTTGCTTGGTCCACTCAGCAGTTGCCTGTGGTTGTCCCCAAATCAAGGTTGAAGCACAGGGGAGATCATGCCTATTCAACTGCAGCCCCCAAACTCTGGAACAAGGGTGAGTCTCAATACCAAGAACACAAGACTGTACTTGTGGTCTTGGCAAGACCAGCCTTGCTGGTCCTGCCTTCCAAGAATGAACTTGGTGCACAATGAATCATGGGATAGGTCTCGTTTGGCGAGGGTGCAACTGATGTATCCTTGATATTTGGGGTGGAGCAAGAACGACATCCAGGGATTCTTACCGTCCTCTGTTCTTAGTATTGGAACTGGTACTGTCAAGTACACATATTGAGATTCAGCCCAAGTTGCCTTTGCATGTTAGGCTGGCGCCTACACTGCTTGATTTTAAATCCTATCATAGACACATTTTTATTCCTTGGCTTTTAACTCAGTATGCAAGCTGCTTTCTGAATTCTTTGTTTTCCTGTTACAGTCTTATTGCACTTATTATTTTATTGTCTTTTCATCATTTAAACCGGTCTTTGTGTTCTTAATGTGGTGTTTCATGGTTTTTGCTATTTTGATTGTGCAGCACTTCAAACAACACTTGTTTTTAAATCCATCCATCCATTTTCTGAAACCACTTGTCCTATTCAAGTTCACTGGAGGATCTGGAGCCTACAGGCACAAGGCAAGGAACAACCCAGGATGGGGCACCAACCCATCTCAGGGCACACTCACACACCATTCACTCACCCATGCACGCCTAAGGGGCAATTTGGCAACTCCAATTAACCTCAGCATGTTTTCAGACTGTGGGGGGAAACCGGAGCACCTATACAGGAAACCCCACAACATGAGTAGAACATGCAAACTCCACACACATGAAACCATGGTGGAGACTTGACATCAGGTGTGAGGCAACAGTGCTAACCACCACACTACTGTGCTGTCCCTATAGGTCTAATAACTATCAAATTGAATCAAATCAATGCATTTAATAAATCACCCATATTCATTTCATATTTTACAAAGAATGATACAGAATATAGAATTGTGTACTTCTTTTCTGTAAAACCATTTAAACCCATTTAAAAGTTTGTGTGGCAATACTTTGTTGTGCTGTTTACCGGATTTAGATGTTGCCTTGTTCTTCATGAAGTGAGTCTTTAAGATGTTTCCAGTATTTAGCATATAGAACTGTTTTACCACGTTCATCTCCAGCATTTTCGTATGTGAGGTTTCAATTTAATAAAAGTCGATATTCTGCGTATTTTAAAATATGATAAAATAAGATGGAATTTCTATTTGTCCAGAAAGAAATACAAGCGATAATGTGAAGTACAAATAAATAGAAGGGAAAAGCACATAAAAAGACAAACACGTAAAGGAACAGAAGTAATTAAATAAATATTTAAATAATCAATCAAAATGAGTAAGAGCACTGTGCAAAACAATATACCATTATGAAAAATCAAAACGTCAAAATCTGTTTCAAATTAAATTTGAAAGGAGTATTTGAATATTTGACAGTGCAAAATGGCGGTTGGGCAAATGCCACAGGCCGACAGGGCCTATCCATCCAGTGTCCCTTTCGAATACAAGTGCCTTTGGAAGAGGCAGCACTGCAAATTCGTATGGCAGCAGGTACGAAAGAGTATTTTCACCATAAACTTTACTTATTTATTGGCTGTTTTTTTTTTTTTTTTTTAACTAAAAGGTGGTTTCGGCCAAATAACCTACATCATCTCAATAATTATCATTATCCATATCATGTACATTTGAGTAAACTAATTTAAAATGTACGTAATTAAAAATATTTTTTAAATAGTAAAATTAAATTAACAACGGCGTTTTGTCGATATTAATCACAAAAGATGATTCAATTAACGTGTACGTTGACATTAAAGAACAATAAGTATTGACTAAAGATTAATAAAAACAAATAAAACCCTCATAGAACTGTATCATTTAAATATAGGCCTACCTCGTATAACTGTCGTTTACACTGGTTTTTATAAGCTACTCTTAGTGAGCTCGTTTTAATCATTCCATCGAAATATTACAAGCCGCAATGAAACTGTAAAATGTTTCAGGAAAACAGCGGGTGATGGGATGAAGAAATAAAATCGCGAGGTATATTATAGGTTACTCTTTTTTATGACATATAACATATGTAATCCTAAAAATGTAAAACAATTCGTATGCAATTTTATATGGTAAATACCGGAAACATCGCAAAGACTCACTTAATTCATGAATAGCTAGACAACATTTAACCCGGCAAACAGCGCGACAAAGTATTGCAACACAATTCATTTTTCCTTAACTGGGATTAAATGGCTTTACATAGAAGAAATACACAATTCTATATTCTGTAGGATTCTTCGTATCTAACATATGCAACAACTTACTGTTGGGATGACTATATATGTTAGTACAAAACTGCAATGGCTGTCAAAACTCTCCTAAAGAATAAATTGTCTTTCAGTGCAAAAACAAAACAGCCATGTTGGCAATGAATCGAATATTTTACTCACCGCAAAAAATGATAGAAAAAGGAATCCGGCGGCAAGCGAGAGAATCCGTCCCATTTCATCCAGTCACTGTAGTTCAGTGACCCGTGAATGTGTGTCTCTACGGTGCAACGAGGTGAAAACGCCAGATATTCCTCAAAGGTGTGTTACCTCCAGTGTGTAACATGCGCAAAAGCCAACTACATAATTTAATGGCGTTTCACTTAAATCCCCACCCAAACGTGTCTTGTAGGAGGATCTATGACTGACACAGAAACACAGCACCAGGGTCGATCTGCATCAGAATCCGAGGAATTAAAGAGCTTTGACAATCTCTATTAATATCGTGCATTTATGTGATGATTTATGGCAAGGTTTTCTTGCGTAAAATAACGGAAAGTGCTATGAATCGTTTTTTTAAGAAAGCTTTGATAACGCAACACCTACTGCGATTAAAATGTAAAACAATGAAGGCAGGATAAGATAAAACTTTATTTATACCCCGAAAGAAATTGTTGTGCCAAGGCATTTACATCACAAATTTACTTTCTACTGGAAGTTTTTGGGGCTCTTATAACTCTGTACTTCATTGTCGTGCAGATATACGCGATTAGAACAAAGAACCGGATAGACCTACTTTAGACACCTGGAACGTCCCAACCTGTCCTGGCGACCTGAACCTTTTCGCTGCAGGAATTTAAAGGGACAGAACGTTCTGGTTAGTTTACACGTCTGGCAGGGAGCGACACTGACATTGGCCCAAAACATCAAGTTTTATGGAGTTGTAGGAAGGACACAGACACGATTGCCGTGTGCTGTTTGTATATATTTTTGCGTTTAGCCATGGGATCTAATGCGCTCCAAACCGGGCGGTGTTCATTGGGTGTGTATAGGTGTGGTCGATCCGTTTGCTATTATTGCCGTGAGTCGTGTTGTCCCCAGGTAAAGGGTGTGACGCGGCGATGAGTCGTCGGGCGTGTCCACGGTGTGTCTGCAGCGAGAGACTACTTTCGTTTGATTGCCACTCGGGAACCGGTGCAACTTGAAACTCCCTACAGAAACACACACAAGACACATACACACACGCGCGCGCCCATGTCTTTGTGGGGACTCTACATTCATTTTTCTATGGGGAAAAAAAATCCTCATCCAGTAATGGCAACCTTAACCCCTACCCAGCCCCTTCGAGCATTTTTAGTTTATTTATTGCATTCACTTAAAAAATGTGGCTTATATTGTGGGGAACTGAAAGATGCCCACACAAGCTTGAAAGTAAAACCTTTGTCCACATTGTGGGGA
This sequence comes from Mormyrops attenuatus, assembly GCA_026777985.1. Taxonomy (NCBI): domain Eukaryota; kingdom Metazoa; phylum Chordata; class Actinopteri; order Osteoglossiformes; family Mormyridae; genus Mormyrops; species Mormyrops attenuatus. The sequence goes on from JAODKC010000001.1 coordinate 20,724,723, forward strand.
CATTTGCGAAATGATTGACTTGTTTATATGAAAACATCTCAAGTAAGATAAAATTAATCATCTTAAAGCAAGCAATACAAGAACACACACACGCACACACACTTGGCTCTATGTTTTGTTTTGTTAAGCAGACAGGTTAGCAAGCAAAATAAATTCGGAAAGGTTGGAAGCGTGCCCGAGCACACGCGCTTACGCACACACATACACACAACGGGAATGCAGGTTTTCAAGAACGATTATTTCCTACGATTATAACTTAACATGAACACTTTTCCATTTCTGTCTGCATTTAAGTTTTCATTTTCTATAATGCAAATAACATATCTTATTAATAACTATAATAATGTTATTAATATACCATTACATAGCTTCAGGTATTTTGTCGTGTGTATGAATCAGGTTCATATACACAGATAGTACTTGGGGAACCCCCCGAAACCAAACAAAAAAATTTAAGAGCTCATTTCCGTACCGGTCTTTAACCAGACGCGTCTCGAACTTGGGCCATTGCGGGCGAAAGCCCCGCGTGCATCAGAACGATACCTGAATGATTTGCTTATTTTGGAAATTTTATTAACACTGCTATCAGTTTTACAACCCTCGGACAGATTAGACCTCTGGGCTAAGGCTAGTCTTAAGATCCCAGCAACAGCACTGTCCTTAACCACAAGACTATCCAGTATAAAAAAACAATCATACTATAAATATGTATAATGCAAGTGCATTTTCTTAAACTCCTGTAACTATTGTATAAGGAAAAAACTGATTTAACTGAAAAACATCTGATGGATTAAGGTTAAGAACTCCTCTCATCATTATAAAAAAAAAAAAAAAAAAAAACAGAGAAGGGGCAGCATGTAGCTCAGTGGGCTAAGCCTGTGTGCCTATAATCAGAAGGTCACTAGTTCAAACCCAGCCTCAGCATGTCTGCTGCTCCTTGAGCAAGACCCTTAACCCCCCCGCTCCTGGGCACCACTACAACTTACTTTCCAAAAGAGGGAGGTGTAAAGACAATTTCTCCATGGGGATTAATGAAGTATCAATTATTATTTACTAAAATAAAAATAAGCTGAACTAAAAATTGTTGATGCAGGCGATCTGTATCCAGGATTCCTAAATGTCAAGCTATTAAGACAGGGTTTGGGCCGTGGTTTCCATAAGAATGTATGGAGGAGCAGCCTTCCACATATTGACCCGTTTAAATTTTTATAGGAAATAGATATGTGACACACCTTTATGTATTTAAGGTCACTAAAAGGGATACACTTTATCGTTTTAGACATATTAAGTTGATAGAAAAGTAATCAATTTATTTGTTATGTAGAACCAAACAGGCAACCCAAAATCATGCTTTACAGAATATCAAGTTTATTAACAAGTTTGTACTACTTATGTATTTGTTTTTTTAAAGACACTACCTAAGTTTTCATTCAACACTTTAATGTCCCGTGGAATGTTCCTGAAGTTGTTTATGTAAATACTGAAGACCAGGCACCGAATACCTGCAGAGTTCCAAGGTTACCAACAGCAGCCTGGCACGTCGATCAGCGGGGAACTGTGCACACCTCACCGAGCATTTGCCGACAGCCCTTGGTGTCCTCGCCTGCTATTGTTAAGGATTGAGTAATGGGGGAAGAGCCTGTTGGACGGAAACCAGATATCCGCAAAGGTCTCGCTGGAGAAGTGATGTTGCCCAGGGCAACAAGCATGATGTTAGCCTAACCTCACCTGTTGGCAGGTTTTTTTTTTTTTTGGGTGAAGGGTTGAGGCATGTCGCAAAATGTATGAAGTCACAAGAAGTTTGTGACATTTAAACGTCACATAACATGGGCTTTCGGTGCTTTGAAAGATGAATCAGGTGTGTGTGTCAGCCGTGTGTAGCTGGTCACCATTTCAACCCTCAACAGAATAATTACATGCCCTTTGGACTCATGAGTAAAGTCCTTAACCCCCCAAAGTGCTCCAGGGGTGTGGGGTAAACGGCCTGACCTTTAGGGGGGGAATCATCTAAATTTACTTTTATGAAAAAAACATTGCCTCATTCCATTTATTATATTTGTAACACAATAAGCATATGAAACACAGTGAAGTTTGTCAATTCAAGATACATGGAAATGAATGGTGTGCACTGCAAAGTATTCCAAAACAAAAAGCCACTAACTTCTGCCAAAAGTCTCAAACTGGGGAAAAAGTTTGTCTCTCAACGGACAAAGATCTGAAGTTCACTGCAAAGGCAACACTGGGTTGGGTTAAAAATAAACGAAAAGACATCCGTGGCGTGGTGGTGCAGTGATTAGTGCTGCTGCCTCACAACAAGAAGGGTCTGGGTTCAGTCCCTGGGTTGGGCATAGGGCATTTCTGTATGGAGTTTGCATGCTCTCCTCATGTTGGCGTGGGTTTCTACCAGGGGCTCCGGCTTCCCCCCACAGCCCGAAAGTGTGTGATAAGTTAATTGCTAAATCTAAGTTGGCCCCATAATTGTGTGAGTGTTGGTTCCTGCCTGCACCCATTGTTCTTGGGATAGACTCTGGTCCCCCCTGCAACCCCAGTTGGGATTAAGTGGTTACAGTTATGGATGGATGTCCTTGGCCCTGTCAGAGATCTGAACTTAATCCAGGTGAGGAACTCAATCTCACCTACCAGTAGTCCCTAACTAATCTAATCCAGAAGGAGGAACAGGCAAATGCCACTTCATCTTAACGAATTTATAGAATTATATATATGACATCATTTAAACAATTTTATCCAAAGTAACATAAAATTGAGAAATCAATGTCAGCTAGTCACTACAGTATAGCATTTGGGTCTTGCTTTGAAGATTGAAACGTTTGGCCGTGCAGTGCGGAGATGGGAGGATGGGTAGACAGGACTAAAGTGGAACAAACCATCATTTACTAGAGGGGTAACCTACATCGTATTCTGAGCTCACAAGATTATACTTGATGTGCATTATGTCAAGAATACTTAACTCACGCACTGTGAGTTGAGTGACCCATGGAAGTGTCTCACAATAACCAACAGCAAAGAATTAAAAGTAAAAAGTGATATAGCTCTGTGCAGCCAGTACACTGTATGGTAGAGTAAGGTATAGCTATGCATAGTTTTTCACTAAATCCACACCCAATGCTGGCCTCTGGGAGGGTTGGAACATGGGAGGGGCAATGATACTGGAGAACCACAAGTGTTCATGGTATAGGAGACGAGTCCAGGGGCAAATATATGACACTGGCACTTAGTAAGGAGAAACATGTTAATTGGGAAAGTTTTATTTTTTATTTGCTAATTTTAGCAGACACATTTATCCAAAGCAACGTACATTTTTTTGAGAGAGAGAGAGAACAGGGTCAGCCAGTCCCTGAAGCAATTGGGAGTTAAGGGTCTTGCTCAGGGGCCCAACGTGACATCCCATTGGGATTTGAACAAGCAACCTTCTGATCAGAGGCACAGTGCCCTAACCTGCTGACTCAAAATGATTTCCCTTTCCAAGGACCGAGAGACACTACAAAAATGTAAACTTTCAATATTCAATTCAGTTTTATCTGCATAGCGCATTCTCACAACATTACATTGTCTCAAAACACTTTACATTATTCCTGCCCAAAGCCCCCAGTGAGCAAACCAGAGGCGACAGTGGCAAGAAAAAACTCCCTAGAAGGAAGACACCTTGGGAGGAACCAGACTCAAAGACAAGGAGAGTCTGGCTTGATGACGGAGGAACTTGCGATTGGTGCTTTGTGGAGAAAAAGGGATCAAATGAGCAGGTGGGGAAAATGTGCCTTTGGTACCAACACCGCAGTCTGGGTCAGTTCAGGTGAAAGGAAGCAGAACACAGTAATATATGCTAATAACCAAGCATGATGGGTCACTTTAATTTGGATAATCCCAGCTGAATAAAAAACAGATGGTGGCCCAGACCCCCCCCCCCCACCAAAATGTTTCATGCAAAATCACATATAACCAGCTGCTGAGTATTTTTCTATTGCTCTACCCTGTAGTCACAGACAGGCCAAATTCTTACATTCTCAGCAACAACAACAACAAAGAATTATGCTATCAGCACAAATGACACACCCTAGTCATGGTGGGTTTTCGGAATCATCGGTACTATTCCAGTCCCGAAGCAGTAACCCACAGGAGCAAGCAGATCTCAACTTGCGCCTTTGGCAGTGGGAAACATTTTTATAAGGATAATCTTTGACATGGCTTATTATACATAAAGGTTACATCTAATGTCACAGACACACAGACAAGGGCCCAGGAACTAGGGAGGGTGGGGGGTAAATGTACCCCCCATCTGGCTTTATTGGTTCCACCTATAAATAGCCTTTAATTTATTAACTTGATTCTCTCCCCCTCCCCCAATATCAAACCCTCTCCCACACCCTTGCACACAGATACACACACATACACTAGTTCCAGTCCTTTTTTGCACTTCTTTCTTGTTCAATGTTCTCATTTTTCGAGCTGTCTAGAGCATGGGTCAGGAATGGGCACGGACCAGGGCGTCGGCCATTTTGTGTGAGTTACCATCACTGTGAAGGTGTGGCATTGAGTCATCTGGACCGTCCATGGGAATCTACAATAATAGATTCACCTGCCAGTCACTGCATCGCCACTCACAAGGGAACCGGTCCTTCCGTGAACTCCCCAGCGATGAGTAAACACCCCAATGACAGAAAGGCACGGAGCAGACTCACAGCTCAGCAATGTAAAAACTTACAAAATGTGAAAGCTACAAAATTCAAGCTAATATATCATTGCAAAATTCCAAATTAGAAACTGAAAATCAGTCATTGATGTTTGGATTTATGCTATTTATTCATTATATTTGTTTATTTGGCAGGGGGCAATTATAAGTGAGGTAAATTATGACAGGCATACAGGTGGTATGGGGCCAACCAGTGTACAAGTCAATGTCCAACCACATCGCAGATTCCTTAGCCACTGTGTTACCTCCACCCAGCTTTTGTTAACTGCCCGTTTCTGATACATAATTTCATTCTAATCTCCAGTTGCATACAGGAATTGATGCCATATGCAAAGAAACCCTTTAGCACCATTAACTAACAATGTGGAATTTACCTGTACTTTTCACGTATTGAACAGGGCAGATAAATCTGTTTTCAGGTGCGTTCTCCATCCGGGTGGTTCTTATGTTGTTTCCCGCATTTGTCTTGTGTTTCTTAAGGTATTAACCTCTTCCTTTTGTTCAGTGACTTTGTGCTGTCATCCACAGTACACAAAAACATGTCTACTGGATGGCGTAAGCAGACAAGTCTGTCTTGATACATATATGTCTAAAAACAGACACACACATGATTTAATGAGTCATTGAAGTAAACAAATAGTAACCAATGAACAAAGATGGACAAATGGTGTAGGTATAATGAATCCTGTAAATATTTAAATTATACCTTGAATTTTAAGTACACCCCTAGGTAACTGCAGGGGAGGTGGCCCAGCGGAGTAGGGAGAGTCAGATGAGCTGCTGGGTTTGTTCGAGTTGACTCACATCTCCTGCTCTGTGTTTACATGCCCTGTTTTTCTCATTGCAGATCCTGACACCCGCTTTGACTCCCTTTTCATCGGTTTCCCCATGGACACACCTGAATTTAATTGTTATTTCTTTGAAACAGTTTAAAAAAATCACGATGATTCAAAAACGCATCATTAAATGCTGTGTTTGCAAAAAAAGCATTCTATATAAAGCTCAGCACAGTAGCATTGCTAAACAGCAAAAAAGAGGAAATCAAGCATCAAAAACAGACTTTTCTGTATCTGTGCTATTTAAAGGGATAAATACAACCATGGAAAAAAATAAGAAACCACAGCACAATTTTTGGTTTCACTCATTTCTCAATTTATGGGTGTCATCCCCTGATTGACATCATCCTCTGATTCATGAGAAACTGTCAGATAAGTTAATGGTCATTTCTGACATTAGAAAGTCACTTTTGCCCTCTACCTGGCTGGTTTCTGGTTGTTCCAGTGTTTCCTGCTTCACCTTATTCTTATGTACTGCTGTCTTAGAAATTCTGAACCTGGAAGCAACTTGCTGCTCGGTGTAGCCTTCAGCCAGCAGAAGCAGGATTAGACCGATTTAAAAATGCAGATTTGTTTAAAAATCAGAGTGGCCTCTTAATTTTTTGCTTGGATGTTTATTTAAGTGAACTTACCTTGAAATCACCACAGGTTCATTTAGCCTTATTTTATGTATCTGAAAACTGGATAAGTAAAGGAATTCTCAGATAAAATGAAGTGGCACAAACACAGATGCTTTGAGAACTTGGGAATTTTCACATATCCCAGCTTACTCACCATAGGACACAGGGTGCATCTGAAATTGCATACTTGTTTGCTATGTAGTAGGGGTGGAAGAAAATATCAATACACTTGAATATCGTGATGTTATGTTTTGTAATACTGTATCTTTTCTCAAAACACTATACTGATTTTTAATTAATACTTACATGCAAAGATTTGTGCTCATTGTGTGTTGTGTTTAAATTTCCGATTGCTAGATAGCCCAATTGAAATCTTCAGCTATTTGTATCTCCCACTCCAATGTAACAACATAAACTGAGAACTACGAACCCAGATGGTGCTGTGCGAAGGAGCAGTGGCCCGGATGTCTCCAATGCCACTCTTTTGTAGTGTAATATTCTTGTTACAATGTGGTGCTACTGGTTTCTTGTTTCCAGTACTGTTTTTTATTCTTTAGTTTTAGTCTTCTTTATTTTGGTTATATAAAGCTTATATTTTATTTTATAATGTATTTCACCTGTACCTATAGTCTATAAGTGTTGGCCTCTACAGGCTTGCTCCAAATTCATTGTATTTGTACAGTCACAATAAAGATATCTTATCTTAGGAAGTAGCGTATGGGCACACCGCTAACATTAGCAGCAGCAAACCGAGCTGACTAGTAATGTTACCACCAATGGCTGAATCCAAACCAGTGTTAAGGCCTTTTCACACCAAATCCGAGTTTTTGCATGAAAGATATGAGCAACCTTATTCTGAAATGAATAAATGGACTGCATTTATATATCGCTTTTTTCCAAAGCGCTATACAATTCTGCTTCACATTCACACACCAGTGGCAGAGGCTGCCATCCTGCTCACCAGGAGCAATTTGGGGTTCAGTGTCTTGCTCTAGGACACCTTGATGGGGTCGCCCTGTATAAATGCATTTTTATGACGGCTTTAACACCAAATATGGCAAATTTGCATTGTTTTGATCTGTCATTTTCTGCAGTGTTTCAGATTTGTTAAAAAAAAAAAAACAGACAGGATGTCAGTTTTTACAAATGTGATAAATGTTTTAAGACAAAGAAAATCTTTCATTTGGTTTACAACACAAGCCTATAATGATGGGGAATACAATTGATTTTTTTTCCAGTCGGATTTGGATTTGATCCATGGTTGGTATTATAGATACCGACATTCAGTGCAGGTCAAACCCTGACAATAAATAATAGTTCCCAAACTGGGGGGGAATTTTCCTGTGGATTGATCGTTCCATGCCTGGGCAATTTCCTCCCTTGCTCAATAGTAGTAGTTCATATACTGCTTCTTATACAAATATAAAAATGAATGGTTTACCAATCTCAGAATGAAAACATTGTCTTATCTGTTGACAAGGGGCATGTTAAGCTGTTTGCAGCGGTATTAGTTGCTTGTGTTTATGTTGTTTTTTGCTTACATTTTTACAGTTTTGTAAAAGGCCTCTTGTATTATATTAGATGGTGTCTACCTGGTCAGGTTCAGGTCCGTGAGAGAGTGATCACAATGCTTTCCTGCTCTGGGCCTGGTTGCTGCTCCTTTCTGCTCTAGTCCCACAGGTCCCTCATGCTCTACTGGCTCCGGACCTGCAGTCCCCTCAACACCCTCAAGCCCTGCTGACTCCCCATCTGTTTATCCTGTCTGACCCTTCCTTGTCTTGTCCTACTTTTGTGATGCCGCATACATCCCGCCATGCCCTATCCTGTCCATTCTTCTGACATGGGTCCCCACCCTTATGTTCGGTACCTGTGTCCTCTCCCTAGCTCATCCTTCATGCCTACCCTCCATGTCTGCCTGATCCTCTTGTTTCTTCCCTGATGTGGCTTTAACAAGCCACGCCTTGTGCTCGTTTAGCCTTACCTCTTGTTTCTGCCCTCATGTTAATCACTCCTAGCTGCCTCCTGTTTGCTCCCTTGTTGGTCTTGTGTTTAAGTACCTCCCAGTCCAGTCTTCCCCAGGTCTGTCATTAATGTTGTTAAGCTGCATGCTTTTTCCCTGCCTTCCTCATTTGCCCTGTTTTGGACCCATTGTGGTCCTATTTATTTTCTGTTTTTGTGATCCTCTAACAAAACCCCTTTTGTTGAGAACCTTGCCTGCTCCCGCTTGGTTTGTTCCAGTGTTTATGTAAGTTTTCATTCCTTCTTTTTAAAATGTTTTATAATATGGATTATATTAAACTGTACCTATTTATTGATATTTTTATTGTTACTTGATTTATAGACCTATCTGTATACAATCAATATCCAATAAAAATCCAGTTAAAATATCCTCTGAATCCTCTGTTCCAGTAGTTAGTTAACTGATTGTTTTCAATATTAGTTTTGCTTATGTTGAAGTACTGTTTGAAACGGTTGGTGTAAAGTTTAACTTCTCGACCCTGTTTTGTTATTGTCATTAAGGAACAATGAAAACACAACACTGCTACTTGTGCTTATCACCAGTGTGAAAGTCTTTTGGCATGCAAACTTTTCTCAGTCAGTAGCGAAAATTTTACATTGTGTTCAGGGTGAATCTTTTTCATCTGTCAAATTTGCACCTGAATATATATCAGATGTGTCATTTAGTTCATGTGGTGTTTGATGTGAAATGACCTTTAGACTGGCTCCCAAGGCATATGGAGCTTAAGGGTGGGTACAATTTGGTTTCCACAATAAAAAAGTTATTAAGGAGATTAACAAGAGCCATGCTATTTGGAAAATTGTGTCAGATATCCTGCAAGCACTTTTATTTTATTATTATTTTTTGCTGATATAGGCAAATATTTATTCCTTTGTTCAAACTGCACAAAAAGTAGCGCTTTGCTGTTGGATGTTACAGAGACTCCCAATGTTCTGATTGCATTAAAACTTTTACCTTAAGTTTTTGTACTCAGATTTTATGAATGGTGGTGTGTTCTTTATACTATGACAGTTTTCTTAAAATTAGATTTAAAAAATCGTAATATATCGTAGGTACAAACTAATACCCAGTTACACAAGTTTGACTGGAATATGTATTTTTTCACTGATAATGTTTAATAATTTTTAACATTTGTGAGAGTCAAGCTACGTCATTAGTAAACATCCGGGTCATGTAGTATGCAAGATGGTGACCACAGTATGTCAGAGTGCATGCATAATATTCTCATGCATACTTACAGTACATGCTGAAATTCACTGTGTAATGTTTATGTATGTGATTTTGTCTGCTACAACAGAGACACATACACAGGTTAGAGTAAGTTTTGGGAGCAGAGCACTGGATCAGTCAGCATCCAGCACCCCTAGAACAACCAGGGTCAAGGCCCTCACTCAAGGGCACAACAGTGATATCACTCTGCAATCCACTGGATTTGAACCAACAACCTGATCCTAGACACAGACCCCTAATGCTCAGAGCCACACAATGCCCCCAGCCCTACCCCATTTAAGTTTTATACTCGAAAAAAAGAGTGTTATTAATATTGATCCTAACAGAGGTTGATCTCTGGCTGAACATGGGTGCTGTATGATTGGCCAGTGCCCAATCCAGAGAGTAGCCAACTTTGTTGACACCACCTCTTCACATAAACGGTTACAATATGAATGTCTAAATGTATCAATGCGTTATTTTACTTTCCCAGGACGATCTCCCCTTTCAACCACCGCCTGCAATTATCCAGGATAAAGGAAACAGATGCTCATCATGCTCTTACATGCCCTGGAAGCTGAGATGGCCTGTGTCACAGGCTGAAACCACAAACAGCTCCTCCTATAGGCTGGGATGCTGAACATTAGTATGCACAGCTCACCTGAACATAGATAGATATACAGTTTGAACTGGACTACACCCAGTGAAAGCAAAACCTTTCAGGATTTCACATATTTAGCAGACGCTCCAAAAGCAACTTCCAGCTGAAACCATCCAGAGGAACGTCCAACTGGGAAAGCAGACTGAGACAGTGGATGGAGCCAAGGGGGGTTAAAGGCCTTGCTCAGTTTGGTAACAGCTGTGGGGGGAGGGGTCTGGTGATGGAAATATTGCACTGAACACAGGCTCTGAGGGGGACGTAAGGTGCTGTTACTTGCCATGTCTACTCCTCTGTGGCGACGGTAGTAAATACGTGTATCGATCGTTACCAGTCGGTCTTGTTTAAATAAATTTTCTGCCAAAGGATTATCGCCCACACCCAGGGCAAAAAAAAAAAACTTAGACAATCACACCTGATGGTGCCATTTCTGAAATCAGATACCAGGCAACAGACTGGTTTCTGGGTAGTAGTTCTACTAAGGAATGGTAATTACAGAATTTAATTCCGCTAAAAATCCAGGAATGCATCTTGACTGACTCGAATTAAAGCTAATTAAAATAAAGAGGTAACTCCTCATGACAATATGGAAGTACTTAGGTAAATACATTTTAAAAATTCAGAACCACTACAGAATTCATAAAATTCAGAACCACTACAGATATTATAACTCTCTGTTTATTGTGGGGCACCTGGTCACAGCTATTGCAGACTACTAACCAGCAGCGCATTCTGTCAATAGGAAAAGGTCATACAGTACCTTTCAGTGTGTTCTCAATGGGGAGGTGTCAGGTTGCTGCCACACTGCTACTGGTGTGGCATCTTCTGCGCCAGGTCGTGTTCTCACACGCCTTCAGCAGTCTCACTGAGAAAGCATGTTATTGGCTGCCTCTCCCAAGTGAAGGAAAAAGCACATGGACAACACAGTCTACGGAGAAAAATGATGAACAACCACAATATGGTTATGGGGGGAGCCTGAGGGAGGCTTCTTAGCCAGAGTGTACAGTAAATGCTGACTTTACATACAACTTGATTGTGGGAATCCCCAAAGCACGAAGGCTATTCTAGAATTTCGCTTGCTGTTTATATAAACGCTAATTTATTTTTTGATTTCGCTTTTGTTTCTTGCCTTTAAATATAGAAAGTAAAAAGCATATGTAATGAATACTCTTGGGGCAGGTCTAATAAACATATATTAACAAATTAAGAATTTTTAAGTAGTTTGCTTTCAAAACACATTAAAAACAGCCAAATCTATTTTTGAATGGTCATCCATTATGAACAAAAAATCTAACTCATCTAAATCAAACTTATGGATAGTGTTAGAACTTACTTAATACTGCCAAAAATCCAGCAATGTAATAGGTTTCAAAATTTCAGCACAATCAGTGTAAGAACACTGCCTCCTACTGACCACACAAGTACAGTGCAAATAAGTCATTACTCCAGTAATGGATCATTTTCAGTCTTTCTTAATTTAGAAATTCAACATGCAATTGCCATTGAGCACAAGTGTGACCCTTTACGAAATGGCATTTGTAAAAAACATTACTCATTCTTTATGTATTTTATTTAGGAAGGTCAGTTCACACAAAATGGGTGCCAGTACAAATGGCCTTTACAAAGCACTATACACACACGCATGCACACACACTCTGTATCCACATACAGGCTGAAGCCCTGGGTTCCTACGGCATGGACAATGTCAACAGCCAGAGCACCAATATACAAAGTTTCTCTGATTTTTGTACAACAAAATAAATACAACAACATACAACAAACATACAAAAAATACAACAAAACATATGCAAATAGCAACGCGAATTGTATTAATAAAGGTGAGGGGTATGAATGTCATTAGTTATCCTGTAAATTTATAAAGCTTTCAAGAGTCTCTCTTTAAACTTTATACAACAGCCAGAAATATATTATTTATGTGTAATGTTACAGTCATACCATCCCACCCTCTCAAACTAGGACAGCCTGCTAGTTTGTGTCCATGAGATCACTAACCCACCATAATAATGCTCACAGCAACTGGCTACATTGTCTTTGTTATTGAAACATGACAAAAGCGGAGTAAATCCGTGTGACAGGATGTTTTAATACTTAATCTCCTCAGAAAAAAATCAGTGAATAATTAATAAGACGCAACTTGTTTAAAATAGGCCACTGCGCATGCTTAAATGTTCATCTTAAATAGGCAACACTGAGATAAATTTCATACAAGTTTAATATAGTAAATGTCATCATTGGAATCATTAATGTTTAAAACATATAGGTGTACTAAAGACCTACTTTTCTGCTGACACAATTGCAAAGCATTATGATAAATGTAATTCATTTATGTATTGTGAATGCAATGAAGGGGCTGGGCTGCACAGTGGTTCAGTGGGTAACATTGTTGTCACACCTCTGCTGCACTGGGAGTTTGAACCTCACTTCTGTTTGTGTGAAGTCTGCATGTTCATACAGTGGTGCATAGGTTTTCATCCCCGAGTCCAAAAACATGAAGTTAGGCTAATTGGTCTCTAAATTATTGCTGTGTGCATGCATATGCCCTACGATGGGCTGGCATTCAAAAAACAAAAGGACAGAACACAGGACTACACAGTGCAATTTACAGGATGCGACAACATACAGTGCAGTGCCAGTAGTAGCAGTGGTAACTGTGCTGAATTGAGTGGATGTTGGATAAATAGTATTATTGCCAATACCTATACTGCATTTTAGCAGCAAGACAGCAATAAATAGTAATGAAAGTGCGAAAGAGCAAACAGTAGCAGCAGGACAGGGGGTGTGCAGTATATAATAATAGCATATGAAATACAGTTTGTGATTCATTCCCAGTTCAGAAGTCTGACGGCCTAAGGAATGAAACTCTTTCCCATCCTGGCAGTGAAGGTCCTTATGCTATGGAACCTGATGGAAGGAGGGAGAAGAGTGTGTGGTAGTGGTTTGTGGGGTCCTCCACAGTGCTGGTGGCTTTCTGGATGCAGTGTGATGTGTACTGTAAATGTTCTACTAACTTGTCTCTGAGAGACAAGAATTCCAATGTGCCTGGAATGTTGGTTTTATGCACAAATGGCAAATTAAAATCTTGTATCTCGTAAGTGTCTGCAATGGTGGGGAGAGAGACCGCGATGATCTTTTCCTCCATCCTCGCTATCCACTGTAGGGTCTTGCGGTCCGAAGCGGAGCAATATCTGTACCATGCTGTGATGCAGCTATACACGCTACTCTCTATAGTCCCATACCAGGCCGTGATGCAGCTACATTGGCTACTCTCTATAGTCCCGTACCCAGCCGTGATGCAGCTACATTGGCTACTCTCTATAGTCCCGTACCGAGCCGTGACGCAGCTGCACAGGCTACTCTCTATAGTCCCGTACCCAGCCATGACGCAACTACACAGGGTACTCTTTATAGTCCCGTACCCAGCCGTGATGCAGCTACACAGGCTACTCTCTATAGTCCCGTACCGAGCCGTGACGCAGCTACACAGGCTACTCTCTATAGTCCCGTACCCAGCCATGACGCAACTACACAGGGTACTCTCTATAGTCCCGTACCAGGCCGTGATGCAGCTAGACAGGGTACTCTCTATAGTCCCGTACCTGGCCGTGATGCAGCTACACAGGGTACTCACTATAGTCCCGTACCCAACCGTGATGCAGTTTAAAATCAACATTGTTAGGTGAAGTCCGAGTTTTATTACACTGGACGGGACTTAAGTAAACCTCGAGTTGAGCCTCAACTGCTCTACGAGCCAGACAGCAGCAGCACAGACTGTGTGTGATCTACACAGAGGAATAGTCACCATCCTCTGCCCAAACTACGCCAGCAACTGGTCTGTATAGCTTAAAAACAAAATAACAAGACTCTATACTGAAAACCAGTCGGGTATGTGGAAAACTACTGTTTACCTTCACTGTTACTGTATGTAGCCATTGTTCTGTCTTTAGCTTATTTTGTTGTTTTTTTCCCACCTTGAGATTAGTGTTGGGCTGTTCTTATTTTCCTGCAATATACTACTGGGCATTACTTATGTAAAGAAAAAACTGAGAATTACAGATCAGACTGCTAATAGGTATAATACACAATGCACAAGACATGGATAATTTAATCTGTATTAGCTATAATGCATAAGGTCTGAGCAGTCCAGCCATGAGAAAAAAAAAATATTTAGTCAAATCAAAAATATTACACTGGACAATAGCAATGATCCAAGAGACCCATCTGTCAGAAAAAGAACATTCAAAATTAAAAAGAGAACGGGTGGATCAGGCATATGGTACTTTTAGTGGGGGGAGAAGAAGAGGGGTTGCGATTCTTGTCAATAAATCCGTATACTTTAATCATAAACAAACAATGAATGATAAAGATATGTCACGGTAGTGGGAACTACTGCTGGTACTAGAATAACCCTGTTCAGCCTATATGTATGAAGACTGCATAGACTTTTTAAAGAACATAACAACTGTATTTGCAGATAAGGCAGAGGAAATTATTTTAATAGGAGGGGACGAAATATGGACAGGCTCCCAGCTGAAGTAGGTTCTTTACCCAAAAAATCTATTACTCTTCAGGCAATGATGTGTCAATTGGGCTTGGTAGACGTCTGGCGCCACCTACACCCCAGAGAGAGGAAATTTACTTTCATGTAACAGGTGCATGGTGGTTACTGTAGATTGGATATGTTTTTTGATGTCTGGAACAGAACTTTATGGGACCAGCGAATGTAATATAGAACTATACACTATATCGGATCATTCCTTGGTCACCTTAATGATAAAGATTGGATCAAGGAAACAATTCAAATACTGGAGACTTAACGAGTCATTGTTAAATGATAAAGAAATTCAACAAGAAATATGGAAAGACCAAATAAATTATATTGCATTCAATGATAATGGTTTCCCCCTCTACTCTATGGGAGGATGCTAAAGTAGTGATGAGGGGTAACATTATTGCCTAGAGTAAAAAGCAAAGTGTAGCTCACACTCACACTAGTAGAAAGAGGAATTAAGAGATTAGAGATAGAGCATCGACAAACAAATTATGGGATTAATAAAAGAAACTATATGCAAAAACTGGATGACCTGTCAACTTACAAAACAGATGGGGCATTGAAATTCATAAACAGGAATTATTATAAATGGGAAATAGAAAGCTCAGAAAGCTACAGAAAGCTCAGTCCAACAGGACAATATATATGATAAAAAGCCTGGATAAAGACATGATTTTAACACAACCAAATGATATTGCAGCAACTCAATTATTGTGACTAGATTGACTTCAGAAGATGCCAAAATGTTGTCTTTGCCAATTACAGATGAAGAAATAAAAAAAATATATTTCAGAACTTATCAATAACAAATCTCCAGGGGTAGATGGACTTCCAGGAAAGTATTATAAAACATTTGTGAACGAGTTAACTCCAGTTTTACGTAGACTGTGTAATTACACTCTAACAGAGGGGGACCCGCTGGGGTCATGGTCAAAAGCAGTAGTATAAGAATAGGATAATTAAGACCCAACCCAATGCATGTCCTATCGCCCAATCAGCCTCGTATGTGCAGACCTCAAAATCTTGCTTCAATTATAGCAAACAGAATACAAAAGCGTATAAAAAACTTGGTATGTCGGGTGAGACAGATTTTATTAATAACTGACAGGGAGTTGACAATGTCCGAAGAACCTTGAACCTGCAAGCAGTTGCAACTAGAAGAGACACGTAGTCAATGCTGCTCAGTTTAGATGCTGAGAAAGCGTTTGATAGGGTCAACTGCACCTTCCTCCAGGAGACCCACAGCAATATGGGCTTCAGTGATACATTTGTTAAGTGGATTAAGATATTCAATAAAACCATAGATCTAGAGTTAGAGTAAATGGCCACGGCTCCAGTTCTTTTTCCCCTTCGACGCACGCGGGATGCGCCAGGGAGACTCTTCCTCACCCTTCTTATTCGCACTGAGCATTGAACCACTGGCTGAATTAATAAGAACTAATTCTCTCATACAGGGTATACCTGACAAAGGACAGGTTCAACACAAATTACCGCTATTTAGTAGTAGAGGCATCGCAGGCAGCAGGATAGGCAGGATATCTTAATTTTTTGGGTTTCCAGGCAGCACACCCCAGGAGGGAAAGGGGAAATAAAAAGTGCATTAGCCAAAGTAGGGGAGACTAGAGGCAGTGCAAACAGTTAGGTGACTGCAATATGTAAGCTCCGGCAGATATTGCTATGGCAGCATAAGTAGGAGGGAGAGGCAAGTGGGATCGCAGGCATGGGGAGTCCCTGGACGTCAGCACTCCAATTCCATGAGGGAGTGTGAGGCTAGAGTGACAGCACTGACAGTTCAGTTCATCCAAGGCCAATGGCACCGATCACCAACCAGCTCTACACCTCACACTGTAGGTCTAACTGGGAGTGAACAGTTAGGTACAGCTAGAACTAATGTCCCTATGAGCTACACTAAACAAGCGTGTTTTCAGTCTATACTTGAATACTGAGTGTGAGCCTGAATCCCGCATATCCGATGGAAGACTATTCCACAGCTGCGGAGCTGAAAGAGAATGCTCTGCAGCCTGCCGTAGTTCATTCCACCGTAGGTACTAATAGATATCCTGTTCCTTGATATTGAAGCAAGAGAGGAGGGTTGTATGAGGCCAGTAGATCTCCAAGGTATTCTGCTGCAGATGTAACGGGGTAATATGGTTACACTAAATTAGTTCATTGTTTGTTTAATGTTTCAATGTTTGAGTGATTCGCTTTTTTAAAACTGTGTTATTATTTTCGCAGACCTTACGTCACCTTTCTTACCTGTGACTGGTTCGGAGATTGGGGATTATAATCGGGAGGGATAGATCTATCTATTTTTAATTTAGATTATTTTAGATGTTGCTATTTTGTTGTGTGACAACCCTGAATTTCTTATGACAGTCAATCAGTGTTTGTGTTGTTGAAGTACTGTTGGGAGTGTTTTTATTTATATATATATATATTATATCCAGTCGGTAATATGGATTAATCCATACCCCTAGCTCAAAGGGAAAGAAAACCCGTTTTACTTTCCTTTCAACACATGAAAGGTATGTGAAAGGAACGCGTGGTCTGATCAGTAATTTTTCTTTTGTATATTTATACGAATATGTAATTTTATTTAATGTTTTAGTGTTATGGTATTATTTGTATTTGTACATGCATAAGTAGGTGCAGAGAAAGAAAACGTGCCTTGTTAACTCATTTGTAATCTCTGGTCAGGTACGTGTGATGTTCATGCTCATTTAATATCATATACACACTAATTACGTTAACGTGGTATTTTTCTTTCTTTTTCCTTAGTTATGTAAATGTATGGGTTTTTTTTGTTGTTGTTTTTTAATTTTACTATGTGTGAGTTCCCGCCGTTTTTCTTCGCGTTCGACACATGGTGCGCGGGTGAAAGTAGGTGCAGAGAGAGAAGACGTGCCTTGTTAATTTACTTGTAATCTCTGTTCATGAAGAAAACCTGTAACAATCGACTCGGGGTGCGTTTCCCAAACAACGACGTAAGTTAGCATTAACGATGCATCGTACTATGGTAGTTCGACCTAACAAACAT
>JAODKC010000001.1:20780944-20800075 GCA_026777985.1 Mormyrops attenuatus
GGCTGTGCTGGTTCCCTGTAGTCCAGCTGGAACATATGTTGTCTTAGACCATCAAGAAAAGCAAGGAGAAGCATAGTATTATAGGGTCCTAGAATGGCATGGCGGTGGAGTACCCCTTGTTGGCTGATGGCTGCGCACATAGTGATATTCCCTCCACGCTGACCAGGGACATTTACAATAGCCCGATGGCCAATTATGTTCCTCCTCCTCCCTGGTGTCCTAGACCTAGAACTAGACCTCCTCGACCTCTTCCTTTGCATCTCTTTGGATCCATTGTTTCAAACCTGAATGAGCTGACTTTGGCCCTTTTATCTATCCATCAAAGTTTCTGATTGGTGTGTGATCAATTTTGACTCCTAGTGTTTCCACTTGGTTAATTGTGTGCTAATTGAGCTCAACTTGTGCTGACTCAAGTTAACATTATTGAATGCTAGTGCTTTCTAAATGACCACATGGTGTAAGCACTAAAAAATGTTGGGATTTGTGTGTAGAGTTTTGCAGTAACAGTTCACCAAATCTGACTCGTGCGTTAAAGCAGGGGAATAGTGTTTATAGGTCAGGGAAATGGGTGTGCTTTTTGAAAAATAGCATTATGGTTTTGAAATTTTAGTTCAAAAGATTGGTTATAGTGTTTTAGCAATCGAGAAAAACTGTAAAATCACATGATATGACTAACACAAGCCAAATGTTCAAATATAACTTTACAATATAATTTAATTTTATTGAACTTACAGTTTTTTTCAGTAGCTAACATGCTAGAATAAAATAAATAAAATAGAATAAATAAATAGAATAAATAAAACTGAAACTCAAAGGTCAAAATGTACCCTCATGTTAGCCAAATTCTAAACATATAATCTACCTTTGCACACAATTTGCAGTTAAACATGACACCTTCTGTATCCCTCTACACACATTTCTCTAAGTAAGATACAGCAATTTCGCGCAAAGATTCTTTTTGATCACTTTTTGCCATTCCTAAACACAGCCATTCAAACAACCACACCAATGAGCCAACTGACCACTCGCACATGCCACTTGGCCAATCACCTAATTGCTAATTAGTTAACTCAACAATCAGAATTTGAAGACTATATTGACCCCAGATTTACAACAATTGTTCAGCAACAATTAAAGCAGCCGAAAGAGGAAGAGGTCAAGGAGGAGTGAGAGTGGCAGGTAGAGGAAGAGTGAAAGGTAAGGGGTAGAGCTGGAGGAGGACAATGAAGACGAAGAAGACCAGCACGTCTGAATGAGATCCAGGCAACGTTAGTTGACCATGTCATAAATCATGGGTTGACATTGAGAGAGGCTGGACAGAGGCTACAGCCCAACTTGAGTCGTTTTACTGTTGTCTCTGTTACGATTTTTCTGAATTGCTGAAACATTAAACCTGCCAATTGCCAAAATTTATTTATTGAATTAATCACTCATTTGGCGAAACTTTGATCACCTAGTTAGACACAATTTGCAGATCTGAGTCACTCATTTTGCAAAACTCTAAACACATTCTCATTCATCAAAACACATTTTGCACCATGATGAACTTTGATGCAAAATAGAACACAGGTTACAACAGTTAAGCACAGCCAGCAGACAGTCATCATCATGTAAACACAATGACGCAAAACTGTTCAAGCTAATGAGTGACTAGAACATAGAATACGTGCTGGATGAGAGTGCAAGTGCACAAGGTCAATGTCGAGGTACAAATGGGTCACATTGAGGATTCTTCCTGCATTGCCCAACAAGGGAGAGCATTTCCTGTGATGTAGACAAAGTTCTCTGTCCTGACCCAGCCCTGAGACATAGTGATGAAGCAGAGTGAATTTTGTTCCTTGACTCTGGCTTGGCAGGTGTACAACAATTTACTGTAATATGCCTCTCATTTGGATTCTTTACTTCTTTACAGTAACCTTTTTGAAGTACTGAATACTGCCAACATTATAAATCGATTTAGTATAATTGTATACAAACATTTTTGGTAGACAACAATTTTTTTACTATCGTCTCGTGGTTTCCAATTTTCAGCTCAATATGCAAAAGATCACATCCACAATAAATATTTCTCTAATGGATGTCTGTGGATGTTCCTGGCCTACGTGGGAGAAACATTACAATGTGTGCTGCCATCACAAATAATGCAGTTCTCCACCACCATGCCAATCTTGGTCCATACAACACAGACCTCATCATCTCGTTTGGTGATCCAGGGAGAGCGTGTGGATGATGAAGGGCAGCACATATACTGCATGTTGTAATATGGGACAGTGTAAGGCTCCATCGTGCTGCCCTAGTTCAAAATTGGTTTGTGGTCAATCCACTATTTACTGTCCTTTGCCTTCCCCCATACTCTCCATTCCTTAACCCAACAGAAGAGCTCTTCTCGGCACGGCAGTGGAAGGTCTATGACCGTCAACCACATGTCCGTGAAAGCCTTCTTCAGGCAATGGAGGAGGCATATGAGGACTTTGTTGTCGGTGCTGTCCAGGGCTGGATTAGACACTCCCGGCGCTTTTTTCCTCGCTGTCTAGCAAGGGAAGACTTTTTTTGTAATGTAAACAAGGTGCTGTGGCCACACCCAGCTAGAAGACATGACTAACTCTTTCACAACTGCTTTTGCTCAATATGCATGCCTACATTATTTACAGGTTTATTTCCTTCATTTTTTTCTCCCTAAAGTTTTGATTTGCATTGAATGTGCTTTGCCTTTTTAGTTTGTTGTTGAAGAATGAAATAAAATTCACAGTGATTTTGTGAATTATGTTTAGTGATTTTAAGTATTGAGCCCTGTCGTCAAAATTGTGCTTAAGCAAATGAAAAAAACTGTAATATGTTCATATAGGACATTCATCTGACCAATAGGTGGTGCAATTGCACTCCCTGCACCCCCCGGTAAAATGGCCTCTGAACACACACTGCTGTTACCCACGCTCTCCCCATCGAGCTGTGCCAACAGCTCCTGGGCTCGTCGCCTCACGTCCACAGGCAGGTCGTCTGAATGGATAAGTGCCGGGTAAATACACGCCGCAATCACCTGAGTCATAGAAAGAAGCAGCCTTCTGAACAGGCGACCACAGAGACGACAGAGAAACAGACAAAATGCCCTAAGGGAGACACACAGCTTCTAGCATCAGAATGAGAGTCGTTTGTATGTTGCCAAGTAATTTTACATACTAGGAATTTACTTTGAATTGTGCAAAACAATCAAAGACAACCATCCATTTTTGCATACCCTATGCAGGGTCGTGGGGATCTGGAACTTATCCCAGAAGCTACAGGTACAAGGCAGGGGATAAGCCAGGATGGAGCGCCAACTCGTGGCATGGCACATGCACCATTCATACACGCACTCACACCTGCTTTTGGACTGTGGGGGAATCCAGAGGAAACCCTACGCTTACACAGGGAGAACATGCACGAATTTTAAAATATCCTCAGTACTTCCAGCCATCCATCCATTTTCCAAACCACTTATCCTTCTTGGTCGTGGGGAGTCCGGAGCCTATCCCGGAAGCTACGGGCACGAGACAGGAAACAACCCAAGATGGGGGGCCAGCCCAGCGCAGGGGCACACTCACACACCAGTCACTCACACATGCACACCTATGGGCAATTTAGTAACTCCAATTAGCCAATTTAGTAACTCCAATTAGCCTCTGCATATGGGGGGAAACCGGAGTACCTTCAGTACTTAATTGCACATTATTCTTTAATTCTTGTTGAGAATCTTTATTACAAATATTACGTTTCTTTCTATTTGTACGTGCCTTTATTAGTGTGAACTGGATAAACTGGAGCCATGTCGTCTCACTTCACTGTATACTTGCATATAGCTGAGATGACAGTAAAGTTTATTTTTCACTTTATGATACAGGCTCCAGGTCTCCAGAGGTGTGAACTGTGCTAGTCACAGTGCCACCACCCCGCCCCTACCCCCCCAAGTCAATTAATGTAATGCAATTATGTACATAAATAATATAACATGCCTATTGCTGGTAATGTGCATGGTTAGATGTGCTAAGGGGGTGTAAGGTGCTCAGTGTGATGCAGTGAATAGCACAAGGACTTCTGAAAATTTGTCTCATTTTCTATCTTTAGATTCAATGAAAAAGGGAAAAGTGTAAGAAATGTGAAAACCAGTCCAGTAAGTTTGAACTTGGCGCCAAAGGTTTTCTGCACCATTGAACAGTGTGGGAGACGGGTACCTGCCGCACAAAGGTCACGGGCATCATGCCGGTCAGGTGGGAGTCCCCAGATGAGACATCGATTACGTCACTGAAAGGCTTAATCACACCCTGTGGAATCAGCTCAGTTAGCTGCAGCACCATGGCTGCATGCTCAACTCCATTATTTCCAGAAAAGTTATCCATCAGCCAAACACTGAACAGACACACTGGCTTCTGACATACAGCAAATGAGGTCGTTACATTTTAACAACTGGTGGTGTTTATATCATGCACTGTACATATTTAATAATTTGGCGTTGAACTTTCAAATAATGTTGAAGAAAGTTGACAATAATTGAGTTTTGGCCAAAAAGAAGGCAACAAAACATTGTAAGTAACAAAGCCAAAGTCAGACTTTGCTTCAAATTGAAATCTCTTGTTGAAGGTAATTGATGTCATTATATAAAAGATATTGATATATTTTACCATGTGGACCTGTGCTGCTCCTCGGCTGTTGGGATGCTTTAGGTGGGTATCATTACCTTACTGATTATACACCACGCTGTATTTTTTAATGTGCTTTATAAATAAATCAACTTGACTTTAAATAATAATCTTTTTTCTCTTTATTGGGTGTTCTTGTATACCTACTGCTATATCATGCAGCACCTTGGTTGGCACTTGGTTTCTCGATGTGCTCATGTTCCTCGATTCTCAAAAAGGCTTAAATAAATTGACTTGACTTACTTGCTGCAGCTCAGCTCTGATCTGGGCAGTTCGTCTGTGCAAGTCATGCTGTTGCGATCCTCCTATCGCCCGAACATTCGGATTGATTGTACGAAGGTCAAACATGTTCCCTTTAGGTCCACCCGCGTCCAGCTTCACATCCAGTATGAGTTTGATGACACCAGAGCAGCTCTCATTTATTTATTCATGACTTGAGGGTGGTGCTCACTGATGAGTGACGTAGTTGTAGTAACTCATTCACATTCTGTCCACTATTAGGTTTCTTAATAACCAATCAAAAGCTCCATCATCGGAGGGAACTGTTATTAATCTACCTGTTTGTACTTTCTCTTGATAGTTTTCCATTTAATTTGGCATTTTTCCTAGGACACCATTAAAAATGTAATTTAACCATTTTTATGCAATGAATTTTAATGCAAAAACTGTTATGACCCCTAGGAATAGGGCTTACAATGAACAAACCATTTTATGACCTTTGAAGAAAAGCTTATGACTTTGAAAGAAACTTCTTATTCGCCCACTGGAGGAAAGTCCCACCTTGGCTATTCATGAAGATTAAACACGGCCAGCAGGATGGACCAGAAAGCTTTTAATGGTAGATTTTTGTTGTGACTTGTGTTTTCATTTATATTTCTGGTCTTGGTCTTTTTTTTAATGAACTTTCGGTCTTTACACTTGTACACTTGTGAGTATTTTCTCCACCATTTAAGCACTAATTCACTGAAATCTGCAATGTTTCCTCTTGAGGCCATATCCAAAGGTAGCCGCAATACCTTGAACCTTAAACTTCCTGATAGCATGGTGGAACAGGACCACTAAAATGTCTGGAGATTGTCTTGTAGCCCTGAGTTTGTCCTTGCTTGGCCCCAATCTTGTGTCTGACCTCTACAGATCTGTCTCTTTCTTCCGTGTTCATTATAGTGCATAACACAGTTTAAATGAGTGATATTTAAAGTACAGGCATGTGCACAGGGGTCCTGCTGTAATGTCCATTCACCTGACACTTCGATCCAAAGTTACTTACAGCAGATGAAAGGGTTATACGTATCTGTTTAAGACGCATAAACCCTTGGTTATGAACGCATGACCTTTGCATTGTTAGTACATTGCACTACTTTTTCAGCTACAAGTATAGTAGAAAAGTAGAAGGGCCTGATTGACATTTATGTACTTCTTAAATAACACTAAGCTTGTCCAGACTATTCCAGGAAAAAGCAGATAGGAATTAATAACTTGACTTTTTTTGAAGTGATCCACAGCAAATACAAATTTAAATGAGTACCAAAAGATTATTTTCTAAATTGACAGATTTCTGTAAGAAATGGTAAATTATTTGGCCATTTGGCGCAGAGAAATTAGATACAATCAATCAGGTCAGTCAATCCAGCTCCTTCATTTCCATAAGTGGACTGAGTCAACATCAGGAATGCCAGCAACCCAGTTCACGCCCTCATCACACTGGAAACAACACCGGTGCAGCACCACCCACACCGGCCTCTTCAGACAGTTTCTTTCCCCGGGCCATCAGCTTGGTAAACAACCTGCATCTGTCCACCCACTGCATACCCACTGCATTGCACAAGTATTGTTAATACTGTTGTCATTATCAACATTATATACTATACTGTTGTCAGTCTGCACATCCCCATACTGTGTTACCTATTACACAATATGTTTACTTATTATTTAATTGTGTTGTCTTGTCCTGTATTGCACTGCTGTTTATCTTATTATCCCCCTTGCTCCAGTCTCTTCCCCTGCAATCCTGGCACAAGAATTTCACTGTTTCACTGACAATAAGCCTTGAAACCTGAAATCACGTGCTAATGTTTGAGCCAGATTATTTAACAGAGCCCGTGCATCCTTTTCACTGTACAGCCTAGCAGTGCGCAAGACTTCCAGGTAACCAGCCTGAACTATGATGGTAAACAGGGAGGTGCCATAAACACTACATTCCCTAGAATTTTGAATAATTAAACCAAGGCACCATCAAAAAAGCACTGCCAATAGTGGAAAAACAGAAGCATACTGTAAAAAAAGAAAGCTGGGGAAAAAGCAGCGAAGTTAACCATAAACTGAGCATTCTGTTAACCTGAAAAGGATCTGGCATCTGACATTATTAAGCATTTAGAATCCCACCCATCCATCCGTTTTCTATACCCACTTGTCAAGAATTTAGAAGTAAATTCAAAAAATGAACAGCAAGGATTTACAGTGTTCTCCCCAACACCATATGTCACTAATCAGCTGCCTTTCTGACATGACATGACATGATGTGTGTGCTGTTGTTCAGGGGCACTAAAGACATTTAATCCTGCCCTCCTGTCCCACACACAAAAGTCACAGTCACACACAGTCCTATTTTTTTATATAAGAATGTACATTTTTAATCACAGTTGTTTTTTTAACTGAACAGTGCTTGGATCACCAGCTCTCGGGGGTTATAGCTATGAGCCACATGACAGAGGAACTGCCTAACATTCTCCTTCACTAATTAATAATTAAGAGGGGTTGGCAGCATGCTTGTTTAGACAGGTAAAGCTTGACTGAATAAGTGACCAGTTATACTTCCTAATTTAATGTTTCAAGTGTTTTAGGGCAGGATTTCTGTAAGCAGTAATACTATCCTTATATTCATATTCTGAAGAACAGGAAGGAATTAAATTTATCAACTTGGGGGAGCTCTGAATGAAGTGACAGCTCTGTGGAATTGCTTGGTCTCAAAGCTGAACGGTAAAGTAGATTCCAAATTAGACTGGGCATGGTTTTCATCTGCTCTTCTCAGGACACTGGATCTTATATCCGACCCTGTAAGCCTGCAGGTATACCCTTGCCTGATTGATCCTGGAAAAAAGGAGATTAGTTAATCTTCCATTGAATTGGTATTTGCATGTGACTGCGTACATGCACTGTTATTACCTGTACTTGGTGCACAGCTGGACGCCCAGAGGACCACAACGATCCACATAACTTTCTCTGACCCCCTTGCGTACAGCCCGTGCCATGCTGACCACTGTGGTCACCACTGGACACGTCCTGAAACAAGCAAGGAGAAACACTGGCTACTAAATGGAAATTGGGGTAATAACATATGCAAACATACCTACACAAACATTCCAATGTTTTCTGCTTTGTGAAAAGGCTGAATGATTAACCCCAACAAAATTTTAATTGTGCCATCTAGTGGCAGGAGGCCGATACTTACAATTTCTCACAGCGAAGTCCAGCGGTGCCTACTGCACAGGTGCACTTATTTTGAGGACTGCAGATGGCGCCGCGCTGGCAGGGTGGCACACATGGTGTGGTTACCTCTGGAATCACAGCACAGACTCTCTCAATAAAGTGCTGCAGGGTCATTGCTAGAGACTCTGAACCCCAGGAAAGCATATTATATTGTGCCCCCACCCCAGAGCAATCCAATTATTCCAAGTATTTTAGGGCCCCTGGAATCATCCGAATTTCCCATCCCTTTATAATGCCCCTGAAATGCTGACAGATGTCAGAGTGATTTTTAAATGAGATTTTGAGAACACTTCCACAAAACCCATAAACATGTACTCATTTTTTATATATATATATTTTTTGGTGCATTTAGGAATAAAGATTCACCCCAACCTGTCTCGCAGAGGTCCCCTGTGAATCCACCAGCACAGCGACACCTGTTAAGGCCCACACAAGTTCCACCACTCTTACACCCCTTCGGACACTGAACTGGCTCTGAGAAAAGGCAGACAGACAACGTCAACAGACCTCTCTGGAATACACTCCCATGTCAAAACATGATCAAAATGTAACACCTGCAGAAAGCAGGAAAAGTGTAAAAACTGATCATTAATGAGCCTACAGCCTACACCAGCTAGGGGGCACTATTATGTTTTCTTCATACCTATCTGGCATCGCGCTCCTGTCCACCCTTCACTGCAGGTGCACGTGTTGACATCCACACATCTGCCGCCGTTCAGGCAGGGCGGTGTGCAGACGGCTGTGAAGAGAAAGAGCAATGAAGCAGCATTTCAGATAGGGTACCCCTAACACTCTCTCCAGGGTACGAGTGCCAGTCGGTCCCCAGTTCAGCAGTTATCATTCTCATGTGCCAGCAGATGTTACAAGGGGTGCTTCAATGACTCTGCCTGTCTTTGCTTAAGTGCCTGAGAAGAAAAGGCATCGTTTATATCAGCGCAGCCTGAATAACCTGACGCTATGTCACTCAAAGCACGTAATTTAAAACACTCTTTTATGTTTTCCAGTAAGGTAAAAGGGTAAATTTATTTAATTTATTGAGATAAAAAAATAAAATAACACTGTGTCTTTAAGAGAGACTGGTGAGGGATGCTGTGACTGTGGTGGTGTTTTTGGGTACTCACGACTGAAGCACTGTGGACCACTGTAGTCAGAAGGGCACTGGCAGGTGTTCGGGCCTACGCAGCGCCCCCCGTTGACGCACGGCAGCTCACACACAGCTGGGTGAGACAGAGGGGGTGTGGTAGGGTGGGGTGGGGGTGACAAAAAGGCCAGGTAAACATTATCCTTGGCCATGCGTCACGCAGGTGTGTGTCATTGTCATTAAAATGGAAATGGGCTTTTTGTGCTCCTGGTGATTGGTGTTTGACAGTCACTGAGAACATTTTATTTCAGTATCACCTATGATAAAGTGAAATGATGAAGTGGATTATTGAGGATCACCTGTCTGACCACTGAGGTAGATCACAGAGGATCATGTGTCTCACAGGTGAGATGGATCACAGAGCACTACCTGCATGACAGGTGAGGTGGATCGCCGAGGATTACCTGTGTGGCAGCCCAACCCAGTCCATCCAGGGGGGCACAAACACATGTTCCAGCGCATACAGGTCCCTCCGTGAGCACATGGCGGGGAGCACATGGCTAGAACATGCCGAAATGTGACAATCAGACACACAGGTAAGACAAAGGCAATATGACACAGGGTGTCTATTAACGGGCTGAGAGTTTACCTGAGCAGCCAGCTCCCGGGTATCCAGCGGGGCAGTCACATGTGTTGGGGGCCACACACACCCCATAATTCTGACACGGGGGGTCGCAAAAAGCTGGGGAAAAGAGAGGGAGCGAGAAAGTGAGACATCACAGAATGCTGGATGCGAGTAGCAGTGTGGTGATTAAGGATCCCTTAACCAAGGCTGCAGCTTAAAATCCCAGAAATGTCCTTGCTGTTCTCCCCTTAATCAGGTCCTTCACATAAACTCTTCTAAAAAAACAACCTAAAGGTAACCTGGTATAATACTTACGAACCAGACACCTGACCAAAAGTTGCAGGTTCTGCTCACAAGCTTTTGTACTACAGAACATAAAATCTAACTCAATCAGATTCTATCCAATATATCAGGGGTACCAAAAACAATCTGGACCACACAATCGATCAATCCACCTCCCAGCAAAATGCACTGGGGCGGGATCCCCTCACCCTCCCAGAACATTTTATCAGAGGCAGTGGAACTTGGCTTTGTGCCGCTGATGGCCTGATGATCTATACATTGAAAATGTATAGAGTACTCCTGCACCACAAATATCATGTTACTATACAAACATTTTATCCTGCAAGACAGAACAGCTGAGCAGCTCAGAATGGGACAGAGACCCCAGGTGTGAAAGAGGAACCCCTCGCGCGCTCACGCTGGCACTTTGTGCGGTCGTCGGCACGGGCCTGGAACCCCTCCCTGCAGCTGCAGTTGAAGGTGCCAGGGTGGTTGATGCAGCGCTGCTCACAGCCGCCGTTGGTGAAGTCACCACACTCGTCTACATCTGGGGGAGGAGCGCATAGGAGGAGGGGGGTGACCCTTTGGGGCATGCAGAATCCTCCCCCCTCCAGCATCCCCACCACCCACCCAACACCAGGTGGAAGGACATGACCCATGGACAAGAACATCTTAATAAGACTAAATACAATTGTAGGGGTTATTATTATTATTATTTCTCTCATTTTACTGTAATAATATGAGCTGTATTTAAAAGGACTGACTGATCATTCACTGATCATCCACTGATCATTCTCTCTGGACCCTCTCTTCACCCCCTCTTGCCCTTCCATTCTCTCACCCACACAGCTCCGCTGGTCCGCCCCAAGCATCCAGCCTGCATTGCAGCTGCAATGGACATGCCCCTCTGTCCATACCGTACACCTGTGATCACAACCTCCATTCCGTAGCTGGCAGGAAGTCACATCTTACAGGGATACACAACATCACAGAACAGGAAAAATGACAGGCACAACTGGATTATTAATCAGGAAACAGGGTGATGTCAAAGAAGAAAAAAAATCAAAGAAGGAAAGTCAGAGACAAAGTAAGAAGAGTTTGAAGGGACATACTGATGCAAGTAATGTTGTCCTTGTCCAGCAGAAGAGGCTCAGGGCAGTGGCAGATGTGTCCACCGATGGTGTTGGTACAGCTGTGAGAGCAGCCGCCATTTTGAAGCTTGCACTCATCGATATCTGGGGCCGGAGCACAGACACATAAAGGAGAGCATATAAAGACATGGCTCATTTACCATGAAGAATGAATGAAGAGATAAAATCACTACAAATACATACAGCAGGACCACAATCACAGCAGACACATAGGGCAGGTGCACACTCTCTACTGATGGAGCTAACACACACATCACGACAGATACACACAGCAAGTGCACAATCACTACAAATACATACAGCAGGTACACGATCACTATAGATACACACCGTAGGTGCACCATCAGTCACACATAGGTATCAAAGACGTTTCTCTACAGATGCCTGCTGTAATGTCAAGAACATCAAGACTATTCCAGGCCTCTCCTAGGAAGAATGTCCTCACAGCACCATCAGCCATATGTTCCACAGGCAGGTGAGAAAGCAGGAGGCCCTGCTGCACATACCTACACACTTGAGGCCGTCCATGTGCAGCTGGAAGCCTGAGTGGCAGAAGCACTCAAAGGAGCCTTCGGTGTTGGTGCAGACCTGCTCACACGGGCCTTTAGGTGATGCACACTCATCCACATCTATCAGGAAGATCAGGGCAAAGGTATCACTGAAAATACAGTAAAGGTGAGACTTCACATTCCAAGAGCAAGAGCCCCAACCCTACGTTGTCCTTGGTTACTGACAAGCAACACTAAATACTGAATATATGATACTTGGAAACCCAACTACCTGAGACATTACATCACATGTGGTCCAGAGAACATTCGAGAACTAGAGATATATTAGTTGTCTGCAAAGCACAGGATACTAGAATACACTTCCTTTGCCCCCAAAATCTATCTGTCTATCTAGAGAACATTCGAGAACTAGAGATATATTAGTTGTCTGCAAAGCACAGGATACTAGAATACACTTCCTTTGCCCCCAAAATCTATCTGTCTATCTAGTAAATATGTCTTTCATTCATCGGGCTGAAGTGTCCTCAACGGGGTCCTCCTACCGGTGCAGTTGTGTCCATTCTCCTCCAGAATGTAACCCAGCTGACAGTGGCAGTGATACGACCCGGGCTCATTCCTACAGCTGTGCTGGCAGTACCCGTTCTTCATGGCACACTCATCCACATCTGCACATGAGCATCGAAAGATGCCCAACAGCAGGGGGCGACAAAGGTCGAACACGTCAGAGGGTGAGGTGTCTGTCACAATGACACTTCATCTGCTGCTTTGAAGCAGACTGAGGTGACAGGTTCAGAGAGGTCACATCTAGAGTGGAGGGTCTGACCCAAACACACATCTCACCCACCGAAACAGGAGCGGCCATCGCCATTGAAGCCCTGAGAGCACTGGCAGAAGTAGGAACCGATGATGTTGCCACAGTGGGCGTTGGTGTCACAGCTGTGCTGGCCAGATGCACACTCGTTCTCATCTGGGGGAGTGAAGAGAGAGGCGGAGAGGAGGAGCAGAGCAACGGGGAGTGATCTGTTGAAAAGTGATCTGTTGAAAAGTGATCTGTTGAAAAGTGATCTGTCACGCAAGATGGCTGCAAGAACTAGAAACACATCATGTTATTTTTTTGTCTGTCTATTTATATGTTTGTTTTTTAAGGAATGGTGCTCATCGATTAACAGAAAAAGAGACTCTGATTGAGCCACAATTAGCTTTATAGGCTAATTTTCATCTGCTAGTGCTGGCCAGTTTTGAAATAAAGGCAGCCTAAAATCTGAATAAATGAATCATAAATGACACATACTAATAATGTACATAGATACTAATACCCAAACTGATACAATGCACACACACACAGATCAATAAGGAGCACAGAATACAGTGGAAGAATTAGATGGCCTTGCAGCCCATGACAAACATCTGAGATTTCAAATTTATATAGCAAATGCTTTCATCCAGAATGACATCTAAATGAGGAAGGATTGGGGTCAGAGTTTGTAATGAACCAGCACCCTTGGAGCAGCTGGGGTTAAAGGCCTTACTCAAGGACCTAATGTTGATAATTACTCTGTCAGCCACGGGATTCAAACCCACAACCTACCGACCACAGGCAAAGATCCCAAACCAACTGAGCCACAACCACCCCCGCTGAAAGCTTAATTCCTTACAACACTGACTGGCAAGGAGGCAGGAACTCCTCTCACTTCACCCCACCCTATATGACACAGGTCCCAGTCTCACCCTCACAGTGGGTGCCGTTGCCCCGGTAACCCTGCTGGCACACGCACCGGAAGCTCCCCAGGGTATTTTCGCAGACCCCCCACCCAGCGCACACGTCTGGGGTCTCGCTGCACTCATCCACATCTGAAAGACGGCGAAAGAAAGAGGAGAGATGGAGAACAGAGAGAGGGAGGGAGAGACGAGAAAAGGAACAGGATGTAAGACAGACAAAGGGTATGTTTTATATGAAGAATAAGATGAAAAAGGAAGAAAAAGAGAAGGAAGAAAATGAGAAAAAAAACATGAATGAAAAGAAGAATGGTAAGAATGACGGCAATCAGTCCACACAAGATGACCCCACAGTACTCTTTGAAAAAGGGCTCATGGTACCTTGGCACAGATTGTAGCCTGGACACAGAGGACCTGGAATGGGACAGCATGGGAGAAGACAGGGGAGCCGAGAATGGACATGTGCAGGAAAAGAGAAAGTCAACAGGTTCTCCAGCAGGCAGCCAAACATGCACATGATCTCACAGTAAAAACGAATAAGAAACTGGAAAACACAGATGGGGGGTCAGATGGGGGGATGGAACGTGGAATCAGCCATGGACACAGAAAATTTACAAAGACAGACAGGGCAGGCAGACACATCATACAGGGGGATGCAAAGAGTCCGTGTCTTTCTGTCTGCCCCAGTCAGAGACACATTAAACCCCATAAAGGCACAGTTACAAAGCCGACACTAAAACTGAAAGGGCTTCAGAGTGTTTTGACTGTCCATCTGTATGTGTAGCAGGTAGGAAAATGAGAGTGTTTCCTTCGAGCATAGCTGGTATAAGTCGAGCATAGCTGATATAAGTCGAGCATCGCTGGTATAAGTCGAGCATAGCTGATATAAGTCGAGCATAGCTGGTATAAGTCGAGCATAGCTGGTATAAGTCGAGCATAGCTGATATAAGATATTTTGTCACAGGATAAAACAGCCTAAGAGACCCAATTTCAGTCATAAGTCAATTTTGATTAAGCTCTCAGTTAAAGTTAGCCCTTAGCTTAAGATACATCAGGTTTACGATATTTTGATGTTACGACGCTCCAATGATGACTGTCAATAAATAATCGCATATCAGCAAAACTTCAGTTTTTTCATGAGTGATTGGTTTGGGTAGCGAGTGAGCGCTCTGTGCGGTATGATGGTTCACTCATATGTGTTGCCTGTTGAACCATGTCCTGTGTGTCTCTGCATCGAATTACATTAACGGTGAGTACATAAATACAGTAGTAGGAGAAGGAGAGAATTATGAATATCAGTTAATACAGTACTTTTTACAGTACAGCAATGCTATATACATACACATGACTAACATGCGTGCTGTCGAGGAGTCTACTAGGCATACGAGCGGGTAGCCTGAGCTTCCGATGAAGGCCCAGGTACAAGTGTAAGCAGTACTGGAGCAGGACCTACACAACATCATATACAACTATTAACAAAATAAGAACCTAATTAATGACCAGAAGTGAAAAATAAGAACATTCAGGAAACATAATTAGGCATCAGGTAGCTAGAAGAATCCATGGAACAGATGTGTCTCGCGGCATTGGCTGGTGGGCAGACAGATAGACATGCACAGACAGACAGGCAGCTAGACAGAGACAGACAGGCTCACCCACGCAGGCTGGAGTCTCCGATCTGAAGCCCGACCTGCACTGACACATGTAGCTGCCAGGAGTGTTGATACACATGTTGCCCAACTCACGTCGACAGTGTTCTTCAAAGCTGCACTCATCTTCATCTGATTGTCCAGACAGACATAGGTCCGGTTATGCAAATACAACACACAACACAAACAGGAAGCAAAATTCCAACTAGTTTCCAGCATGAGGAAACGGGGACAGGGGAATCAGGTCTGGGGACAGACTCACCCACACAGTTTTTTGCATCCAGTGCCAGCACATAGCCGGCAGGGCAGGAGCAGTAGAAGGACCCTGGCAAGTTCCTGCACTTGGCCCCACCCCCACATGCCTGAAGCCCCGATACTGCAGACAGCTCACACTCGTCAATGTCTGTAACATGTGCACACGTTTCATTAAGCCACTACACGGACTTTAACACCCAGTTTCTATGTCCTCTGTAGCCACTATGCCACCTATTGGTCGATCTGATCCACAGATTATTCACCACTGCAGATATGCATACGTGTGTCATCTGCTCTCACCCTCACACCCCTCTGGCCTCCTCAGGTAACCATGGTGACAAGTGCACAGGAAGGAACCGGCCGTGTTGGAGCAGTTGGCGTGGGACCCGCAGGGGTCTGGGTACTCCCCCTGTGCACACTCATCCACATCTGGGGGAGGCACAGAGCGAATATGCTGAGAAATTATGGGTTTGACAAGGGGGCAACAAGTTCACAGGACAGGGCCAAGAAACAAAAGATTATGCAATGAAATATGTGTAAAACTTAGCAGTGTTTTATATTCATACAACTAAGATGGGGTTGGCGAAAAGAAGCATTCAGACGTGCCTGTACTTGTACTTGTGCAAGTGGCAAATAAAGCAAAAAGCATGTTAAATTCAGACCTACCGTGGCATTCTGCTGCCCCTTGCTGCTTGAACCCAGTCGGGCAGGTACAATTTTCACCCTGCAACACCAGGTGCCCCAGACAACCACAACCAACAGCTTCCTCTAGTGGTACCTGGTTTCTGGGGCAACGGGAAGTTGTGGCAATGTCTGGTGGCTTTGTGCTGGGGGTGGAAACCACTAGGGAGACTTCAGAGTAGTACAAGGGAGAGCCATAGGTTTACTAAACAGAAATCAATGTTTTAATGCAGTGTTTTCTATGGTTTATATATCATTCTGCATCATAAAACTTCATAATAACATTTGACTCACTCACCTGCTGTAACTGCATCTTGTTCTTCCTCGCCTGTGTTCTTGGTGGTGTTTTCAATCACTAGATTCTTCCAAAATCAAACAAAAATTCCAAAAAGTATTGTCTTGTTAAATATTGACAACCATGTACTGAAAGGCTGTAGCTGAACAAGGACGAAAGATGTTGGAACAATCTGCTGTCAGCCTCTCATCAGAAGAAAAACACCATATGAGTCCAACTCTAATTTTATTAATAAGAAAGTTATGGTAATATTAACACTAACTTGTGCCATTGTGAGCTCAGGCTCCCGGTTTTGCTGAATTTCATTGGATTGGGGGGTCGTCAGGGTCTCGGCGACGATAAGCACCACCAAGAAACCCAGTGGCGTTAGAATAATCTGTGCCCCGGGCAATTTCATCTCCTGGTGAAACTAGATACAGTCAATGAAAATGGTTCCAGGTCACAACCACATCAAGAATGTGGACGATATTTTCTTATACATTTTCATTTTAGCATTAAAATAAGTAGATCCGGCATTGCATTTTCGTGCCCCGGGTAAATTTCGTAGAGCAGTTGCGTGGTACGGGACCGACGTACTGTAATAAAGTTTAGTTTATTTAAATAGCGTTGGCCTTTGCTGAAACAAAGCATTACGGAAGTTTTATTAAACGCTTTCGTTGCACTATAAAAAGTTCAGTTAAGGTTTTAAAAGCTTACTTCATCGACTCCCTCACTGCAATAATGTGATTATTAAGAATAGGCGATTATATGCACGAATTGTTGGAAAAGATAACTATGATAAGATATTTTAGTAGACATGCAATATCGAATGTACAATATTTAATGACGCACGACAGCAACTTTTCTCCAAAATTCACTGCCTCTGTAAGGAATTTGGAATGGTGAAAACAACGTACAAAGATAGCAGTCATGCAAACAATGCAACACGCTGCGCTTGACAATCGATTACCTGAAGAGAAATGGGAATAAACTTGGCTATTTAAAACACTCAGATTACAGGCGTCCGGACTCACACAGACCCAAAAGCCTTGTTCAGTGATTCAACATCCTGTCTTTCAATAGTTTACTTCCCATTCTTAAATCCCCAAATGAGCTGCGAAGTGGAACCAGTGGGCCCCTATAGATATTCACGCATCTGTGCGCCTCACATGCCTGTCCCAGCGGCAGCGGCTTGGAAGCAAAAAACCAAAAAACTTTGGCCGCGGGCGGAGCGCAGGAGATGAAAAGGGACAGACATGAAACAGTTCGTCTCCTTCTGATCTGGCGTAATTTATATGATGTACGCATATAGCCTAATGCAACCGCATGAGGGAGTGGAGACTGCCAGGAGACTTTCATTTACGTTTAAATGCATATATTTCACTTTAAGGCACGTGCATTATTTTCTAAGATAAGGTTCTTATAACTATACAGTGACCTTTGTTCGCGCAAGTGATAAACATTATAATTATTAATTGCTGTTATTACATTGCTATAGTTCCGTAATGTTTACGAAAAGATTTTCTATGATGTATATTGACTGACCACTAAGTCTATATTTACGTCTATTTGTGGTTAAAACGTGTCCCAGAGTGCAATAGACGAGGTCACAATTCCAAATATCCAGCAATCCATCTTCCATACCGCATATTAACCGGGATCTTTTGTATTTTGTGTTCAAAATAAAAAAATATCACTACTTTTGAAATCTTTACATTAGCTACATTTGCATTGTGGCTGAAGCTCCGACTGCAGAACAGCACTGTCCTGTCCTCTGGTATTCTGGGTAGTAGCCATGGTGGAGCCAAAACGAATTAACTTTGCAGATAGCCTACAGGGAGACTGAATGCTGTAATCAAAGCAGTTTAAGTGGCTGTATAAGATTATCATGAGAAATAATTTAAAACATTTTAGACTTCAAACTGTAAATAAATATACTTGCTTTTTCCTCTGAAATTGTATATATTTCCCACAAAAGTGGTTTTGTGTTCTAATTATTTCTATTTACGAATTTTTCCACTTTTTTCCTTCTGTGACATATATAAAGAAACTTAAGTGATTTAAGACTATTTAAATGGTGTTTTAACAATAATAAGCCTAAATGTTTTAATTATTCATTTATTCTGTATTTTAAACACTTAAAATATTTATAATTTGGTATTATATTAAGATAACGAAGATGGATAGTGTTCTCCAAAATCTAGTAGAACACTTTTACGAAGTTAGATATGCATAAAAATATTTACTAAAAGCTTTATTAAACAAATGTACTTATAAGTCAGCTGCTCCAAGGTTTTGCGTTGTATCTCATACACAGCCACCGTTTTTAAAGGTGAGACACCAGAAAAACAGGGAACCTAAAGGCACCTCAACTCCTGCGTATAGAGGCTGAATTATCTAGGCTTTGGCTGCATTAACAAGGCGTTATGGCTTCAGGAGGGTGATCTAGTCATCTATTTGCTAGATAAGAATTCAAAACTTTTACTAGTGCCACTCTGTGTCCTATGTGGGGTTGCGAAACAGGAACTGACAAGCATGTCGGCAGGGCAGGGTGACCTGACCTAAACGGTTGGGAGATGAGGACAGATGGCGTAAGCGATTCCTACTTAACTCTAGCCTAATAGAAGGGGTACAAAAGTGCTGATGCTATAAAATGCTGGGTGGGGGTGGGGGTGGGGGTGGGGGATTAACTAGAGCAAATGTCAAAACCTAAAATATGTTGCAGTCCCATAAGTTGGGAAAACAGCGA
>JAODKC010000001.1:20806394-20820798 GCA_026777985.1 Mormyrops attenuatus
TTAAGGGTACTGGCAAAGGACCCGCAGTTGTTCTGTTGGTGGGCTTGAATTGGTATTCTGATCACAGGATTAGCCCTCTGAGCCATACGCTGCCCCCCCCCCCCCCATCAAAGTAACCTCCTCTAGCAGTTATAACAACAGAGAAAAGCTGAGGCACTCTTTCTACAAGAGACATTAAACGCTGCTGTTTCATGGTATGAAACGGTTAACTAGAGCATTTAAAAGACAGTCTAGAATTTGACTATGCTATCACCACACAACCAGTTAATATGATGTCAGACATGCACTGTTACATACTCTTTCCAATGCTTAACAAGAAAAAAATCCGCAGTTTATGAAATAAATGAAAAACTGGTAAAACCCTGTGCTGTGCATAAACTTTTGACTGGTAGTGTATGCCCACACGTGATACGTCCCTGTTAATTACATCATTTTTTACTGATCAAAACAACAGATCAGAATTAAAAATTGTATTATTTTTTATCATTTACAAATAGCATGGGAATAAATTCATTTAAAAAGTAAAAACTCTGAAAACCCTTTAAACTGTAAAGAAAAATAATAAGGCTGTATATGATGATAGCTGCCCTTTTATAAATAGTGCCAATAAGGGGAGACATAAGGCTAACAACACAATTTGATTGGACAGTAGCAGTGGTGGCAAAGATACAGTGGCTTTCAAAGCCTAAAATGGGCTACAATGACAAAATGTGGGTCTCCATTACGGCACAGTTCGGTTCAGATAGAGCTACATTGTTTGAAGTTGACTGAACATGTACTGGCCTGATGAACCAATTTTGTCATGCTATACTACCAGCTGGTACTTCAGCATCTACTGGAGCGCCTGCTGTTCCAGGTGTTCGTTTCTTGGACCCCTTGGATGGAAGTGTCGCTAAATAATTCCACACACTTTGGGCCCTGGGGGGTAATTCATGCTTATTGGTATTTATTTATTCCCGATGTTAAACAAATGCTACATAACCGTTCTGGGCAAAATTGTCACAGTAAATAGGTTCTGTAGGAAGATCTAGAGCAACTGCGGACAAAGTGCAGCCTGTCCTAGTTTGTCACTTTGGCCTACGGCAGTATCAGGGCCTAGGCCTCTTCTTCCAGGAGACTGTTGTAGTTTAGAAGGTCCGAGGTGAGAAGCAGGTTTGATCGCTCGCTCTCAACCAGCACCATCTCCACCTCGGCCTGGAAGGCCTCCCGCCAATCCAACTCCTCTTCAAGGGGCCAGTCCAGCAGCTGAGCACTGGAGGGTAAAGGCGGCAAACCAGGCTTGTACTCCTCCAGCGCATTTGGATGGAGCAGCAACCGGAGAGAGGAGATGGAGGCGGCCACCCGTACCAGAGCCAGTACCCCGGTCCGGGAGAGCGGGTTAAGGGCAAGCCCTAAGCTGCACAGGGCCCGGCAGCAGCGCAGCGGAGGAAACAACACCCCCAGCAGGCTGTCGGATAGACCACAGCCACATAGGGACAAGTGTGTCAGCGAACCAGAGGCTTGAGACAACAGGCGGCACAGCGAGGGTAAAGTGGCCTCCTCCAGCCTGTTCTCACTGAGGTCCAGTCGTCGCAAGGAGGTGGCATGGATGCTACAGGACAGGTAGGAGAGGTCAGCTGGAATCAGACTCAGGTAGGGGAGTTCCAACACCTCCAAAGGCTGTGAGAGAGAGCTGAAGGCATAGGAACAAGGGCTTGAGTAAGCAAATGAGCAACTTCAACAAATGACTTACCCTCATTGAGTTAAAACCACCTTTCTAGTAATGATGATGGTCAAAAAGCATTGCCACAATTAGCAAGGAACCTAGGAAAATGAAAAATGATGGTCTGATCTGATTGTATCCATCCATTAGCCGTCGCTTATACAGGTTTGGGTTGCAGGGGCAGTAGTCGAAACAGGGATGCCCAGACCTCCATCTCCCTAGCCACCTCCTCCAGCTCCAACGGGGGGGGGGACACCAAGGCATTCCTTGGCCATCCGAGAGATATAATCTCTCCAGCATGTCTGGGGTCTGCCCTGGGGCCTCCTCCCGGATGGACACACTGCAGGGAGGCATCCATCCAGGAGCCAACCACATTAGTTTCCCGAACCGCCTGAACAGGTTCCTTTCAATGCAGAGGAGCTGTGGCTCTACTTGAATGTCTGAGCTCCTCCACCCTATCGCTAAGGCTGAGCCCAGACACTCTGCGAAGGAAACTCATGTCTGGCACTTGTATCCATGATCTCATTCTTTGTCAC
This sequence comes from Mormyrops attenuatus, assembly GCA_026777985.1. NCBI lineage: Eukaryota > Metazoa > Chordata > Actinopteri > Osteoglossiformes > Mormyridae > Mormyrops > Mormyrops attenuatus. Next base: position 20,808,633 of record JAODKC010000001.1, read on the forward strand.
TACGCAGAGTTTGTGACCATAGGTGAGGATAGGAACGTAGAATGACTGTGAAATCGGTAGCTTCGCCTTCCAGCTGAGCTCTCTTTACCACTACAGAATGGTACAGTGTCCTCATTACTGTTTCAGATTACAGTACTGTACAAATTAAATGACTGACCTGTATTCAGATATGCAATTCAAATACGCTATAATACAGTACTGTCATGTTTTCTGTGCGTGCAGCATTATCCTCAGGTAGCTAGACAGAAGCAGAAGGGTTACTGCAAAGGGCTATCAAAGTCTAGCAAAAAAAAAAAAAACGAAAAAAGAATTACTGTAGTTTAATGTCTCCATATGTTGTCATGTATAAAACAAACCCAAAACGAAACTGTAAGCAGACTACTTGATTACTATAAGCAAATTATTTAAACAGTATTCGTACAGGAATGATTCTGTCCCAAGCTTTTTGATCCATATAAGCGGTTGATCACTATAACCATGATCACTATAAGTGGTTTCCACTGTCCATTTTATCAGCATTATGGATGTGCCAAACAGACCTTTGCAGGGAATTTCCTTATTACAATCGATTTTAAACATCCTTTAATGCTATCTAAACAGGAAAGATCCTTTCCATGGCAGGACTAAAGCAGTGCTCTGGGACGTCTGGCTCTGATTAATCTGCACTCCGCTACCTCAAACGCTGCACCCAATATAATTAAACTTAAATAAATACAAACTGAACTAAAGAAATGTATATTTATAAAACTGATTGTGTGTATGATTTTTTTTTTTTTTTTTACATACATTCTGTTCCTTGTATAATGGTGGTCGCCGTAGGTCTTTGTGGTCTTTACGAGCTCCAGTACCTCAGACCAGACTTTACATATTAAAACACTGGACTAAACTATCAAAACTGTCTAAAAAATTGGATGTATTTAACAAATCATGCAGGGTTATTATCATTAACGAAAAAGTAAAACTATAAGAAAACATTTACATAAACTGAAACGGTAACATAAGTTCCGGACCCCCGCGACCCTGAATAGGACAATGGATGGATGGATGAAACAGGATATGAAAATAGAATAAAAACAACTAAATGATAACCATAAATATCGATTCCAAAACTAACAAAAAGGAACGTCACTACTACTATCTACCTAAAGTAATGATTTATCATTAATTACCATTAATTCCATATTATATTAATTATAAGGAAAATAATAAAACCATAATAACATTGGTCTTAGGTTTATTTTGGTTGCAATAACATGAGGGTCCTCCGTACCTGAGCAGCAATCGCAGGTGTCCTGACAATCGGAGAGCCGTGAGGCTGATCTGCCTCAGCTTCGCCAGCGCCCCCAAACCTGCCGCCATGTCTCTCAGTGCCTTCTCTTGGCCGGGTGCATCCCTGCGCACATCCAGGTTGCAGTAGTGCAGACGGAGGGAGCTCAGGTGAGGGAAGCGGGCCAGTGTTGGCAGCAGGAGGGCCAGGCCAGACACGCCTAGGCTGCTGTAGTGGATATCCAGACCTTGCAAGCTGCGGGGAGGAAGCAGAGACAGCAGGGCTACGATGCTGGCGGCGGGGAGCTCCTCCACGCGGAGGTGCTGGCAGTGTAGCTGCAGGGGCCCCTTAGTAGCCAGTGCCGTGTGGACGCGCTCCCAGGAACGTGCGTTTACGAACAGGTCAGCTCGCACCTGCACCACAATCTCCGCCTCCTGTTGCTGCTCCGCCTCCTGGGACTCCTTTACCCTATCCCGTGTCATTTCCATGATCCTCCTCACCCCCCTCACCTCTGCCTGTTGCTCCACAGGTGGCTGACCCCCCCTATCTTGGCTACTTTCCTGCACCCCATTCTCTTTTCTCGCCCTCTGCCCTTCTGTCTCCTGGTGCCGTTTTCTTTCCTGCTCCCTCTTGACTTGGCCCCCAGCCGCCATCCGAGCCTGGAGCACCATGGAACACAGCGCTACAGTGAGAGACCAGCCACCCATGGAGTCCACCAGGCCTCCGTCTTCGCACTGAAGCCCACAGAGATCCAGCACCCGAAGAGCACACCTGGCACAGGGAGAGGGGACAAAAAAGAGAAACATTTCAGACCATCAGTAATCTTATATTTTGGTTTACCTATGTACACCACACGGGGGCGTAGCTAGAAATTCTGGGCCCCCTTACAAAATGTCATCCTAAGACCCTGACGAATTTCACGTATATTTCGTATTTTACATCTCACACACCGTGTCATGGTTATGGGTTGGCGTTTTAAAGTGGAGATGTGTATCACTATATATTACTTCTTCACTCCTCTCATTAAAAAGAAAAAATGCTATAAATTTAATTATCTAAGAACTGAAATTTGAAAACTATACTAGCAGATCAGCGGCGAAACACGTTTCATTTAAAATCTTTCAAAACAGCTTACAGGATTCCCTTACCGCTTGTCCCCCAGCCCCCTGACCACCGCCAGGAGCAGCGCTTGGACACACAGCCGGTTTGGCGGCATGTGTCCGGCTCTCCTGCGCCCGCCTATGCGAAGGCACCTCTCGGGCCAGCGCTGCACCAGCTCGCCAATGGCCAGCGGTCGGCAGTGCACGAAGGCGGCCTCCAAGAGCGCCCGGTACAGCTCCCTAGGGACGCAGGCGAGCCAGCAGGGTGACGAGCCGTGATCGCTGACCACGGACCGGGCGCACAGGTTGATGAGCGACAGTACCATGGCGACGGGCGGACTGGCACTCCGGAAGCTTACTTTACGGCTTTTGACCGCAACCCGAAACGCTGGAGCTGCTTTAACCACTAAAACTAAAAAAAGAAATTCATAAGCTGCCCAGCACAAATCGAGCCCTGAGATCAGACGTTGACATTAGCGCCCAGTGGATAATATTCCACGTCTTATAACACATGCAGGACATGGGATAATACACGACCAGCCGACTCAGCTAACAAGAGCGTCGTTTTACATATCGACCCTTCATACAGCCGACACGTCCATTCCCCAGTGAGTTTATAGAGGTGTTTACTTCCCGCTGCCAACGCCGGCGTTTATTGATGACGTATAAAACAGGCGCGACATGTATGCAGCGTAAGTCAGTGCTTGTCAAGCGCACTAAATTTTCCTTTTGTTATTGCAGCTGGATCCCTAGCATGTAGTTCATGCCATTTAGTTGTCTAAGGTGGGTTATATTGCTAAAACACATAGCTAACACACATTAAAAGTTCCTGCTGTTTACAAGTTTCCAGATAGTAGTGGCGTGAAATACGTAAAATCAAGCTAACCTAAATAAAAATGGATGTTCAGGAATTGATTTAATCTCTATTGCTACACGATTGTTATATGTACAACAGTAAGTGTACAAGTGTCTTGTAACTCTTCCTGTCCTCCATTTTCCTGTCATAATGTCCCAGCTCTGCAGTAGCGTAATTTCCTGCTATGGTAGATGTTTTACAGTAGAGGGCGCTGGTATGCCTTACATTTTAGTAAGTAAACAATGTTTTTGACAATGAGCCATGGCAACCATAAAACCTTTGAATCTCTCCGCACCCTGACAGCATTGGTTTGCTAGACTGGTGTCAGCAGTGGGATAGGTAAGGGATAGGTGGGATTGGCAACTCTGCCGGTCTGAAGCAAGATTAGTAGTGTCCTTTCTTACGGCAGTTGTTAAAATGATGGGAAGACTGATATCGTATCGCGAGGTAGCTCTGTACAAGCGAGGACAGCATACAACTCATAAAACTTATCAGACCATTTTCGGCCACGGGTGCCCTAATTATAAAATGCCAGAGTCGTTCTATGACAGAAGCAAATCTTCAAATATCACTCTATTCCAACATTTTGTAACACGATCTAGTGATTTTCTAACAAGTAATCAATATTTGCACTACCCTGGGTTTCTATTTTATTTTTAATAGGTATCAAATCGGTTGACTCCTGACAATCCTACAGAAGGCATTTCTCTGTAATGTCCGTATCTTCAGACTTGCTGACAGCATGTGCACTGTTGTGATGGTTTAGATTTCAGGCCATCAGAAATCACGGAAAGCATTTTGCTCAAGGCAATATTACTGTATTAATCTAATGAAACGCACCCTGAGCAGCCCAGAGAGCGGCACTCTTACCGTGTACAAAACAAATGACATAGATATTATGTGGTCAAAATACAGGAAACTTTATTGACAGAAAAATTCTCACAGCGAAACGAAACTTAATGCATGACGAGAAGCGCACTTCGTGGGACCCGCAACGAGCACGTCGGCGGCCGGAAACAGAGAACCGCATTTTCGCCGTAAACAATTCTTAAAGTCCCGCTCCGCCGCCACCGTCGGCACGTCTGCTGCTTGTTTGCGGTAATCGTCCACAAGAACAGGGTGTTACCAAAACGGTAAGTCCGAAAATGAAAATGCCAGAGACCACACACACTGAATACTGCTTAGTACGGGGTGGAAAAAACACACACATACGAGAAACTCCACCGCGAGGCGTCGTGGAGCCCAAACAGGGTGCCATCCGGCCAATGATCCTAGCCTGGGCTGTTGCTGCTGGGCCCCGCTAGGGGGAACTCCGACACACGGGAACACCGGCTCAACATTGGCTTCAGCAGCAAGGCTGTATAGCTGCACAATATCTGCATCTCCTGTAAACTTAAAATCCTTGGAATAATAAAAACAGGAGGCAAGAAACTAAAAAACAAAAGGATCTCCAAGCTGGACACAGCAAATGCTGTGAATCCCCCAGATGCGAGATGCCCCCCTCCGCGACACAGGCCAGAGACTGAAGGGTGGTCTTCCCTTGTCCCCACTGTTGCATCTCCACCTCCAGTTGCTGATGCTGGTGTAAAGACCGCACCTGATTGACTTGTGTGGGGGTGGCGAGGCGGAGGCCCACACCGGCCCCACTGAAACCGCAGTTCGCCGTCTTTCAGCCATTTCACAAATCACACTCCATCCAGCAACGGACGTCTGATGAGTCATAACTTAATGTCCATCCAGGGTCTGGGGCTAAGCCTGAAGCTTGATAGAGGGGCCTGAACAGTCCGGAATATTCTGCCGTTGCTACAAGTTCACCACTGGCAATGGGTGGGGGCACATATTAAGGCACCCCAAAACCCCAGTGTCATAGCACTGAGTGCTTTCCGCCATCCAGACAGCAGCCAAAAGGAGCGAAGAGGAGGACAGTAGATTCTAACACAAGTCCGACGCTGGAGTAGGGGGAGAAGGAAGATGTGGCTTCGGGGGAACAGGCAGTGCAGCCAGAGTCTGAACAGTGTCAGTGTCAGAGTCCATGAGAGAAACAAAAATGAAGGACAGAGACAACAAAGAGGAAGGGAAGGAGGGATGGGGGAGAGGAAGAGACAGAGAGAGTGCAAATGTTTGTCCCTGAGAAGACAGATCAGACACAGAGGGCCCTGGGGATCCTGCGGGGGGAGAGGGAGAGAGTATGGTGTGATTTACAGGCTTCACTTCAAGATTGCACTTCCTTGCATCACTACAGGCAGACCTACTGGCTTTGTACATCAGAAAATGCAGCATTTCGACTGCTACACACTGCAGATCCCATTAATGCTCATCTACACATTTAGCACCCCCCATACCTGTCCTCAGTAAACCCATCCAGCTCTTCCTCATCAATATCCAGCTCCATGTCCAGTTCATTGTCCAGAGAGCCACGGCCATAACCACTCAGGACACTGGGGGGGGGGGGGGAATGTGATAACGAGGCTGAAACATCCCAACGCACCTCATGCTACCTCAACCGCTAAAATCTGGCAATCTTGGCCATTTTTGTGTACCAGGTGGAGGCCGATTTAAATATATCCAATGCTGTCTACGTAGAGGCAACTGTTCTCGCAACATATCACACATTGTGTCACTATCTGTGCAACATCTGTTAAATGAATGAAATAAATTCTGAAAACAGGTCCACTCCAACCTATCCCACACACACAAAGCCGCTAAGCAGACAGACATCACGATTCAGGATCAGCCAACCTGACAGAGCGGCAGGTGAAAAAGACGATCCTCTTCAGCTTCTTGTTGTAGAAGAAGTAGTTGAAGGACCAGAGGCTGCCTTCCTCTCCGAAGGGGTCCGAATCCAGGTCTGGGTTGTAGCTGCAGAGAAAGCCAAACCCATCAGCCAATCACCTGCCCAGCGCAGGGCTGCTAACCCGCGCAGAAGACTAGTCTAACAATAAATGACCAAAAATAATAGCAAGCCCAGAAACATATGACAGAGGGGTAGTGTACAGTTCTGCGGGCTAGCATTCTGTGCCTGTGATCAGATGGTCGTCGGTTCAAATCCCATGGCCGACAGAAAGATACACATTTGGGGCCTTGAGCTAGGCACATAACCCCAATAGCTATGGGAAGGATGGCCTTACCTTCTCTTTTATGTTGCTTTGCATGAAGTCACCTGCTAAATAATGTCCTTAAACCATGACGAAAATAGGCTGTTTTAATATTCTATATTTCTTATGTATTCTATGCACTTTATTATTCTAATAATGATATTCCACACACCTGTATATGTCACAACTCTGAAGGTTGATCTCCTGGTCGATGGCACTCCACAGCTGTGGACCCAGAGTGTTAAATTCTTCCCCCACGGCTGAGATCAAACTGCCATTCACTGCATTAGTCACCTGACGGAGCATACAGCACCAGGATCCATGAGGGGCTTTCACAGCATAGGGAACTATCAGGCAGGTCATAAAATAAAAAGCAGAAGGCTTTGAATGCATATGCAGATCTGTGTCATGCTGTAAGATGGGTGTGTTATTTGAGGAAGCACTAAAGTCAGTCATATTGTTACTCGGGAACTCCCATTAGAAGTAACCCCAGAAAACACCGGAATGAGTCCTGGCTCTGACCCGTGACACCGGTGCCGGGCGGCTGGGACAGAAAGCAGCAAGCAGAGTTTTTATCCTGTAGTGTCGACTGTCTCAATCTGCACTTCCCCACTTGTGAAATTCCACAGGCTTTTCACAACCATGTACGACACTTTCTCAACCGATGAGTCACAACTCAAAAGTGGATCACAAAGTGAGTGGTTAAAACTAATTTTCCTAATGTTGCACTTGCTCTGGTTTTTAACAGTGTACAAAGGCATTGTGCTACTGTCACTTCACTATATTCCACTTACTGTTACCACATTATTTTTGGCCGAGAACCTATAATCATCTATGTACAAGCCTCTTTGTGAAAGGCTACCCCCTCCCCTTAGGAATGTGGACAAATCCTATCTGTAGCCTAGCAGAACTCCACATCCCTGCTCCCACCATCCAGAGATTCAATGGTACAGGCTGAGCAGGAGGCAGTGCACTGACCCAGTTGAGGCTGGGCTCGCGGCTGAACTCGTGGGCTCGCGCCGCGCTGAAATCATAGTCAGGACGGAAGGACTCGTTGAGCGTCCTGATGAGGTAGAAGAGGGTCTTCCGGCAGCACTTGTCACTCAGTGGGTTCTCACCGTCCTCGCTGCTCTTAGCCAGTCTGTTAACAGGGGTCCAGTAGCAGCAGATTGCAGAGGAAGGGAAGGGATGGTTGGGCGAGACAGGGGTGTAAAGAGAAAGACAATAAAAGAAGAAAGCAGGAAGTGAGGAACTGCAATGTGAAGATCAAACACCACCAATATTTCCTTTCCTCCCAGGCTCCACCCCCTCTAGAGGGACACACATCACCTGATTGCCATTGAGGACTTTGACTGAACGGTGTGGTCCAAAGTACAGTCAGGCACAGAAAAAGAAAAAAAAACGCAGGGCAAACAGGCAAGTGGAACTCACTGGGGCGGGCTGGTGGCACTGGACTGTGGTGGGGATAGGGCTTCCAAGACATGGGGCTCCCCCTCCTGGCAGAACTGCTTAAACATGTGCTTGTCATCCCCCGCCATCTTACAGGAATAGCTCTCAATCCTGCAAGAAAAACAAAGGCAGGTAAAATGGGGACTGAATGAGGGTGTGCGGGGGGCTGGAATAAAGAGACAGACCGACTCGACACCCCTAATTTCTGAACCCAAAGACCACTGGATAAAGAATACATCTGAACCTGGTCCTTAGACGGCAGTCCAACACATCCCCTCTGGGTGATGAGACACCACCCTAACCCTACCATCATATATAGTACCAGAAAAACCTGTTTCAAGCACTAAACTAGAATTATTACTTTTGTAATCTTCCCGCCCTTGCATAAACCTATAATGACACAATGTTCCTCTTATGTTGTTCCCAATGATCAAAGAGCCTGGGGGGACATAGCACATGTTTATTTTGCCCCTGGTGCAGAGTCAGAGTTCTGTAAAGGAGAACCTGTCGTAACACAGTCCCTGGCTTAGAGACACTAATTATAGTGGAGAGCAAAGGTCATATGACTTGGGGTGTCACATGACTGAGGAACTTGTCCTAGTTTCGGCAGGTGAAGACGGGTCTGTGTCAGGGTCTCTTTATTGTACCAACTTCAAACCCGGATCATTTGTCCAAATCTGCGGTTCTGTTCAAGGGCCATGAACTTGGACTCAAACCCCGGCCTGAGCCACTGCTGTGACCTGGGGGAGATTTAAAATTGTGCCAAAGAGGCAGTCCTCCGTAAATAACCCTGGCTGGAAGATACGGGAGGCTCTCTCTGGCACCACACTCTGTGAGTCGCCTAGCCAGCCTGCACCCATCACACGACTGCCACTTGACTTCCGGTAAGCTGTAATTAGATTCAGTGCCTCATCTAAACTAAAATCTAATCAAGGCCCCAACCCCCAGGTCCAGGGGCGCTGCACGTTGGCTGACCCTGTGCTGTGAGTCCTAAATTTGCTCTCATCTATATATGTGTGTTTCACGGATAGCACGATGGGGATTAAAAATAAAAGTATCATTATTCACTAAAATTGCAGCTTCTCTCCCCTCGTACGTTACAAAACACTATAATTTGATGCAGCTGCTCGACAGCTGATAAGACTGACCAACATCAATATAAATAGAAAAATCAAGTGACGCCACAGACCTGTGGCATCCTTTTCTTCCGACTCTTGGGTTCACAGGATCTTAATGAAACACTACCCAGCTTGAGGTCTGACACCCCCTGAGCTTACTACATTACCCTCATGCCAGGCACATCAAAAACTGCTAGGTTCACCTACGTTTGAAAAAAGGATTCTCTGTAAACTGGAATGAACATTCCTGTATTTCAGGGCTTCTCTGCCTGATCGCTGTATATCCCTTTACTGTCCAGTTAGTGACCAGCAGGCAGGTGCACAGAAGCACAACACAACTCAGAAGTGCTAACCTCGATCAGAGAAACAGTCGCTCTAAACACGGGAAACTGATTTCAAATTTCATAATCTGTGTGACATCATGTATTCCGGAACACAAACCTATTGCGGTTATCAGACTCGTACTGCTCTGAGCGAGAACGTCATTTACTCAGAAAAACTATGGGAGCTTAAAATTACTCAAGTCTTTTACAACCCCAGAGCTACCAGGGGTGTAAACATGGCCCTGCATGTACAGTTAACGAATGATTTCTTCCCGTTGGTGTGTTTAAGTGCATTTATACATTTCGACAGTCAACTCAAAAACTTCCTGTCAGCTTCGGCGGGTGTTATCACAGCATCTACCTGCCCAGGATGTGCGAATCGCCAGTCTCAACGCACAGCTGAGAGCTCAGGGCCTCGAAGGTGGAGTTCTCCAATAGCTTCATCGCTGCAGCAGGGGACAAAAAAGACGCATATAAAAATAGGGCGTATAACGTGATGCAAATCTGATTTGTGCAGCCGAAGCAATTTACAGCAATTACGACCTTACTTGTTTACATAAATGTCTTACAAAGTACAAGCAAACATTTTGATTATATTTTCTATTTTAAAAGGGGGTTGTCTTACCATAGCGAAATACATCTGAGTTTTTTATAACACCTTCAATGATTAATGTAATTATTTAGTGATCAAGGCCTGCATCTGTGCATGGGCAGGTCAAACAGACGAGACCCCAACCCCGACGCTCATCCCACCCCTTCCCCCACACCAAAGTCATTTCCTTGTTCCTTTAGGACACGATGAAACCAATCCAAAAACCAATCGGCAGTAGCATCCAAGTAACTCTTAACTAGTCACGTACAAAATGCAAGATGTCGATGGCACGTACCTCAGGCTGAATGATTGTTCTGGTGGTTTCAGTAAAGAGGATCAATATCTCGTTGGAAATAAAACTATTTCTGCTGATTCTTTGGATAATCTGTAGATGATGTTGCTAAACGGCAATAATAAAATAATAATAACGTCGTTCCCTCAGAGGAGCACTTCACGATCTCAGGGGCCAAATTAGCTTAGCTGCTCTGTTACACCGTCGATGCTAAAAACAATATTTTTTTACGCCAACTCGGGAGGGTCGGTAAGTACCTAACAGGAGCAAGAATACGTAAACAAAATTAGTACCCTGCGAAGGCGTACGGTCGCGGCTGGCATCGTCTTATACTGCACCTCGATTCTTTTTTCGAAAAACCGTTTTTCCGGAATAACTGAGACGACGTGAAACCCGACGACGGTCTGAGAGCCTCAGATTCAGACTGTAGCAGCATCCCCCTGTTTGGAAGGTCGATTTACGAGAAAAATAAAAGATCCTCGACGAGATCAGAGTCGCTTTTATAACAGCGACTTGATCTTTTTTGTGCTGGTTTTCGCTCGACTAAACTAACTGACTAAACGATTTTTTTGTTTAATGGCGCTGATCGAAGACAACCGACTAGAAAACACTACTTCACCCCGCCCCTAGAATGGCTACAATATAAATTTTTATTGTTAAATGCCACGCCTATCGTTTCTGCGTAGCTAGAAAACAGAGTATCTGATTGGCTACCTATAGTGTCGTTCAAAAAATCCAGTACTCGATAGGTCGAAGGAACTGTCGTATATGATGCGCAAGAACGCTATTGGCCCAACTCGCGACTCTCTCTTTCGGGTGTGTAGAATCTTGAGACGTTCTCAGTTTCCAGAGAACATTATCTAAGTAGGCCTATGCAAGAATATATACTTGCTATTTATATATTGAAAATCAATATATTGCGTATAAACATTCACGTACAAAATAAATTCATTTCTAAAACTTGAACGTCTGCAAATATTAAAATTGCCAAACATAATTTTGCAAAATGAATATATATTACGCTTTGTAAATGTCCATGTATCCGTCCTTTTTCTATGTCCTATGCAGGGTCTCGGGGGTCTGCAGCCTATCTCTAAAGCTTTGGGCTCTGGCGCTGTAAGGGGGGGAGGGGGGAGTTAGGATGATTCCAAGGGTCAGCTTTGTGAGTGACAGGGGTCCATAAAGTCTTGAAGTATAATTTCATTGATCTGAGTTGGGGGTCCAAAGTCCATAGCGGTGCCCTGGCTATGGGTTCAAGGCAGAGAATAACCCAGGATGGGGCACCAACCCATCAAAGTGTACATGCACATACCATTCACACACCCATTCACACATACAGACAATTTGGAAACTCAAATTAACCTCAGCATTTTTTGGACTATGGGAAACCCCGAAGAAAACCCCACGAGTACACGGGGAGGACATGCAAACTCAAAACCTTGAACCCTTTTCATTACTTAATATTACTTAACAGTACTTAATTACTACTACTGTCTTTCTAGAGTGAAATAGTTTTTCACTCAGCTGCGTGACTTATAAATAGATATTATACCAAGCATTTCTGTATGTAGCATAGTCTATCCATATTGTGGCTGGTTTCTTTCTACAGATTTCCACTTAGATTTTATCTCGATTACTTATTTTATGTTGTTCTTGTGTCTCTGTGTCTCTGTGTGTTGTGGCAGTCATCACATAAGCAATTTCCTCCGGGATCAATAAAGTTTTCTGATTCTGATGCACATATTTATGCATGCAGTAGATTTGTCTTTGTAACTCTAACAGTATTTCTTTACATAAACCGCAAAAATAATACGAGGCAGATCAAGATAAGCGGTCAAAAGATGAATGGATGGACTGATGGATGAATTGAAAGAAAGAAAAAGCAAAAATCCCATGCTCCCATCGAGGGTGAGTGGTATCCAGAAGGAAATTTAGGTGTCCAGTAGCTTATACACAGTATACATACACATAGGCACATAGACCTATGACAATCACATACACATACATACTGCAAACAATACAAAGGAAAATATCAGGAGGGCAGTGTGCTGTACAGGCCTAAACACTTAAGTCC
>JAODKC010000001.1:20828426-20858801 GCA_026777985.1 Mormyrops attenuatus
CCCCCCCCCCCCCCCCCCCCCCCCCCCCCCCCCCCCCCCCCCCCCCCCCCCCCCCCCCCCGCCGGGCCGCCCCCCCCGGCGGGGGGGGGGCGAGGGGGCTCCCTCATGCTGACCCTCTTCTCTTCTGTCTCTGTGTTTTAAAGGAGAAAGGGAGAAGAGACGACCTGAGGGTTGACCCACTGAGCAACTCACTACTGTATAACCTGAACCCCCCCTCGACCAGGACTACTGATGTCACACACACACCCTAAGCTCCTCAGATATGGCCTCGCACGGGGGTAGGGGTGGGGGAGACGGCCTCTCACGCACCGGTGCGGTACGGCGGGTTCGCACACACACGTGTACAAACGATGCAAGCACGTCGTCCTGCCATAGTGAACAGAATCCCACAGAACAAAACATGGACTGGCTTTAGACAGCTCCTACATCAGTCTCCTACTAGGACATGACTGACAGTGACCACATAACAAATAGATGCTAAAGAACTGTACCATATGTGTGAGAGAAGCTGCTGATGCTGTCTGTGTGAATGTGCTTGTTATTGTACTATTGTTTTTGTATTGAGTTTTTATTTTTTTTTTTACTACAATGCAAAAAGCAGTTAGTCATCATTGAATAGCTCTTAAAAGTGTGCAATGGAGATTACAGTCCCAGTGCAAGTCATACTATTTAAGATCATAAACTGTGTCAGTATGATAAATGGGAATCATCTCATAGAATTGAAAAAACTGCTAAATTAGTGTTTTTTTTCTGCTGGGTGAATAATCTGAAATGTGCAGAAAAAAATCAAACCGCCATGTATAATGAGCCTCAGAAAAATCTGTATTTACTGTAAAAATGAAATAAATGCTTTGAGTTCTTTTAATGCCTTGTGCTTCCTCATCTTTTACAATCTGCTCTGTCTGTTTTAATGTGATACATCTGCATCTAAAGGTCTGTAAGGTCTGTCAGTTGCTGTTGTGGACAGAATTTAAAACAATTGGGTCCTGCAAAGAGGACTGTTCCAGATGCGACTGTTCAGGAATTGTGAAGATATTGCTCTCCTATAATGGGCAATAAAGACCATGTAGGTATAGATGCCATTTTGGGTCTGGGGAAATGAATGGGGGAAGGTGGGTCTCCTTATGGTGCTCCAGCTACTTTCTGCATACAGCTGCAGGATCTATGAAGTGCTCTGTGAGTTACTAGTTCTCGGATTTGACGGACATATCGCTTCTCCGATCAGACCGTACACCTTCTTCTACAGAACCAACTGGTTAGCTGAATGAATGGCAGTTTGATCATATATTATTTGTTTTTTCGGCCCCTCCCCTCCCCCAGGCTAGGGAGGCCGAGAGAAGGGAGAACTTTGCCCGGCTGGTGATGATGGATGGGCAGGATCTGGTGCCAAACCCGGACAGCGTGGAGTGCCGCATCTGTTACCTGGAGCTCCAGCCGGGGGAAGGGGTGCTGCTCAGAGAGTGTCTGCATTGCTTCTGCGAGTAAGAGGCCTGATCTGGGCACAGCAGTGAATGCACTACTACTTTCCAATATCAGGCTAGCATTGCTGTATTAGACACTTAATTGGTATGGTTATCCAATGGCACTTGTAATTTAGCCTATTTTGATAGCTTAGCCATTTACTGGAGTTACTATAGTACTGCTGCCTTCAAATTATAGGTTCTTGCTCTTAACAATGATGCTCCCTGCTGGCATAGGGTGAAAAATTAACTCGGTCAGTATTCCGAATCAGCAGACAATGCAACCAACACTGGCAGTGTTACATGTCTTTGTGCATTGAAACGTGGCCCGGGGCCCTGAGTGCTTCCGTGGTGTCTGCAGAGATTGCCTGCGCTCCGTGATCCTGATGTGCGAGGACCCCGAGGTGGCCTGCCCATATCGAGATGACGCGTACGCCTGCGACAGCGTACTGCAGGAGAGGGAGATTCGAGCGGTAAGGAGCCCCCTTGTGCTCAAACTCACCACTCGCAGCCTCGATGCTTTAGCATTAATCTTGTGGTTCCATTCTGAGTACTCCAAGTTCTCCACACAGTATGATCAACTGGAATTTCAGAACTATTCTTACGTTATATTTTTTGCTCTCCTTGTGTCTGCTCACCACCCCAATGCCGCCTCTTCTGGCATCACTTCATCCTCGCTGTGCCAGCTAGTGAAGGGGGAGGAGTACGAACGCTGGCTTCAGCGGGGGCTGTCTGTGGCTGAGTCGCGCTGCAAGAGCAGCTACCACTGCGCCAGTCCCGACTGCAGCGGCTGGTGCGAGTACGAGGACACGGTTAACAGCTTCCACTGCCCTGTCTGCAAGAGGCAGAACTGTCTGCTTTGCAAGGTAGGCTAACACACACAAAAATGTCACATACGTCACACAAGGCGTCACATACAGCAACACATTTATGAAACGCTAGCACTTTTGCTCTGAACAAACAATGAAATAAGATAAGAATCTTTATTGTCACTGTATAGGCAGTGAAATGACATTTAGCAGCATGCAAGTCAGCAGTACAGCATATACAATATGCATGAACGCACACACACTTGTCATATCAGCAGCTTTGTAAAATCTCACCTGTTGCTATCTCAGGCCATCCATGAAGGAATGAACTGCAAGCAGTACCAGGATGACCTTTCTGCCCGCGCCATCAATGACTCCGCTGCCCGCAGGACGCGTGACCTCCTAAGGGTAACCGCCATTACAGACCTAACGCCACAACCATGTGACCTAAATGCACCAAAAGAATCAGCAGGTTTTGTCCCACGCAGACCCTGGTCCAATCCGGCGAGGCCATGCACTGCCCTCAGTGTGGCATAATCGTGCAGAAGAAGGAGGGCTGTGATTGGGTGCGATGTACTGTCTGTCACACTGAAATCTGCTGGGTCACCAGGGGCCCACGCTGGGGGCCTCGGGTAAGGGCCTCGCCTTCCTCTCAGGGTGTTACACCCATGTCAGTTTTCATATTTTTCAATAAAGGTGTCAAACGCATCAAAAGTATTGATTCTGTCGTGTATAAAACGGTCTCAGTACTCATTTTCTGTAGCTTGCACTTCCGGTTCGGTCTGACCACTGAGGTTGGGAAACACTGATCTAAACATTTAAATGACCGACACACGATCCAATATAAGGAGTTTACAGAGATAGGATTCGTATTTCTAAATTAATGAAATATTAATTTGCCTGTGACGGTTGAAGTTGTGATACGACGTGCATTTTTTCTACTGGTTAAAGTATTTTTTGTAGTCCATTTAACATTTCCGAAGTAAGATAATGGTCTGCAAGGCATGTAAAAGTAATGTACATATGTTCCATTATGCACGGTAATGATAAAATAAAGTAATATCTCATTTTTAATAGTGTTTATTTACTGCTCGTGAATACCTCTAAACATAAATACATTGCAATTACAATAGCTACCACTGTACTTAATATTGACAATGCAATGCAAATGATTTTTATACATATAGCTATAAAGTTTTTACTGCAGACGAAATTTCAATTTAATTATTTAAATTGAGTTACATAATATACTGTGTTGAGTATCAAAACAGGTATTGAATTTCAATACTTTTCTTGGTATACTATCGAAGTTCAAAATTTCGGCATTATGACAGTGCTAATTCCTACATATACAGCCTGACGCGCTCATATTCTCCCCGGTCCTAATGCCCCTCTGTTTTCCAGGGGCCGGGCGACACCAGCGGAGGCTGCCGCTGTAACGTCAACAAGCAGCGCTGCCACCCCAACTGCCAGAACTGCCACTGAGAGGGCGAGACAGACAGACAGGTTGACAGACAGACAGGCAGACAGACAGACAGGTTGGCAGACAGACAGACAGACAGACAGGTTGACAGACAGACAGACAGGTTGACAAACAGGCAGACAGGTTGACAGACACAGACAGACAGGTTGACAGACACAGACAGGTTGACAGACAGATACAGACAGGTTGACAGACAGACACAGACAGACAGGTTGACAGACAGACAGACAGGTTGACAGGCCACCCAGAAACAAGGGCAAGAGGAACCTGTCTACAATGAGCCACAGCCATTGGCTAAGTCTGCCCGTCAGTCAAACCCTGAGAATTTTCCCGCCTGGACAAAGATAACAAACTCACACGGCAACCTCTTCAGAGTAAAAGCACCTATTTAGAAAAAGCCATGTTTTGGTCGAGGTAATATTAAGTACTTCAACTACTTCTGCTCAGGGCTAATGTGCGTAGCTATAAACAGTTACAGAACAACCAGGATTTCTTCACACTTTCTTCCATTAGCCACTTTTACACTGTGTTCTCCTTAACTGAACTGCCCAGGTACCCACCAATATGCTAATTGGGGCTAAGTCCACACTCCCATTGTGCCTTATTGACCCATGTGTAGCACTAAGCAATTACCCCACTCATGTAAATGTGGACAAACCATGCAAGACATTGTGCTGTTTTAACTGACAAGGAGTGAGGAGTTATTGAATAAACTTTGGGTTTTAAAAAATATGTGGTGCATGCATGTAACTTGTTAAATATAAAAATTGTTACTTTGAAATCTATGTCTGAGGTCCTGCGGGTTCGGAACCTTCCAAGGGATGATTTGTTTTTTCTGCCGGGGTCATCGGAACACTCCCATGCACAGATACTTGTGACCTCAGTGGCCGGGGTGTAGCGCCCAATATTGCATCTCAGGCATTGTAGTGTGACCTGCCCCACTACCACCCGCAAGCTAACGTACTTTACTGCAACATATTTACTCTTTGGCCACTTAAGGTTCGTTGATTTTCTGAAAGGAACTTGTCAGCGGTTGCCTTCTGGCAAGCCAAATTAGTATATCTTTTATTAGTATATCAGAATCAGAAGACTTTATTAATCCCGGAGGAAATTGCTCACATTATGTAGTGTGTGTGTGTGTGTGTGTGTGTGTGTATATATATATATATATATATATATATATTATGGTATAGTATATTAATATGTGCTTATTTCTATAGTTTAAACCCGAAATATTTCGTCTAACGGATATTTGTCACACTAGCTCATTTACAGTACAGTATACTAATGTTACCTCTACTAATTCATAGAACACGGCATTGGCTGCCATTTTCTTTTGCATTCACAGTAAAGTAAAATGAGAAAACGAATCCTTTCAGTGTTTATAACAAATACGACTCGAGAGGGAAACCCGGGACACATTTCCTATGTACGTAAACATTAACACCTTTCATGAAATTTATCATTTTTGTGCGTTGAATTTACGTTAACGTGTAGTTACTATTACAAAATAGTAAATTAACTATTTCCTAATATTTATGTAACCATTAGCGTTCCAAAGGGAATAAACTTTGCGAATGGGATTTGCATCTTGTAAAGGTACAGTACAGTGTTGATTTATATTGTATGTCTTGAACTTTCCCCAAAAACACAGTAGAATCTTCATTAACTATTTTTTTCTTAACAATTTTACATTTATAAAAGCATGAAAACTTATAAATTTCTACGAAAATTAAACATAAACACTTCTGTAGGGTTTTTCGAGGATTTGAAAAAATCGCGGATGCAAATAAGTTCGATTCCAATTAAATTTCACAGATCCGCGAAAATTTAATTGGAACCGAACTTATTTGCATCCGCAATTTGGCTTGCCATTGTTGCTTGTTCTTTACTAACATTAGACGCCTTCATACCATCAGAACTTTTCTGCAACCAGAACATTTTTCTGGAACCAGGGACTCACGCCAGCCAGCCGACCAAAGCTGACAATCCTAAGTTCCCGAACCCTTTTTCAGTACCTACTGCAAACTCAATTGGTTCTTTCCGTTCGAACACGAACTACTTGGGAGGCGCTTACAGCGAAAGCTTGTTGATAGGTTAACCACTATCACTGGGAAAAAGATGGAAGTTACGGAGAAGTGCAGAAAGAGACAAATGGGCCTAGCCAAACGAAAAAATAGCAGATGGAATTATCTTTATATCCCATTACATTTAATGCATCAATGAATGCATTTTTGCTTGCGTCTCCATATTTACGCATCGAAAAATTCCATCATTAACCAATATAATTTTGTCTAATATCACCGGTGCCGGTGGTGAAACTTGCCAGCGCTTCTTAGCGGGATAACTTTGCATCGTTTTTTTTTGTGGAAAACGAAAGATCGATCTGCTGACCATATTTAATAAAAAATATGAACATCTTGCGGGTCATATAAGTAAAATATAGTAATATAAGTAAATTGTAGCTAAATAAAAGGCTGTGTCCCGCTTTGATCGCGATCCATCCCCCAATAACTAACAACAAAACTTATTTATCATTCATTGTTTTGGCAAATTGTAGTTTCGCATGAAAATATGTGTGGAGTTTAACCTACGAGGCTTTTGTGTCTTCCATGCTTATTTAGCATGAAGGTACCGGTTCCGGATGTGTGAGACAGCCCAGGGACTTGTAAACCGGGACCAGGTTCCGGAACTTTGAAACGGGTGTGAAAGCGCCTTTTATTTCCCTTGCTTTCTCTCTCACCTTGCGATTCTGAAACCCGGATCTCAGTTTTGGTTTCATTTTGTATTCGGGATTGGCAAAAGGCACTGACTGCTCATACGTTATTTACACGATAGATTTGTGCGCAGAGGGGGACAATGAGGCGTAGGCATGCGGGCAGGAATCAGGTAGATAACAGAACTTATGTAAGTTATTATTTATGTCTATAATAACAGGAAGTATTAAAATCAGGAACCAGATTCTAATTAGGCTACATCTGAGGTTTTCAGAGCTCCCCCCCATCCAGACAGGGCCCTGGTTAATCAAGGCAACCATTACCCGCGTACCGACACCCCTGCTCAGTGGGTCCGTTGATTACTCACACCCAAGGGCATAACTTTGGGTTGAGCATTGGGGGGGGTGAGGTCTCCACCCATTTAATGGGTCCAGTGGTTGTATTGACTGGTTTTGATTATTGGAGGGGTTACATCCCCTATCCCCCATAATTTACAACCATGCTCACATCATGATTACAGTGATTAAGAGTTGAGGTTTAGCAAAATGCACAAGATTGCAGGAACAGTGCTGGCCTTGTTCTGATTTGTGGCAGAGTTTAATTGGCCTTGTAGCATCAGAATCGATCGTTACAAGTAGGTCTTCCCTACAGCCACAGTTGAATACTGTGTATAACTTGCTTAAGCATATATTGTTTGTGACTGGGTGGGATAATTTGGACAGTAAGCCCAAGGAAATATGTTGGAAGGAAAATGGTTTGCTCGTCATTCAGTAGGAACTGACTGCCAGTCAATTACCTCACCTTAACCCAATGAAATCACTGTAGATAGGTGGTTCTTCTACAACCTGAATTCCAGAAAAGTTGGAACGTTCTTTAAATTTCAATAAAATGAAAACTAAAAGACTTTCAAATCACATGAGCCAATATTTTATTCACAACAGAACATAGATAACATAACAAATGTTCAAATTGGGAAATTGTACACCTTTATCCACTTAATGAGCCCATTTCATATATTTAATACTATAGGTCCCAAAAAAGTCAGCACGGGGGCAATAAATGGTTGAAAAAGCAAGGTAGTTTAAAAATATTCAGCTGGGAGAATATCTAGCAACTAATTAAGTTAATTGATATCAGGTCTGTAACATAATTAGCTATGAAAGGGACGTCAGACAGGCAGAGTCTCTCAGAAGTAAAGATGGGCAGAGGCTCTCCAATCTGTGCAAGAGTGTGTAAAAAGATTATTTTTAAAGTATTCCACAATGTTCCTCAACGTCAAATTGCAAATGCTTTGCAAATCTCATCATCTACAGTGCATAACATCATCAAAAGATTCAGAGAAACTGGAGATGTCTCTCTGCGTAAGGGACATTTCCAAAGTCCTTTATTGGATGCCCGTGGTCTTCGGACCCTCAGATGACACTGCATCACTCGTCGGCATGATTGTGTCAATGACATTACTAAATGGGCCCAGGAATACTTCGAGACCACTGTCTGTAAACACAATCCGCCGTGCCATCTGCAGATGCCAACTAAAGCTCTATCATGCAAAAAAGTAACCATATTTGAACATGTTCCAGAAGCGCCATCGTGTCCTGTGGGCCAAGACTCATCTGAAATGGACATCATTAAATGAAAAATGCGTCAAAGACGACCACAAACTCTTCAGTAGCTGGAAACCTATATCAGGCAAGAATGGGACCAAATTCCAACACCAAAACTCCAGAAACTCAGGACCTGGAAGCCCAGACGTCTTCAAACTGTTTTGAAAAGAACAGGAGATCCTACACCATGGTAAACATGCCCCTGTGCTACACCATGGTAAACATGCCCCTGTGCTACACCATGGTAAACATGCCCCTGTCCCAACTATTTTGAGACCTGTAGCAAGCATCAAATTTGAAATGAGTTCATTTTGTGCATAAATTGCATAAACTTCTCAGTTTAAACATATGTTATATTATACATGTTCTGTTCATGTACTCTAAACTCCGCCTACTTTTTACGGAAATTATTTTAGTGATTTAGTCATTTTTTATTTGCTCTGTAAAATCTAATGATGATGGCAAACATTTTCTATATTAGGTGAAGTGTCGTTTAGATCTCAAAAATCTACAGGGTGGATATCTCAAACAAATTTAACATATATTCTTACATACAGAAATGTTTGTGGCATCTTACAATAAGAAGGAATACAATCCTTAGTTAGCATCGCATTCAGGGTGTCCCCTGGCTTGTGTCCATGTTAATCGCAACCTTGTATTGGATATGTGATTTGGAAAATGGATATTTATTAAATCAAACTGCGATTTTTACACTATACATTTACAAAAGTTGTTACACCGTTAGACTGCAGTAACTTATCATAAATCTTGTCCAGAGCTGCCGTGTTTAATTCAATAGTTTTATTTCATCGCCCCTTCCTCCTTAACGGCACCGCGTGTTTCTCTTTGTTATGTCAACAAAGGAAGCCGAACTGATCCCAGATCATTACACATTTCCATCCATACGTGGCACTATAAAACATTTATTTCGGCTTCATCTTGAGATGTAGCGGGATCTGACTTTGGGTGACAGTGTCACCTGGTGGAGCAAACATTCAGGTGCCTGCGCACTTCACATTGAAAACGCAGGAAATTGCGGAGGGCTGGCCTTTTACGGGGGAGTGTCAGCAAATCCAGTGCACGCAGACATAGCATTCCACGGAGAGGGAAAACCTCTAAATTTAAAATCCTTTGAAAGTGTGCAACAGAGACTAGTAGGGAAAGAGATAAAAGACAAGCGTAATAAAACTAGAATCAGTCTTGACTTGAATCGGCGGCGATCGGAACTGAAGCGTAAGTAGTCTACATTTCCATAGAGTTACAAATATTGTTAGCCTTTTCAAGCACCGATAAAATGTAAACATCTACTAACACATTTAGCTAAGAATCACTGGAGTCGGTAACACACCTGATTAATGCTTAAAGTTCTTAAATTATTTAGATTAATGTACTTCGGGCAAGAGCACCAAGATTATCTGGGCAACAGTTTCAAGGATGTACGATCTGGACGCCTCCTCGAAATCACCTGATTCATTGGTGCAGCTGGTGTAGATCGCTGCATTTAATATTAGTTGTCGATACTCGCGTTTGGTGTTTGGATTTGGTCTGTTAGCATAAAAAGGGGACTTAGACTGGTTGCACGAGATTCCGGAAAGATAGCAATCAGCTGAACCGGGTTCAAAGATGGGTGTCATTTTAGAGTCCATTACCTGTGCCAAGTTTGTGCGAGTGTGCACATTGTCATTGGACAGACCTTGGGAAAACGAACATAAGAACATAAAGTGATGCATCTCAAATGTCCTTCAGGATGGCCGAGATCGCAGGGAAGTTTGACTTCGCCATCGATCGCGGGGGCACCTTCACCGATGTCTTCGCCCGTTGTTCGGACGGGCGAGAGAGGGTCCTCAAACTGCTGTCACACGATCCCCAGAACTACAATGACGCGCCCACCGAGGGTATCCGTAGGATCCTTGAGGAGGTGAGATAAAGAGATATTGCCTTATGTATAAACAGAATAAGTATTACTGCAAGCTCTATGAGGCGCTGTAGATCGAAATGTCTCATATGTAAATAAATGTGGTGTGTAAAATGAGAAGTCAGTGCAGGGCCAGTTCGCCCTATAGACGACATGCCTAGGGCGCCATTTGAATAACTGAAATAGAAACTTGTGGTGTTTCTCAGTGTGCGTGCTTCACAGTACTTGTGTTCTCGCCTACCCGTTTTACGTCATCTTTCGTTGCCGAAGACCAGTTCTATACTAACAACAGATGTACAGAGAACGGTATAAATCACCGGGTGTCGTTCTTGCCCCGCCCCCAATGTCAAGGATACATCGGTTGCACCACTACCTCGCACCTTACACTTGTACAGTGTTACCCATGTGTGTATATTTTCAATTTTTATTTCTTGTATAGTGTAATTTGTTATCTGTATTGTGTCATTTATTGTCTGTGTACTAGGGAGTCTCAAGCTGCAGGAAGCAAATTCCTTCTGTGCCCCAGCACACTTGGCGAATAAAGTCTGATGGGGGGGTTGCACCCACGTCATACGAGATCAATCCCATGATGCCTTGCGCCCCAAGTTCGTTCTTGGGAGGCAAGTCAGGAAGATCGGTCTTGCCATGATCACAACTTTTTACGTTCTTGGTATTGAGAAACACCCATTTATTGATGGGATATCCACCCGCAGCCTCCATTAAAAAGTCAGAATAATGCGTCATTCTTAAATCATTAGACTGGCAAGAAAATTGAAGTCAAAAGAAACTGGGACGCCGGGAAGAAAACGCTCGCATTGAGATCGCATTGATTCTGTAAAGCGCTTTGGATGTTTGAAAAGCGCTATATATATATGTAACCTTCATTCATTCATTCATTCAAAAAAGTAAACAATATAGTATATAAAGTATATACGTAATTTGCTGTTGCAGCTAGTTAGTTGAATTCTTTAATATTTCACAACTCTTGTGAAATAAACACCAGCAAGCTAGTTATCAGCCACATCCCTAGTGCTACTGTAACGTTTTAAATATAAATATATGTCAATATATAACTCGAAGTATATGAAAAAAATGTATGGACCAAAAGGACAACAATGTTTTAAGGATTATCAGAGAATGCCACCTTTTGTACAATTCTAGTTGGCAGATTTCACAACTTAACATTTTTCACTGCAAGCCCCAAGTCAGGATAATCCCTCTGTTTTTAGTATTCATTATATTTTTTATGTAAAAATGGTAATATGCTGTTATTCAACATTTATTTTCTATTTTTATTGTGTTTGGGTGTAGGGTTGTTGGGGGGGGGTGGGGGTTCGGTGGCCCTCAGCAGAATCTTGCCTAGGGCGTCAGAATATCCAGGGTCGGAGTCAGTGTAATGTTTACCGAGGACGAATAGCATGGAAATTCATCAGGTTAACTAGAACTAACAGATAGCAGATCAAGGTTAGGCCACTACAATCAGTAACTTGAAGTAATAGATCAGAGGTCACGTTCACTAAGTATGTCAGAGATCAAGTATTAAAAAAAATGGTGTTTTGCATTACATTAACTCTTGGCACACCTACTCCTTCAGGAGACTGGACAGGCTTTTCCCAGGGACCAGCCAGTGGACACCTCCCTGATTGGATGGATCAGGATGGGCACCACCGTAGCAACCAATGCACTGCTGGAACGGCAAGGCGAAAGGACTGCCCTCCTGGTCACACAGGGGTTCAGGGACCTGCTGCACATCGGCACCCAGGCGAGGCCAAACCTCTTTGACTTGGTGAGCACTTGCCCCATGACTTTGAATCCCATTCTGGTGAGAGGTATCTCTGGAGATCCGATAGGTAACTGTCCCAGGTGATCCCATCCTCCAGTTTTCCCAGAATTCCACAGTTTTGAGCCACTATATGCTAATCCTGCCAGTATCCACTGGGAAACAGAACAATGGAATGATGCATAGCAAGCAGTTAATGTTGATAACTTAATACCAGGGGGGATGGGGAACACTTAACATCAGGGGGGATGGGGAACACTTAACACCAGAGGGGATGGGGAACACTTAAGACCAGGGGGGATGGGGAACACTTAACATCATGGGGGGTGGGGAACACTTAACACCAGGGGGGATGGGGATGCTTCCCAATGACATCACTCTGTGTTTCATGGTGTCAGATCTGTGTTACACAATAACCAGACTGCTAATTGCATCAATAGCATTGTTGAAAGTCTCCAAGGAACGTGAAGGACCTGCAGGGTTGCTTGCAAGTTAATGAAATGAAAAGATGCTTTTACTTAGCATTTGCACCAGTACAGTTGAATTCTTCAGTTTTCGCATGGAGCTTTTCATAGGGTTAGAACCTTGCTCAAGCGCCCAATTTTTCTGGAGACAGGATTTGAACTGGCAACCTGTGGATCACAGGCCCAGGGGAGTAACCCGCTGAGCCAGACACCACTGTGAATTGAAGGATGTGGGGTAGGGGGTGATGAGAATCTAGTCCAAAAGCTGAAGCTCAAGCTGCAGTATTGTTAGTGCTGAGGAATAACATGCTGAACGAAGGAGCTGCCAGCAGGGGGAGCAGGGTTGATTTCACAGACTGATTTCACAGGCAGGCGCGACACTGTGTGGTAGCTCGTTCTCTCTCCGCCTTGCTCTCTGTTTTTCAGTATTGCCGCCTCTGGACTCAGTAGGTTAGGCCTCTATGTCCATAATCAGAAGGTTTCTGGTTCAAATCCCATTTTCAACAGAATAGTCATGTCTCTGTTCGTCCCTTTAGCAAGGCCCTTAACTCCCTTAATATTGCCCCAGGGTTGTTTGACAGGGTAATCCTGCACTCAGATCCCAAGCTTCATTCTCACCTCTATATATGCCTGCATTTAAACGATGGGACATGCAAAACAGAAATTCCAATGTACCTGTACAAATGGCAAATAAAGCTTCATTTTATTTCCTAAACATCCTTACAATTTAAGACGTTACATGTGTGCATTTCCTGCAGGAGGTGTCCATGCCAGATGTCTTGTATGAGGAGGTAATCGAGGTGGAGGAGAGGGTGGTCCTGAAGCAGGAGGGTGGCCGGGTAGAAGGGAGAGAGCTGGTGAAGGAGGTGACAGGTGTGATTTGGTGTCACACAATGCCAGCTTCCCACTGATGAGCACACACACACAAAACACTCCTTATCACTCTCCCTCCACACTCTCTAACACACTGACTTATCTTCTTACTGTTATTGACGTAAGGGTTGATATGCATTATAATAGTGCATTGATTCACTACTTTTATTGGCCTTGTTGGCAATACGTATGTGGTTACAATAAATTAATCAACACCCTTCTGACCAATCAGATTCAAGAATTCAACAGCACCATGGTATCAGTTGTATAAAATGTCATAATTTACCTCTGGTGACACAGCACTAGTGCTGAATGCTTCCCAACCTCACATCCCCCGCACCCCACCAGGCAGCACAGGGGAGGTCCTGGAGGTGTGGCGGGAGCCTGACCTGCAGCAGGTGGAGCGCGACTTGCAGACACTCCTGTCTCGCGGGATCACCAGCCTGGCCGTGCTGCTGCTGCACTCCTACACGTCAGTACTGCGTAACATGGTGGCGGTTGTGGATGACGCAGTATGGTACAGAACAGCGTAACGCAGCACTGACAGCATGCTCCTTCCTTCCAGGTGGTCCCCCCACGAGCAGGCTATAGGCTCCCTGGCCCGCAAGCTGGGCTTCACCCAGGTGTCCCTGTCCAGTGAGGTTATGCCCATGGTGAGGGCCGTGCCCCGGGGGTACACCGTTTGCGCTGACGCCTACCTGACCCCCAAGATCCGGCAGTACCTAAAGGGCTTTGTCTCCGGGTTCCAGGGCGGGATGAAGGTCAGCGGGGGGCAGGGTCTGTGTGCCTTTCAGTATACCTGCATGTGTTTGTGTATGTTGAACGTGCAGATATCTTCCTGCACACATTCGTGTGCTTTATTGCATATATAGTTAGTGCCTTCCGGATGGGATTAGTTTTACCTAGTTCAGTATGTAGTTTGGAAAGTGATTTGACTGGCCGATCCTGACGGGATAAGAAGCTTGAGTAATTTCTCCAAATTACCAGAGATCAATGAATCCCGTCCATTGATGGTAACGTCAGAGTTAGGGGGTCTAGAAAGCAAATGTAAGTGTAGGTTGTCAGACGTCTGCTTGGAAACCCCAGCATCCAATAATTCTCCATTTTTAATGTATAATGTATTTTAACGTATAAATGCTGTTTATACCGAGATGACAGTTCTGAGTTGATTACTGTTACTGGAAGAGGTCTCTGTTAAATGAAACACAGAATGTAATTCGCTCCTGATTTTTTTTCTTTTGTGGTAATTGCGGACATGGCAGATTCAGACTGTATTAAAATTACAAACCTTGTCGGTAAATGCTTCAATTACGTTATACCCAGGTAAAACTAATCCTATCTCAGTAGGACTTATGACAGCTTTTTCTGTCATGGGGTAAACCAATTTAGAGAGGTAGTTTGCAAACCAGGAAGTCAGATGTAGTTTCTACAAAACACAAAGCATTCCTACAAAAAAACCTCACACATTTATTGCCATTAGGATGGAAATGCATCTGATCTGTGTTTCTTTTGTCTCTGAGTGTTTGTGTCTCCTCCTCTTCCTCCCCCCCTCTGTCCCCCGCAGGACGTGAGGGTGCTGTTCATGCAGTCTGATGGAGGACTCACCCCCATGGATGAGTTCTGCGGTTCCAGGGCGGTGCTGTCGGGGCCAGCAGGGGGCGTGGTTGGCTACGCTGTCACCTCCTACAGCCAGACGGAAAGAAAGCCAGTCATTGGGTTTGACATGGGGGGTGAGAGCAGGAAAAGGTGGGGGGGCAATAGTTTGGAGGAAAGCATGCAGTGGGCAATATAGGGAGGGGGAGGAACAATATAGAATGGGGGGGTAGGAATGGGGGTGGAGAACATGAGATGTAGGAGAGAAGTTAGGAGGAGGTGTTCTCTATAGACCCTAGACACTATAGTGTATGAAAATCCCTAGATTACTACTTGTATAATTAGGAGGAGTTTCTGTGCTCATTTCACAGCCTATGGTTTACCCTGTCTTTTTCCTGACCTTTGATCTCAGGCACCTCCACGGATGTCAGCCGTTATGCAGGCCAGTATGAGCACGTGTTCGAGGCCACGACGGCAGGTGTCACGCTGCAGGCACCCCAGCTGGACATCAACACGGTGGCGGCTGGGGGCGGGTCACGACTTTTTTTCAGGTCAAGAACATGGCCGTCCCCCTCTCTGACTCCGAGGGTGCTGAATCATTCTCAATACAAGTCATGTTAAAGATTCAACCCAGATCTGTTGACATATTAACCCTGATGCTGGATTCAACGTTTAATCCAGGGACACACAGATTCCTAATTTATGTCCCTGTACTTATGGGCAGGACACACGCAGTTTTATTGTTATTGTGTTTTTTTTTTTTCCCCCAAAACATTAATCGGAATGGGTGTTTCTCAGTTTGTGTACTTGACCCCCCCAGATATCAGGGATACGTAGGTTGCATACTCTCTATACGAGACCAATCCCATTATTCATTGCACCCCAAGTTTATTCTTGGGAGGCATTTTAGCAACACCAGTCTTGCCAAGACCACAAGTATGACCTTCTCAATTTTGGTATTGAGAAACACCCAATGTCTTTCTGTTTCATAGTTAATGTCTTGCAGCGCTGTCTGTGGCGTGCTATTGGGGTCAGAGTACAAGGGTCATGACCCCTCTGTCTTCTGTGCTTACTCAGATCAGGGATGTTCGTGGTGGGGCCAGAGTCTGCAGGTGCTCACCCTGGACCTGCCTGCTACAGAAAGGGTAGGAATCCCCCCCACCCCTCCACTTCCATCTCATTCCATCCTCTCTCTATCCATCTTTGATGCTGTGTTTTTGTACTATTGTCTCATCCATTTGCTCAGTTATACGTCACTGTAGTAAAGTTAGCCATCGCGTCCCACAGGAGGCCCCCTTACAGTCACCGATGCCAACCTTGCTCTTGGGCGCCTGCTTCCCTCACACTTCCCAAAGATATTTGGCCCCCAGGAGAATGAGCCACTGTCCACTGAGGAGACGACGAAGGGCTTCAGGGAGTTGACATGCAAGATCAACTGCTTCCTGTCAGCTAGCCAGTCACAAAGCACTGAAAATGGAAATAGCCAGTTGAATAGTGTCATGTCTAGGAAAGGGAAATCAGAAATGAGCTTGGAGGAAGTTGCCATGGGCTATATCCGTGTGGCCAACGAAGCCATGTGTCGTCCAATCAGAGCTCTCACACAGGTAGGTACAGTGTATATCTTGGGATATATTTTATTATATTATAGAGAGTATGACTGTTCATATGACACAACATAGCATTTTAATATTTTGAATTGATAAAAATTCTTTAAGTTATCGAAAACTTCTAAAATGGGATGGAAGCTCTTCCTGCTGGATCCTGCATCATAAATTATATTTTTTGTCACCCCCTCCAACCACCAACACACTCCCCGCCAGGCCAAGGGTCACGACACGTCCCAGCACATCCTGGCATGCTTTGGAGGGGCGGGCGGGCAGCACGCGTGTGCCATTGCTCGTGCCTTGGGCATGAGGACGGTCTTCATCCACAAGTGAGTCCTGTGGCAGGTGGTGGTGCTTTACTGGTGGAGTTGCCATTAGCTGGTATGCCCAAGTGGCTGTTATCAATGTTAGTAAGTACAATTTTGACAAGTTGGGTATTATTGTGTTCAACAAGTACAGCGGCATCCTCTCAGCCTATGGCCTGTATGCATGTGTAGTGTGTGTCTTTCACAGGTACAGCGGCATCCTCTCAGCCTATGGCCTGTATGCATGTGTAGTGTGTGTCTTTCACAGGTACAGCGGCATCCTCTCAGCCTATGGCCTGTATGCATGTGTAGTGTGTTTCTTTCACAGGTACAGCGGCATACTCTCAGCCTATGGCCTGTATGCATGTGTAGTGTGTGTCTTTCACAGGTACAGTGGCATCCTCTCAGCCTATGGCCTGGCCCTGGCTGACGTGGTGGAGGAAACTCAAGAACCTTGCTCTCTGCAGTACTGGGTGGACTCCTTTCCAGAACTGGATCGGCGGGTGGAGCAGCTGTCCCTGCGGTGCCAGGAGGCCCTGAGGGCCCGCGGGTTCACCAGGTTGGTCCTCTGCCATCCCTGGAGCACATGGAACTCAAATTGGTACCTTAACTACTTCAGGAGTACACACCATGGACCTCCTTACTGCACCCAAACCAGTACTCTGACACTTTATGCACATGGCTTCAGGCAAGGCTGATAGCGAGACCAAGCTTACATGGGCCAAACCCACCCAGACCCAGTACTACTGGGTCATCAGACATCACACAGTTCAGAATCATCATAGAAGTATACCCAGGAAACAATCAACTGTATACTTGTGTGCTCAGAAACCACATAATTTTCAACTAGGCTAAATATGGTATAGTGGACATACTGCCCCCTACAGACCATTCTATGAAAACTCACGCTCCCACCCCATATCTCATTTCCTTTTGTCAGTGCCCAGATCACTACAGAAGTCTATCTCCACCTACGTTATCAGGGCACCGACTGTGCACTCATGGTTACTGCCGACGGTCACCCCGGAAACACCCAGACCTGCAGGTCCGGTGACTTCGCTGCAGCCTTTGCCGAGAGGTGTGTACCCAAAGTTGCATTTCAGTTGGCCCAAACTATAACCTCATTTGATTAGTCGATTTATCTTTTGAGATATTTTAGATTCTTATGGAGATTTGCTGTGCAATTATGGGTGTAGGCATCATGTCTAAAACTATAATTGACGTAAAAATAAACCTCTTTTTGTTTTATGAGAACCAGCTTATGTAACCCTTTCTCATTTTGGATAACTGATGAGTTTTTATAATATTTAAAGTGTTGGTGTGCCCTGAATGTGCCATAATTTTACATTTATTTATGAATAATTTACAGGACCATTAAGGATTATTGTCAAAAATATCAGCATGCTTACAAACCTTGGCATCTTGATCAGTTGAGAAGTACCTCATCAGTTTTTTTTAACCGTGGCCTTCCTCATCCTCCTCATCGTCGTCCACTTTCCTCCACTCAGGTACCTAAAGGAGTTTGGGTTCACCATCCCTGCTCGGTCCATCATGGTGGATGACATTCGTGTTAGAGGCACTGGGAAGTCTGGGATACAGTCCCAAACCAAGGCCAAGGCAGGTCAAAGGTCACCCAGACCTGTCGAGGTATGGAGGGGCTTGGCTTTAAAATCCACAGCATATCAGGTTTTAACAAGCTTAAATGCAGGCATTTAGGTCTGAATGCGCTGTGATCTGTCAAGCACACAACCTCCCCAACACTAGGCTGCCCTTTGCTCTCTTAGATGACCCAGTGTTACTTTGACGACGGTTACCAGGATACTGCTGTGTACCTGTGGGAGGAGCTGACATGTGATCACAGCATCACAGGCCCAGCCATCATCATTGAGAAGAACAGGTGGGTTATGGGTTTTGCATAACGGCCCAGTGATCTTAGGATTAGTCTGCTAGCCTCAGGATTCTAACCTACGACCTTCTGGACAGAGACCCCAAACTCGTTGAGCTCCGCAATGCCTCATAAACGCTAAGCTCTTTAAAAACCTGAGGCTGTCCACCAGTCTGATACAAGCATTCAGAGAGTGACTTAACTCTCTCCGGCTTGCTTCCCTCAGCACTATCCTCGTGGAGCCCCACTGTGTGGCTCAGCTGACACCAGAGGGCGACGTTTGCATTGCGGTGAGCTCAGACGCCACGTGTGCTCTGGGCACAGAGCTGAATGCCGTGCAGCTGTCCATCTTCTCACACCGCTTCATGAGCATTGCTGGTGAGTGTCCAAAAGTGGAGGGGCCCCGAAACTCAATGCAGGGGGGGGGTGATTAAGCAATACTTTGCAGTACAGGTGATTGAATTTCCTATCAGAGGTGGGAGCATTTCCTGTTGTGCAAATTAAACGACACTATGAGGTGTGTGAGAGCCATAGGGTGATTTTGGTTTTCCCACAGAGCAGATGGGTCGTGTCCTCCAGCGTACTTCCATCTCCACCAACATCAAGGAGCGGCTGGACTTCTCCTGTGCCGTGTTCGGGCCTGATGGGGGCCTGGTGTCCAACGCCCCCCACATTCCTGTCCACCTGGGAGCCATGCAGGAGACCGTGCAGTACCAGGTGGGAGTCCAGCTGAGAATGGGACCTGTATATCCCAACTGGGGGAACTGAGAGTAGAGCTTTTGGATCAAGACTCACACTCTGAGACTAACAGCGCTTTTCCACCGACATACAGGTACTGACCCGTACTAGAGCTGTATCACGAAGACAGAATAGTTCCAGTGCGGTTCCAGTGCATCATGATTTACTATGTGCAGTTATTTATTCTTTTAATTTTTGTTTGTTTGTTTGGTTTTTACTGTGTGGTAATTTTTACTAGAACATCTGTGAGAATCGTCATCTTATGCAAGTATCAAACGCTAGCGGAAGTAGCGCTCTGCATTGTGCATTATGTATCCATTTCGCACCTGGTCATCCTGTAGATTAGGGCGATGGGCAGTGATCTGAGGGATGGCGACGTGTTGCTAAGTAACCACCCGTGCGCTGGGGGCAGCCACCTGCCAGACCTCACCGTCATCACCCCGGTATGTTCCACATGTGGGATCTTGGCCCACTCCTCATCACAGTGCTTACAAGGGCCTGGGACCCCAGCAGTCTTCTACCTCTCTGCTCTGATGATGTGCCGTCTCTCTCACAGGTGTTCAGGAAAGGCATAACGGGGCCCGTGTTCTTTGTGGCCAGCAGGGGGCACCATGCTGACATCGGGGGAATCACTCCTGGCTCCATGCCCCCCCACTCTACCTCACTACAGCAGGAGGGGGCTGTTTTCATCTCCTTTAAGCTGGTCACTGATGGCATCTTTCAGGAGGAGGGTAAGGGGTGGGTATGGCTGGGGGCGGGGCTTGATGTCTGTAAGAATTTTGAAAAGCATTTGTGGACATCTGCTTTGATAATCCTCTCTCACCCCCAGCTGTTACGGCTGCTCTCTTGGCGCCAGCTCAGTTCCCAGGGTGCTCAGGGACACGCAATCTACATGACAACCTGTCAGACCTACGGGCGCAGGTGGCAGCCAATCAGAGAGGCTGTCAGCTGGTGCTGGAACTGATTGACAGCTATGGGCTGGAGGTGGTGCAGGCATACATGGGGTATATACAGGTACAAATGGTTGATATTGCCAGCACTGCAAAGACTAGAAACACCCTTTTATTTTTATTGGAAATGTGCACCTACCTTGTTACAGTGGTGGAACAAATACAAAGTGTCTGTGTGTGTGTGGGGCGTTGTGGGGGTTCAGAGCAACGCAGAACTGGCCGTACGGGACATGCTGAAAGAGTTCGCTCGTCGCCGGCAACAACAGACCGGCTCCTTGGAGGTGGAGGCAGAGGATCATATGGACGATGGAACACCAATCAGGCTGCGCATCCAGATCAATGAGGAAGAGGTGGGTCTCGAGGGCGGGGTCAAGGCTGGGCTCGTGTCTCTTGTTTATTCACTGTTGTTAAATGCTACAGGAGAGACAGGATCCATGTTGCCTTTTGATTTGGCCATAATTAGCCCAAGTTAGCAAAGCATGGGTTAATTTAATGGGTGGAAGGCTAAAACTGTGGGTGAGCATATCTGCACTGATGACCCAGCAATTGCATGTTAAATTCCAGCAGCTTCATATCTCGTGTCTCCCAACCCTCTCCTTGGGGACCTCTATCAGTCCACATTTTTGCTCTCTCCCAGCTCCCAATACACCCGTACCAGGCATTCAGTCTTCTTTATTAGCATTCCATAGTACAGTCTGAATTATTAAAGATACTAAATGACCTACTGCTTATTGTGGATGCTGGGGACCACAATTTCAGTTCTGCTCAACTTGAGTGCCATTTTTGACACAATTGACCATAGTGTTCCAGTCAAGTGGATAGTCAGCATTGGCCTCCGGGGTACAGAGTGACACTGGTTTACCTCTTACCTTAACCAGCGAACATTCTTGGTAAATAGTGGACATTCTCATTCTTCTACCCCTCTCACCACGTGTGGAATTTCCAAGGGTCCAGTTTTGGGTCCTGTCTTGACTCGCTCCCACTCCATTGCTATGCTGATGATACTCAGATTTACCTACCCTTGAAACACCATGACCCCCATTCTCAGATTAACTTATTTGCATGTCTGGATACTGTTTGGACCTCCAAATCACATTGATTCATCTTCTCGGGGGCTGGGTCATCACTGCTCCTTTGTAAAACATCACACCACTTAGTGTATTTTTTGACAGTGATCTTAAATTTGATAAGCACATCAATTCAGTCAAATAATTTCTAGCATTTTCATTTTCCGTTTAGATTTTTCAGTAAGTCGTCATTATTTTGCCTACAATTTGTCCAAAATGCTGCTGCAAGACTGCTGACTAGGAGGGACTATATTTCACCGCTCCTGGCATCGTTACAATACAGGAGCAATTCAAAATTGCAATTGTTTTTAAAGCATTAAACGGACTGGTCCCTCCTTATGTCACTGATTTGCTCCATTACTACACTTCCAATAAATTTGTACTATTTGTACCACAAGCTGGACTAAAGCTGAAGGCTGACCATGACTTTTCAG
Source organism: Mormyrops attenuatus (assembly GCA_026777985.1). Lineage (NCBI taxonomy): Eukaryota > Metazoa > Chordata > Actinopteri > Osteoglossiformes > Mormyridae > Mormyrops > Mormyrops attenuatus. The sequence goes on from JAODKC010000001.1 coordinate 20,850,108, forward strand.
TACACAAACCCTGTCTTTGGAACAACCTCCCACTTAACATCAGGTCCTCCAATTAAATGACTGTTGTTAACTTTCACACCTACCCTGGGGACAAATTGACCCCAAAGGCACATGTCAGGTAACTTATAGTAACATAATTATTGTAGGAGTGTGTAAGAGTTGAATCTCATCTGAAAACCTATTTGTACAGACTGACTTTCACTCCAGATTAACAAAACAACATGTTAATTGTTTATTTTTTTATCTCTCCTCTTTCGCTCCTGTGGTTTGGTCTGACACTAATATTGTGATGTTTTCTCTTTGTTTTTGCTTTACTTTCTATTTGGGTATTTTGTACAGCACTTTGGTAAACCCAAGGACTGGGTTGGGAAACACTGATCTAGTTAATCACTTGTAAGGTGTATTTTATTCAGCTAAATCGTGTGTGCGGGTCCACTACAGTAGACTGTAACCACACAAACAGCAGAGCCGCCTGAGTGGGAGTGAGAGTAAGCATCACTGGGGGGAGCCGGTTCAAACCTCCCCACCCAACCCCTCCCCTCCCCCACAGGGCAGCGCTGTGTTCGATTTCACTGGCACTGGCACAGAGGTGTGGGGGAACTGCAACGCCCCCCGTGCCATCACCTTGTCTGCACTCATCTACTGCCTCCGCTGCATGGTGGGACAGGACATCCCGCTGAACCAGGTGTGTCCAGCAGGGGGCGCCTGATGGTAGTGATCCAAAAAACTTCTTGTGATGTAACAGCGGCAGTTTGGTGGTGAGTGTTCAGGTTTATTGTAAAATTGGGTATGTGATGTACTTTTCTGTCACTGTGCCGCAGGGCTGCCTCACCCCCATCCAGGTCATCATTCCTCCCGGCTCCATCCTCCAGCCTTCCCAGAACGCAGCGGTGGTGGGCGGCAATGTGTTGACTTCGCAGAGAGTGGTGGATGTCATCTTCCGTGCCTTTGAGACATGTGCTGCTTCACAGGTGCCACGACGAGAAAAGGAATACATCCTTGAGTGTCAATACTTTAATTGGCCATCGTCATCGTTACTGTCCAATTCAATTCAATGAATTTTTATATAGCGCCTTTCACAACAGAGTCTCATCAAGCTACTTGTGTGACAGCCCATTACTAGTCATTTATACAAAAGGGTGCATGAAACAGGGGAAGAGGGAAAGAAAGAATGCCAGAAGACTGGCTGCCAACCCCCCCGGCCAAGGTAACATTATAGAAACCATTGTCTTGGTTAATTGCACATACGTGTGATGTGTCTCCCTCTGCAGGGCTGCATGAACAATATCTCATTTGGCAATGAGAAGGGAGGTTACTACGAGACGGTGGCAGGAGGGGCAGGGGCTGGCCCGGGCTGGCACGGCCGAAGTGGCGTCCATAGTCACATGACCAACACACGCATCACCGACCCCGAGATCCTAGAAAAGAGGTGGATAAGGAGGAGACGCTCTGGGGGTTCCTTCAACGCTGCCTGAACTTCTGATCTCAAGGCCCGTCTTCTCTTTCAGGTATCCGGTAGTCCTGGAGCAGTTTTCACTACGGGCTGGCTCCGGCGGCGGTGGGTGTTACCACGGGGGAGACGGCGTGGTGCGCAAGCTGCTCTTCCGGGACAGAGTCGTGCTGTCAGTGCTGACAGAGAGACGTGCTACACGACCCTACGGGCTCCATGGTACCCTGGCCCTGCCCACTGACCTTTCACCCTGTCATATCATTGAACGTAATATCATTGCATTATTGACAGGTCCCTTTGCCCCCAGTCATTTGCATTCCTGTTTGTTCACTGTCTCGCCTCCCTAACATTTAAATCCATATATGTTGACAAAAACTTTCCTTGCTTGTACAGCAACGTCTTGGGTTATGGGTCATCGTCCTTAAATGGCATGTCATATGGTGTTGATCCAGGTGGACAGGATGGAGCCCCAGGAATCAATCTGCTCCACAGGGCAGATGGAAGGGTCCTAAACCTAGGGGCAAAGACCACTGTGAGCCTGGAGCCGGGGGTAAGGTGACCCGGCTCTCTGTCCCATTTGTCCCCATTCAGTGTCACACACTGAAAGCAGCAGCCACACTGGTCATCCAGAGTATGATAAATCCAGTATAGCTGAGTGCAGTACAGACACTGAGTATGATAGGGCACTTTTCCACCACACCAAGTACGGTACTTCTGGTACTTTCACTTTTCCATTTACTTCCAGTCAAGAACCAGTACGAAAAGTTCCAGTACTGAAAGTGCCAAAGCAGCTGAGGTGCTTCTTTGGTACTGCGGTACTTTGGGGTGGGACTTGAAACGCTTTCTTTGTCGACTGGTTATGCAAATAGCCTGCCGCTGGAACACAATACAAACGCTGCCTTGAAAACAGTTGCAAAATCAGAAAATATTGCTAAACGAAGTAATAGTATTTATAAAACAAAAAAGGAGTTCATAAATTTCTCACAAGGATGGCAAGGATGAAAATGATTATGATTGTCTTTGAGAACATGCGTCATGCAAATCAGCGGAGGTAAACTTTTAACTGATTTTTCAACATATAAGAATCTATAAAGAAATAATAATTAAAATTGCAAAGTCTTTTTTCCTATTACAGGGTAAAAATATTTTAGTGAAACTTTAACCCCCTGTGCTATAATGTTGTTACAAAATTGAAAGTACGAAAAAGCCTTATTTTAATATAGCTGACTAGCGACGTAAGAATTGGATGTGCATAACATGCGATGTTGGTATTAATATTGCACATTATCCATCCCTATAATGTATTACAGCCATTTTTCAAATTCAGTACAAAATACCCTGCCTCACTTTGTGATGTCATTCAGTGCTGGTACGAGTTTTTACACCAGTGGAAAACCAATACCTTGAAATACCGTACTTTCAGTACTTTCTCGGTGTGGTGGAAGAACGCCCATAGATATAGAAGCAGCTGAGTACTTCAGTGTGTACTTCTTGGATAGTTTAATTGTTTTGATGGCCCCATTTTTTTGGATTTTGTCAAACAACTTGCATGCTTGTATATGTGTAATCACAGATCTGTCCTTTCTCCTGCATTCATTGGCATAGATTTTACCCTGATCCCCGATCCTTATGGTATTTGAGTGTGTCAACCCTGGTGGGGTTCTACTGTTTTGTTAGGGTGGGGGTATAAGAGGGTCCATAATTTAATGAGAGCCCAACCTTATCAGCTCATGATATATTCTGAATTGGTGAGTGACAAGGGAAGGGCCACTCTTGGGGCCAATCAGCATTCTGGTGTCTGTCCCTCTCCCCCCCCCCCTTATACCCCTATTATCATCCTCTGGATCAGCGTCTATCAACCAGAGTCCCTTCCTGATCACTTCCTGTGTGTCTGACTTCCATCCTGGGTGCATGTTGTCCCTCCCACCACAGGACATGTTCTGCCTGTACACCCCTGGCGGAGGGGGTTATGGGAAGGTGGTGGAGGACCATGAACACGGGAGCGGGGACCCCCCAGCCAAGAGCATACGCCTCAGAGAGTCCTTCTGGGAGAGAGGAAGTGCGTTTGAGTACCGAAGAGCACAGGAGAGTGTGTGAGACACCAAATGGGTGCAATAAAATAGTCCAACCAAAATCAAAACGCTTTTGTATGAGTTTATTTATCAAAAATACCGATTCTTTGTTGGGAGAGGGTACAGTCATTTTAATCAAGGCAGATTTCAAACCATAGACAGGTAAAGGGGTGGGGCATTTTTTGGTTTAGGTGTGCTTGTGTTAGAGTAATGGGAGTCTCATCCCTTTCCCACTGCTCCCCCTTGTGGCCAATTAGTGGAAACTACAGAAGAACTCTCAAACATGGGAATCAGACATTGAATAAAGATTGGCCATTCTGATGCCACAGAAATGTGCTCCTCACGTTCAAAGGGAGTGGGCAGAATTCCACAGGGCAGCAGAGCGTTCAGCAAGATAAGAACCCAGCGGGGGAGGGGCATATGTTTTGGACCCCCATGGAGAGAGGGGGAGAATATGCAGAACGTCAAGCTGTCAGCTGAGTGAGGGGAATCAGCAGGAAACAAATGTAAAACTCCCCCCCCCCCCCCCATCTAAGCAGTGAGGGTAAGGGCCCTTACACCAATAACAAAAAGGTGGATCACATTTATCAGCTTTTACAACGTACTTTATTCTCTGTTAAGACTGATAGACTATTTTATGTTGCGAGATCATAGCAGGACCTTATTTGCCAATTACTTACATTTAGCATATCTGGTATATAATAAAAGGCATATGTATTTAACTACTAATTTCATGGGTGAAATAATTTGGGAGACCCAGGACACCCCTTCACCTTGTCAGTGGTTCCGTCTCATGCAATGGCCAATGCAGAGTGTTTTCCCACTGCAAGAAAATGAAGGGTACATCCAGGACAAAGTAACACAAAATATCACCTCTGCCTGAACATTATGGATGAGATGGTTTACCAGTCACCACTGTCTTGGCCTTTCCACAGTCAACAGCAGCACACCACGTGCCTGGTTAGCTGTTCAATCCATAACTATCAGCCTTGAAAACAGTGAATTTACACACCTGATCACTGAATTTATTATGTTTTTTTTGTGCTTACAGACCTGACCCACTGTCTGTAAGCACACACATAATCCAGACTGCGCATTGCTTTTACAGAAATGCGAGAGGTCAGACAACAGAACCACTTAAGTCAACAACTGCTAGAAAAATGAACAACTTAGTCCTAACATACATACACTCAGCCCAACAGGAAAACAGCCTGGAATCTACCCTCTTAACACCGGGTTTGTTGAACCGGAAGGATGTGAAACTGCCCTCTCCTTAGATACCCTGTTTTCAAATAAAAATTCTTTCAAAACAATTAAAAACCCTGTTCACTCCAATATTCTTGCAATGAAACTCAAACACTTGAATTTAGCTTCTAAAATTAAAAAAATATACACATACACACACACTTCTTTGCAGAGAGAACCGAAAGATGTTTTAAGGCTAAGTTTTCCTAAATCACGTAGAACTGATAGGCAACATTTATAAAAACTTCTCAAAAGCAGCACAAGATTGGCACTTATACATAAAAGGAACAAAAATATAGTGCAAATGACAGCCAGTGCATGATCAATTGCATGCTCCCCACTAAAGTAACAAAGAATCATTTCCACGGGACTGATATTTACAACAAAGCACACCTGGCACAACACACTTGAGAAGATTATGGCGGAGTTTGTTTTTTGAGAGGGGGATCTTTGGCCATTGACTAATACTGAGGGTATCGAGTCTGCATGCCATACTGCCCCTGCGTTGGGTGACGTGGGGGACTGGTGGGACTGAGGACATCAAATACACTCTTATTGGGAGGCACTGATTGCAGCAGCCGGTCCAGGTCCATCAAGAGGGGGGGGGGCTGCAGGGGGACACTCCCACTGGGGAGGAGGGGCCAGTATGAGTGGCCCACATAGTGACCAGGTGCAGCCGGCGGGCCCCGGTAGCTGTAGTACGGAAGCCCCCCAAGGGGCAAGAAGGGGCCTCCACTGAAGCGCATGCTGGGTGGGGCCACCGCATTAGGGGGTGTGTACTTGGCATAGGAAGTTGGAAGTTCCCATGGGGGGGCAGAACCCCTCCTGGAGGACTTGTGCACAGGTGGGCAGCAGTCCTCGTAACCGTCCCCGTCAGGTCTGCGTTTACCAGGGTGGGAACCTACCCTCCAGTCGTCATCTGAGGAGGAAGATGCAGGGCTAACGGAGCTTGCAGAGGCACTGCGGGCAGATGAGGAGTACCTGGGGGCCTGGGGGTGCCCCCTCCAGCTATCCCTAACCCTATCCCCCTCCCCAGGCAAGCTGGCAGGCCGCAGGCTGTGCAGAAGCGAGTCGATGGCAAAGGAAGAATCAAGCTTAGGCCGGTACACCTCCTCCAGTGGTGGTGGTGGCGCCGCCCTAGTGGACAGAGTGGGCGTAGTCTCCTTATGATCATTGCCATGTAAGATGTATGGGGCCAAGTCCTGAGCAAAGATGGTCTCGTCTTGACGGGAAACAGCTGTGTTCTGCCTCTTCAGCAGCTCCACGGGCACCCGGCTTACCTCCACTGCCCAGAAGTTACCCTTGCCCTGTGGTTTCCCAGGATCCTTCAGTACCTGGGAATTCAAGTCGGAAAAAAAATGTCAGAGCAAGTCACCACCCCCCTGCCTCAGCCTGAAAGAGGCCTGTAAAATCGGATTAGATCCACAAAAAAAAAAAAAAAAAAAAAAAAAAAACAACAGGAAAAACCAGAAAAAAAAAAATGCCCAGCTGGCCCGACATATTAAGGAAAGGAGTTTAATTTTTGGGTTTACTGGCTCACCTTAACGAAGCAGTCGTACGAAGAGAGATTATGTCGTACAGAATCCTTCCAGCCCTTATAGTTTCCCTTAAAGAATGGGAAGAGTGTGCTTATCTCCTTTAGAATCTGCCAGGGGAACAGAGAGACAGAGAAAAGGGGACAGATTATACATCTTTCATTCAGAATTAGTCATGCAGGGGAAAAAAAATCCCACACACAGTACATCAAGCTATTATAGCACAGAAGAGTTTCTTCATTAACACTATAACTACCAATACAACACAACTGGGGAAAGTGAATAGTGAGACAAGACAAGAGGTATGTTGTGGCATCAGCTGAAGACCGCACTCAGGAAGGGGTGACCGTAGTGGAGGCAAACCACAAAATTAACACTCTGCTCCAAAACGTGCTATCTGACATCCCCAGCAGAACAGGATACAGACTCCCCTTATCTACTGGCACATTCCGTTGAAGCCCAAATCACTTCACACCCAGCCCCTCGGAACCTGGCTTATCCACGAGGAAACCGATGGCGACATTGTCCAAAAACACAGCATTAAATGCCCAAGCTGACAAATGTTCACAATCACCGCCACCTGGATTTCTCCCAGTTCGGGAGTAATTATTTGCTAGACCGCATTCAGATAACCGGATGCGTTTAGATTCCTGGCAAGTCCGCAGGGGCCCCTAAAGACCCTGCCATTTCCCTCTGGTTCTCATTCACATGTCGCCCTTGTGTCATGTCACCCGGTGCCAAAAGTCCTTATACAGGGCATCTTTTTTGTAAGGGGGGGGGGTTCTCATTCCAGTGAGTTGCTTCAGAATCATGAGCTCTTAAGATGCTTCAACACTCACAAAACCGACCTCAAAAGCTTAACTATAGATTTTAAAAGGCTAAACATGATAACCACTTAACATAAACCAAACTTGCTCCTTTCGGCAATCTCCAGTTTGACTGTTATACATATGTCGGTTAATAACATACTTATAACTACTAATTCATTTTGTCCGCTGAAAAATTAATGATGTACGGAAAGGGATACTCGTATATTTGTTTTAGCGGGGTTACTGTATGGAAGGGAGAACAGAGCAATTCCAATATACTTTACACGCAGACACTACGAAGCCGGTCACATGGGACTGTCGCGCGTGAGTGATCACCCGCTCGTTTGTTTGCATAGGTGCGGGGTCTAAGGGGTGCGACCCCCAAACACTAGTCACATCTACAGCAATAATAAATCCAAATCCCGATAAGATGCATTTTATTTGCACCGGTTATTTGTAAACAATGCATTAAATTTAATATGAAGCCCGATTAAGGCTAGGCCTAACCCATCATCCTATCTTAAGAAAAAGTTGCCAGACGAATATTCACCATCGTTCACGATCGACGACCTACTGCGAATCGTTTAAAGTCAACCCAGTTATTAAGTCAAAATGGTCAATTTTGTTTTAATTGTCTCACCTGTGATAAGGTGAGCTTCTTCTCCGGGGAATTCTGGATAACCATGGCGATCATCGCCAGGTACGAGTACGGCGGTTTGGGGTAACGCTGGTAGTTCTTCTTCCTGCTGCTGTTCTTGGCGTTTTCCTCTTGGTCCCATGAGGTACGGTGACTTTCCTGCGCATCTTCACTCGCAGGAGCCGTGTAGTACGAGGCCGGGTGACGGTCGTAGGCCTCGGGCATCGCCGGGTCCATGGATGCCTTGACCCCGATAGCTGTTGCAGAAGCACGCAGATCCTCCGACCAGGAGGGCTCCTGAGCCGGCCAGGTGCTTGGGTAGTTATTCCAGTGCGGGGCCGGGGACCTCAGCGCTATGCTGTTCTGGGGGTACCTCGAGTGTGCATTGCTGTCTAAAAGAAAACCAAGGTGATGGTCCTCTTTCGTTTCTACACTAGTGGGACGGTATGCGGTGACGGGTGGTGCCAGCGTGCTATGACCCCCCCAGTGCTTTGTCATGCTGATGAACAGGGGGGCAAATTGGGCTGCCCTGGACCCGCACTGGAGGAGGAAGAAGGGTGTCGGTCCTTAACCGCTGGCAGACTGCTGGCTCCACTCGACTCTATTTGAAGAACAAACAATTAACAGTTTCATGTAAATCCCGCAGAGTAATCGAGAAGAGAATGGAGCGCTATCTAAGGGCAGATTGACTGATCGCACCAGGGGTCCAGGGACGTTTCTGTATGACAGAGACTGTAAACCTTTAAATAGATCACTGATAGATATAAAACAGAAAGGTTTTAAGAGCGTTTGCGTTTCGTTTTCCACCGACGCAACAGTGCAAGTAAAGATGCAATACAGGCCCATATGCATTACGTTGTGTTAAGTTAACCGAATTGGTTACATTTTAAAAGTTATATACGCCTTCCCACCCTCATTCCATTTCCAAAGGAGTCGGGGGACGGGG
>JAODKC010000001.1:20862231-20877663 GCA_026777985.1 Mormyrops attenuatus
TATCTGAACCATGCTCCGGGTCTGATTTTTAGTGGTACAATGATCACTCCTGGAAGACATGAGATACAATTCCTGTTCTGTATCTGAACCATGCTCCGGGTCTGATTTTTAGTGGTACAATGATCACTCCTGGAAGACATGAGATACAATTCCTGTTAGAGAAACACTACTTGTACCCCACCTCAGAAACATCACCTTCTACAAATGCATGCTGGTCCGGCTCCTTTTCAATTACTTAAGCATTGCTGAGCCACTCACCTAGAGCTTATGTCCTGTTAAGAAGACCCTGTCTTTGTCACCATAGTAGCTTGAGGAGACTCTGGCATATCGATCGTGTTTAGATCATCGTCAGATCCCTGCAAAAGATTCATTCAAAGCAAAGAGGCTGACATTTTCAGGACACCCATTACGTGGAATAAATCGCTTTATAAAAATAATCTGTTATTGATAGAAACTCACTGATGAGTATTTGAAAGCAGTGTCAGTGAGAGAATGTTGATGACTGATTTCACTCTTTTCATTTAATATATGCTAATCTTCAGAAATATTAGTAAGTTGGCCTATGAGTTACCAGTAATTCTAGACAACAGATTTGTTATTTTCAGAAAGGTCAGGAGACTGCATTGTCATCATTACCTCACTATGAGTTTAAAGATCCAGTCTCTGTGAGGTTTGCTTTGTCAGTACGGAGCCTCATTTGGCCCGTTTAGTATGCTTAGTGTTGGGCTAATCCATTATGTTAATTAGATTAAGTAAGCATGGATGTACTTCCATAGAAAACATATTTAAATTGAATTAGTTGCTGGACAGCTATATTACAATGATATATTTTTTGGTCTCAGCTAGGGTCTGAGATGATCACACAGATCACAATACCTGAACCATATGAGGAAAACCTCAGAAACACGTTAATGTGCCTGTTGCTATACACTTCCTGAGGGGATTCTCTGTTAATGAGAATAAACAGACTGGGCAGCACTGGTATGTCACACATCCAGGCTTTGTGGTTCAAATCCTGCCCCTGCTTGAGGTATGAAGTTTGCACGTTCTCCTCGTTTTTACAGTCAGAAGACATGCAGGTAGGCTAATCAGTGTCTCTAAATTCCACGTTGTGTGTGCTTGCGCATATGCCCTGGGATGGGCTGGCGTTGTATTCAAGATGCTTCCCTATTTCAGGTCCTATGCTACCTGGGGTAGCTTATTTTCACTGAGACCATCCACTGGATAAGTGGTTAGAAGTTGGATGGATGACATAGCTAGCTTGGTAGATAGTGTGTACAGGAGGCCTATGTAAGTATGTTGTTCAAAGACAAGTCTCTATAATCTCTTTAATACAGACACTGAACCTATATAATAACAAAATGAATGTTACTTAAGCTCATCTGTGAAGTGGACTAGAGGGGAAACTTGTGAAGACCAAGAAGTGGGTATAAACTTGCTCTGAGACACGAATCAGCTGTCAATAGTCATTATACAACACGTGCTAGTGACTGACTTATCTCTTGAGATACATTAATCTTTTATCGTTACTCTACCCAGACTCGTATCTTAAGCTACATACCACCACTCTAATATACAAGATCTGTTTTATTTCTCCATTATGATACTTTATCTCACCAAGAGACAAGAAGATACCTAATGATTTTTACTGCATAAATACATTAACTTCTGAATCTTATGAAATATGCAACTGCGGAAGAATACAAGAGAAACCAGAATGAACTCCCACGCAAACAGTAAAACCTGGTGATCCTACTTCTAATAAATTCATATAATTTAAGATTCATTACATTAAATTACATATAATACTTTTATTGTTTTATGAATCGAGATCGGATATCTAGGCAGAAACCGATTTGATTCATATATAATACATATATAATTTGGCAGCAATATCTACCGATAACTGACCAAAGCTAATTCCTAGATTTTGTCGCCACCTAGTGGGTCGCTGTTTGATGACGTTAGAAGTGTCCAGGTTGTCATGGAGAAGCTTTTCCCCTCCGGGGGGCAGCGCGAGGGGACAGAACAGCTGATTGGGAATGTATGCAGTCGGAGAGCAGAGGGCAGACGCGGAAACGAGTGGCGTTTTGCGCTGCTCTCATGGTTAAACAACTAGTCGAGGTAACTCTGACCATTTTATACCTATATTTTTTTCTTTACGCACTTGTTTTACAAGTTCTCTCGCGAGCCGCGTTGTGTGTGAAGAGTGTGCCAAGGGTGGGTTCGTTAGCTGCTAGCTAATTAGCGGTTAATTTGGCGACAACTCCGGGGATAAGGACACGTTGAACGTTACGCGTTTGATGGCAGGGAACCGCCGGGCGCTCTGCGGACTGGTTCCTGAAGGTAAAACTTGGCGTCCTCGTATAAGTTTTGTCGGACTGGCCAGCCCCGAGTCAGGCAGGGTTTTGTGACTCGGACTAACCGGCGAGAAGCGGTCCGGGTTAGGGTTAGACGTTGGAGATGGGAAGCTGGCAACAGGTGGACCGTCGAGACGTTTTTGGTTGCATAACGCTGGGATGAACGCACTCGCGTTCCTTTGTTGAAAATGTTTGTTAGATATTTAGTGTTTTGTTTGGTGCCCCCCCCCCCCCGTTTAAAATGATGTGGTGTACTGATGGGAGAGTGTACTGGGACAGTGCCGCGCCACCACGTTTCGGCCAAACGAGGCAAAATGGTTTCAGCCGGACTGCGAACCGGAGTCCCGTTATCACCGGGTGATCCTAAAGGTTTCTGATAAATAACCTGGTGTGACCGCGGTTTTGTGTTCGTGACGTGCTGGTTCATACAGGCGATTCTTATTTCATGTGTAATCTAATGTTCGTTCTTCGAAAGAATGGTGTTGTGCACGCAAATCTGTGAGATCCAGGTAAAGGGGAGAGGTTGAATTTGGGGGGGTTGAAATTATACGAGGTCAAAACGACACATCTGTCAATGCGCCTTACGACTGATTAGCTGACTCAGCATCTGACTGTCTAAGAATAACTAAACCTTGATGACGCTCTTAAACATAACATGAATACTTAAAAAAATACATATTGGGATTGTGAAGTAAGTTCTTCAGTGTGTTAACATGGATCACTTGCTCCCAGGATTCTGTGTGCCTAATTCATGTACTGGATTCTTCTGTACCATTGCTTCTTTGACTATGTATTTTAAGCATTTTTTTTGATTTCCTGTTTGTGAATGCATTTTTTGGTCTATTTCAGTGTGTGTTGCTTCACAAGTTGACTGTCACTCATGACTCTTTTGATCTTCTTGGTATAAGCTTCTCACCGGCAGTGCTGTACTCTTGTAATGGGTGGGATCAGCTTATGTGAGGTGTGGAGAGAGTTTGGCTCTTTGTGCTGTTTGTGGGACCCGTGCACATGGGTTTCTGTGTGGATGATACCAGTGGGACAGCTGCTTAGACTCGGTCTGACTCTTAAATGGGGTTTAGTGCTGTCTGACCATAGAGAGGAACGTCCCAGTATGGGACCTCTCCTCTGCCCTACCCAGGATGGGCCGGATTCATGCTTCCCTGAAGACTGAAGTATTTCTTGGCTGTTGCATGATTCTTAAAATAAACAGTGCATTTACATCACGGTCCCCCCTCCCCATCCTCCTTGGATGTTTAAGTTCTCAGCTTTGCTTGTTCCCTTGCCTTATGCCCTTATGCTTCCTTAGATAAGCTCCAGACTCTCCATGACCCTGTATTGTACAAGTGGTAGGAAGATGGATGGATGTGCTGGCTTCCTTCTCTCTCTCTCTCTCTCTCTCTCGCTCTCTCGCTCTTTATCCCTATTCATCATTTCCCTTTTACTCTCTAATTTCTCCTCTCTGTATTTCATTCCCTTCTTCAGTTCTTGTACCCTCCGTATGTCTCCCATTTTCAACATTTACAGGGCAAATATAGTTCAAAGCCAGCCATGCACCTGACTAAGCTTAGGCAGCACACCCATGTTCAGCTGGAACACTCCAACAGCTCTGTGTGTTAATCACATTCATTCTTTGGTTTTGGGTGGGCACTTTGCAGAGAGTTGTGTGGGGATTAGACCACTGGGAATTGTGGCAAACCTTTGTTGCACAAAGCTGTTGATTGAGAATTGTGTGTGTGTCTGTTTGGCTGCCTCCCCCTTGTCTTTCAGTATCCGTTGATCAAAGCTGTGTCTCCATCTCCTTGTATGAACATGGGCTATTGCTGTACAAGTGTTTTAAATGTTAATGTGGCCTTCTGTGCAAACCGTGCTATGAATCTAAAACACCTGCACTACCACTTAACAATTTTTTTTTTACTACTTCTTGCATATTAGATGCTGTTAAATTAAAATCTGTAATAGAAGCTTTAAAATGTTTTCAGCTTTTCCTTGTCATTTTGTGTGTTTTATACTAGAGAATAAGCTCTTGAGCAATTCCAGTGTTACGGATGTGACATTTAGACTCATAATTGCAAACAAAATGCCTCAGAGCATGGGCAAGCTTAGATTCATTGAGTTGCTTTACATATCATTTCTTGGAGTTTTTTTGGGTTGAATATAGACAAATACTCAAAATATATCGTATATTAAATTACATGTTAGAAATGCATAGCATTTTATCCACATTTTGGATGTGACATCAAACGGACCACTGTATGGAATTGCCGCTAGAATAATTTTGGTGATATTTTTTAAGATGATGAACTATATTAATCTCATGACTTAATGGAAATGTCAGTGTTCTCCTACACAACCCTCCGCGGAGCGTAACTCATGAGTGGGGATGGCCCAGATGCTAGTTGGATTGCTCAGGCCAGCCGTTCTGTGAAATTCAGTCAGTGTTATCCGCTGTGGACAAGGGGGTGAATTGGGTTATAAATAATTTGACTTTCTGGGGCATTTCTTTCTGCTCACTACTGTGTGGGTATAGATCAGGAATTGCCTCCCAGTCCAGCGGAGCAGACAGTTTCCTTTTTACCTCCCCCTATAGTTTAAATAAAAATAAACAAAAAATCTATTTACGGAGAACCTTCCTTCGTCTTTTGGTCCACAGTTGTAATTTGTTCCTTTGGGTGGGACCAGAAACTGTTTGGATCTTTTTGGTCTGAATTCAAGCTAATTTCTGAAGGTGAAGCAATAGACAGGGCATACTGGATGGATCACATTCAGTTTCTCTGTGGTGTGTTGGGCTAGAAACAGATATAGTGGGTTCCTTTGTGCTACGTGCCACAGTTAAGTGTGAAGACCGTACTGTTATTGATGCTGAGCTTGTGGGCCTGATTGCCTTCAAAGATGTCCGTGTGTGTAAGAGGGAGATGACCTGTATTAATAAAACCCTGTTTATTTTAAATTGATGTGTCCCATGTCCACATGAGTCAGCATATTTATGTTTATATAAATAGTACTAAAGTCTCTATCTTTCTCCAGATGCCTTCAGACTTTACTCTGTAATATGTCGTAACATCTTATCATCCAGTGGTGAGAACAATTTGGTGTAGTCATCAAGTGTAGGAGTTTAATGGTCGGTGATTCATAATAACCATGAGTGCAGGGATGCCAGAAGGTTCAGACAGTAGAAAGAGGCTGGACTGAGACCCAATAGGAAAAGGCAGGGAGGGCATTTTCATTAGTGCTTTAAGCATGACTGTGTTCCAGGTGTGAGGTGCCCCATTGCACTTGGGCAAGTGAATGAGGTGGCAGGTGCAATCAAGTTGGCTCTATGTGGTCTCCTTGGGTCAGGAGACATGGAGACAGAGGCTCCTTATTCACTCAGAACTTGTAAAATATAAAATTTAAACAACTCTGCCTAACTGAATGATGGAGTACACTTGAAAGCAATATACAGCCTGCCTGGAAAGCGACAATGTTAGTTGATAAAATAATTAGCAACTTCTCCCCAGCCTGCATTTTTAGAATTTAAGCCTAATTTAAAATTTGTTAGAATTTAAATGTATTCGTTATTACTGCTTCAAAGCCTAGACTCCAAACTATTGCTAATTAGCTGTTTGGGGCAGTATGCCAAGCATTAATTTGTGGTGGCTTCACCCCAATTGTGTCAGCCCTCCAGGCTTGAGGAACCCTACTCAAGCACCTTGTCTTTGTCCTGAAGTATGCTGGGTGGTTTTCTGATCCTAATTTATTATGGGATTGGTCTTTGGAATGATGCAGTCCAAGGTGAAGACTTGTGTAATTTTTATAGGGAGCGTTTATGGTGGAGGGAGAATTCGCCCCACTGAACTTCGTGTGTGTGTGTATTTGGTATTTGAGGTATTATTGTAATGTATATATGACTATGACATAAAATGCTTCAGTGCCCCCCCCCCCCAAAGGATGTATGTGTCATATTGTGCACTTTGCTCTGACCTTTCTCTTCAGCCTTACCAGGAAGCCCTCAGATTCCTGTTCACAATGCAGCCTTTGTTTGTTTGCCCTCCGGCTTATTTATTCATATAATAACACCTGGATGCTACTGCTTTTAGCAAAAATTCAGGTGTGTGAGTGCGAGGCAGGGTGACAGCGTCAGCTGTAAATCCATGAAATAGTGGCTTGATATGGTCCTAAACTGTATGGGTTATTTAGAGTTATTTAGAGTGGTCAAGTGCCGTCTAGGAATCAAAGTACAGACGCTCCTATACTTACGAATGAGATACGGACGGCCGTTCGGAATGTAACCTGAAATGTTCATAGGCCGTTACTCAACTTCATTTTAAGGGTATACGCAAGTACTAAAAACTAGGATGCTGGGAGTACGCATGCTACGCTGCTGCACGACGGGAGTAGCGGCCAGAAGTCGTACTAGGTGAAACTGGAGCGCAGAAAAAAAAAATCGATGTTGTGGACAGGAAATGGGAGCCCAGTGAACACAATTTGGACTTGGTCCTCTTCGTTCGTATGTCTGAAAGTTCGTAAGTTGAACGTTCGTAAGTGGAGGAGCATCTGTAAAATGTTTTAAGATCCACCGCTTGCAACCCACTTTCAGCAGCAAATTCAAAAATGAAAGCCATCCTTTTCATTACACTGTGTTCTCTTGGAGCTGGGTGGCAGTCATTGAATGCTCAAAGGAATCATTGTTTGATTGGCATGTGTTGAATGCCTGAGCAGCTGCACAATCATCTTGGCCTACACGGTGTGGATCTGAAACTGATGGTGGTTGTTGTCCCCTCCCCTATTCCATATGTAAAATATGTCCCCCGATGGCTCATAAAAATTACACCCACTCTCATGGTTGTATACAGTTTGAGTTTATATATGCAAAATTGCACTTTGCACTTTCACACCTTGAATAAGGCTGGTGGAAATGTGCCCCATAAAAACAGTCTGGATGCTAAGTTAAGGAATGATCTGTGAAAGAGTAGCTTGTGATGTGGCCATGTAAATCCAAGGAGGGCTGGATCTAGGAATGCAGCAGGCCTGGTGTAATACACTGATGTGCCTGCAGGGCTTATGAGCTGGGAATGGTCAGTACCCCCTAGGCTAACAGTACAATGATGCAACCAGATTCCTTCTGGCTCCTCAGGGCCAGTGAGTGTAACTTTAGTGGTGATCCAGGAAACCGTTCTTGCCTTAAAGGCACATTTGTTTGTAAGAAGTTGAGGGCACGGTAGCTTTTTGTTCCAGGTCCAGGTGGTGGACAGACCACACTAACTGCCAGGTTTCCAGTTTCTCCCAGAGAGGAATGCATGTGGGACGTAGGCTGCTCCCTTACTGTACCGTGCCAGTCAGGGTGTCCTGACCTGCAGCAGGTTGCCATAACAGCTCTCGAAACTTGGCTTTACTGAGATTCCAGCAACTCGCGGCTAATAACCAAGGTCTGTTCGGGTGCAGGTTCCTCCCAATTCTCCTGGCTCGCAGCTTGCTCTGTATCCGGTTTTGTAGAGCGTTGCCTCCTGATCTCCCCCTGAATGGCTTCCATTTCTTTCCTACAAGGGAGAGGAAGCAGCTGCTGGATGTGTATCTTACTCTTCCTGTCCCTTGGAAAGCATAGAGCTCTAATGCTGTGTGTAGCTTAAAAGAAAAAAAGCATACCAGCTCATGATGTGTTGAAAGGCATTCTTTATATGTACACACCAGCCGCCTCTATAGTCAAGGTGTGGCACAGTCTCCCTTGTTTACTCCCCGCCCCCCCGACAAAGGATTTGCAAACATTTTCCAGTTTGCGTTAATACCCCATTTCTTGTTGACGGTAAAGAAAGCGGTCATGCTGCTGCAACCACGTAATGACGCACCACTATGTGCTAACTGCTTTAGCCAAGGGTCTCGACCTGTGAAAAGATGATGTGCTACTACAGCAGTCTGCAAATCCAATATGGGCATTCCCATGATCTTCCAGGCTTGATCAGGAAGCTTAGAATGAGACTGAGGGCAGGCGCTTCCGGTGCAGATGGGCTTGGCTCTCTGTACTCCTCCCTCAGGTGCACGAGCACCACCACAATGGAAAGAAATTATTTAGCTGAGGA
This sequence comes from Mormyrops attenuatus, assembly GCA_026777985.1. Lineage (NCBI taxonomy): Eukaryota > Metazoa > Chordata > Actinopteri > Osteoglossiformes > Mormyridae > Mormyrops > Mormyrops attenuatus. The sequence continues at coordinate 20,870,645 of JAODKC010000001.1, forward strand.
GAGCCAGCCGTCCCCCACATACTCACAGGGATCAAAGGTTTCTCTGCGGCTCCCTCTAATGGTGCTAGTGGCGTCCGGCAGGGAAGTATTTCTTAAATGGCTGGTGCACTAAGCTGGACTTGTTCTCCTTCATCTTTTAAATTAAAGGAGTTTTATTTCAACAGCACAATTTTTGCCATACACCCAGCTAGCTAGCTGTTAGTAGGTAATTTATCATGTTTTATGAGGCAGCGCAGTAACTTTTTAGGGTGTGTGTTTTTTATAATAAACCGTAGATGCTCATGCAGAGCTTAAAAAGTAATGTCTGTGAGATGCTAAAATTATTGGGGAGACGGGAGGGGAAAAAAGTTTTTCCTGCAGTCATTCTTTTACATTTTATAAAAATGCTGAAATTCAGCAATTGTCCCCAGGTCTCCCCTAAATAGTTGAGAATAGCTTTTTTTAATGTATTTTTCTAAGCCAGAACTGCAGTTTGTTTATGAAATTTTGCTTGTTCATCAAAGTTGTTATTCTTTACAGAGTAGTTTTAACTGCCATTAAATGTTCACTCTTCGCTCACTTTTTAATTTGTACTACTAAGCAGTAGTAATCAGTTGCCACTCATTGAGTGAGAGTGAAAGGGCTTCTGCAGGTGATATTTCTGTTTACAGCTGAGTGGGTTGGGGGGTGCTGCACCCCCCAACCCACCGCCCATGGGCAGCACTCTGAGGTATTTCCGTTCAGCTCCATCTAGCTGACCCTGCTTCTCTTCCTGCACACTGGCTGAATAATGGATGAATTGCCTGGAAGGGGGCGGCTTAGCAGATTGGCCCAGTCACACAGCTTGGGGGTGAGCTGGGCTCCAGTTTTCGGAGCCGAGGACATAAATTTCCACCCAAAAAAGTCTCCCCACCCCATGCACCACTCTACAGCGATCACCGGTCACCCGTCTAGCTTCGTTCAGTCCGTCACATTGGCATAGGCTGGGCATTTGGCATCCCTGCCAGGGGTGTCAATCATTAATGAGATCTGCCCATCTCTGGTTTCCCCCATTCCCGAGGAGCGTGCTGGAGTTGGGGGGTTGAGACTTGGGGTCCACAAAGAGCCTGCATCTCGTATGAAGTTGTGGATTTTTTTCTGAGAAAAATATTTATTTCAGTGACGTTTCACTGGGTACATCCTATACCTTAGTCGGGTGGCAAGGTCTGTGAATGCTTAATAATGGCTGTTTTACTTTTCATTGCCTTTCAAATGTGGACATGAGGAATGTCTGATTCTCTGAGAACCAAAGTGCTACCTGCATGGCTGGTCAAACTGATGGGATGTGGTAACCATTGTTGGTTGCTGGGTGGAGTGTGCTTCGTTAAGGGTTACATCAATATGAAGTGTTCTGTGCAAAGACCTTGTCTTTGACCTTACATACCATCATATTCTGGATGATGGCTTAGTCATTACCTCCCTTCACAAACTGAAGTAAAAAATTGAGTTCATGTCTAGCTTTATTTTTTTATTCAAGGCAGATTTGTGATTTGTGATATTAATTCCTGCAAGTGAAGAAGAGGCTAGCAGTGGGATTCATCTGAACTCTTTCCTCTCTTTGCTCCCTTCAGGACCAGCCTTGGGCCAGAAGTGTCCCAGCCAGTGTCCCTTCCAGGAAAGCTCCGCTTTTTGACCCTGAAAATGGATTTGCGTTATGATGACAAAGCTGCTCCCAGTATTGCCTGTGGTCCATGATGTATGGCTTGTGGTCTGTCAAGGGGGTTAGCAACAGATATTGGTCAACTGACCCAGTCCTTCTCATCCAACTGATATTTTGCTATACTCTGCTGGTAATGCCCCTATTTACAAATAAATTTGATGACTGAACAGGGATGATATTGTGCTGGATTAGCTGCAGAGTATAGTCCTCATATAGATCAGGTCTGTGACCAACTCTGTCCCTTCCCAAATTCTTACCCAGTAGCATTGCATTATGGTCCTTCTAGGAGAATCTCATTCCCGGTCAATTTCTCTGTCAAGGAGAGTGGTGCCCTCTCTGCTCTTGAGTGTTGCAAAACCCTGGCCTTGATAGCACAGTCATGGAATTAGTGACCTGAAGGAGTGTTGGTGGGCCCTGAGGTTGATTTGGGGTGACTTGATCCATGGGCCAGGACAGCTGGGAGAGTTCCCCATATAGGCTTTGGGTATAGGATGAGTTGGTCTGTTCATCACTAACTGAATGAGGTTTGTTTAAGGGGCATATAGGTTCCCTTTCATGTGACTGACTTTTTGGAACTCTTATCCCGGCCTTGTTCACTGGGTGACCAGTTCAGCATCAAGGCCTGCTAGGATCGCTTGCTTCCACACCTGGCACCTGAATACCCAGGTGCCTTACAGGGGGAGGCTGTATAAGCGATTCCAACCAGGGTGAAGACTGGGTGACGAGACGGTGAGGGGGGGCCGCACGGAGACAGCATGGCTGAGCACATGGAGCTCCTGGCAGAGATGCCGGCGGTCGGCCGACTGACGGCTGGCGAGCGACTCAAGCATGCGCAGAAGCGGCGCGCCCAACAACTGAAGGGCTGGGCACAGATGGAGAAGGTCACCCACAGTGACGCAGGAGCCAAGGTGGGACAGCAGGCCCACCGCAGGGTCACCTTCCCCAATAACGTCACGCTGCTGGAGGCTGCTGCTCGCAATGACCTGGAGGAGGGTGAGTTTGGGCCATGGAGGACATCCCCTTACCAGAGGCAGGCGATTTTACCGTTGGTGCAGGGGTTGCACCCCCTACTGGTCAGATGAACATGCATTTCCAAATATCAAGTAAAAAATAAATACATAAATAATTTTTATATATATATATATATATATATATAAATAAATAAATGCTGCTTGTTATATCAGTGTGTAATCAGTTATTATAATGCATTTGCTATTTTTTAATTATTGTTCTTACCAATTTGTTGACCGTGATCAAGTTTGGCTTAGCCTGTAATGAATGATTGGTTGGGCTCTCTCACCTTGGAAGAAAAGCCTAAAGTTGCTCATGAAGGCTGATGGGGAAAAAAAAATTATTGATGATGAAAAATTATTTTACTTTTATTTTTTACACCGCTGATGGGATCGACTGGTGAGATGACCCTCTCCCTCTCTTCTCAGTCAAGGATCTGCTTAGTAGTGGGGTGAGCCCAGACCTGTTCAATGAGGACGGCCTCACAGCCTTGCACCAGGTACTGTTCACGGCACACGCTCATTCTTCTGTTTTGTGGGTGTCAGATGTATGTGACGTTTATCCCCTTGGCGGCTGGCTCTGAGTGTTCTGTGCCGGTGAATGGAGACAAAAGCCGGAGCCACTACAGATCTGGCAGAGTCTGCCACAGAGACTCGTGTGAGAGGTGGATCTCCGCATCTGCCCAGGCCCCTGCCCTGCGGAAAGAACACAGAACGTTTACTTAGCAAATCCATAGAGGTGACATGCAAATGAAGGTGTGATCTGGCCGGGCCTCGTCAGAACAGATGTATTCTTTGTTTCTGTGAGTCTGTTTTGGGAAAGCGGGGGCTCAGGGCATCATACCTCAGAGCTGTGGAGTATGGTACACGGGGGGGGGGGTTTCTTGCCTTACAAACACAACTTTGTGCTTCGTTAATGACGCGACTCGGAAAAGGAGACCTGTGTTCTGAAATGTTGCTGTCAGGATTGCTGTACAGTGCAGAAAAATGCTGATGCCAGACTGTTTATGATGTGAACTTTATGATGTCCTTCAATAAAATGTTTCCTGCAGTTGTTATCAGAAATGTATGTTGAGGGTTAAAGTGTTAATGAACATGAACACTGGCTGGTAGGGCTGTAATAGTACACATATTTATTGTATACCGTTTGGCACATTTTCGATTCAGTACACATGATCAGACGAATTAATACATTACTGACATTGTTGGAACCTACAGTAGATGTTCTACATGGGAAACATGCTAACTGTGGCTGTGAGTTTGTTTCAGGTAGTGCTGGTTATAGTCAGTCACAATCGGTGGTTTGGGAATCGTTCGGTTTCCCAATAAATCACAGAGAGTAGTTGATAAGACCAAGACTCTGTCGGATCTGTTACGTCAGAAACGGATATCTTGCTGGAAACACATCCAGCATGCTAACTCTTTTGAGATGACATCATCCCAGGGTGTGTATGACTGGAGTAGGGCAGAAACAGCCTCTGCAAGTCTTCCCATGGCATTTAAGGTTCTTTTGCCTTAAAATTCAGACCAGGCTAAAAAATAATTATGGTTATAGAGGTGTAGATCGCTATGGATATGTGACCATACTTGGTAGAAGTTCATTATGATGTATATATTTTATTTGACATATTTCTTTTCATAATGTGCAAATAAGGATTTCTTAGGCTTTGTTATTCAGACATGTCAACTGGTCCAAGTATGACTGATGTATGCTGGGAGTTGTGTGCCATGTGTACCTGTACATGGCAGGCCGGTGTAATTGCTTTGCTCATTGTCCCTTAGTGCTGCATCGACGACTTCGAGGAGCTGGTCCGCTGCCTGCTGGAGGCGGGCGCCAGCGTCAATGCCTGCGACAGTGAACTCTGGACCCCTCTGCATGCCGCTGCCACCTGTGGTCACACGCGACTGGTGCAGCTCCTTGTGCAGTCGTGAGTTTCCGAGGGGGCATGTCGAGTTTAATGCATGGCCCCCTTTTTTGGCCAACTCCACTGGCACTTTGGCAGGTTAAGCGTGTGTAGAATTCTTGTAAACAGTAACTGCAGTTTATCAGCTCTGTGGTGATCATGTGTCGCGTTTTCATGAGCGAGTTATAACACCCTGCTTTACAATACACAATCCAGAAGAAATTTTAAAACTGGAAAGTCCAGACTGTATCTCTGGAAGATGTCTGTAAATGTACCATGACTTTAGATTGTGAGGCTTGTTTGATTCAAGCAAAGCTAAGGAGAGCCTGTTTTTGTGGGCAGATTAATTTGGAGTTTAGTCTGGACTCTATCCTTAACTCGCAGTGGCTCAGTCGCATGCAGACAGTGACATTCAGATGCTGGGTCTCGTTGCATCAAACAGAGTATGTCTATCCAGCAGCTAGAAAGACCCCAGTGTTGTCTGTCCTCTGGCCAGGAATGAATCTTCCTCATGCAGAACATCTAATAGTGGCCTGTACAAGTGTGTGCACATCCAGACACAAACTGCTTTACCAAGGTGAAGTTTTGCTTGGCCCTCCATGGCACTTTTCTTCTCTTGGCCCCTGCTCAGTGGCGCCGACCTGCTGGCAGTGAACGCCGATGGGAACATGCCCTACGACCTGTGCGAGGACGAGGCCACCCTGGAGCTTATTGAAATGGCTATGGCTGAGCAGGGTGATTGTCCCAGTTTTGTGTGTGTTGGGGCTGTCCATCTGTCTTGAGGTCGTATATTATATTTTTGCACAAACATAAGCACTTGCATCTCATGAGTGAGTGCCGATGGCACCACACCACCCAAACTTCATGTCTTCACGTAGGCATAACGCAGGAGCGCATCGATGAGTGTCGCGCGGCAAAGGAGATGGAGATGCTGGCAGACATGAGGGACCTGGTCCTGAGTGGAATGGATCTCGGAGCCAAGGACGACAATGGCACTACGCTGGTGAGGCAGACTGGGTCAGCCATGTAGTACAAACCCCTCCCAGCAATCGATATGATGGGCAGTGGGCATCATGGTTTTAAAGTACATTTCATTCACAAGTGTAAATTTTGTAAATTGGATGTCGGGGTGACTTTCTCATACCTAGCAGCTCTGCTATTAACTAATTTTTCCCACACACACCTCAGTTGCATATCGCCGCTGCAAATGGATGGCAGTCGGTGGTGGAACTCCTGCTGGAGCAGAAGGCACCAGTGGGCGAGAAGGATTGTGATGGCTGGACACCGCTGCACGCCGCCGCCTGCTGGGGACATGTGGGTACTGCAGGTCCATGTGGCAGAGCATAGTCACAGGGAACAAGATTCTTTATTTGCTTTTTGTATATCAGTATACAAGGATAGGAAAGGATATGAATTCTTATTCGCATTATCCAGTCAATAACATAAAGCATCCAACCGGAATAGACAACACAAAACCAGACTAAGGCACTCACAAAGTAGTAATATGAATTTGGTAATGTAGCAGTTTGTATTCATCGGATAAGTAGAAAATAAACAGAAGATATGCCGAAATAATAAATATATGAAATGTAAATTAAATAAATGGCTGAAATAGCACTATGGCAGAGTGAAGTACAATGTGCAAAGTATTACTCTGTCCAGTAAAGGAAACGGTTGTAGTGTTATTGCTCTGTTTTGACTTGTAGAATTGCAGAGGGATAATAACTGTTCTTAAAATGGTTTGTGGCCCTGATACTAATGTCTTCAGCCAGACCTCAGTTTGCCAAACCAACTGTGATCAGGGTAAAACAAACTTTCAGAGGCAGTTCTACATAATGTTCTTCATACAACATGCTCTGGGTGGGATGTGACCAGTCTCAAGCTCATTTTATAAGATGATGGCACTGTGAGTGTCATTGGGTTAAAGTATTTTGCGTAGAATTGTAAATGATCGAAAAGCAAACTGTCGGCCCTCTTGTATCTAAAAATTCACAGGCTTCCTGCTCCATGATATGCCGGTGGCCCATGGGGGTTGTAACCACTCTTTGCCTGACCTATGGTCAGCACCCAACCTGCACTGGCCGTCCCGCTTTGCTGCAGGACCTTGAGTGATCATCCCCGTTTCCTTTTTCCAGATGCAGACGGTGGAACTGCTAGTGGCTCATGGGGCCGACCTCCATGCCAAGTCCATCCTGGAGGAGACGCCTCTGGGTGAGCCAGAGACTTTTGAGAGGCTGACATGGGGCTCCGTGACACAGACCCCCGAGAGGCTGACCTGGGGCTCCGTGACACAGACCCCCGAGAGGCTGACCTGGGGCTCCGTGACACAGACCCCCAAGAGGCTGACCTGGGTATCCGTGACACAGACCCCCGAGAGGCTGAACTAGGGCTCCGTGACACAGACACCCGAGAGGATGACCTGGGTAT
>JAODKC010000001.1:20877763-20890369 GCA_026777985.1 Mormyrops attenuatus
CTGACCTAGGGCTCCGTGACACAGACCCCCGAGAGGCTGACCTGGGTATCCGTGACACAGACCCCCGAGAGGCTGACCTAGGGCTCCGTGACACAGACCCCCGAGAGGCTGACCTGGGTATCCGTGACACAGACCCCCGAGAGGCTGACCTAGGGCTCCGTGACACAGACCCCCGAGAGGCTGACCTGGGTATCCGTGACACAGACCCCCGAGAGGCTGACATGGGGCTCCGTGACACAGATCCTTTGGATCAATGACATCATTAAAAATGTGTGAAATGCTGGTTTATTATTTAGTTTTACTGAACATCTGGCAATAGTACAAACTGTATTTAGCAGGGACAATTCGAGGATTTCTAGGAAAACATTAAAGGGAGCCAAATTCATAGAGAGGGGCAACCTTATCATTAGCCAGTGGTATGTTTTGAATATGTGACAGTGGAGAGGGCCACACAGGTTTCAGCTGGGTCCAATGACCCCGCCCCTGTATACACTGCTGGTACTTATTGTACTGTATTTGTTGCTGCTTTAAATATGTTGCTTTTGGGTGCGGCAGTAGGGCTGCTGGGAGCTGAACATGCGGGCTGTTCTCAGAATCAGCATGATGTGTCTGGGCTGGTCGTCACAGCTGACTTTTCTTAATGTTCTGGTCCCCACGATGTGCAGATGTCTGTGCAGATGAGGAGGTAAGGGCCAAGCTGCTGGATCTGAAGCACAAGCATGATGCCATCATGAAGAGTCAGGACCGGCGCAAAGGCACGCTGCAGAGGAGGGCCTCCAGCGCGGGCAGCAGAGGGTAAGTTGGGGGGGCGGGTGTCTGCATTGGCTTCCTTTGTGCCTTGACTGCTGCATGGCTGACTTCCCTCCTCCCCTGGATATACAGGAAGGTGGTGCGACGGACAAGCGTGAACGAACGCTCCAGCCTGTACCGCCGCGAGCATCACAAAGAGGCAGTGGTATGGCAGGAGCGTGGCCGGGAGGCGGAGCCACCGGACGACGATGAGGACAGGCAGACAGACGCTGAGCTGGACCAGCACCTCGCCCTGGTGGGTCCTCATTAACACCAACTCACTCTTTGATTCCTTGAGCAAACACTTTGGATCGATGTGCCCTCTTCAGTGGTTCAACAGACGAGCCACTAGGGCAGGGGGTTACCAGGGGTCGGTAGATGATTTCCAGAATGTTTTTAAAATTAAAACCATGAAAAACTGTTAAATTTGAACTGTAGGCCAGAGGTATTTTCAGCAGGTGCAACACTGCACTGGTGCATATTAGTAACCCCCAAAATCTGCGCCAGGTCATGCTGCATTGGATCCAAGGAATCCATGCAGGTGATGACTGCTTTACCATATTTTTAAATACTTAGAAGAAAATATTACTCATATTTCAAAATAAATCCGAGGGCGAGGTCAGTATACCTAAAGGCCAATTCATACTTCACTTTTCCGCGTGCACTTTTGGTGAGGTAACGTAAATTGCGTCTGCCTAAGGTCCTTTTTAACTGTAATTTAACCTGTCCATTTTCAGGCTCCAGTGGTGCTGAATGCTGAGGATGAGGAGGGTGGGGAGAGGAAGAGGGAGCCGCTGGGTAATGGAGCGACACCGCTGTCCTCTGTCTCATTGCCGGGGGAGCTACACGAGGGTGGCCGCATGGAGCGTAGCGCCTCCTACCAGCTGGCCCCTGGTGAGGGTGGGGCTGACAGCATGACGCGGGAGAAGGCCCACCACACACTGGCTGAGCTGAAACGCCAGCGTGCCGCTGCCAAGCTCCACAAGCAGCCGGCCCCGCCCCCGCCGCTGGTCACACCCCCAGTGCCACCCCTGCCGGCAGAAGAACAGGGATTTGCTCCTGCTCTGCCCACACAGCATGTTGTACCCAGCACCCCCCAGGTGGGGGCAGTCTACTTTACCCCTGCCAGTGGAGACCCACCACTGCTGAAGCTGAGAGCCCCAGAAGAGGATGCTGCAGCCACAAAGGAGCCCTGCTGTAGACTGATGTAGCTGCTGAATACACAAGCGCGCACTCGCGCACGCACACATGCACACACTCGCACACAGACACTCACACAGACACTCACACAGACACTCACACAGACACACACACACGGAAGGTCCAAGGCTCACAACTTCAGCACTTACCCTGCAGGGCATTTCATCACCTGTGTGTGTTTCTGTATCTTCTTGTTAACCTGATTTTGGGCACTGTCTTCATACCCCACCCCCATTTTTTTTAACTGGACATTTTTCGAATGATCTGTCAATCCCTTCCGTCCTGCAGCAGACCAGCACAGGCTTGTATTTAGCACTGTGTGAGAATTCGGTGGGGACCTGCAGAGCTGTGACTTGGAATGAGTGCTTTTAACCATGAAGTTTATAACATTCCAGACTTTCCTCCAGAGCTTTGCCCTGAGGATGCCTCATTGCTACCACCTGGTGGCCATTCAGTGCATTTACTTCTGATTTGGATGAGAAGCAGCACTTTACCCCTAACAACATGTAAACGGTGTAACAAATGAGCACTGTGATTTTCTTTTTTGGTCTTTTCGTTGGCCTTTTTAAATCCTAAGGACGTGCATGGACACCCATCACAGACTGAGGTCTTCCTCTAAAACCGTGGGTGCTCTTGTTTTTTCACAGGTTTTATTTTTTTCTCTCCGTTATACAGATTCAGTACAGCTTAAAACTACAGTTTATTGTTTGTTAATTGTTTGTTAAATAGTGATTAATGGTTCACATTGTACCAGGAAGATCACATGCCTTAGTTACTGTGAGAATAGAGCATCCCCATAGTTCCTGTGTCCCCACAATTCCTGATGGTGACGGAGGTAATACCATACCCACGCAGGTTATGATTCACTACCTTATGATGGGGTTCACCCTCTGTGTGTGCTAATGCACCACTCATGGGCAGGGCAGGTTATAACTTGGGTTAAATCTGTTTTTGGCACATGACTGAGAGATACTTTGCTTGGGGCGGTATTTACACACTGGATCTGTGTGAGATGCAGATGCTGTGGGTGAAGATGATGATGAGGCCTTAATTTATTTATGTATTTATTGGTTGATTTAGTCCCACACACATTTGCTGTATATACTAGTAGATTTGCATGCATGGGGGGGGAGATATTTGTCCAGTGAAGTGGGTGTCTGGCTTACAGGTGCACCTTGGAATGAGATGACTGGCTGGAAATTTTCAGCACAAACAAAAGGTTGACTTTTTAATAACTGATCATATGACTCTGGCTCCTTGGTGTAATTACCCCCACAGAGAGCCTTAATTCCCTTTGTCAGGCAGGCTTAATGGCATACCTTCACACGTCACCTTTACCCTTCACGTGCCTCCATGCCTTTCGCTTTTCTTGCTATTCCAGCTGGAATGCAACCTTCCCCCTGTGACTTCCTCCCAGCACCCAGGTTCTAAATTTGATGTCATTCTGTTTGAAGCCAATGTTTATGTGATTCCAGATTAAAGATTTATTATAAAGTGCTACTACTGCCACTCTGGATTTTATTTAAAATTTTTTCTTTTGTGTTATGACACTAGTTTTATTAAATGTGTAAAACAGGGGTCTTAATCTATATTTTTGGTAGATACTCATTAAGCTTCACATTTCTAGTTTGCATAAGGTACAGTATTCCAAGCGGGGTTCTGGATCTCATCTCTGTCCCAGCTTAGCGGCGGTGACGTGGATGACGGTTGTAGGACTGGCCCAGACTCATACTCGTGTTTATGGGGGGGGGGGGTCTCCAAAAGAGTATTTGTAGGATTGACTTACTCACTTTTAAGGGTTCTTCAGCGTGTTTGGTTCCTTTTTTTAAAAAAATACTTTGCCTCAAATGTCAGTGGGCTAGAAAAAACAAAGAACAGCAAAACTCCACCTGTTATTACATAACGTGGGTTTTATTTTGACTTGTTTGGACCTTTAACAGATCAACAGCTTTTTGTCTCTCATTTCTTTAACATCTCAGGTTTGATGGAGAGCGAACTGCACATCTCCCGGAACCTCAGTGATTTTACTGCAGGATTTATAATAAAGTTTATTATGACAAAGTCACTGTGACCCTGAGCTGGAGAAATGGCTGGCATATAATAACTGAGTGTGTTTGAGTTGAGTGTGTTTGAATAACCCAAATTATTAGTAAGCCATTAAACTATAAACTCAAGCTGTCGGGTGTGAGCCATTTTGGATAAAACTAAGTAAAACTGATTTCTTAAAACGGTCAAAACAGAACCCAGAACACCAAGAGGAAGAGGCCAGACGGTGCATGGAAAATGCGAGCCATAACTTGTGTGGAATGTCTCCCACTGTTGGTGCACACTCAGCTGTTCGGGGCTGGAAGGCATTTAACGCAAGCAGTTGGGCAGCTTGCCATGTGACACTTGTGCCTTGGCGAACATTGGAGGAACAGACCGATCGCATAGCTGCGTATCAGGTATCTATCCAGGCTGGAGCTCCATTTCCAGCCTTCCCTTTCCCGTTTGTCTGTGTATCTTGGTCAGGTTATTTTTTTGTTTGTCGATGTGGAAACTGCCTGCTCAGTCTTTCTTGTCATGTTTCTCAGTAAAGGATTCTTCTTTTTGCAACATCCCACTTCTCCATCGCCTCACCCTGTGTTTTTCTCAGATCAGCAGTTAGCGTGTGACTCGGTCTCGAAGCAATGTCCACGTGGAGCAGTGTAGCAGAAAGCAAAGCTATATTTCTTACTGTCTCTGTTCTTGCTACTCCTGGCTAAGATCACGCACCCCCTCATTGAACCCTGGTCAGTTTCCTTGAATAGACTTGATTTGTACATTGGGGGTGGGAACAAGGGAGGTTGACGTCACCACCCTCTCCAAGCTCAAGGGTGTCCTGGTTGGAAGAGGACACAGAGAAGGACACCGAAGACAGTGGACTGTCTCCTGGTTCCATCCTCCTGCTGAGGTACCCTGCCATGTGTCTGTGTGCTTTTCAGTATAAATGCATACACCATTTTTGTTTAATATTTTATGGGAATAATCAGAAGCATGTTCTTTAGACCGAAAGGGGAAATAAGATTGGGGGTACTAACACTTCAGTTGTCTCCTGTTTGTCTCTCAACTGGCTAATTTTATTGATTTTGATTAACAACATGGACAGTGGGTGCCACTGTGTTGCCATTTTAACATGCCAAGATGAATTAAAGAAGTGTTCTTAATACGTGCTGTTTGTGAATGGAATAGGAGTAGTAACTGTATTTTGTCTCATTGTCTCATTATCACATTAATCACAGTAGATGGCAGATGATAAGATATTACTACGATTGGTCTGCCAGCTCATAAGATTACATTAGAGATTACATTAGATTAGATTACATACTTTATTAATTCCTAAGGAAATTGCAGGTGTACAATAAAAAGACATTTATACATTAACATATTCAGTGACAAACAGTGGCAGCTTGTTCACTAATTTGGGCTTTTGATGCCACATGGGACACAGATTAGTGGTAAAAACATGGGTTCGCAAAACTTGGAAAGCAGAAGAGGAAACCCCAGAGAGGGAAGAACAGGGCAGAAAAGACGTTAGCCCTAAAATGGGACCAGCCTCTGTTCTGGTCCCCGTCTGCTCCCCACATGGAGAGCACGAGGTTTCCTGTGCAAACCTGAGCTTCAGCAGGCAGGATCATTGCCGGGATACAGAGGAAGCCCAATGGGCTTACATATCCATTCAAAATAGGCAGAGTGACCAACTGCCTTATTTCAAAATGTCCCCCTCTGGTGGCCGGAGGGTTGCAGTGTTGCATGACCAAACGTGTGGTGACCATTGTAAACGTATTCTGCGGCAATGAAATGTTATCAGACTCTTTAACAAGGTTAGTGCAGCTACTATAAGTACAAAAAAATCCATGAGTGCTGAGCAAAAAACAATGTTTGCAAGCGGTCAACATGCATACACATGATCATGGACAAAGACACTGGGATCTCTAACGATGTTACGTGAACCTTAATGAAACAGAAGAAACATGGAATTCAAGCGGAATGACACACCCAACAGCATGTATCCTTCATGCATGCATAAAATGACTGACAGACAACCTTGCATGCACTGTCATGTCACCATCATGCAAGTAAATACATTTACAATAAATTATTACAAATTGATATGACTAGCACAATTAAGTCACATTTTCAAATAGGCCTATTACTTTACAATCAATATATTTTATTTTTATTGGACTCATAACATAACGAGTGGGGCCAGCACTCAACTGATGGATAGATCTGAAGCTGACCGCATACTTTTCATCCAGTGAACCTGAGTGAATAATTTGATTTTATTATTGCATCTCAAAGTGACCGAAATATATAATATCAGTACTTTTATGAAGAACGTGCGGTGTGGCAGTGTGTCTGATACTCCGCTGATGCCTTTCTCTGAAGAAGCACTAACAATGTTGATATTTGGCACAGTCTGCTGGGTGGGCTGGCGGATGGGCAGTTGTGCAAGTGGGGAAATGTGGAAGTCTACACCATGTGGGGCATCTGCACCGCTGGTTTCCACTGCAGATCCAGATGCTTGGCCACAGGTGCCCATAAGAAAACCACACTTCCATCTTTTGGCCAACTGCACAAGTGACACTACATCCCTGGGCTACAGTTGTGGTTTATGGTTTTTTTTGGTAGGGCGGGGGGCGGGTATTGACAGCTGGTCCATGGCCTGTGTGTGCTTTCTTGATAACACCCCGGGGAACAGTGTTATTTTCAGTTAAGAGAAGTTGGCTCTGAAATGACGAAGCATCACGCAATTTTTAAAGTCCTCAATAAACTGGGTCGTCTTGTCTTAATTCAGTATAACATGTTTCAAGATCATGGTCGTTGATGTCTTTTTTTTTTTTTTTAATTGAACTGTGGTAAGTAAAACTCTTTTACGCTGTCATTTTATATCTTCCGTTTAACTAATTATCCTTCTATTCAAAATAAAAGTCCAGTTACACATTTATGTAAGGATGGGTACCTTTCAGTAAAACTTCGACCTTGTATCTCGCAGGGTATCTCGGCGGTCGGGTTGTTAACTGCCGCTGAAAAGCGTTTTAATTTTTCGGATTCTGAGCTCCGTGCGGGGATATCACTGCACTTGGCGTGTTTCGGACTTATTTCGGTGCCATCTGGACCGGTGAGTTTTCTGCAGCCAGGACGCTCATTTAGTACCATTTAAGCTGTAAACGTGAACCGACGCGATTGTGTCATTGACATGCATGCCGACCCAAAAGGGGGAGGGGGTTGTGGGGTTGAGGTTAGAGAAACTTTGTGTGGCAAGTTGTTGGGCTGATACGCTCAGCCTGGCATTAAAGCAGCGTCCCCATTTTCCTGACGGAGGTCTCCTCGATCTGTGGGAGATGACGGAAAACGGCGTGGTGCGTCAACGGGGGAAGGTGCTGACTGCGGACACCATGAACCCCAACGTGAAGAAGGTGGAATACGCGGTGAGGGGTCCTATCGTGCAGCGCGCCGTGCAGATAGAGAATGAGCTCAAAGAGGTGAGATTTAACGACGTGCACCCATTAAGCACTTTAATTTTTTGGGTAGCTCATGCCATACGTTTTTATGAGCTAATGTTTTGCATATATTTGGATCTGAAATCTTTCCAACATTTAGTTCACATCCACATTTGAAAAGGCGAAGGTTCTCACTGGCATTAGTGGCCACCTGTGTGAATTGTAAATCTGCATGCATTGCTTATTGTTCACTGGAATCCGGAGAAAAAAGGCGGGACTGAAAGCGGAGACCACGGTTAGAGCGTCTTGCCAGAGTATGATGGCTCAGAAAGAGCCACTCTTGTTTAACGTTTTGCACAAGTAATTTTTCGGTAATAACAGGCTGCCTGTCATGTCTTATGCAGTACCTCTACAGTCTACACTTCCCTGATCAACAAACACGACTATTTGTGCAAAACGCAATGAAACATAACATCCTTGTTTTTCTTAACAGTATGAAACACCCGCGTGTTTGAGATGCTTATCTAAGTTAAACTGCTAGCGCTAGTCACATTTCTCCATTCTCTAAAGCTCAGGCGTGTTATGGGAGAACATTGCAGGGAAAATTAGTATATTGAGCACTCCTTCCCCTGTTAAGCTGTTATCACTATTAAGAATTTTGAATTTTTGACCAAAACTAGTTAAGACTTCAGATCAGACTTGCCGTGTGTCTTGCTTGTGCCCCAGGGCTAGATGGTCTCCTAGCCCAAGGCTCTTGAAATCTGGACCTTGAACCCAAAATGATATTAATAATTATCACGATATAAGTAATTATTTCTTTACTTCAGTGCTTATTATTATTATTTTACATAAATTTTTCTTAGAATTACCCATAAACAGGATCAGAACATGAAAAGGGTAGCAAATTGACTGCAAACTGAAATCACATTTTGTTAAATGGATTGCTGCTACTTTTTTGCATTTGGTATCGCTTTTGTAAAAACTGAGTTTGGGTGGTGTTCAGCCATTTGTTTCCTGCCTTGTCAGAATTTGCTACAATAGCAGAGATTTTCTGTTGGTTATTTGTTGGTTTTTGCTATTTATCTTTTTTTCCCTTGTGTTGGTAAATTGTCGTGGTGGGGAGGCTTGTGTGCCTCGATGACCACTGAGAACTTTACAGGTGGGGACTGGCAGGTTCAACCAAGCTGGGCAGATTTTAGTATAGAGACCAGATGAAATTCAGCACCTGGTCCCACAGGTTGGCAGTTGGGCATGGGGTCAACGACCCAACCCCATAAAACTTCCATCAAGTTACGGAAATGACGACAAATGCTACAGTTACAGACCCTGTAGTGGGCTTGAGCCTAATAAATGGCAGTATAATTATTTTTGATGGAAGCCCCCAGCAGGAAGTCGGAGGTATAACCAATAGCCTACTCCGGCCCAAAACTAAAATTCGCCTAGGAAAGTGGAATGTCCGCACCATGTCTGAAACATACAAAACAGCACAGGTCATCAGTGACATGAAGAGGTCTCAGAGATGGACACCACCTGGGTAGCGCAAACAAGGCCGGCCTGAAACGACCTGGCAGCAAACTGAGATGGAAGAGCTGAAAGAGATTGACCTAACATGGGGTGAAGCAGAACACGTAGCCCAAGACAGGAGCAGATGGAGGCAAATTGTTGATGCCCTATGTGTTTTTTGGCATGAAAACAATGTGCCAAAATATCCTACCTATAGTATCCATTAAAAATTTCTTTAAGGATTTATGCAAAAAAAAAATACCCAGCAAATAGCAATATATCCTATGGGTGTCCTCTTTTGGTCAGGATGACATCTGACATCCAAATGGAAAGTTTTTTTTTTGTTTGTTTTTTTTTAATTAAATGTCCTGAGGATGACTTTAAGGGACGTCCTAAGGCCATCTAGAGGACCTATTATAGAATTTTTCAGGACATTCTCAGGACCAATTGTGGACATTCTGAGAACATATTATGCACATTAAACCCATGCAAATGCCTGTTTATAAATAATTAATATTTCACATTTTAGCAGTAATACAAGGGACAACCACATCATGTCGCTTTTTTGTGGGTGTCCTGAGGACATCCATAGGGTGACCCTGTTAATATGAATTCTTCAAAAGAAATCCTTCAAAAAAAAAAAAACAATTTATTATGACAACTTGCAGGAATAACATTTAAATATATATAATTTTATCTAAAATATTTTTTTATCCTATGGCTGTCTTCAAGATATCTTTCACATCCTAAACTGCCGGCAGGAGCAAAGAAACCCCAAAAGCAGCCTTGGAGATGGTCAAACTTCTGCTGGCCAAATGGGCACAGGACAAGAACGAGGGAGCCAAGACGTGATAATGTCCTTTAGCTTTGACCAAGTTTTATGCTGCCAGAAACCACTACGTATTTGGTCGCAGTTTATTATTTTTTTTAATAAAGAAATGTGATGCCAGGGTAAGAATGTGATGTGAAACAAATTAAAGTAGTTAATGAAGATTCTACTGTGTTTTTGGGGAAAGTTCAAGACATACAATATAAATCAGTTAATCCCCTAAAAACGTGGCTTTCTTATGGAAACGTTCCTTTTTAGGTACATACTGTACCTTTACAAGATGCGGATCCCATTTGCAAAGTTTATTCCCTTTGGAACATTAATGATTAGGCTACATAAATATTAGAAAATAGTTAATTTACTGTTTTGTAATGCTAAGTAGGTCTACACGTTAACGTAAATTAAACGCACAAAAATGATAAATTTCTTGAAAGTTGCTAATGTTTCCCTCTCGAGACACATTTGCTATAAACACTGAAAGAGTTAGTTTACTCATTTTACCTTACTGTAAATGCAAAAGAAAACGCAAGCCAATGCCGTGTTCTAATGTTACCCCTAATTCATAGTATACTGTACTGTAAATGTGCCAGTGTGACAAATATCCGTTAGGCGATACTGCACTCTATTTTTACATCAAGCATTTGTTTTTTTTAAAGGTAATGTATTAAGCTAACTTTTAAATGAAATTAAAGTGTTTTGGGAGCATGACTGGGGTCATATTTAGGGTTTAAACTATAGAAATAAGTACATATTACCATTTTTACCTACCAAACATCCGAGAATCCTCCTGATTCGCGACGGGTTCTGGAGCCTAACCTCGCGAATGTCCGAGGTCTGACTGTACAAGGTTTTCATAAGTATGTATCTTTCACAAATTGTTCAAGGCGGTTATTTAAAGGTTAGAGTGCCCCCCCCTTGGTCCAGGGACAACTGAGCCCGTCCGCCCTCATCCCCCATCCCTGGTCCAGATGTCAAGACTGCTTCTCAACCCTGAAGTTTGAGCTGAACTGCCCGTGTAGTTATTTGGTTGAATCAAGTAAAGGTGGACATTCATGCAGGTTCACCTGAGGCACATGTTTGTAAAAGTTGTCCTGTTGAAATCGAAGCTGATGTCTTTTGAGTATAGCTGAAGCTAAAGGGAAGCACTGACTGAGGTTTTTGCTTTTCATATTTACTCCATTGCAGACTTGAAAGTTGCTTTATTGTATATGTTAATAAGGCTTGGTGTCCACGCTGAACATATTCCATCACGCTATCCTTAGGTATACGTTGTTGGAGTGAGGGGTAGGTGGCCCCCCCACACCCCAAAAGCATTCCTGGATTCCTTCTTTAGCAGTTTCACGGAGAATGCTGATCCCTTCTAGAATTCCAGTGGAGTTTAGCAGTCTGGAAAGACCGTTCTTGAATTAATTTTCATTTTAATATAGCTTGTTTAGGCATTTATAATCCCTGAATTGGGTGAAAAATTACTTTGTCGTTATTCTGTAATATATTGTCATAAACAGAGATTGCATTATTTATTGTTACTCAGTCTTTTGTCTTGATGCTTTTCTGTTGGCTTGTTGGAAAGTGTTTTTGATTGTCCGGTCGAATGGGACGATTGACAGGAGATTTGATTTGGATAGAATAAATGCTTTTTGAGGCCAACAGGATTGGCCGTGCCAGGCGGCAGGGGTTGCTATGGCTACCCCTCAGCCATGGTTACACTGTGCTCCCTGGATCCCGGTGTGCTGAGCCACCGGGCCTTTTCAGCGGACTGTCCCTTAATTAATCTGAAGCGGTTCAATAGAGAAGTTGGCCCAGTTTAGCCTCGAGGTCTTCAGAGCAATGAATTCCTGTTAAATTGCAGCAAATTGCTAACAGTTTAGACACTTCTTCTCCTTGCCTTCCTGGGGTAATGTGTGTAAAGGGTGAGGCCATTTTTGGGCACTCAGGTTAGGTGCTGATTCACATTAAAAGTTTGGGCTTGCGGGGGGGGGGGGGGGAGCCCCACACAGCACAGGAAAGCAGGAACTGGAGTGAGACCCTCCTGCACAAAAAAGCAGTGGCATTGTGGCTGTCGGAGACCACAAGACAGGAAGTACAATAACATGGTGAAACTGTACCTCACTTCAGGGTCCTCTCACTCACTTGCGCGGGCGCGCACACACACCGTTTTGCTCACAGGGGTGTCTTTTTGCAAGTTTCACTAACCTTCTGTGAGCTAGTGTCCCCATAGCCTTAGGAAAATATCACCCACTTGCACACATACTATATGTTCAAGGGGTGGAACAGTACAGTTTTCCCACTGTTCGGCATGTGTCACGGTTTTTGGACCATGGTAATGGAAAGGTTTCGATATTTTTATGTATAAGAAGAAGAAAATTAAAACACATCAGTGTTTAACAAGGGTGAACAATGAACTCTTTATTTGTCCATTTAACAACATTCTATCCAAAAAAATGGCAGCATGACTAATTAGGCCTGCTTTACGTGTCTACTGTAAAAAATCAAGGAGAGGAAAAACATAAAAATTTAAAAGTGCTTCTTAACTTTGATAACCAGTAAGTGCTTTGTCTATTCTATTTTAAATTAAAGAGTACATGATATGTACAGTACCTGTACAGGCCCTATTAATTTAAAAAATTAAAAAGTGTAACATCGAGTGAGCTAACTCTCTAAGCATTCTGTGTTAGCATTCTCTAACCTTTGACAAGAACATAAGAAATTTACAAATGTGAGGAGGCCATTCGGCCCATCAAGTTTGTTTGGGGAGAACTTAACTAATAGCTCAGAGTTGTTAAAATCTTATCTAGCTCAGATTTAAAGGAACCCAGGGTT
>JAODKC010000001.1:20890469-20901500 GCA_026777985.1 Mormyrops attenuatus
GCTACACTAGCAGGAAGACTATTCCATACTCCAACTACACCCTGTGTGAAGAAGTGCTTCCTCAAGTTCATTTTAAATAAGAACAATAAGAACAACCTCGAACTGATTTGCTTTCATTATTTTATAAGAACAGGATACATACTTATATAGGCAATAATAAATGTAAAACATAACACAAAGTTCAAAATCAAGTCTGTACCCTAATGAGACCCATTTCTTTATAGTGAGGTTCTTTGTAAAAAGATAAACATGTCAGCACTTTCTAGAACAAGGCAACCACTACCAAATCTTACCTTTATAAAGAAAAATATAGTAATTTTATTTGACAAGAACATAACCATAAAAACCATAAAAAATAACCACAGGCAATCACAGCACAGTAACTGTAGATATGATTAATATTCTCCAATAAACTCCACAACCCACAGAATGTTTTTGATGCAGCAGATACATAAATGGGGGGAAAAAAAGTATTGTGGTTAGTGGTCAAGTCATTATAATGAAGATGACAACTTTTTTTTTTTTTTTCTCTTTACTAACAGTCACTATTGGTTTAATACTAGCAGTGGCACAGACCAGGAAACCAACAGTTTACAAAACACTCACATACTACACACAAATGAAGCCCATGCATTCCACAGCAAACATTACATAGTAATGACATTTACAGTCAACAGATACATGAATACACATATTAGGTTACATCATTTTAAAGATAAGTGCAGTGTGGTACAAAGTGTGCTGGCTGCTAACCAACCCCATGGCGTCACATTATGTTAGCCAATTGTCAACAACAGGTGGGATCACCGCTCTTGCAGTACGTCATATTGCTGAAACGACGTTGATTACATTTGAACTATGTAACTAACTTTAGGCACAATTCATATAGCATAGAACAGCAGATGGCATAAATTAACATTTAAATTCTAGCCCTCTCAAATAAGAACCCCAGTTTTTTAGATGTATTTTTTGGGAAAACATATCATCTTATATTTGTGCCAATATGTGTAGGAAAATGACAGGTGTAATATCGCTGTTCATGTGTGTGTATTGAACTGTTGGGGGCGTACCAAATGATTCAATAATATATCATGTACCGTTACACCTCTAGTACCTTCACAGTTTGAGTGTGTGAAACATGAGGTTGTAGCTCTAGCTTTTAGATTTGGTACCTACATGAAAAGCCTTGCGATGACCTTGACGTTATTATGACTTATGAATAAGCTGGTATGGTGTGGCTCTAGATCGAGAGCCAACTGGACACTGGCCAGTCTTGGACAGGACTTCCTTGGCAAGCTACCCAGATGTCTTGTGGGGTTTAAGTGTCATTAGGTCGTTATTCTTTACCTTTGTGGGGTAATCCTGTTTCTTAAAGATCAAACTGGTTGTTAAAGGCATGATTCTGAACCCCAGGCCAGGTGAGAGACAAGGGTTTGAAGCCTGTCAAGCACTGCTTCAGTTGATCTAATAGGAACGCAAACAGTGGGAATTGTATTGAGAATTGTTTGATTGACAAGCATAACATTCACAAGTGATTGCTCTAAGACTACGCAGAAAGCCTGGCTTCTCCCATAAAATTGCCAAAACATGTGGCGGAAATGAGTTTCCTTTGCACGGTGTCTGGGCTCAGCCTTAGGATGAGGAGCTCGGACATCCAGGAGGGATTCAAAGTAGAGCCACTGCTCATCCACATCAGACGGAGCCAGCTGAGGTTGTCGGCCCTCTATCTAGGATGCCCCATGGATTGCTTCCTGGGGAGGTGCTTCGGGCATGTCCAGCCAGGAGGAGACCCTAGGGCAGACGTAGTACATTCTGGAGAGATTTTACCTCTCGGTTGGCCTATGAATATCTTGGTATCTCCCTAGAGGAGCTTACCAGCCACCACCTCCAGCTTCACTGGGGGAATGCCACAGTGTTCCTAGGCCAGCTGAGAGACATAACCTCCCCAGTGTGTCCTGGGTCTGCCCTGGCATCTCCTCCTGGTTGGAAATGCCCAAAGCATCTCCCCAGGGAGGTGTCTCGGAGGCATCCTACATAGATGCCCGAACCACCTCAACTGGCTCTTTTCGATGCAGAGGAGTAGTGACTGTACTTTGAGCTCCCCCTGAACATCTGAGCAAATTCACCCTGTTTCTAAGGCTGAGCCCAGACACCCTGTGAAGGAAACTCATGTTTGCTGCTTATATCCGTGATCTCATTCTTTCAGTCACTACCCAAAGCTTATGATCATCGGGTAAGAATGTAGATGGACTGGTGAATCAATAGCTTTGCCTTTCAGCTCGGCTCACTCTTTACCATGACAGAATGGTACAGCATCTGCATTACTGTTGGTGCTGCCTGTTGATCTCCAGCTCCTTTCTTTCCTGACTCGTGAACAAGACCTGGAGATTCTTAAACTCCTCCGCTTGACACGGTAGCTGACCTCCCAGTCCACTCTTTTCTGGTCAAGAACTATGGTTTCAGATTTGGAGGTGCTGATCCTCATCCTGGTCACCTCACACTCAAATGCAGACCACCCCAGTGTATGCTGCAGGTCACAGCCTGACGACGTCAGCAGGACCACATCATCTGCAGAAAGCGAAGATGCAATCCTGAGGTCACCAAACCTGACCCCATCCGCTCCTTTGCTACACCTAGAACTTCTGTCCATAAATGTTATGAACAGAATTGATGACAAAAGGCACCCACACTCACCGGGAATGAGACTGACTTACTATTAGCAATGTGAGCAAAAACTCTGTAGCTGACCCTGTACTCCATACTCCTGAAGCACACCCCATAGGACCTCCCAAGTGGTATGCCTTTTCCCAGTTCCCAAACCACATGTGGAACAGTTGAATAAACTCCCATTAATCATCCAATATACCTGTGAGTTTGAAGTGCTGGTCCAGTGTTCCGCAACCTGCATCTACATTGTTCCTCATGGATCTAAGGTTTGACCAATGGATAGACCCTCTTCTCTAGTACCCCAGCATAGACTTTCCAAGCGAGGCTGAGGAGTGTGATCCTGAAGCTGGAAAACATCCTCTGGTCCCCGTTCTTGGGGACCGGATTGGGGCCACAAACCCTGTCTGCCAATCCAAAGACACTGTTCCCAATGTCCACGCAATGTTGAAGAGGTGTGTCAGCTAACTGAGCTAAGACAGCCCAACAATATCAATAGCTTTCAAGAAATTGGGGTGAATCTCATCCACGCCCGGAGCCTTACCACTCAAGAGCTTTTTGATCACTTCAGTGACCTCAGCCCTAGAGATGGGCAAGTCCTCCTCTGAATCTTCCAGCTCTACTTCCTCCAAGGGAGTTGTATCAGTGGGATTCAAGAGGTTCTCGAAATATTCTTTCCATAGCCTGGCTATATCCCCAGTTGAGGTCAACAGTTCTCCAAACTTGCTGTAAATGGCATGGGTGAAGCCCTGCTTCTCCTTTCTGAGTCACCTAATGTTTTGTCAGAATCTTTTCAAGGCCAACCAAAAGTCCTTCTCCATGACCTCACCAAACTCCTCCCACACCTGAGTTTTTGCTTCAGCAGATGCCAAAGCTGCATTCCACTTGACCTGCCAGTGCCTGTCAGCTTCTTCAAGAGTCCCACAAGCTAACCAAGCGCGGAATGCCTCCTTCGTCAACCTGACAACGCCCTTTACTGCTTGTGTTCACCATCGGGTTCGAGGATTGCTATCATAACAGGCACGAGCAACCTTACGGTCACAGCTCTGCACAGCTGCTTCTGCAATGGAGTCCCAGAACCTTACGCATTCAGCCTCAATGTCCCCTGACTCCCTTAGAATGCAGGAGAAGGCCTATCGGAGGTGTGAGTTATAGATCTCCCGGACAGGGTCCCCTGCCAGACACTCCCAGCACAGTCTTACTATACGTTTGGGTCTACCAGGTCTATCCAGCATCTTCCCCTGCCATCGGATTCAGCTCACCACCAGGTAGTGATCAGTTGACATCTCAGCATCACTCTTTACCCAAGTGTCCAAAACATGCGGACGCAGAATCGATGATACGATTTCAAAATAGATAATCAAACTCCGGCTGGGGTACTCTGGTGCCAGGTGAACTAATGAACATTCTTATACTTGAACATTATGGAGAAACTGTGGTTAGCACAGAAGTCCAATAACTTAACACTGCTCGGCGTCAGATTGGGAAGACCGTTCCTCCTAATAACACCCTTCCAGGTTTCACTGTCTCTGCCCATGTGACATTAAAGTCCCCCAGCAGATCAATGGAGTCTCCAGAAGGGGCGCCTTCTAGTACCCCATACAAGGTCTCCAGGAAGGCTGTTATCTCTGAACCAGTGTTTGGTGCCTAGACAACAGTAAGAGCCTGTCCCCCAACACAAAGTTGAAGGAAGGCAACCCTCTCTTTCATCAAGCCCTATTCCATAACTTTGGTTCCAGAGCTTAAGCCATGTATTCCATATACCTATAGACAGATTTGGTCACCGACGATCGGTCCGCGAGGCCCCTGCCTTCAACTCCCATCTGATCTACACTGTACCTGACCCCCACAGCCCCTCCTGCAAATGGCGGGCCCACAGGACAGTAGATCCATGTGATCCTTTTGGGCTATGCCCGGCCTGGACCCAGAGGTAGAGGCCTGCACACCAGGCACTTGTCCACGAGCTTCCCCCCAAGGCCTGGCTCTAGGGCAGGGCTTTGGTCTCCCCAGTCTGGGTGGGGGTCACTTCTTCCTTTATGGTAATCTACATGGGGGTGTTCTGAATTGCACTTGGTCCTAGGTAAGCGGCCGCACTAATTTGCTTTGAGAGACCCTACCAGGGGCAGTCCTCCCGGACAAAATCTCCTAGGATCAGAGATGCCCACAAAACCTCTCTACCATGATAAGGTGGCAATTCACGGAGCATCTGCTCCGTGAATTGCTTTCGGAGTCCGGTCATTCTGTCATGTACGGACCGGGGGAAGCAGGAGCAGGGAGACGAGGAATCAGGGAACGAGGGATTTATTGTAGAAAACAACAAGGCAAGGCACACAGACGGACGTCAGACTTCAATGACCGGACTGGGGAAAACATACCTAACGCAGACTTAAATACATAAGACTAATGTCAGCAACAGAAAACAACTGGTAAACACGGGGATTCCACACGAGGCTAACGAGGGGGCGTGGCACACGGGAGGATCGGACGAGCGGGGCATGACAAACAGGAGAAAAAGAATTAAAGCCCGACTGACTCAGAGGTACACTGCATAACGGCATAGGTGTAAAAGGAATGTTTTAGATTTAATATCCTTAACCTTTTCTACAAAATAATTAAGAAAATCATTGCAATCCCTTACAGACTGAACCACAGTACTGCAATCTTACGCCATTTGACACTTTCAGGTGCATTCAGTCTTACCTTTTGTAAAAAATGGTGCAAATTCATTTCAAATGACATGAAACACATGAATTTGAAATCTACATTTTAAAAAAACCTGATGCATGCTTTTAAAACAAATCTTTAAAAGACTTTGCCATCTTGCCAACCCTTATTTGTCAGTGACCCATATATAATATCTTTTTTTATGATCGGGGTCATAAGAGGAGTCATAATTCACACACAGTGGCAAACCTTATCATTGTCCAATGATATGTTTTGAATCAGTATGTGACAGGGGAGGTGGGCAGTCAGCTTTCCGCTAGGGCCATGCAGATGGAACATCAGAACATAAGAAATTTGCAAACGAGAGGAGGCCATTCGACCCATCAAGCTCTTTTGGGGAGAACTTATCTAATAGCTCAGAGTTGTTAGAATCTTATCTAGCTCTGATTTGAAGGAACCCAGGGTTTTAGTTTGCGCTGCGATAGCCAGAAGACTACTCCATACTCTAACTACACGCTGTGTAAAGAAGTGCTTCCTCAAATTCATTTTAAAATGTTCTCCCACTAATTTCCACTTATGGTCATGATTTCTAGTATTTAAACTAATATTGAAGTAGCCATTTGGCTGAACAGCATCCAGACCTGTTAGAATCTTATATTCCCTGAATTAGGCTGTCATGGTCCACTTTTGCTTGCAGCACTTAGTGGGAATTCCGTTCCTGGATTCCATGAAGATCTGATCTTTCTCTTCAAAGAGAAGAGTATATATCCAGTATATATCCCTGCTTCATATAAACTTTATATGATTATATTATGGATGGCTGTTTGTGAGCGGCAGCTGTCCTGTTTGAGGTACGACGTGAAGGCGTAGACAGACATGGATGTGCCAGAGCAACTGAGCACAGTAATGTGGGGGCATCTCAAACGTAACAGGTTTCTATTTTGGGTGGCGTATGGCCAGGCTTTGATACACTGTACCCCAGTGCTGGTGACCCACCAGCAGGAATATCATGTGTTTGAATGTGGGACACTGGGAGACAGAAAGCTTATAGAGAAAAGCGGGGGGAGTAACAGGAACTAGAGAGGGAGAAGAGAAAGAGCAGGGAGCACACAGACGTAGTCAGCAGCTCAGGAGGTTTCCCGGAAGCCCAGTTTCTTATATAAACAATGAACCCACAGATAAGTGGAATGCATTTTGCACACAGGAGACATGTGCACACTTTTGTACACACAGCTGTTCTCAGACAGCTGGAGCATTTGTGGGTGTTTCCCATATTCTCTTGTATTGACTGGCTAGGTTTAAAGCCCAACCCCGGATTTTTGCCCAATAGAAATTGAGCAGGACTTCTGTTTTTTTTATTTATTATTTTTTATTTGAATACAATGGAGGTGCTTGCAGTTGTAAACACAAACACACACAGAGTCTCGTTGTATTATTAGCCCTTATGCCCCACACAGCGACGGAGGTAGCATATAGAGCAGAAGATAGGAACAAGGACCTGACAACAGATGTTCTATATGTAACCATACTATCTCTGTAATTCCTGGGAAGGTTTACTTGGCTGCAAATCTATTTTTAATTTATTATAATGGTTATCATCCAGTCATTGCATTGTAATTCTTTTAATTGTCCAATCTGTTTTTTGAATTATACTGTTCAATATTTGTGCTCATTGACTTGCCACAGAAACATATGGTCTCCCTTCAAAAATTCATGGATTTCATTTTACAGTGGATTCTTGCACAAGCTTTTCGTTGACAAGCTAAAAGAATGATTAATCTGCGCCCATATTACAGCATGGACATATCTGTCCTTGATGATTGGATCGAGGATCTCTCTACTGAATCATTTGAATTATGTTTTTAGAAAAATAGTGAATGTGTCCCTACAATTGCAGATGAATCATTGTTTCTGTGGTTCCTCCATTTCCTTCCACTCAGGGAGTGAAGAAGCCCTTCTCTGAGGTCATCAGAGCCAACATCGGTGATGCCCATGCCATGGGCCAACGACCAATCACCTTTTTTCGTCAGGTGGGCTTCCTGAATTAGGCCGTCATGGTACACTTTTGCTTGCAGCACTTGGTGGGAATTCCGTTCCTGGATTCCATGAAAATCTGATCTTTCTCTTCAAGGTCGTGGCCCTCTGCTCCTACTCAAAGCTCTTGGAGGACGACAAGTTTCCAGAAGATGCCAAGAACAGAGCGCGCCGTATCCTACAGGCCTGCAGTGGGGGTAGTATTGGTGAGTGTGTGTGTGTGTGTGTGTGTGTGTGTGTGTGTGTGTGAGAGAGAGATGGCAGCAGACTTCTATCCATAAGTCATACGTAGGGATTTCTCCCAGAGGGTGCAAGGTGAAAGAACCCAACCAGTCATTCTTTACAGGCTACGCCAAACTTTATCATGACAGTTCAGTTCATCCAAGGCCAATGGCACCGATCACCAACCAGCTCTACACCTCACACTGTAGGTCTAACTGGGAGTGAACACTTAGCTAGAGCTAGAACTAGAGTCCCTATAAGCTAGACTAAATAAGAGTGTTTTTAGTTTAGACTACAATATTGTGAGAGAGCCTGAATCTTGCATATCCGATGGAAGACTATTCCACAGCTGAGGAGCTCTGTAAGAGAATGCTCTGCGGCCTGCCATAGTTCTTCCTACCCTGGGTACTAACAGATATCCTGCTCCTTGAGATTGAAACAGGAGAGGAGGGTTGTAAGAGACCAGTAGATCTCTAAGATATTCTAGTTCAAGGCCATTCAGTGCTGTATAAGTTAATAGCAGTATTTTGTAGTCAATCTGAGACCTAACTGGAAGCCAGTGAAGGGAGCATAGAATAGGGCTAATGTAACATTTTTTAATTTTACAGGGTAGTGCTAATCAGTGGTGCAGTCTCCTTAAGAAGTTTTGTAGGACTTGTGTCTACAAGGCTAGTAGATGATTTACAGGAGGAAATTAAGTTCCGCAGTTCTGATTGTTTTAGAGGAAAGAAAGATTCAAAGCTGTCATTTTCAGTACTAATAGGACTAGCAGAAGACTGGTAGCTGTATGTAGCTACAGATGTGCCCAGATGGTCTGGCTAATCTTATTTTACCATTTAAAATGTCATAGTCATCACTCCTAAGATCTTCTGGGACTCGTGACTTTAACGTTGAAGAATTCTTTGTTACCTACACACAAATTCAAACAGGAATTTAGGATTGTTTTTGTTCTCTTCTATTAATCTGGAGAGAGACACAGATCTAGCAATCATTAGTGTTTGTCTGTACTTGGAAAGGCTGTCTTTCCAGGCAGATCTGAAAACTTCTTGTTTGGTTGAGCGCCATTTGCGCTCTAGCTTGTGTGAAGCCTGTTAAGTGCATGAGTATAGTCAGAGTACCAGGGGGCAGGTTTCTTATCTCTATGGTTTATTTTCTTAAGTGGAACTACAAGATCAAGAGTGCTGTGAAGCAGTTTCTCCATGTTCACAGTTACCTGTTCAAGTTCATTGTCACTTAGACAGAGGCTTCAGATGTAAGGTTGAAGGACTGTGGAAAATGGCAGAGAAACGTTGTGGTTTCAGGTCACTTACAAAAGCTTCCCAGGAGGCCACCTCAAACTGGCATAGAGGAGAAAATACGGTCAGCCAGTCCCTGGAGCAGTTGGGGTTAGGGCCCATCACTGTTCATGGGATTTGAACTGGCAACTTTCTGAGTCTCTACCCACAATGCTGCCCCCCCTCACCAACAACAAATTATTATTTTTTAAAATATTTTTCTGGTCAGCAAATAATTCCTTATGCTATTTTATAGTGTTGGTGTCTTTAATTATTCTGCAATGTAGAGAATAGTACAAATAAACCTGTTGGTAGGTGTGTCCAAACCTTTGACTGGTACTTTGACTGGCCACATCTTTCCTAGGGGCCTACAGTGCCAGTCAGGGTATAGAGTGTGTGCGTCAGGATGTCGCCCGCTACATCGAGAGAAGAGATGGAGGCATCATCTGCAACCCAGACAACATCTACCTCTGCACGGGTGCCAGCGACGGGATTGTGGTAGGCGATGGATGGCCGTCGGGGGTCAGCTTCCCCTGACACACTGCGGGGGAGGTCTCTTGGTCTGCGTTTCATTCCCAGCTGTTATTCATTTTATTTATCCGTTTGTGTTATTGGTACATTTTACTGGAATTTAGAAAGCTTGTGGTCAGCTCGTTGCCTTACACAATCCCCCCCCTCCCCCAGACGATTCTGAAGCTTTTGGTGAGCGGCGAGGGTCGGACCCGAACAGGGGTCATGATCCCCATCCCCCAGTATCCCCTCTATTCCGCTGCTCTGGCGGACCTCGGTGCCATCCAGGTCAGCTACTACCTGGACGAGGACCGCTGCTGGGCCCTGGATGTTAGCGAGCTGCGACGCGCCCTGGTGGCTGCCCGGCAGCACTGCAACCCCCGCACACTCTGCGTCATCAATCCTGGAAATCCCACTGGTGAGTCCTATATATAGTCTATATAGGCATAGGAGTCCTATATAGGCATGGAGCTGGTTTCGTCTTCCATATCACTGTTTCCCAGCCTGGTCTTTGGGGACCTGCAGACAGTCCACATTTCTGGTCTCTCCGAGCTCCCGGTAGGGAGCAAAAATGAGGACTGTCTGGCAGGGAGTTGGAAGGGAGCAAAAACATGGACCGTGTGTGGGTCCCCGAGGACTGGATTGGGAAACACTGTTGTAGAACATCAGCATAAGTCCCCCACTCTCCTGCTGGTTAGTACAGAACCAACCAATTACCCTGTTCCAGTTTATCATTAGTCTGAGAAGTTTTCACTATGGTTTAGACTTCCACCATAAATACCCACTGTGCCACTGTAAATCATCAATCATATTCTTATGTCCAGCCATGAGTCAGCTGTCAAAGTTCATATAATGTCTGTAACTTCCAGAGCTGGAATTGTTCCTGTGTTCTTGTAGGAATGCCCGTTTTTCACTTGTGTACATGGCTGCTTTTATGGGCCAGAACTGGGGGTTGCCAGTCTGATCCCAGATGGGTCAGTACCACATGTCCATTTTCTTTAACTGCTGTGTCTCTCTCTCTTTTGTGTCATAGGTCAGGTCCAAAGCCGCCAGTGCATTGAGGATGTCATCCGCTTCGCTGCTGAAGAGCATCTCTTCCTGATGGCTGATGAGGTGACTCTGACATCATTGTTTTTTCTAATCACACTATTCAAGCTGTTGGCCATCTAACCTTCTCTGTGCTCCTTCCTGCTCTCTGTTACTATTTTATAATCTCTCATCCATTATTCACATTATTTAGTTTGCTAAACATCCAAAGCCACTCATACAGCCAGATTTTGGGACTAGAGCCTACAACGCCCATAGGGGTGCCCAATTAAAAAAAAAAAAAAGGAATTTGCAGACAATCCATAAAAGTATGTCTAACTATACTTAAGTAAACATCCATAAACTTGACCATAGTACCACTTGGGTTGTAGACCTCATGTACATGCGCAGAGGATAGATTGTGGATGGACCCGCCTTGCTTTCAGGTGTACCAGGACAATGTGTACGCAGAGGACTGCCAGTTCCACTCCTTCAAGAAGGTGCTCTTCGAGATGGGGCCAGAGTACTCGGATATCGTGGAGCTGGTCTCCTTTCATTCTGCCTCCAAATGCTACATGGGAGAGTGAGTCACATCAGCCGGGGGGGGGGGGGGGGGGGGGGGGGGGGGGGGGGGGGG
>JAODKC010000001.1:20901523-20919617 GCA_026777985.1 Mormyrops attenuatus
TAACATGTCCCCATATTTAGAAGCTGGATTTATGGATTGTTATTGAACAGGAAGCCATTTAAATGAGCCAGACAGCACACATGGACCTAGACGTGAAGACACAGCTGACAAAGATGGTTTCGGTGCGGCTATGCCCACCCGTGCCGGGCCAGGCTCTCCTCGACCTGGTGGTGAACCCTCCCCAGCAAGACGAGCCCTCCTACAGCACTTTCATTGAGGTCAGGGTGATAGATCCAACATCTTTCTAATTATAGACCTATCTATAAAGAATCTTGATAAAGAATCTTCTATTTCTAGAAAAAGTGATGGATAGACTGGTACCTACGCAACTTCACACTTCTTTGGGTAAACGCGCTCAATGAGCCTTTTCAATCTGGCACACAGCGCGGTACTGAGACAGTTCTTTTGAGAATTGTCAATTATCTCCTCATGTTGCTAATGACAGTGCTCTTAACATTCTCCTTCTCCTAGACCTAAGTACAACATTTGACACGGTAAATCATAAGGTACTCATTTCCTGTACTCATAGCCCTTCTCTGGTTAAGGTTATACCTCACATATAGGCAACAGTTTTTCACTCTAGGCAATCAAGTCTTCTGACGCTCCTGTAAAGAGTGGTGTCCCTCAGGGATCAGATCTTGGCCCCCTTCTCTTTTTAATTTCCCTCTTGCCCTTTTGGTCCGATCATTTGTAGCCATGGCCTTCACTTTCACTGCTATGCAGATGATATTCAGTTATATGTTAGATCGCAATCCCTCATCGAATCCCCTCCGAAAACACAAATGGCATGCATCTCTGATTTGAAGTTTTGAATACATGGCTACTTTCTCAAGTTAAATAATAGCAAACTGAAGTTTTAGTGGTAGGTTCTAAATCCTCATTATCCAAAACATCTGACTTCTCCATATATATTGATGGTGTGTGCAATAAGCCTGCTCCTGTCATAATAAATCCAGGAGTACCACTTCACCCATCACTGAACAAACTCTGGATTGCTCTTCATTGGCTACTTTTAAATCTAACTTAGAGACCTTCCTGTTTAATGAGCATTTCTCCTTTTAACTGCTTAGATGTCTTTTTTTCTCTCTTCTTGTATAGTGACATTGGGTTTATGAAAGTAAGTGTAATCTGTTTATGCTTATTATCATAAGTTTGTGGAAACGGGCAGCATGTCCAAATTTATGATGCAAAGAAAAGAAACTGCATTTAATGTGTGATCAGATTTGATGGGATTCTACCAAGTGGCTTTACATGTTTATATGATATACTTGGCAGAACAATTAAGTGTGTTTTTGGACTTTTAACATGATTCTGCACATTTCCACATTTAATATAGATGAGGGTGTTACTGCTTGGTGGTCTCTCCATCTGCTCATTCTCCCATCGCCCCCCACCCCTGCCCCCATTCCTACCCCCTTACAGGAGCGAGCAGCCAACCTGTGTGATCTGGCAACGAAGGCCAAGCTGGCACAGGAGGCATTCAACAGGATACCGGGCATCACCTGCAACCCAGTCCAGGGGGCCATGTACTGCTTCCCCCGCATTAGCCTGCCGGAGCGGGCTGTGGCAAAGGCCAGGGTATGCCCCCCCTCCCAAAGCTGCATGCCCTCTGTTGCCCCCCACAAGCAGTAATGTTTACCACCTCCTAAACCACATATTTGTGTGGGGGCCCACAGATGGCCAGAATCAGTGACTCCGCTAAATATTACATGAATGTGTTCATTATTAGGACATGCCAAAGTAGCATGTTCTGCTAACTAGCTAGCTAGCTACGATCTTCTGACTCCAGTCACTAACTATTATACATTTATTTATTTTTAAGTTTTTGAAATATTTGAGGAGGGACAGGGGGCGCTCAAAGTGACTTTTTGATTCGGGCTGCAGGAACAACAAACGCACCCCTGCCCCCCACTACCCTTCCTTACCTGCCTTAAAGGACACAAATTTAGCACTGAGTGATAAAGCGATTCCTGTCCTGCATCCCTCCCCAATAAGTAATGATGCTATTCTTGTGTCACACACATTGATGTCCCCATCTCCTTAAACATAGGAAATGGGCCAGGCCCCAGACATGTTCTACTGCATGAAGCTGCTGGAGGAGACTGGTATCTGCCTGGTCCCAGGGAGTGGCTTTGGACAGATGGATGGTACCTACCACTTCAGGTACATGTGCATAGTCACATGGTCGGTGACCTCCTATCACCCTGTTGATAATAAATAATGTATTTCCAAGAAGCAACAGTGTCATTTCGAGGTATTAGGCTATAGAGGTCCAAGTTCTTCAGGCAGCAGTGATGTGGTCCTGCTTACTTCATCGGGCCGTAACCTTCAGAGTGCACTGGGGTTGGTTTGCAGCTGAGTGCGGAACAACCAGGATGAGGATCAGCACATCCAAGTCTGAGCCCATGGTTCTCAACCAGAAAAAGGTCAATGGCATCCTCTGGATTGGGGATCAGTTACTGAAACAGAGGAGTTCAAGTATCTCAGGGTCTTGTTCACAAGTAAGGGAGAAGGGATCAGGAGAACAAGAGGTGGATCAGTGCAGAATCAGCAGTTATGGGGACGCTGTTCTCTTCTGTAGTGGTAAAGAGAGAGCTGAGCTAGAAGGCAATGCTATCAATTTACCGGTTGATCTGCATTCCTACCCTCACCTCTGGTCACGAGCTTTGGGTAGTGACCGAAAGAATGAGATCATGGATACAAGCTGCAAAAATTAGTTTTCTTTGCAGGGTGTCTGGGCTCAGCCTTAAAGATAGGGTGAGGAGCTCAGACATTCTGGAGGGGCTCAGAGTAGAGCCGCTGCTCCTCTGCTTTGAACGGGGCCAGCTGTGGTGGTTCGGGCATCTGTCTAGGATGCCTCCTGTACAGCTCCCTGGGGAGGTGTTTCGGGCCTGTCCAACCGGGAGGAGGCCCCGGG
Source organism: Mormyrops attenuatus (assembly GCA_026777985.1). NCBI lineage: Eukaryota > Metazoa > Chordata > Actinopteri > Osteoglossiformes > Mormyridae > Mormyrops > Mormyrops attenuatus. The sequence goes on from JAODKC010000001.1 coordinate 20,904,441, forward strand.
ACAGACCCAGGACATGCTGGAGAGATTATATCTCTCTGCTGACCTGGGAACACCATGGGATTCCCCCGAAAGAAGCTGGCTGGGGAGAGGGTGGTCTGGGCAACCCTGTTCAGACTGCTGCCTCCGTGAGCCGGACCTAAGCTGTAGAAAATGGATGGATAGTTGGTCCAAGTTCCAAAGCACTGATCCATTACACGTGCAAATGTTACCTACTGATAATTACTGGTGTATGAATGTACAGTATGACTAATGTCAATGCATAAAGCATTCACCAATTAATGTTTGGCAAAAAAATATCAGCTAAGATCAAGTTTTGTAAGATGTTCCCTGTTAGAGGCCAGCCGTCAGCCTCCTGTCAATGATGAACAGCACCTGAACACATTTATTCAGTAATGACAGCTTGCAAGGTGCTAGAGAACCCCCCCCTATTGTGTGGAAAACTCAAGCATAGAGGTCTTCTCTACCATTTTCCCAGGATGACCATCCTTCCTCCCAAAGACAAGCTGAAGATTGTGCTTGACAAGGTGAAGGAGTTCCACCAGAGCTTCACGCAGCACTACTCCTAGTGCCCCCCTCCCACCCTTGGTTCCTTGGCAACAAGAATCCTCTTGTTGAGCCAAGTTGCAGTCATCACCAGGTGCCTTTCCGTAGCTCTCACTGTGGCTGTGGCTCAGGGTATTACATTCTGCGTACATCACCAACCATGCTTCCTGGAGTGGAATAGCAGCAGGGTTTAGTGGTACTGTATGTTACCTGTGGGTCTCTGTAGGCATGGCAATTACGAAGCAGTCAATGGACAATGGATTTAACAGGGGATGAGCTGCTTGCTAAGGGCTATTGTACAGTTTTGTGCCTCAGGTGGACAATCTGCAGTCACGCACAGAAATTCACTCCTTTTGAAACGGAAAGCTGTACAGGCACTTGTTTTGCGTAACAGTTTTCATATTGACAGTATATTTTATATTTTAAAAGGTAGACTGGATTTCTTTTAATGAACGTATTAGACAATATTAGTATGTTTTAATCTCTATTTGTTCCTGTCCGGAAGGATGGAGATGTTTGTGAACTTCAGAATGTTGCAGTTTTTTTAAAATGAAAGATTATCTTACAAGTAACTAGAAATAAAATTGAGATTTTTGTTTCTCCCCTGTTACCATTCTTATTCGGTTGTATTTCACCCCCTTCACCAGTACCCAATTAGTGTTACACCTGTAACACCTACCAGGAGTGGCTTGTATTTCCAGCCAATGATGTGATCTATGGCTCTGGTGAAGCAGCAAAAATATAGGAATTTAATTGGTCCAACACAGATCTGCTGTGCCAGTTTTTGCTAAGGAGACAGGGAGGCACATTATACCTTTTTGTTGTCTGTCCATTTTCTGAAACTGCATCCCAGGATGGGACACCAACCCATCGCAGGGCACACTCATACCTACAGGCAATTTGGCAACTCCAGTTAGTCTCGGCGTATTTTTGGACTGTGAGGAAAACCAGAGTACCTAGAGGAAACCCCACGATGACACGGAGAGAGCATGCAAACTCCACACACGTGGAACCCTGGAGGAGATTCAAACCCAGGTCCTGGAGGCGTGAGGCGACAGTGCTAACCACTGTGTCACCATGCTGCCCCTCATTTTGTTATAAATTAAATTAATTTGCAACCGCTTGAATGAATTTTACACATAACAGTTCAGAAAAGGCACTTTTACAAGTAATTTGTACAAGGTAAGATTATAACAAAATCGTCTGAAGTTGGACATTTACAGTAGGTCAAAGACACAAAGGCATTGAATTTACAAATATTTTTCAGCAACAGACCCAACAATATATTGATGATATAACAAATATTGAATCTAAATTTCCAAGTCATTGATAGTTTGTTGTAGTACACTACTGGCTTAATTGACTAGGTCAGCAATTCTCAACCTATGGGTCGCGACAAGTTCTGAAAGGGTCATGAGGCAGAGTTGGAAATGTTAGCATTTTAAAACCAGCAAGCTCCTATGCTGAGCCACAATCAGATTTCCCAGCCCCAGTCCTAGAATTAACCTATATAAACGAGTCTTAGGTCTGCAAATGCTTAGCGCAAAACTAGTGAGAACTCAACCAATCCAAGAAGCTGAAACACAGATGCTTAATTTAAAATTCACTGGCACATCCAATCAGATTTATGCGATAGTTATTGACTGGTGTGAAATGCAGAGTGCACTGCATGCTTGATCATAGCCGTAATTTAAACCTATACTTCATATAGGGTCATGACTGAGCTGGCATGGTAAAAATTGGGTCGCGGTGCAAAAAAGGTTGACAACCACTGGTCTAGCTAACCATGAAGTTATAGTCATTGAGTAAGATGAGTGCCAACATGAGCTCCACTAGGGGGCAGCAATGAACAGGAGGGGGTTATAGGAGGTACATTGGGATTTGTCAGTTATCCACATACCCCATCTTGCTCTCCATGAGAAATGCAATTTTTGGGTCAGAGCACAGGATTGGCTAGCATGCAGTGCCCCCAGAACAGCTGGGATTGAGGGCCTTAGTCAAGAGCCCAGTGGAATTATGATTACGCTGCCAGCCACAGGATACAATCCCAAAATCTTCTGGTCAGGGCACCATGTTGGCCTAAAGACTGATTCATGTTGCCACAGAAAACAATCAAGGACTATGAATTATGAATAGTATCACAGAGGTAATCTCACTAAAACTGGCCCAAGCAAGACACTTTCTGTAAAATACAAACAAAAAATCTCCCTTATAATGATACAAAATAGTGGTGCAAACCCTTCCCAATTTAAATTTTAAACCTGCTGGCTTGTCCCAGTTCCTTGATTGGAGAAATCTTGTTTTTCACATTTCTTATTGGTCAGTGTCACCAGCATTTACCACAAGGCGTATGGGGGTCTGAGATGCAGTCCAGGATTTGTGACCTGGCATTTTGGAGGGAGAGTAACAGAAGACCATAAAAAAAAATGGCTAGTAGTACAGAGCAAATTTACAGTTTTATTGTCATGTGTTCTAAGGAACACTGAAACTCTCGTGGCTTGGGGACAGGTAGATAGAGGGAAAAAAGGATCAACAACATTGGAAATAAAGGACAATATAGTAGTGTAGTAAGAAGTATAGACAGTGTAGTAAAAGACAATTCAAGACAAAATATAGTGCACCCCAAGGTGCTTGTCAAAGGTGAATGGCAATTCATTTTAAAAAGAAATAGAGAGAGAAAAGCATGCTGAGAACACAAACTTACTGCAGCACAACTTTGCAGCTGTATTTCAGCAATGGATCCAGGACATTCTGAAGGTTCTGCAAGGAGTCATTTTCACAGCTTGTCCTGTAAGAGAAGGAAAGCATATCAGTCAAATTACTTTCTGGAATGCTAGCCTTCACCCTACTTGAGCTGGGCGTGGGCCATTGAAAGAGAGACATGCTTAGCCATTGTGGATTAGGAGAAAAGAGGGATGTTTGACTCATGATACAAATGTGGATGATGTGAGAGAAAAATTAACTAGAGAGATATTTTTGTATTTGGAATATATTTTTATATTAATACAATGGTAACTTTAGTATTATAAACATGTGCTTGAACTTTTTGCTTGTTAGATTTTGCAGAAATGCAGACTGGAGAACAGGTGTGAGGGTGGAGCGCGCTTATCAGAAAGGGCAGGAAAATCACAAAGTCGTGCAAAGTGCAGACGCTTCAGGCCTGCAGCTTACAGATTATATGAAGCATATACATGCTTGCAAGATGCGTGCCCTATCCTAACCAGTTTGATCTGGTTCTGAGGAGGGGGCACAAACTGTCTGTGTACCCATATAAAAGTTACGTTGACCAGAAAGTTCTTTGAGCATTACCATGGAGATATCGAAGTGGTTGTTCCCCGAGCTCAGCAATAAAACGACGTCATACTCTAAAGCGCCGACTAAGTGTCATAAATTTCTACGACAATGATCACAAGAGTAGTTCTGAGAGGAGGTTGTTCATGAATTCCAGGGATTGGTGCAAGCCAGTGTTTCTCAACCCAGTCCTTGGCGCCCTGGGACAGTCCACGTTTTGGTTCCCATCTAGCTCCCGGCACACCTGTACCTGGTATTTGGTGTTCTTGATTGTCAGGTGCGCTCAGAGCTGGGAGTGAGTGATGGTGTGGAGCTTACACATTCTTTTGGGTGACCAGGACCACAGTCAGACCGCTCACCCTGGGGTAGTTTAACCTTCCCACTTCGATGCTACCAAAAAAACTGCCAGAAGAAAAAAAAAAAAATACATAAGTGTTATTCCATTATCGTTAGTGTTGTTTTGAATTACATACCTGTTACAGTAACCTGCTAGGACATTTTTGCACACAGGTTTTTGCCACTTTTCCATTTATTTCATAAACTGCAGATATTTTACTCTTAAGCACTGGAAAATTGAGTGAACAAGTATAAATGGAATTATAAGTGAAATAAAACAAATTTCCTTTATAACATAGAGGGAGTATGTAACAGTGCCTGTGTGGTTGATGCCACAGTCAAATTCTAGATCGTCCTTTAACTTTAAATACACGAGTTGTTTCATCTCATGAAACTGAGCAGTATTTAATGTCCCTTGTAGAAAGATTGTCTGGAATTTCCTCTGCTGTTATAACTGCTAGAGGACGTTACTTTGATTAATCAAAGATGACATTTTCTTGCTAATAAAGGTACTCAAATGGTGAACATGCTATAAATTTTGTTAGCAAAGAATATTGAGTGTATTTTAGTAAATGTTGAGTAACATGCAAATGTAGAAAATCTCAGTGTGCAAAAACCTTTGATTGGTAGTGTAGTTATAGCTAGAAAACATATTAACAATTGCCTTGGAACTCCATTAACAATAGTGTAGTGTGTAGTTAGCAGTGTAGTGTAGTTAACAGTAGCAGTAGTGTATTGTGGTTCAGTAGATAACACTATAGACTTGAATCTCCATGGTTCGGCGTTTGATTCCCAAACCCAGTTCTGTGTGTGCTGAGTTTGCATGTTCTTCTGGTACACTCTGGTTTCCTCCCACAATTAAAACACATGCAAATGGGTGATTTGGTAGCTCTGAATAGTTTAGGGAGTGTTTATACCCCGAAATGGGATCCTGTTTGGGGTGTCCCCTGCCTTGTGCCTCCTGCGATAGGCTCCAGGCTCACTGCCAGCCTGTACTGGATAAGTGCTTTTTGGAGGTGAATGGCTACTGTTCAATAGTAACAGTAATGGACACACTAGGATGTGATCATAAGGGTTCCAGGCCTGGGATGCAGGTACTTAGTGTGGCTGAAAACATTTGAGCGACGTTTAGCTGGAGAGGACAGGTTTCAAAAGGCCGGCTTGCGTCAGCTTTCTGTGATTCCCTTGGCAGTAGCAGAGCAAGGAACAAGAATGGTGTGTTCCTGATTTCTCTCTCACACACAGTGCCTTTTGTGAGAATTTTGTCTATTAAACCCTCAGTTGGAGACAGTGCAGGTCCATAGGGGTTGAAGTAGAGTAGATGGTGGGGTACCGACCTGCTGGGGCTGAACGGGGTGGCAATGGAGCCGTTCAGCATGACTGTGGCTGCTCCGCAGGTGTGCTCTGCAAACTGAAAGGGGGGGGGGCCTTCACTCCGTTGGAAATGGCCAAAGCAGATGCCAAGCAGGCTGACAGAGAAGCTGCTGTCAAACAAATGTGCCGCGACAAAAAGTGATTTATTCGCGCAAACCTTCGGAATAATTAAGCGTAGCTATAAAGAGCAACATAGCACATCCAAGCAAAACGTAATGCATTTTGGTCAAAGTTGCGTCTGGCATGCTGCACTGTTAGTGCAAGACTGGACCGATCAGTATATCACCGTGGCAACTGGGCACAAAGCCCTTTTGATGAACTCGATTCCAGTGCAGGTTCAGTACAAAGAGAGACTTCTATTTAAACCGTAACAATTCCCGTGCTGACTGGCAGAGGGCCCCCCCATTCAGCAGGATGCACGCTAGGCCCAAATTTTATTAACCATCTATGCTTCGGCTTACATGTGATGCAAATCTCCCTGTATTATGAAAGTCCCTTTTTAAAAGTGCTTAGCACACAAACCACCTTCCATAGCACCTAGTTATGCTGCAACAGTCCAGAAGCTGGGAACGTTTGCTGCCAAGCGCTTAATCCGAGTGCTGAAAATGCTTGACGGACAGCTATCTATCAGTGGATGTCACGCTTCCGGTGACCTTTGACTCAATGACTTTGACTCTGTGGTCCGAAGACTCACTCATTTGAGCATTGTGTGTGTCAGAAATGTGGTTTTCCTGTTTACCACACAGATGGCAGATAATAGAGTGGAAATCAACATACACATAATAAGTCTTTCTGTATTGTGTTAAGTGAGAATATGCAAATCTAATCTTATAAAGTATATATGCAAAATGAAATACATAGTGTTATGATCTGTAATAAAAATGCAGAATGTTTGTTGTCTTGACATGTCATACCATACAATATGTATAAACATATAAGGGAGATGCTTACTTTAATAAAAAACTTCTAATATACTCAAATGTGACTTGACTCCTACTCATCATCTCTTTTGATCTTAATGTGATATATTTGGGATATACAGTGATCCCCCGCTATATCACGGTTCAGCTATCGCGCCCCCGCTATATCACGGTTCAGCTATCGCGCCCCCGCTATATCACGGTTCAGCTATCGCGCCCCCGCTATATCACAGTTCAGCTATCGCGCCCCCGCTATATCACGGATTTTTCCCCGACGCAACACAGTTCTCTGCGATGTGTGTATATATATATACATATACATTACATCTTATTATTATGTTACTCATATCCTTAGCCCGTCATCCACATATCATATGTGTTTACAAAGTGTGTTTTAACAAGTTTACATGTGTTTAAAGCATGTGGGAGGGGTATTTTAAGGCTTAAACTATATTAAAAAAATGTTTATTTATATTCTTTCTATATTGCATATTTACACCTATCGCTGATTGGTCTGAAAGGTAACTTCCGTAAGAAATGCCCATAACTTAGAAATACATGAACAGTACAGTACAACGTACATGCACATGTGTACACATACAAACTACCTGATATTTATGAGGTGCAAGGCTTATAATAGGATGTTATTTCAGTCTGAACTGGCGAATCATCCCATTTTATTCCTGCAGTGGTCATCCAGTTTTTAACCAGCATCAAGTGAGCTGGATGATTTTTTCTTTACTCTTCCAAATATCGCCTACCATAGACTTAGCCTCTCCAAAATGTCTGCAACAACTCTGTGTGATTGTCTTTTTAATATCTCTGTAATGATATCGAGCTTCTTTTGGAGGGACATTACAATATGCTTATTTTTGAAGCCATGGATTTTGCAGTTTTACACGCCGCTGTAAGTTCAGCTACGCCCACAGCCTCGTCTTCTAGCTCGCTCTCCATTTGACGTTCGCTCCGCCTCCACGTGCAGACTCCGCCCATAACTCTCAGCTGCTGGTTGTGTAAAATTAATTTGCGCATGCGCATGCCTAGAGCTGCCCGGTAGAGGGAAGTGCCCGTATATTGGAGGTCCGGATAAGGGAGGTTTGACCTTACATCCACATAAGGCAACAGCATAAACCGAGGGCATTTCAAACACCACTAGTGGAGAACACATTCCCAGCATTCCACACTTCACTGGTCCTTACTATATTCATGGGTATTGTGCAGATATGGGATGAAGTCTAGGCAGGTGTGGAGTGAAGTAGTAAAATAACGAGTTTGAACCCCCCAGAATTTTTTGCTATCTTTCAGGCAAGTACGGAATAACAAGTCTGAACCCCATCTTGAAATTTGCTTCAGACCCTGGTGGGTGAAATCTACATATCTATGCTCCCCCCCTTCTTGTTTATACAGACTGAATTTTATTGTTGTATTTCTGGAAAAGTGCAAATTCTGCTTAATTTGGCTTTTTTTAAGTGCAAACTATTGAAGCAGTGTAGTGACAAATGTCACAGAAAATTGAAGTTAAAGTTGTTTTTTCGCTTAACAAAAGTTACTGAAGAAATTAATGTTAATGAGTTTGATTTTATCAAAATAAAGTTACACCTAGGCTTTTCTTTCATTGTTCTGTTGAGGTGGGGTGTGAAATTATTTCTTCCTGCCAAGTGGGGAATGATAGAAAAAGTTTGAGAACCACTGATGTAGGATAAGCTGTGGAGGGCGTGGCCAAAGAATATTATCAATACATGTGGTCTAACCATTGGAGATCCATTGTGCAACTGGTTTAAAAGCAATCCTAATGCAGCAACAGGGCTATTGTTTACACCACGGTCCTGGTAGCTTACCAAGCCAGAGGACCGGTTCCAGAATGACCGAACTGGATTCATCGTGCATTCTGTCCAGCCAGGACACCCAGAGGTAAAGGTTTCTGAAGATGAAACAAACACAGGACACAGAGACACTCACAAACATATATTTTCCCTTCCTAGAGCATTACGCCATCAAAGCACATGCCTCGAAAATCAAGAACACAAGCACATGGAAATAGCCAAAGTATTCAGAAAGGCCACGAAAAGCTGCTGAGGACAGGAAACACTTATAAGCAGGGAGGTCCCAGCGCAGAAGACTTTGCTGCAGCATAACAGTTAATGAATGGATGGATGCAGTGATAGTGGTCTGTACCGTTACTGTTGTTCTTCCCACACCAGGTCAGCCCATCCATGACATATCCCAGCAGGGTGTCCTCCAGCGTCTCCAAGCACTTCTTCTCTTGAGTGTACTTATGACTGATTTCTTTTGTTTTGCTCCAGAAGAGAGTCTGAACAACATAACAGCACTTAGACATATACAACCCCTGGTAAAATATATGGAATCACTACTCTTGGGGGATGTTCAGTCAATTGTTTTCCTTTGTAGTCCAAAAAACAAATCACAGATACGACACAAAACCATTTTACCTAAACAGCTGAACATTCTGGATTGTAAAACATACCTCCAAAAAATAAAATGACATTGATGCAATTAATGGTGTCTTTTTTTTCTGATGAAGCAGAGGAAAAAAATATAGAATCACCCTGTAATTTGCATTTCTGAAACAAATACCTGCACAGGTCTAATTATGAAAATTAGTCTGCAGTTAAAAGAGAGTACTTGCAGACCTTAACGAGCTGTTGCACCTGACTGATTGACAAGAAACATAGCCCCAACAGGAGAGCTGTCAGCTGAAACAATGGAAAGGATTATAAAACTCCTTCAAAAAGGAAAATCAACATGGAGTGCGGCAAAAGACGTTGGTTGTTCCCAGTCAGCCGTGTCTAAAATTTGGAGGAAGTACAAACAAAATGGGACGGTTGTAAACGGGAAACATACAGGTAGACCAAGGAAGTCATCAAAACGTCAGGACAGAAAACTCAAAGCAATATGCCTTGAAAATAGAAAATGCACAACAAAACAGATGAGACAAATGGGCAGAAACAGGAGCCAATGTTTGTGACCGAACTGTAATAAATCGGCTGAGGGAAATGGGATTTAGGTACAGGAAAGCCAGACGTAAACCATCATTAACACCTAAACAGAAGAAAACAAGGTTACAGTGGGCTAAAGAGAAGCAGGCGTGGACTGCGGATGATTGGATGGAAGTGGTATTCAGTGATGAATCCCGAATCTGCATCGGCCAAGGAGATGATGCTGGGATGTTTGTTTGGTGCCATCCCAATGAAACAAGATGGCTGCCTGAAGAAAACAAGCAAATTTCAGTCATTGATGATATGGGGTCGCATGTCAGGTAAAGGACCAGGGCAGATGGCAGTCATTACCTCCACAGTAAATGCACAGGTGTACATTGAAATTTTAGACAATTTTCTCATTCCATCAATCGATAGTAAGTTTGGTGATGATGAAGTCATTTTTCAGGATGATAATGCATCTTGCCACCGAGCAAAGAGCGTTAAAACTTTTCTTAAAGAAAGGCATATCAACTCAATGACATGGCGAGCAAACGGATCTCAATCCAATTGGAAAATTTATGGTGGACATTGAAAAAAATGGTACATGACAAGGCTCCACCCTGCAAAGCTGATCTGTCAACTGCTATACGAGAATGTTGGAACCTGATTGATGTAGAATATTGTTTTTCATTAGTGAAGTCCATGCCTCAAAGAATTCAAGCTGTCATAAAAACCAGAGGAGGTGCAACAAACTACTACTACAAATTCTGTTTTGTTTTCTTTTTGTTGATTCCATAATTTTTTCCTCTACTTCATCTGAAAGAAAGACATGCCATTAATTGCAACAATGTCATTTTATTTTTTGGAGGTATGTTTTACAAGCCAGAATGTTCAGCTGTTAGGTAAAATAGCTTTGTGTCATATCTGTGATTTGTTTTTTGGACTACAAAGTAAAACAACTGACTGAACATCCTCCAAGAGTAGTGATTCCATATTTTTGCCAGGCGTTGTATGTGTCGCAAAAATTATGTGGAAAACAGCTTCTCGAACATCTCATTCCAAAACCAAGGGTACAAATATGAACTTGGTGACACTTCGTTCCTGTAATATTGATGTTGGAATATTGCTCATGGGATTTGTTGGGGTTGGGTGTTGATGATGAGTTATCAGGTCCCTTTCTGTGAGCTTGTGCGGCCAACCGCTTCAAAAATTAACTTGCCGCCAGACCTTTGCACTTCACAATCACCTCATTTGTAGTTGAACAGGGCAGCTCTAGCAGGGCAGAAATTTGGTAAACTAAGACGGTGCCAAGCGGAAGTTACTTTGTTTACTCACATTTAGTGATGACATGCGCGCTCCCGTTTCTCGGAGATCCGAGAAATATCTCGGAGCAGCACAGAGGATCCCGAGTTCAGAATCCAAGATGGCTGCGCCCATTATCAACAGAAGTTGTAGTTTCATATGTTTACTTCTCATTTGTGGCTCATTAAATTGGTCGCACACATTATACCGTGTATACGCACCAAGTGTTTCGACAGTAGGCCTACTGGTTATGGCCAATTTAAAGAGACATATATAAAACATAAGTTTTAATAAACAGTACAAAATTACAGTTCTATCTTCTGTTGATAAGGCGCGCAGCCATCCTGAAGTCTGAGCCCGTGGTTTCACCGATTCCTCCGAGTTCTCAAATTCGACTTCAGGGGGCGTTCTAGTTGAAATTTGCGACTAGGAACGAGTTACGAGTTCAAATGGAACCAAGTTCCAGGGAACTTTGCGCTAAAGTATCATATCCAGTAGTTAACAACAACAACAACAACAACAACAACAACAATAATAATAATAAATGACGTAATATGTGAGATTAGATTAAAAGAATATTGCGATTTAACGCAAACTATATTTTGCTAAACAGACCTAAACCAATATCCAAAACTGAAAACAATACAATACCCTGTTGCAGGCGGGATATTTGTTAATGGCCTGTAACAGTTGGTCGTAAGCCTCCGGTTGCACAGCGCACGGGTCCTGACCCACAAAAGCTTTTGTGAACGTCGTCCACAGGGTGTTGCAGATGCTCTCACTGAAAGAAGGAGAGTGTACTTCAAAGCGGTTCCTCTTTCAAAACGGGGGAGGCGTGAGCAAGCTGTTGCATTATGCAGGAAGAAATGTAAACTCAATTTTTTCTAAAGCTACCCCTCCGAAATCGAAATTGATTTCACAAATCTTCGCGAAAACACGGCGGTTCTCCTAAAACATAACCATTCCGTGTAAAAAAAAGCGCAGCAACAGCAGGGGCAGCCGAAGAAGGAGGGGTAAAATTTGTCGGCGCGGTCTGGGGGATTCTTGGAGAAATGTTGCGAATTTTGCATGATCGCCTGTTATCAAAAGAGGCACCCTGACATGATATGCCCGGGGGCGTATGCCCCTCTGCCCCCGCCGCTACTGACTTCCCCGTAACGTGCGTTTGCCGTGGGAAATGTGTCACGCTGCAGTTAATTTAGCAGACAATTAACTTTTCCTTGTGTTAATATTTGCATAAAACTTAGATAACGCACGTCTGATGATATGCAACCTCTTTCCCCAACTGTGTCGTCGTGACCGGAAAGTTAAACGTTTAAGTTCAAAAGTCCGTACAGTGTGGTCACTGCATTCGTGGTATCTGGTTAAATTCACTAGTCTCAGAAATAAGTAAACGGAAAGAACTCTTTTCAGTTTGAACAACATTGACATTATTGTTACCTGCTTCTCAAGAATTACCACCAGAGAACTGAATAAGAGGTAAAATTGGTTTTCTTTTTTTTTCTTTATTGCGTTTACATGGTTTCAACAATGCTACAAATTATCCATAATTATAAATGTAAATATCTATCTTGCGTGGTCAATTTATAACAATCACGTACCTTAATACAACTTAGTCATACTTACAAACATTTGAGAGTACTTCACAAAGTGTTTTAAAAATAATTCGACACATACAAAACTTCCAAACTTTCCGGACTTACCTTGAATCTTGATCGTTATTTTTTAAGTAAGTTTCGCATCGGGAAATAATGGAGGTTTTTAAAGCTTCGCTTGATGAGGCTCCATTCCTACTACTAAATATAATGCCCAAGCAAACAGCGAGGATTATTAGCAGAAGGAGTATCGTGCAGACAGCCGCGATGAGGCGATTTCGCCTTCTCTTCCGAGTATCCATACTCTTGGTCTTAATACTTAATGAAATGAACGAGGGGGTAGCGAGGCTGCGGTGCGACGAGAAAGCTGGGCTTTCGATGCAGTGGGTGGCATCTTAAGGAAGGCTGGCTTATGAAAATATATCTTTCAGATTAGGAGGCTTATAAGTATGGGCTAAATGGCTGACACCGGTTTAGTTATATTCTATGAAACTAGCTTTTGTTTCTTTTTACAGCATTTAACATGCATGTGGCAAATTGGTTACAGTAATTAAACTCCTTAATACTTTAAAAGAAATTAAATAACGTGGAGTTGCAGGATTGTTTACTGGCAGACAGCTTTTCCAATCATGACGATACAATTAGGATAAATTAACTTAAATGATAACGTGTAGTCTATGAAACCGACATAATACACATATTTCACAACACCCAATAAGTGCAATGTCACTTAAGTACACATTTGCGCTCTTAGGAGAAATTGTCATGCGTATCGTAACGGTTCCATGCATGTCTGGTTATAAATCAAACTTCACGAGAAACCCACGCCTTAACAGTTTCAACGTAGCGTTACAAATCACATACTAGCATGCACACAATTAAACAATGCATACACTCAAGCAAGCACGCAAAGGTTTATTAAAGGAACTGAACCAAACAAGAAACAGGATCGTTGGAAAGCAAAGGGGGGAGGATGGGGAACAGCAGACTGGACAATACGATTTCAGTGATGGAACTGGGGATCACAAGACAGGGAAGCACTTATTATACCAAACTAACAAGAGAGCACAACAAGAAGCAGCTGGGGTGAATCACATGACAACAGGAACAAGAGGTAAGGCTAATGAGGGACAGGTGTGGCTGGTTAAAGCCACACCAGGAGGGTGGCAGGGGGAACAAGCAGGGTAGGATATGACAGTACCCCCCCGAACATGAACGAAGGACAAACTGGGGAGAGGACCAAGGGGCCACATAATGGGGTGGACAGATGAGGACATGGACTGGACACAAGACAGGACTGGAACAAACAAAACCCCAATACAGGAGTAGTGCAGAGCTTGGCATTATGGGTACAGAGATCGAGATAGATACTAGAAGACCAGAGCACAAGACCCAACACAGGACACCACTAAGAGCACAGAACAAACCAAACACCACTGAGAAGAACCAGAGCAGACAAATCAGGAGGGCAGGGACACAAGCAAGACCTATGAAGGATGTATGGACAGAACAAGACAAACACTAACCGGAGGACACCACAGGATAGGAGATGGGGCATGAGACAACTATAGGAAACAAACACTGGCAACACTAGGGACCACAAAAACAGACAACTGAACAGGAATAGGGGGACAAATGCATGGATAACCAGGGCAGGGACAGACAAGGGCAAGGACCACAAGCCAGGGAGAAACAAAGGCAGGACAGAGCACGGGGGGGGAGCAGAACAGGTGGGAACAGAGAAAGGCGGGGGGGTCCTGAGGGCCCCAGGATGCAGGGCAATGCTCCAAGGATGTGGGTTCTCCCCACATGGCAAGCAGCATCAAATATACCCCAGAAAGGTATGGCAGTCTGCAGCCAGGGAACCTTCAGGGGCTTTTGGAGTTGCATCATTCTGCCGCAGGCAGGCAGGACTTATTAAAGGAACTGAATCAAAGGAGGAGGCTAGGGAACAGCAGACTGGACAGCATAACATCAATGACAGAACTAGGAATCACAAGCCAGGGGATCACCTATATACCAGACTAACAAGGAAGCAAAATGACAGGTAGCTGGTGTGAATCACAGGAGGGCGGGAACCAGAAATAAGGCTAACAAGGGACAGGTATGGCTGGTTAAAGCCACACCAGGGAGGAGACAGGAGGATCAGGCAGGGTAGGACATGACACTGCTCTTATTAAGCATTAAGACTTTAGTTTGTACCAGAAACATTATTATATCAGCTTTCACAGTTTACTGGTAACAAGAAAAATATCGACATATGGGGTAGAAGACATGTGGTATGTGCATGCAGGCCCAGAGTGGCTAATCAGGAGGACTGGGACAATTGCCGGTGGGCCGGTCTGATGTTTGGACCGCAAGGGCCGGTGTTCTCTTTTTTTTTGGCCGGTGTTCAGTCATGGCACTAGGTTGATCACGTACGCTGCTACCGCTGTCCCTCCGCCTCCACTGGCAGCTCTCTTTTTTTTGTTGCAGACACACCCTGACATAACACGTCAGTGCAATCGGTCAGTGGTGTTTGGAAGATGGAAATTAGAAAGAGCAAGGGTGGCGCGGAGAAGGCTAGAATTAAAAAGTGGAAAGCTCTGGAAACAGACACAGCTAAATGTGCAAAAATTGCCAATTTTTTCACTAAAACGAGCTTGCGGTTTGTAACGTCAAATGAGGATGATGAAACGGGTAACTGTGTATATATAAGTAAGGTAAGGCAAGATGTCGAACTTTGCCTGCAAACCACCATTCAAGTTAATTAATTATCAAGTCAATGAACTGTGTGGCACTGTGGCATATAACATAAAGTTATACAGTCATTGACAAAAGTCTTGTCACATAAGGACATAGTAACTTAAAAAGGCATATAACTTTATTTCTAATCAA
>JAODKC010000001.1:20927783-20939144 GCA_026777985.1 Mormyrops attenuatus
AACTGACCTGAATTGATCAGAAGGCTTTGTAAAAAGGGGAGATTTGTGCTGAGAATTATGACCATTTTTAAAATGTGGTTTAATGTCAGAAGCAGAGCCAAGAGCCAGTAGTGATGAGGGGTTTGCTCCTGTCAGTATGAAAGAACAGGTGAGCTGTTGTAACGGAGTGTGTGAACAAGCAAGCATTAGTTCCAATATAACCACTTTCTATGCCCAAACGATAGTAGTGATAGTAGTAAATACACAAAGCCCACAATTGAATGGGAATAGGATGTTGGTAATGTAATATTGTTGAAAATCAATCATGATGTTGGAGATGTTGGAGTGCCTCATGTTGAAATAAATCTACATTGGGGAGCAACCCTTACTTGCACTGAATTGGAAATATGTTACAAAAATACACTGAATTACAAGGCTTTACAGAACAGTGCGCTATTGTAGACTTAACATGTAAGGTTACATAATAATTACATGATTTTAATAATAATAGGTCGTGATCTAAAGTGGGCCGGGCTGAGGCATGAAACTCTAGGGCTGAAAAGGAGTCCCACTCCGGCCCTGGTGGCACCAAATCTGCTTCATAAGCATGTATCCACGTGGTAAAATACCCCCCCCCCCCCCGAAAATTACTTGCTGTCAATCAAGCATGTAGGCAGGTAGCAAATGTACGAGTTATAACCCACCTTGAAACATATTCGTAGGGTTGCAGGACCACTCCCTGAAATGTATAATTGGCATGGTGTGGAAGTCAGAGAGACAAAAACAGTGAGGATGGCAGGCGCCGAGATTGTTTACTGACTGACAACTTTTCCAAATCCCTTAGTCATTGGCTTAGAGAAATGTAACCGCTGGGAGTCAGTGTCAGCCATATGCAGCCCACACACACAAGAATTTCCGACTGCATTCACTGGCTGACCTGGAGGATGGGTCAGAGCTCCTGCCACTCATTCTAACTTTACTCTAACAATGCTCACATTCTACTTAACACATTGTGCACATGTGTATGTCCGGACCAGGTTTTTCTTCATTGACTGATCTAGATAAAAAACATAGCTAAAAACTGAACACATTTTACAGTGGTCTCCAGAATCATTGGGACCCTTGACTGGAAATGCACTAAAATATTATATATTTACACTGTATAGAGATACAGCCAAAACGTTTGAAATATCACAGTTTATTAATGTTCCATGCATCCCACATCGATGATGTGATGACAAAAAAAGGTTCATTTGAATTTTGAAACTGATTTTGCAACATTTCAGTGCATTTCCAGTGGGGGATGTCAGTACTTCTGGAGTTCACTGTATTTGTATAAAAAGGGCAGACGGGGAGTTTGGCTTTGTGTTATTCTTAATCATTTGTGTTGTGTTATTATTAATCTTAATCTTTTGTTGTTCCTACAGTAAGCGTGTGCTCCAGTTTCATTTACTCACTCTTTGCTTTAATA
Organism: Mormyrops attenuatus; assembly: GCA_026777985.1. Lineage (NCBI taxonomy): Eukaryota > Metazoa > Chordata > Actinopteri > Osteoglossiformes > Mormyridae > Mormyrops > Mormyrops attenuatus. The sequence continues at coordinate 20,929,234 of JAODKC010000001.1, forward strand.
AAGCCATGAGGCAAACTATTTCCCACTAAGAATTCTCCATAAATTCAAAGTTTTATTTTTGTATTTTTACATTTTCTGCTAAATTCTTTGAACTGAAAAGTTAGAACCACAGCCATAAAAAACAACCTGCGAATCAAAAATGATACTGATATGAATATTTGGTTACTGTTCTTTTGGAAACAATAGGGTATTAAATGAAATAAAGTCTTATAGTATGACATCGAACAATAATCCAGTAAGGTGTCTGATGACAATTAGGATACGATTTGTGTCCGAAGGCACCACCGTTGAACCTGAAGTGACAGCAGCCAAGCAGTAATTAACAACCAGAAACTACCTTGGAACAGATGAAGTAGAAGATATGAAGAAAAGATGAGAAAATGTTGCATGACATGTAGAGCTTGGTTTGAACTGCATTTGAACTGTTTGAATGTCTCATGCAGTGCAATAATGTGCATAATTCTAAAGCCCTTTATTGTGCTTATATTCGTCCATATATTCGTTACGGCAGCGGAAATGCAGAAAGCCAATCTGACAGCCAATAAGACATTTTTCAACACCAAAAACAACACCTGAAGAATGCAGCATACTTCCACAAGCACGCAGAAGTGGATGACAGGATAATCCAAGTGCAAACAGCCACAGACACAAGGGATTAAGTCCGCAGTTGTACTTTAGTTTTTCAGCAGTATTCACAGAGGGATTGCTCATATATTCAGAAAATAAAATATTAATTACTCTTAATTCTATAATTATATTATTAGAGGGAATATAAAGTGCAGAAATATGATATATGGAACTTTTATTAATAAAGATTATACAGCAGACAACTGTCCAGCGTGGTATATCATAAAACATATGTATGCAGTAGTTAATAGCATAAGTTAAACATCAGGGATAACCTGAAACTTCCTTATAAAATGCATTTCAGGGGATTCAATGTACAAACACACAATGTATCAATGTACAAACACACAATGTATCAATGTACAAATACACCTGTGATGTCATTTGGTAGATCGTGAAACAGGCGACCAAAAGAAATTACAAAGAAGACATTATAAACATGCAGTTTGTTTATAAAAACAGTGTAATGAATTTTGCTCCCTGGAAATTATTGGAGCTGTGTTTTTACTGCGTCAAATAAACTCAGACTTAATATTTACACAACAACTATAGACTTAATATTTACACAACTTCAGACTTAATATTTACATACCTTAAGGTCACACCAAGGCATTTTGAAATCACACACATGGATATTGTCCTAGTAAAAACTGTACTGCTTCCAAGTCTCTAATCTAATCAATGCCCTCTGACATAGTACTTCAGGAATTTGCTAAACAGCCTGTAAGAATGAGTCTTCTATGACACAGATAATTAAAAACCATTCATAATAAAAAACAATGATACTTTTATTGATCCCGATGGGAAAATTCTCTTTTCACCTCTTCCTTCTTGCTGTCCATAAAGAGCAGCCACCCACTGCAGCACCCAGCAAGCTGGAGGGCCTTGCTGAAGGGCCCACACACATACCACATCCAGGTTTGAACTGGCAACCTTCAGATCACAGGCACAGAGGCTTAGCCCACTGAGCCACACCCTACTATAGTTACAGTTCATACAGGATCTATCCCCACTCCGAGCCCTATGCAGCCTAGAACAGGCTTCATGGCCCTTAGCTCTAGATAAGATGTTAGTAGAAGCGGTTCCTTCCTTTCTCCAAGCTTCCAGTGATATAACTGATAATACAGCATCTTAATGGCTATGTCCTCTGTTCCAGCAGAGGGCGCCCAGCATTCTATAGCAGGTTGTTGTGGAATATCTGGCATGACAGCTGTCTTGGGTTCTGAATGCACTGAAGAATCATCAGTGTCCTGTAGGCACATTTATAGAAGGCATCCTGCACATCCTGTCTCATTCCTGTTTGCTGCAGTACTTTACACTGTATAGGAACTACTGAACTGCAGTGTTACATGTAACTAAAAATGTACATTTAAAAGATCTATGAAAATTGCACAGGTATATGGGACACCATATAATCTACATATATAATCTACAGTCTAGAGCAGGGGTGGCCAATCTTATTCACAAAGGGCCAGTGTGTATGCACGATTTTGGGATAACCTTTATGTCAGCTGCTCAAACCCAGGCATGAGAACTCTTCAGTCAATCAGTCCTCTAGTTAGTAGTCTAATTAGGGAGTTGCAGCGAAAACCCGCATACACAGCGGCCCTTTCTACACACTATATGGACTAAAGTATTGGGACATGTGGTCATTACACCCACAGGAACTTTTATGACATCCCATTCTAAATCCATAGGCTGGAACAGAATAGGGCCTACCCCAAACTGTACCCCCAAAGTTGGAAGCGTAGAATTATTCCTGCATGACTCTGCCCCTGTGCACAAAGTGAGGTCCATAAAGACATGGCTGGGCGAGTTTGGCGTGGAAGAACTTGACTGGCCCGCACAGACCCCTGTGGCAGCTGTTATAGCTGCAAAGGGGGGACCAACTCCATATTGATGCCTATGGATTTAGAATGGAATGTCATAAAAGTCCTGTGGGTGTAATGGTCAGGCGTCCCAGTACTTTTGTTCATATAGTGTATATATTGATCCACATGGAGAGCTCTACTTACATATCTGTATCAGTGCAGGTCCACCGAAACCCTCTGATCTTCAGGATCTGGATGAGGTTCAGAATGGATCCTTTTGTGCAGGAGTCTCTGGCGATGGAGACACACAGAAGAAGAAACAGAGGCTGACGTAAGGAAGGACAAGTTCATAAGGGATTAACGTTCTCTGTCATGGGTTGATTGCTTTAGGGTTCACACATGGAAGTGATGAGAATTTGATAGCAGAGACTAAAGCCCTGCTGGTCACACCTACATGATTGGGCCCTCCAGGTTGGCTACCACCTTGATGTTGACATAGTTCACCATCCTAGGGTTCAGGCTGTCCAACTCCACACTCCCAAACATGCTATGAATATGGTTATAGAACCAGAATTAATACCTGTCCTTCACATTAGTATGCTGGAGCACTGGCAGACTTCAAAACAGTTAAACAACAGTTAAGTGTCCAGTTTGTTTGTCTCTGCAGTTAAATTTACATTTGTGCACTTGATTAAAAACTAATAAGAAGTTTTAATAGAGGATCCAGTGAAATACATAATCTTTGTGCAAACATACTTCAAAATGCCATGATGTTAGAACTGTTGACAGTGAAGAGATATGTGTTGGTCAAAAGGATGTATGTGATTCATGTGTTACTTCAGTAACCTGCAAACATACAGTGCACTGTATGCCAGGTGCCTCACAAGCTCTAATGAATGCTTGTGTGATAGAGACCAATGACAGCCCCCCCCCCACCTTGTCCTGTTGAAGGCGTTCTCCATGGAGCCATTCAGTATGACAGTGATGTTTCCACATGCAGAAGCTGCAAACTAAGAAGGTGGACAGAAATCATCACTGTAAAGATATGCGGACAGATCCAGTGCAGTGAAGACATTTTAGGGATGGTGGAGAAAAAACCATCGGACATGGGATGACGTTAGCCTCAGATGCAGGGTGGTGTGTTGGAGGAAAGACCTGCAGAAAGCTCATGTAGCTCCATCTCTTTGCATCTCTGTCAACGAATTTATCTTTTATCAAGTACAGTGAACGTCCAAGAAGCTAAGAGGGGAATTTGCCAGTATGAGAAACATTTATCTAGTAATTCCTGACCTCTTAATAGATGGAGAATTGCATCAGTGAATATACACATATGAGAAGAAAATACAATTACATATGAATGTATGTCAGTGATGGCGGATAGTGACTGGGAATTCGTGGTAATGGTCGGGTTATCTGGTTAATGGATTAAGAACTCAGAGAAAAAGGTTGATCATAAACGGACTACATCAGCCGAATAAGACTGGACCTGACAGAATTGATCAAGATGTCTGGGTTCTCCTTCACGGAGTGGGATCTTGGGGCATAAGTAAGGTGCAATAAAATTAGGAAAATAATACAAGAGACAAAGGGTACTTGTAGCTATAAGGAAGACTCAAAGCAACATGATTCAGGGGGACCCAAGACAATCAGCCCCAAATCTTGCATCTGAGGTACTGAACGCCAAATGTCTAAAGAAAAGAAATTTCATTCTCTCACTAGCTGGCCTCTTAGCACTAAGCATGTTCAACTATTTCCAAGTTGCATAGCAAATCATAACATTTGATAAACATTAAGCTGCTTGCTTGTGTCATTCATGCAAACATACTTCCTGTTTTTTGGGCTGTAACAGCTGTTAGGGCTGGGGAGAGGGGACATACCCCAGTCAGTTTTCAGAGAAGATTAAATGACTGTGAGATTTGCTTTGGGAGGATCCATGCGACAGGGGAATGGGAGGAATGGACAGGGAATCTACTGGGGCTTTGAGGGTTTAACAAACTAAAGGAGGGGAATGGACAAAGAGGGCAGCTGTTTTAACTTTAGGAAGGGGGCCAGGCAGGGGAAAACAATATGAATGTCTATGGATCAGGGCATATAAACACAAGGGCCTCATCTGTCTTGCTGAGTGAGAAAATAGAAGATTGTTGTATTATTAATTAGGTGGTAATGGGGCTCATCAGTGCCTCAGGATGTCCACGCATGTGACCAAATAAACATGACACCATATCACTACCTTACAGCACATAGTTTGCCGTCAGCAGTGCAGCAGGACGGCAGAGAGAAGAGACCTCAGACTTCACCGGATTAGCACTGGTTATATTGCTCTGTAACAAATTGTGGTCACATGCTCACATTCTGTGATGCTTGCTTCCACAGGGAGTACACTGGGTGGTTTGCGCAGGTTGACCACTCTGGACAGGAGTTGAAGTCGAACCCTTGCAGAAACACATAGAGAAGCAGTGTTTTGCATGTTTTTTGGCAAACAGATGTCAGGGAGAACTTTCTAGCAAATACTCAGTGGGAGGGAGAAGTGAAGTTTACATTCTTCTCTATAATGACCCTGACATCTACATGACATTGTATTTATAGCTACGCCTCTGGATAGGCGTCACCTCTGTGTTTCTCTTTCTGTCCACACCATATCAGGTCGTTGAACATATATCCAACCAGAGTGTCTTCCAGGGTGCAGAAACGGCGTGTGATGGCCGAGTAGCTTTGTACAAACTCCCGGGTCTTACTCCAGAAGAGGAGCTGGCAAGCAAGAACATGTTTCACACAAGCTGCAAGAAGAAGATGGTGCTGGTGCATTGCGGTGTGGGTGTGAACATCAATGGGACTGACTCTGTCACAGGGGAGGGCTTGGGGAGTTGCGTGGAACATGCGGCTGTAGTCCTTCACTCTGACGTTGCAAGGTGCTCTCTGGATCACCGCATTCCAGAACTCCCTCCAGATCTCCTCACAGTTATACCTGAGCAGCCCCACACACACACAAACAAACACACAAAAACATATAGACTTACAAGCTCTGAATCTGAAATAAGATAAAGACAAGATAAACTGTATTATTTATTGTCATTTAATTCATTTACTTTTTATTTCAACTTCTTATTAACTTACTATAGGGAGCTAATAGATAAACTTTCAATTCCTGCATCTTTTTTTCCTGGTTGCTGTACGATTGTACATTTCATAAATAAACTTTGACTTGATATTGATCCCAGATGAAAAAAGGCATTCCCTAACTGGGATTTGAACCTGGAGCACAGTGGTGAGGGCACTAAATCCTGACCATTAGACTGCCCCCAAATGAGAAAAGCATACCTACAGAACAAAATTGAAAAAATATTAGGTAGTATTATGTGAAGATTAGATAACGACAAAATCACTACAACTTTATTTTTCCTAGTTTTCCTTATTGTTGCATGCAAATTTGAACATTACATAATAATGAACATAATGTGAATCCTAACTCAATGATTAAAACTGAAACCTTATGACTGAGTGAAGAATCAAAAATTTAGAACAAGACTAGGGCACAGATTGCTGTTTGTTGCTACCACTTCAGGTCAGTGTTGTGTGTACATTACAATGTCTCACAGAAAATAGCAATTGCGTCTTAATCAGCATCTTTATTTGCTGACTGATAGTGAAACAGTACAAAACATGTTTTGACACAGTAAATAAAGGACATGGCAATGATCGTTTTTAATACCCAGGAATTAGAAAATTCATCTCAAACCTGGAGAACTGGAAACAGCTTTGATAATTTAATGCCTGAGTTAAGATGTTCATATTTTACCTTATAAGATTCATAAACTATGGGTGACTGAAATCTGAGATAAACAAAATCACTAAAGAAATTATATTTTTGAAGAACAGGTTCTGAGCATGTGCAATTATAGCACTATGAAAAGAGAGGACATGAAACACACAAACGAAGGAGCTGAAACCACACATTGACCATAAATACCTGGAATCTATGTACCATGCCATTCTCCCATATTGATAGAAACAGAGAAGTTTGATCAATGTCATTCAAAGTATACCTTTTCTCAAATATGATGATGTTGAATAAACCAGCGTTTCCGACCCCGCCCCTTTGTCCCACTCTCCCCATTTTACCTAGAACCAGGACTAATGAGTGTCACATAGCTGAAGCACCGTCCCAGAACAATCTGCTTGAGGTTGGGAGTCGTCCCCACGTCAGCATCGAGGTTATCGAAGAGGAGCAGAAGCATGAGAGCAGCTGGGGGGTTGATGTGTGTGCGGGGGCAGATAAAGGATACATATTAAAAAGGTTCAAAATGTAACTGATGCAAGTTTATTAACCCTCATTCTAAAAACAATACAATTGAGCATTATGTTCCTCCATGGTTATATACATTCTTTTATATATGCATTGTCTTGAATTCAAAGACAGTTATGAAGCAGGAAATGTCTCCACCAGTCATAAATTAATCTACATTGTAGCAGCAGGATGCTTACTGAAATTTGACATGCCTCTGACTACCATGAACTCACTGGCAATCATGCTGGAAATCTGGATAGGCTGAGTTCCAGCTCTATGCCTGCAAGCAGTGAGGTCAGTCTGGACACACTGGCAATGACTCCGGAACAGTGAATGTTTGTTCTCTGCACTGGGTCACTCACATCCCATCCAGTCTTCATTCCCCTTTCAAAAAAGGAACATCTGTATCATTAAGCAGGGAGTGCATTCTGTCTGAGTTCCTGCAATGCCTGAGTCTGCCTGCAGGCAAAAAACTGATTCAGGGTAATCTGTTTAGCAGCTGAAGCTTGCTGAAACCGCATTGCCCCTTATACTGATGATATTGCTCTTGAACCAACATACACTTGCCCAGAATTACACCACTGGGATTTAACCCTAAAACCCTCTAGGGTTACAAAGCCATACTGTCCCTGTGTAATCTTGGGGAGAGAGTAATCTTGCTCAACAAACTACAAATACCCTTTGTAGTCAAGTCAAGTGGACTTTATTGTCACGCCAGTCATACAAGTATACAGTGATGCAAGACATTGTTTCCCAGGACCACGGTGCGACATAAGACACATGGGGCTGTATTTATACAATTACAGGGGTAAAGTGCATATTAAGTACACGAGTGCATACATGGGGGTTGGACATGAACCACTCATTGTGACATGACAAGAGGGCAGACACAGTATGTACATGAATACATTATTAAGTTTAAAGTTGGTATTCATTTACTTGTTCTTGAGTACATATGAAATGCTGCAAAAATACTTACGTATTTATGAATTACTTATGTACTATTTATCTTGCAAATGTAGCAACTTCCCTAACTTAGCCTACTGATTTTATTGGCTCTTATTTTCCCCTCTTTTGAAGCTATTAACAGTGACTGGACTGTTTATTTTCCATAGCCAATAATATAAAATTGCTCCTAAACTGGTGATTTATTATCTAAAAAGTGAGTAACCCTTAATCATGTAGCTTGCAGAGATGTCTTGATTACAGAACTAGTACATCCATGGCCTCACCCACGAGAACTTTTAAAAGCATACCTTTGTCATCATGTCATTTCGCCTGTGCCTTCCTGTTATCTGCATTCAAGAATCAAGTCTCCAATTTGAAGAAACATACAGAAGTAAGCTTTAATTTTATCATATGGCTTTATCACAACATTTCAACCTCTTTAACTTAGCTAGGTCATTTATGGTAGGCTATCTCTGGTATAAGATGTGGGATTTTTCTGTACTCTGCCCACCTTTGATCATTTTGAACAGCAGATTCAGTCATGAGAATCACTAAGAAGATCTTTGGCCTTTATTGCATTTCCTACACTACACTTCAGTAAGAGAAGTGGGCTGAAACCCAGAGTACTCACCTTTTCACCAGCACAAACATACCAGGGGGTGGGTCTGAGCAGCAAAGACTTTTGCTTGATGGAAAAATCGCAGGAGAGAGAATCAGACTAGACAGTTTTTAAGGTGCCTGTACACAATCCATCCCCTTGTTACTGTCGCTGGTGAATTATCGCTCTTACTTAAACATCTCTGTTGAGCTGAGGCATATGGAGCTTACTGGTTTTCCTGAAAAAGGAGGCTGCAGGATCGTCCCATAATAAAATTAGGCAGACAGTCATATGACACAATTTGGGCATGTCCAGAGACATTCTGTCACTGCCCTTTACTCCACTTTATCTCCAAAATACCAGCTCCACAAACCCTCATCTGGACTTCAGGAGCTTTCTGGAGCACACCAGACATCAGAGTTGCAACCCGTTACAAAGGAACCTTCCAAATCTTACCCCAAGTAGACACCTGGAGTATACACAGTTTGCTCTTATCTCTTTATAGTTATTGCTTCCTGCACTCCCAACCCAAAGCCTTCATTATTCTTTTGTTTTATTCATGCAATGACTAGATGAATTTTATTGACATTCTTGTTACATCATGAGATTATTGCTTGCTTTTTCTTGTAGCAATAGTGGCCTCTAGTGGCTGAATTTCTCAGATTACAGATTTCACTGCAGACATTTTTTCATTTGGGATATCGTGCCATATCGGATATTAAAATTGTATTACTGAAAATATGAAAACCTAACTCATTGAATAATGACTATGTTAACTTTGGCCCCGTGGCCCAAACCATGTCACAACCAGGAACCCCGTCTCCTAACTAACCCCAAGAAGAGAGAGCACATTACTCCCAGCTCTCAGATCCTTACACTGGCTCCCTGTCTCCTAACCCCAAGAAGAGAGAGCACATTACTCCCAGCTCTCAGATCCTTACACTGGCTCCCTGTCTCCTAACCCCAAGAAGAGAGAGCACATTACTCCCAGCTCTCAGGTTCTTACACTGGCTTCCTGTCTCCTACAGAATTTATTTCAAAGTACTACTTATGGTCTACAAATTGCTGAGCAGTTTAGCCCCAAATTATATTGCTGATATGTTTGAAGAATATAATCCTGGAAGGTCTCTTAGATCAGTAGGGACCGGTCAGCTAGTGGTGTCCAGCTGAAACAAAGCATGTTGAGATGCCATTTAATCATTACACTGCCAGATGTTGGAACCTCCTTCCAGTGAACATAAAATGCCAAATGCATACTTTTAAGACCTTACTGAAAACATTTTTATTTTCTACTGCTCTCACATAATTGATCCAACTGGCACTTTGTCACTTTGAATATCTTTTCTTAAATGCTTTATGTTCTTTGCATTTTAATTATTGATTTTCATTTTGATCCATATGATTGTATTTCAGTCTGTTTTTACTTTATGTGTAACAGGCCCCAGACTGATAACATAAACAGATACGGTTCCTGTAAAGACAGGAAAAGGAACGAGATGACAGAGGTGACAACTGCATGGTTGAAGGGTATGAAGACAGCAAAGTTTTTGGTGACGCTTTACATTAACTGCACCTTCATAATGCATTCACAGAACATTCAGTGCACCTTCATAATGCATTCACAGAACATTCAGTGCACCTT
>JAODKC010000001.1:20939627-20959694 GCA_026777985.1 Mormyrops attenuatus
AATGCATTCACAGAACATTCAGTGCACCTTCATAATGCATTCACAGAACATTCAGTGCACCTTCATAATGCATTCATAGAACATTCATAAGCAGGATGCAAGTACACCTTAACATCCTAACATCCCTTAACAGCTTTAATATAGATTAATAACAAACATTACATGGGTATACAATTATAATGTTTGTTATTGTTATATAATGTTTGTTATTAATGTATATTACAGCTCCTGAAGGATGTTAAGGTATACATGCATGATGTTTATGAATGTTTTATGAATACATTATGAAGGTGTACTGAATGTTTTATGAATGCAATATAAAAGCATTATTAAGGTGCAGTTAATGTAAAGCGTTACCAAGTTTTTTATTATGTTATTTGATGCATTAGATACTCTGGTATACTCTGCATGTTTATCATTCTATAAGATAAGAATGAAGTTTCACAGTTACTGTCTTCTCCATGTGCAACCAAAGAAAACCGGTCAGAACCAGCTCTGTAATTATCGGTGTGACCTTCCTCCTGGTCGGCTGCTAACCAGGCCCCACCTTTCACACAGACAGTACTCATATAGTAGATATGAGTACTGTCATATCTATCAAATATCATATCAAATATTCTTTAAGTAAACATAAAATCTTCCACTACGTCGAAATGTATAATTTCCACTACACCATATTTTAATCATTTATTTTTTTAAAATTTTGTCATTTAAAAAATCCATCATCTCAAAAATAAAACAAAACGCATAGACTACTTATAATCTCCTTTGCCGTCAAAAAACACACATTTCCATGCCTCCATTTACCAGTAAAACAATCAAAAGGTTCAATCAATATACTACTGCATCAATGAATCCTCATAGAGTCCATAATCAATTTATATGTTACATTTTTACTGAGCTACTGTTTTTCATGCACAAAGCTGGCGTTTCCATTTGACTTACAACTACCTAAAACAAAACATTACTGTGACACGTAGAAGTTCTCATACATTTAAACTCACAGTGCAAATAAAAGAAACTAGCACATTGAGTGTTTTTGGCAGTTTATCATAAGCTTTGATGAGCCTATATTTGTCATTGAGAGAAAATGACTTCCTTTTTCCCTGTCATGCTTTCTAATGAACACTGTAAGCGGACCACTTGATTATTATAATGTACTATACAAATCAACTTGTCTACCCTGCTTTGTTGTGTTTCTAGAGTCTTTTAAAGAGAGATTTTCTGAGCTATTACTCGACTAGGTAAGATCGCTATTGTTATATGTCAACTATATGTGTCATTGTGCCAATCAATTTATCTACGCCCTACCTACCCAATATTTTGTAAAAATGTAATGTATAAATTAATTGTTCAGCCAGCCAATAACATGCTTACATTGATTACAAATTACATGTCATTATTCTTGCAGCAAACGTGCAGGCTTCCTCCGTCAGAACGCATCTCAGAATCCCCTCTCCCATCCCTCATCATTCCTGTGTTCTACCAATAACTCTACACGTCCTCAATGAGTTGTCATGCTGTGGCATTCATGACTCACATCTCAGTGTCAGTAAACAAGGTTAGCTATCTTTAGCCGTTTACAATTGCCAGCCAAATATCTGTCCCACAGATACGCGTAAATGCTGCATTAGCCTAAAACTGTCAAAATATATCACATACATGTCTGCTTGGGTAGCTACACTATATGGACAAAAGTATTGGAACACACCTCTTAATCACTGAACACAGAGCCTATGCAGTGTGAATAATGCACAATGGCGAGCTATATGAGCCAACTTGGGTGCTGCATGAGCTGCACACAAGTTCCTTCTCACTTGTTTCTTTTTTGGAGACACAGGTAGTAGGTCTTTCGCCGAAAGTTAGAAGTTCAACCAGATTAGGTGCCAGACCAAGGTGCTACACTATAAAAGTATACAAATTAGTAAATGAAAAGTAGTATATACAATATTGGGACTTAATCATTGAATTCAGGTGTTTCATTCAGACCCATTGCAACAGGTGTACAAAATCAAACACCTAGCGATGCAGTCAGGTTTACAAAGATTTGTGAAAGAATGGGTCATTCTGAAGAGCTCAGTGAATTCAAATGTGGTTTTGTCATAGGCTGCCACCTTTGCAAGTCAGTCTGTGAAATTTCTTCCCTGCTAGATAGTCCTCCATTCAACTGCATGGCTGCATGGGAAAACCTCTTTAAATAGTCAAGGAGGGATAGCATCATGTGGAGAACCTGAGGGTTTTAAATGACCCACAATCTCCTGTAAAGAGGATAAAGTCACAGGTTCAAATTGATCAAAAACAGCAGAGCAGGAGACAGGTACAGAGGGATCATAAGAAGAAGGTGAGATCTGAGCCCTAGTGGAAGTAATCTTATCAATAATAAAAAAAAAAATAAAAAATCAGAAAGTTTTCAAGACAGTCTGCAGGGCATTGCAAACCGAGTCAACAGTCTTAAACAGAACACAAGAATTATGACAGTTTGACAGAATAATATCAGATAAGTGTTTTCTTTTGGCATCTGTCTCTGTTGCCTGATAACGACACCAGCAGTCCCTTAACATCTGAAATGACACCTGCAGTTTGTCCTTTTTCCATCTTCGCTCAGCTCTGCGGCAATGAAGCCACATTATCTAATACAGTATGACATGATGAGTGGAACCATAAGCTAAGTTCCTCTGTATCCTTACTCATAGGCCTGTGAATGGCACGATTCTGATTAAAAACGTCCAAAAATTGAGCAGTAGTGGAGGAGTTTAAAATACGGCAGCGCCGAGGAGCAGCGCAAGGTTTAACTGTAGTACAAGCGAGAGCAGCTTCAGACAATATAGGCATATGATCGGAAAACACCTCGTCACGAATATCTACGTTAAGAACAGGGAAACCATGCCTGTGATTAAACAAGATCAACCGTGTGTCCGTATTGTTGTGTGGGACCAGACACAAACTGCACAAGATTAAGAGTCAATGAGGTTTAGAAAGTCATTCGCAATTGGCTTATCAGGGCAACACACATGGACATTAAAATCTCCAACAATATGAACGCTCAGTTCAACGCTGGTGAATGAGGATGAGAGCGACGATTGCTTATTTATAATGACTCTTACAGATAGTCGCTATTCCTCCTCCTCGGCCCGACATCTGTGGGAAATTAAAGCAACAATCGGGGGTTAAATGTTCAGCAGTTATACTGGACTCAGCGACACTCATCCATGTCTCAGTCACACACAGAAAGGCCAGTCCTCGGGACGTGAAAAAATCATTTGAGATAAAAGTTTTGTTCGCTAGCGATCTAGCATTTACCAGACCAAACCTTGCGGGAACCGGCAGATCCGCGTCATTAGCCGTCCTGGGAGCCCGGCACAGTGGCCGCAAGTTCCGCAGATTCACCCCGCGTTAGTGGGGAAGGGGAGAGCAGTGGTGGCGGGGGTGGAACTCATCCGAGCCGACAACAGGTACCAACCAGGCGTCAACAGAGTCCAGCGAGCACCGGGAAATAAAAAGACGAGGCAACGCTCCATGCTTCTTATAGGAAGTTGTAGAAAAGGACCCCATGCAACCTTTAACCTCACCAGGCGACTGCTGCGTTTACCCTGGCGACAGGTGCGCTTACGCCGGGGAGGTAGGGCTGGGATTCCCGAAGGAAGCTGGGGCAAAGTTTTGTGTCCAGCATGATCTAGCTTCAGCAGAGTGGCGAAGATCTAGCAGTGTTTGGCGATCATACACCAGTAGAGAGTTGACATTAACAATAAAAATCAACATAAGAAACACAAACATAGGTAGCGTTTGCAGTGACCGACAGCAAGCCAAACACACTGGCGCCATCTTGAGCAGTTCCTTCGCAGGTTTGGTGTGCAGAATGTTGCTGTGCTTCCGGGATCCAGAAAGGCATATGTTTAAACATAGTTGTTACTTTTCTTTGACTTGACCTTTACTGGAACTATTGACAGCACACATTCGGCTTCTCCAGCCCCCATAAGGCCGCACGATTATTCAGTGATAGGAACTTGAGAACATGACACTTCATTACCTTGAGCACCATCTTTCTTTTCAGGTAAGACAGAATTTTCATCTTTTCTTCATTTGCAGAATTTGCTGAGATGGCCTGGACCCAAACATCCAAAACATAGGCCCTTTGATTTTAAAAACTCCATTTGCAAGGGTATGAGACTGCTGGCAGTACAGACCTGGCTTCTCAAAGGCACTGACTGTTGTGCCTGAGTTTGCTGGCTTAACATGAGTTTCTCTGGGGCCTTTTGCTTTCGGCATAAGCATTAGTTGCAAAACTGCTTCCAAAGACCTCTTTCTTTCCTGGATGCCTTTCCTTTTGGTCACTCTTTCCATTTGTGGTTGGGCGGCCATCTGAGATATTACCGAAGAGGGGATCCGCAGCTATCTTAGCTTGGCAGTCTGTGAAGTTCACCAAATCTGCAAACCTTGCTCGTCCACCTCTTCACTCTTTGAGCTCAAAAGCTTCAGCATGCCAACATTCTCTCATTTTGTAGGGCAGTTTGGATATCACTGTCCGTAGGTTTGTAGGATTATCCATCTCTTCTAAAAATTCGATATCCTCCATGGAGTTGCGACATCCGATCAAAAACATTGCATAAGCGTTTAATGCTTTTCCATCATCTGACTTCACTTGGGGCCATTTGAGTGCTTTGTCAATGTATGTGCTGGTGATCCGTAGCTCATCCCCATAGTTCTTATGAGGTAGCTGCTTTGCTTCACATTAGCCCTTGGTAGGTGTCATATAGGCACAGCTGCGAACAAGCTTATCCAGGATATTTTGAATTTATTTTTCTGTCTGAAAAGTGTGTTTTTGGTGATAAGATTGTGTTCTGCACACTTGGTCAGGAGGAGACCACCATTGAAGTTGGTATTTCCTCTTCCCACTAGTGCCCCTCCATGTTCTGTAATCCCGACCGACTCTGGCATTGAAGTCCCTGAGAAGGATAACTTTGTCTTCTTTTGGGATGACTGACAGAACATTGTCCAGGCTGGCATAAAGGGCCTCTTTCATTTCGTCTTGTGAGTCCAGGGTGGGGGCATATGCACTCGCAAAAGTGGCTATCTGATTGCCGACCAGCTTTAGTCGAACTGTCATTAGGCGTTCGCAAATGCCCTGGGGCAATTCAGTAAGTGGTCTGACCATGTTGTTTTCATGGCGAGGCCAACTCCATGTATCCTGGATTCAGTAGCAGGTCTTCCCTTCCAGAAGAAGGTGTACCCTCCTTTTTCCTCCTTCAGTTGTCCTTCTTCTGCCAGTCTGGTCTCAGAAGCGGCAATGTCAATTTTGAACCTCCGTAGTTCCCTAGCTACAAAGGCTGTTCGTATTTTTGACTGCTCATAGCATGTACTGTACAGAAGAAATATGAAAAATCAAGGGGTGTGCAACCGTTGCCATGAACCCCAAATGCTAATTCAATATCTAGTTTCAGCTGAAATGACCTATTTTCTTAACTAGTAACAAGACCTTGCACAAATTGTGAAATGGCTCGAACCGCAAAAGTAATCGTTGTGCATCTTTGTCTGTGTACTGGTCATTAAAAACTGCCTTAAAATATGGGGCTAACTTATCCGCGGCTTGGGATACAGTCCTCTGCATGGTCCATCTCCATTGATTTTCCCCTGGAAAATTCCGTTGTGTCGTGAGCGGATTTGCCATCCTTTTTTGTTTCGCGTGTGTTTTCAAGATTTGCCGCACGTTTTCGGAATTAGTAAGTGTTTTCTGAATTTGCAGCATGTTGACACTTATGGGCTACTGCAGAATATACAATAAATTTGCTAATAAAAGTGAATCAAATTCTATTGAAAATATACTATTAAAAAAAAACCACAGCATCACTGTTTCATATTATGTTTATTATTGAATTGCTGATTTAAATTCTGACAATCACTTAAAAGAGTAAGAATGATCAGTGAATAGTAAATATGATAGGATAACAATTACTCATTTCTGATATTTGCATTTTTTGACCCCTAGGCTCTGCTATACTTTGGCAAGCTGGGCGTACGCCTTCTCTTAGTCCCGGTCAGCAGATCAAACGCAATCTGCTCTTTGCATGTTCAGTAATGCTGTCATAAATCAAGCTTTCTAATGCAAGCAGAATGGCACAGACACACACACACAAAATTACATTACCTAAGTGTCCTCAAATTACTATTTCAGTGTCTGATCATACATGATACCTAAATTTGGCCATATATGTTACGTGCATTTTTGTGAGTCTGTATTTTGTGAGTCACAATAAAGTGAACTGATCTGGATCTCTGGAGCAGTGTTTCTTTATGTGTGGCTTCTAACTTCTGTATAGTATAGGCCTACTTCCCTACAATGGCAAAACACAGTAACTACACTGACACTGAACCTGGGAAGTTTTTTGACTGTCCTTCTCTATGTGTAGCAGGTAGGTAAATGATAGTGTGTTTTTCAAAACCAAGCATAGCTGAACTAAGATATTTTGTTGTGAGATAAAACCTCAGCTCAATTTTGACAAAATATGCAAGTTACGCCGTTTTTCCTTTCAACAGCAGTGTAGGCTGATTAATTAAATACCGTTGTAGGTCCACAAGCTTTTACACACAATGATTAACATGATAAGTGTCTCCAAAGTCTTTCACTAACTCCAATAACTTAAGTTAATGTGGTAGAATTATAAAGTGTATCTGTGAACCTTTGCAAAAAATGTGTTCCGTTATTTGGATGTTTGTTGCTTATGTATAATATTGGCTTTATATTTAGTACAGTAAATCAAAATGATTCATTCAGGAGGATATCCTGCTGTTTCATCCATCTCACTCTATGAGGGGGCACAGCGTGATGGTGTTTTCTGTACTTCCAAATATAGAAAAAAACAATCTAAATCCAGGATAGAGCGGCTGAGTGAATGTGGTCTGGACTCTGTGGATCAGAGTCATTATGTCAGAGACTCTGTAGAAGGACAGAATTCCTCCCTTGTGATCCAAATATACACCAATTCGAGGGCAAGAAGATAGAGGCAAAGAGGTCTTGCTGTTATTGTATCTGAAACAGCATTTTGAATTCGAGCAGTGCAAACTCCAGGACTTGTCATTATGTCCAAGATAGCAATCATTACCAGATCCTTTCCTACTAATTTCTTTATAAGACACTCCTATATAAACTTCTCCACTCCACTGAACCTCCCAGTAACAGCAACCAGACAAACCCTCTTTACACAGTACTTGGCTAACAGAGTCAAATCTTTCTGGATGATAAGGATAATAGTAATTGTCTCCATCCCTAATCACCTCTGTGTCATTGCCAAAGAGAAACAGGTTTTCATGGACTGTGTTGCTGTCCAGTGTGAGCTGACAGGCATCTGATGCAGAAAAACAGGAAAAGAGAAGATTATAATCTCATCTGACAGATATAACCCATTTAACCTATATGTATTGCTTTTTGATTGGTGCTAAGATGCTAAGTAAAACAGTGACACTATTTGTGGTTTACAGTTCGCCCTAGGTCTGACTGTGGGTTTATGTCTCTGACTCAGACTCACGTTGTAAGAACAGTCCTCTAATCCGGGCCTCTGGGGTTGGCAGGACGGTCTCTATATTCACTAAAAAGACAGAGCTGAGTTAATGTCATTGACTTGCTTTTAAGATTTTATTTGTGCATTTTTGTTATATTGAAATATACAGCCACAGAAAAAATGAAGAGACCACTCTTAAACAAATCTGCATTTTTAAATCCTGGTTTAACCGTGGTTCTGCTGGCAGAAGGCTACACTGAGCAGCAGGTTGCTTCCAGGTTCAAAATTTCTAAGACAGCAGTACATAAGAGTAGGGTGAAGCTGGAGACACTGGGAATGACCGAAAACCAGCCTGGTAGAGGGCGGAAGGAATTTTTGATGCCAGAGATGACCATTAACTTATGCAACAGTTTCTCATGAATCAGAGGACGACATCAAGTGGCTTTCAAAAGGAATGCCAAACATTAAGTGCAGGTGTGAAGTGCACTGCTAGGACAGTTTGCATCAGGCTCCTAGGAGCAGGACGGAAGTCCCATACAGCAAGGAAGTAGCCCTTCATTAATGATAAACAGGGAAAAACCAGGCTTCAGTTTGCAAAAAAAGTATATATTATTAATAGCCGCACACCCATAAATTGAGAAATGAGTGAAACAAAAAATTGTGCCGTGGTCTCTTATTTTTGTTCTATGGCTGTATGTATGGATACTTATGTCATATGGAAATAAATGAAATTGTGATTCATATTAACTTGTATAAAAAAATTTAACATCATGAGTATAATGTAGATATTAAATGTCATTTGTAAATGTAATGTTTGTTCCAAACCCTTGGATACTTTTTGATGAAATAGGTAAGTGACAACTTGCTTATAACTTCTTAGCAGCTCTTAATTTTTTAATATTAATATTCTGTGTTAACCTTTTTGGCCAATGTTTGCTAATTTCTTTTTGCAGCAGTCTTCAAGTTTCTCTTGCAGACCAAAAACAGACATCATCAAACCCTCAGAAAAGCAGCAGGGATCCATAGTGACCTTGGGTAGATCTTCACATTTTGGAAGCTGGCAGAGAGATTCAAAACTCTACACAGACAGGACACCGAAGATAAGCAGATCAGTTAATAAATTACAGATTTATATAGATAGATACACACACACACACACACACACACACACACACACACAGACAGACAGACACACAGACAGACAGACAGACAGACAGACAGACAGACAGACAGACAGAGGTTTGTAATTATATCTTTGCAGAGACTCTCTATTAATTTCTATGGGGAAAAACTCTAATCCCAACATGACTACCTTAACCCCAACCCAGCCCTAACCTTAACCATAAGTAACCAAACTAAATACAAGACATTTGGCATTTTTAGTTTTTTGATTGCAGTCACAGATCTTTGTGGGGACCTGAAAAATTGTCCCCACTATGTCAAAATAACAGATTTTTGTCACATCGTGGGGAATATTTGGTCCCCACAATGTAATATAAACATAACCCACACACAGATATAATATAAACATAACACACACACACACAACCGTGTGTGTGTGTATGTATGAGGAACCCCCAACTACATAAAAAGGAACATACTTGTTCATGTATAGTTTGTGTCAGATAGTGATATCCAGTGATGGTACCTGGAGGAAATGAATGTGATCCTGAGTGCGTGAAAGGTGTTCTATCTCATTCTTCATCTTCCTTAGCTGAGCAACATTCTGCTCCAGTTGCTCACGGACGCCTTCAGCCTCAGTCACTTTAGCCTTCTCCTGATCTGCAATCATCTTCTTAAACTCAGAGTGGCCATTTGTAATGAAGCTGGTCAGCTCAGTAAAGATCTTCTCACTGTCCTCCACTACTGCTTCTGCTGAGTGCTGTTACAGACATGGGGACAAGAGTTACACAAATTCACTCAGCACTCAAAGGGACACCAGACAGGCTGCTCCCATAGGTAGGAAAACAGCACTTTCTGTGCTGAGCACAAGGGAACCCAGCCTGAGTTGTGACGTGGCTCTTTCGGCAGCTAGCTGCGGCCTTCGCTTCTTCTCCATACTTACTGTGAATGACTCTACACTCTTTTTCATCTCCTGCAGCTTCTTCTCTCTCTCCCGTATTGTCTGCTGGACTTTTTCGAGTGTTCTTTCGATCTGCTTCTGTAGTAAACAAACAGAATTTATTATGGATATATTACACTTACTACAAAATTATCTTTCTCCAGGTAATCATCCTATGCACATGAATCAATTAATCTACCAGTTACAATTACATCAATGTGAGGATCATCTAAATAACACATTGTACAGGGTTACTCAGGAGGCTGGAGAATCTTGGGAAACATCTTAGTTGTGCAAACACAACAGAGATGATATGACTGCAAGATTCATTCCTGCTTAGTTATGGCTTTGGAAATCAAAGTGACAAACCAAGCCAACATTCAGTGATGACACACATTTTATTTACTTACATCTCAGCTTTAATGCAACTAATGTACCATATGCAAGATTCATTTCCTTTTCTTTCCATTTTTATAGTCGACTTCCTGTTCTTACTGCTGTCCTGCAGTAGACTTCATACTTCCTGCATTAACACTTTTCTGTTACTGTTCTTCCTGATACCTCGCAATGCACTTACTGTACAGTAATACAGTCTGCAAGATTCACTTCCAGTTCTTACTGCTTTCTTGCTATGGACTTCAGATGCTGGATTCACATAATTTCTTTCAATTTAGATCTTATACTTCAATCCACTTTGTTATATCTTTAGTCATTGAAAGGAGCAGGTTGTTTGAGAATGACTCGCCAATTTGTAAAGCGTATGGTATCACCATAATAGGCAAAGCAGGTAGCACAACTTAAGACAACACCATTCATCACTTCATGCCACATTGCAAATTTTGAGTTTACTGTAGGTTAACAACCTAAAACAGGGGTCTCAAACTCAAGTAACACTGGCTCAAGGGGGTAACTTGACTTATTTATTTTTAATGATGTACATATAATCTGCTAAACCGCTGCCATTAAAACTTGCCTTCTGAGGGGGTTGAGCGACGCTAGAATTCACCACCAAATTTTACCATTGGTGATTAGTTTTTTATTCTCTGTGGTAAGTTAGTGATCAATATTAATGCATTTTAATATTTTATTTGCTGTGGTATAGGCAGGATAAACCACTTCGAGGTGTGTGGTTACATGAAAATGGTGAACACCAACTCGGTTAGCATTACAGAAAGCTGTTGACTATTTTCATATAACCTCACATTTTCTCGTGGTTTATCCTTTACATGTAGTTTTTCTCATCCTTACCTGTTTCTCACTCCTTTCTGCAGCAGCTGTGATTAAATCATGGCCCTTGTGCTTGTCCAGTGTACACAGGTAACAGATACACTGCTTGTCAGTGCAGCAGTAAACCTCCAGCACTTTACCATGATCGGAACAGATCTTTCCTTGCACTTCTCCAGTGTCATCAGTGATCTTGTGTATCCCAAAGTTTAGCTTGACAGCTCTGATTTTATCAGTATCACATTCCTCATCGCCAGGTCCAGGTTCAGACATCGTTGGTTTGTCTGTCTTTAGATTTTCCAACATTTCAGCCAGCATGGTGTTTTTGTGTAGTGCTGGCTTTACTTTGAAGTTTTGTCTGCACTGAGGGCATCTGCATTCATTGTCATCTTGATCCCAGTAGCTCTTAATGCAGCCCATGCAATAATTGTGTCCACAGGGAATAGTCACTGGATCCTTTAGTACATCCAAGCAGATAGGACAGATAAGCCAGTCCTGATGTACTGAGATTTTAGCCTTTTCCATTTTACTGCAAAGTTCAGTCTGCTCTCCCCGACTTTTTTTGAGAATCCGAAACATTTCCCTTTTAAATTGCCAGAAGTGTGGGGCTGAACTAAGACCAAGTCAATCATTTTCACTTTAGCACTGTAATGCACGCCCACTGCCAATATGGTCTGTATATGGTATTCTCTGAGATCTCTGTGACCAGGAACAGAACAACGCATCCAGAAACTTGCTTTTCTACTTTTGATTTCTCTTTGCTCTGTAGTAAGCATCACAGGAGGCCAGGGCATGACACATTTTAGCGTTCATTTTTCTGGTGCATCCAGTAGCTGCAGCGCCAGACCCCCAAACAGTTTCAGGACATTGATATCATACAACTGCAGTGCATGAGGTCTGCCGAATACCACAGAAGACCCCCAGGTCATGTCCACTGTATGACCAGAAGTCAGGCCAAATTAAATCAAGTGGGGTATATACTAGTGCTGTAGTTCTCAAGACCAATTTTTTGTGGTCTTGGTCTTGTCTTGGTCTCGACTCTATTTGGTCTCGATCTTGTCTTGGTCTCGGACATAGCTTTCTCGATGGGATGGGGAAAAAAAGAGAAAACAGCGCATCCTCACAGAACAGTATGATTATGACCCACGAGGGGTCAGAAATAAAGAGGGAATAATGCTCCAAACTGAACCATAAAATAGACCTACACAGGGAAACAGGTAATACTGAGACCGGAACTAGAAAAATGGCCAGAGTAACACTCACAGAACAAATTACAATGACTAACTAAAGAAGAGAGCAGACATAGGCACCTAAATACAAACAAGTAATTGGCTAAAGAGAGGGTAGGTGTGGCACATGAGACAATTGCCCAATCCGCACAGTACAGGGAAACGGGCTACAGGTGGAGGAAATAACAATTAATAAGCACAGAAACTATGGAACTTTAACAAATAACAAAACTAGGAAACATACCAAGAATTAAACACTAAGGTTATTGACGCAGAACACAAGCAGGGCAAACTAATGACTGGAAAACCAAAAGAGAACACAATAAACACAGGGAAAACTGAAAACCAAGAAACCAATAAATAGATGAGACTGGTCCAAGGCCAGCCCTAAACCCATGAGTAGGGGATACCAGCTTCAGAGCCACACACTCAACCCATCAAGCTAAGCAGCTGTCCAGTGAGCAAGGGTTTTCAGACAAGGTGTGACAAGACAGGATGGCCTAATGGGTAAGAGACACGAAGGGCAGGATCAGACGGGAACTAGCCCTGACAGTACTTTGTTTATGGGTTCTAAATAAACTTGTTTAATTTCACCCTTAAGCTACATCTGCATTGTCCCTCCTTTCCTCACATGATACTCTTAATTATTGTCATATGTAATAGAGTAATGTTACTGTATATAAAAAAATGTTTTTGCAGAACTGAGAGGTGACCCTTTGCAAGAGGAAGACAACCATTATTAACGATGCCCAAGAGTCAGCTGTCGTTGTCATCAATGCCATTACTTTGCGGGAAATCCGAATAATAATTAGTGAAGATCAAGAGGTGTTTCCTGGAATTGATCGGATGAGCATGACAGTTATTCAGCAAGGCCTTAAGAGAAGCAGAATAGACATAAAGCAGTTATAGCATGTGCCATTTGAGAGGAATTCTGTAAGGCTTAAGAACCAACATTTTCAATATGTACAGGTCAGTCCCACATTGTAATGTACAGACTATTTATGGTTGAACATTCACTGTCCCATTCACAATGTAAAGAGTATTTGTCACTACGATAGGCTTTCATTAGTAGCATATTTACTACTTTGCAACAGGCTGTTGTTTTACCCTTAGGCCCCAAATTAGGGTTACCAAACTGAGGTTAGGGTTAGGATAGCGTTAGGGTTAGAAAAAGTATGGCATTTCCAAGCACCAAAATGTGTTTTTATGATAGATCTGGGACTCATAGGGTGGGAAATCACAATATAGCTTGATTTAGTAGCATATTTCCAACATTGCAACAGCCTGTTGTTTCACCCTAAGGCCCCAAAATAGGGTTAGGGTTAGGTTTAGGGTTAGGCTAGGTGTAGGGTTAAAAAAAGTATAGCATTTCCAGGTATCAAAATTTGTTTTTATGATAGATCTGTGGCCCTATAGGATGGGAATTCACACTTTAGCTGGCTTTAGTAGCATATTTCCTACTTTGCAACAGTCCGTTGCTTCACCCTAAGGCCACAAATTAGAGTTAGGGTTACAGTTAGGCTAGGGTTATGGTTAGAAAAAGTATGGCATTTCCAGGCATCAAAATGTATTTTTATGATAGATCTGTGGCCCCATATGAAGGGAAATTACACTTTATCTTGCTTTAGTGGCATATTTCCTACTTTGCAACAGCCTGTTGTTTCACCATAAGGCCTAAAGTTAGGGTTAGGTTTAGAAAATGTATTGCATTTCCAGACATCGAAATGTGTTTTTATGATAGATCTGGGGCCCCATAGGATGAGAAATCATCCAGTTTAACCCTCTGCAGTCGACGGCATCGTCGGCAATGCCGCGTTTCTTTCTCGTGTATTTCAGTTCATAACTTGCGAATCTTATTGTAGAAACATGAAAAAAATGCTGACTAAATCCGTAATCTGTCTTCTTTTCAAAACGTCCATTGTCAGAAGTATTAAAGTTTTTAAAATTAGGTTAAATAGGCAAAAAGTAAACCATGTCACCTTTCTCTGTTTTACTTGCATCGGGGGCGTGTAGTACTGCTCTCACGCGAAGATCGCTATTCGCATTCTACATAGCCACATTTCCACAAATTCAAATCGCATTTGCATGGTAATTTGATGAACAACGCAATGGTGAAACGTGATCCAGATACATCACCGTCAGCACCATAAAATGGGGGGTGGGGGTGTGGCTAGGTGTGAATGGCTCATGCTTACACATGAGAGTGGGAAGAGAATGGATACACAGAACTGGCACAAGGACAGGAAGTAGGACAGGACCTGACACAAGATGGGAAACGCAGACAGGCAGACCAGGAACGGAGACACAGGGGGAACAGAACGGAAGAACAAAGGGACCAAGAGGGAACAGAGGAGACACCGAGGGACGAGGAGCAGAGACAGGAGGGACAAAGGGACCAGGAGGGAACAGAGGAGACGGGAAAACAAAGGGTGGAGGAACACAGGGAGCCCAAGGGAACCCCAGTGGGTGAAAGGCACCAGCCGCAGGGCCAGCAGGCGATCGAGAGGCCGAAGCCAGAGGGCAAGGCAGGAGCCGGAGACGACCACAAAGGGGCCGAGGAGGAAGCCGGAGGGACCATAGGAGGGGGCGAGGAGGGAGCAGAAGGGGACCACAGCGGAGGGAAGGAGGGAGGGGAAGCCGCAGCAGGCGGAGGCGCCATCCACCGACGCGCCGGAGTGGAGGGACCTGCAGGCAAGCAATGAGTCGGAGCGGGGGAACCTGCAGGCGACCGACAAGGCCTCGGAGGCGGAACTGGAGGCGGCCAACGAGGCAACGGCAGGGGACCCACAGGCGACAGCCAAGCAGGAGCCCAGGGGACCGCCAGCGAGCCCCACCCCTGCACAAGTGCCCTCTCTCCTTTGGGGACACCGACAGATGAGGGCCTGGCCGGACTCCACCACGTCGTGGCCGCGGTTGGGGTCCCTCCCCGGAGGGAGACCTCGGGGAAGTCCGGGATGCAGGAGCCGGGGACACGGGTCCAGGGCCAGGTGGATCTGGGATGGGCGGAACAGGGGCGGGTGGAGCCGCAGGGACATCTGGCGCAGGCGGAGCCATCCAGCCCATGCGTGTGCCTCGCCCACCTCGTTACCCTCATGTGAATCCTGCTTGTTGCCCATTGTTTCCTGTTTGATCTAGTCAGTACTGTGTATTTAGTCCGCGTTCAAGTCTGTTTCCCCAGGTCTGTCATTAACGTTGTCTAACGTTTGTGCGGTGTGGATCCCCTGTCCACCCTGAATAAACCCCGTTTTACCCGTATTCTCAGCTGTGATCTCCTGCTTGCCTGTTCGCTTGCATTCGCTCACAACACCACGGTCAGAAGCCATAAGCAAATCATTCAGTACTTTGACTAGAGCGGTTTCTGTGCTATGGTTTGCTCTAAAGCCAGACTGATATAATTCATTATTATTATTTTTCTGTAGGAAGGAAGACAGCTGACGGACTACAACCTTTTCCATGATTTTTGAAATGAATGGAAGATTTGAGGTAGGTCTATTATTTCCTAAAACACTAGGTTCAAGATTTGGTTTCTTTAGGACAGGTCTAATAACAGCCATTTTAAAAGGTTTTGGAGCATATCCAAGCCTAAGAGATGAGTTTAACACATTTAACAGGGTAGTGCTAATCTGTGGTACAATTTCCAAGAATTTTGTAGGAATTGGGTCTACGAGGCTAGTAGAGGATTTACAGGAGGAAACTAGGCTTAGAAGTTCTGATTGTTTAATAGGAAGGAACAATTCAAAGGTCTCATTATTGGTAGGCATAGGACTAGCCAGAGGCTGGCAGCTGTATGTAGCTACGGACGTGCACTGGATGGTCTGTCTAATCTTGGTTATTTTACCATTGAAAAATGTCATAAAGTCATCACTCTTAAGAGCTTGCGGGACATGCAAGTTTAATGAAGAATTCTGTGTTAACCTAGACACAGATTCAAATAGGAATTTAGGATTTGTTTTGTTCACATCTATTAATCTGGAGAGATACACAGACCTAGCGGTCGCTAGAGCTTGTCTGTATTTAGAGAGGCTTTCTTTCCAGGCAGATTTGAAAACTTCTGGTTTAGTTGAGCACCATTTGCGCTCTAGCTTACGTGATGCCTGTTTGAGTTCACGTGTATGATCAGAGTACCAGGGGGCAGGTTTTTTATCTCTATGCTTTATCTTCTTAAGTGGAGCTACAAGATCTAGAGTGCTGCGAAGGGATTTTTCCATGTTTGCAGTTACCTGTTCAAGTTCATTTACACACAATGCTTCAGATGTAAGGCTAAAAGACTGTGGAAGCTGTTTGATAAACATTGTTGTAGTTAGTGAGGTAATGGAACGTCTGATTCTGTACTTTGGAGCTGCGGTTGACGGGAGGCTATACTGGATTTTAAACGTTAACAAGTAATGATCTGAAAGCAGAGGGCTCTGAGGTATAATAGATACATGTTCCACCAAGATGCCATGGCTAATAATCAAGTCAAGGGTATGGTTACAGGCATGAGTGGGCCCAACTACATTCTGGCATACACTTACAGAGTCTAGAATAGCTGCAAACGCTGTTTTTAAAGGATCACTGTCTTTCTCCATGTGAATATTAAAATCACCAACAATAACAGCTTTGTCAGTAGTGACTACCAGGTTTGTGAAAAAATCAGCAAACTCAAGAAAATACATCTGACGAAACCTGGTAACAATGGTGATTTGGGGTGAAGAGCTACAAAGAGATGAGCCAGCAAGGCTAAGAACAAGAGTTTCAAATGTACTGAAGCTAAAACTACATTTCTCAGACACTCCAAGGTTAGACTGAAAAATTGCAGCAACACCACCACCTTTACGATTTGGTCGAGGGTTATGCTTATAACTGTATTCAGCTGGAGTAGATTCATTTAATGCCATGAATTCATTCGATTTAAGCCAGGTCTCAGTAAGGCATAGGGCACCCAGACTAAAATCAGTAATTATTTCATTTATTATTGGTGCCTTAGGAGCCAGTGATCTTACCTTAAGAAGTCCAAGTTTAAGCAACAGGTCTTCCGTGCGGGATTTATTGATGAATTTCCTGCCCAGGATTATTGCTCTACCCAACACTCGTGGTCCAGCGCCCCCATCGGAAGGGAGTCTGAACTAATACATGTATGAATGTGGATAAACACGGAGGAGGAAAGCAAGGAGAAAGAAAAGAAAATAAATGATATATATATACACAGTATATATATAGGGATTTTTGTGCCTAGCTTTTAACAGAACTCCATCTTACACTGATAGTTCACCTTTGAAGTGCTGGTATGGCTGATCCACCTCCTCATGACCAGGTACGTCTACCTGTTCCATTTCTGTCCTTAGTTTTCCATCTTGCAGTGTTTCTGTAGCTATTTCAGTCTATTTTGTGCTGGACACTGGCATCTCTCCCATGTAAGTAATTTCTCTCACCCCAAATTAGCATTTATTTTTTATTTCACACCTGATGTTTGCACATGATTTAGGACCCTGCGCCATCTTATCATGTTCCTTTATGTTGCCTCAGACCACACTGTCAATGAAAACAACCGTCTCCTCCCTTCCATCAAATAGCTGCAGCATGGTTCTTTGGAAAACTTTAGTGGCGGAACTGATTCCAAACGGCAAACATAAGAAACAATTCCTTCTGAACGGTGTATTAAATATGCATAACTTGGAATGTTCCTTACCTAGTATGATTTGATAAAACCCAGATAAGGCATCTAGTTTGGAGATATAACGTGCGACATTCGTTGCACTGGTGATATCTGATTTTGTCAGTAGTCTGTAGTACTCATGTTGGATCCCTTTATTTCAGTCCTTAGGACACACAGTGTCTCATCATCCTTGCTGTCACTCAACTTTTCCACAGGCTGCACTTTTTTTCTTGGAGAAACAACTTTTAGCAAAGTGATTCTTTTCACTGCATTTTCTGCAGTCCTTCCTGAAAGCTGGGCACTGTTTTGCTGCATGCTCACTCTCCTGCTTCGGTTTTGGCTTGCTCCTTGATGTCATGTCGTCCCCTTTTAGCCATGCTGCACTACACCCAATTCCATGGTCTCATTCTCATTACAAAAAGGCTTTAGTTGCACCTTTGTGCTTTCTGATGCATGGCAAATGT
The DNA here is from genome assembly GCA_026777985.1 of Mormyrops attenuatus. NCBI lineage: Eukaryota > Metazoa > Chordata > Actinopteri > Osteoglossiformes > Mormyridae > Mormyrops > Mormyrops attenuatus. Next base: position 20,957,735 of record JAODKC010000001.1, read on the forward strand.
TAATTGCCATTTTTAGAGTAAGATCAGTCTTTCAGTAAATGCATACTCACTCATTAGTCTGGTATTCCAATTGCAATTTGGTTCCTTTTCATAGAGTCGCATACCGTTCCAAAGTTGCATGATTGACTTTTCAATCTTAAGCCTGTGACATATTGTTTTATCAGTTTTTCTTTTTAAATTCAATTTTTGAAAACATTCCTCTAACAGGTTTTGTTTTTTATTAGCATGTAGTATTGTTCAGACTATGCTACTACCACCTCAAACTTGTCTTATTCTTCGTATGTGAGAACAAAGATGTTGTACATGTTCAGTGTGCTGCAACCTGCCACTGCTGGTAGCGAATCTGTTTTCTGTCTGTCATTTCCTTCCAGCACAATAGCGAGTGTATAACATTTGAAACTTTGAAAGCTTTCCAGTTCTGATTGATGTTACTGGTTAACATTGACTCATCTGGTTGACAGATAGCATTCATATTTTTATCCTTTTGTTATATTTTCCCCAGGTACCATGTATTGATGAGACTTACACATCGAGTACTTTTGTCACAATAGCTTTACTTGGGAGCTTCCACGTCATACCACTGCTGGTTACCAGGTTCTGACCTATTACATTACTCTGCCATCTAGTGGTGTTAACTATACACAACAGTACATTTCAATACACACACTTCATTTCAAATTTGACAGCACTCAGGTTTTATAGGGGATCATTTACATGCAAATGCAGCTCCTTCAGGAAGAGCACCTGAGCACAAGAAGACATTTTATACAAACTTGCCTCCCCACGTGTATGTTGTGTGTCATTGTGTATGACTGGCTTGTTCATATGTTCAGCTGTGATCACTGACCTCAGAGAACCATTAAAACATGACAATGACACTGCAGATTCATCAGCTTCCTGCACTGCGTCAAATATGCTAATGAAGATCACACTGGCTAAATTCTGCAATTTACAGCACAAATGCTGTGTCTCTTCTGTAGTGCAGTAATTTAAGAGGTTATGCACTCAAATACTGTCATTCATGCTGCAACATACAAAGACATAAGTTAATCCTAACAGATGAAAACAATTTCAACAGTGGCCTGTGACTCAGTGTCCAGCTATTAACTAGCAAAATTTTATTTATTGACCAGATGTCTATGTAAATATAGATTACACCTAAGGAAGACTGCCATCTTGAAAATTTGCAACTGAAATGATGAAAAAGTCCTGGTGATCAAGAGAGACAGGGGGAGTTTATCATGTTATTGGTGACTGTGATAATTTCTGTGACTTTCCTGTGCTCATTTATGGCTTGATACCAGATGGCATAAACCCTATGTGGATATGAAAAATGTTAAATGATGTATGCTCTTTTTCTTGCCCTTCCAGGGAGGGAAGTGATGACTAGTGTGTTTTAAGCATACTTAATAGTCAGAGTAGAAAAATGGTATGGCCTACAGTACCATAAACGTGTCTTTATCCTTGTTCGCCACAAGGTGGCACAATTCAGACGCTGGCAGTCAAAAAACTACTACTGAGTAAGATCATCCTCTGAGACACAGTCGCGCTGGAAGTAGGGGCTGAGGGTGTTTCAACACCCCCCGTGGTTGTTGGTGGTAGTGCAGTGCCAGAATACTCTGGGGCAGTGTGTCCATACCTATTTAAAACTAAAAGAAAATCAGCGTGTTCTCATGCTTGTTATCTTGTTGTTAACTGTTGATAGCCATGGACGCTACAAAAGACAACAAAACGTTTTTTGGTCGTTCTAACTTTCAGCACCCAAGGCTGAAAACATCTTCTTATGCAATTTTTAAAATAAAAAATTCTTTTCTTTTTTTCGTTTCTTTTCTGACGGGCCTGTCTGGTTAGTATCCCCCCTCCCTGTCTGCTTACTGAGACTTTGACTGCGATCCTCTCATGTATCACGGATGAAACGCAAACATACACGAAAAAAATTCTCTTTTACAAACGCTTCTAC
>JAODKC010000001.1:20987496-21011343 GCA_026777985.1 Mormyrops attenuatus
ATAGGAAAGCACTGCAATTGCACCCCCCCCCCCCCCCCGCCCCAGCTCTCCCCTCCATCATCCCCCTTTCTCTTTTTCCAGGATGTTCGCCAGAATAGATTGATTGTTCATTTCTATAAACAGTGTCACACTTTGAACATTTTGAATTCCTCTGTGTCTGTTTTTCTTTTTTCTCCTCATAGTTTTTTGGATTTGTCTCTGAACAATTCCAGGTTTAAGTCTGTTGTTTCATTCTGCACTGCCGCACGTTATTATAGCCGTTCCATTTCAGGGTTTAGATATCTGGTATGGTCTTGGCCTCACTGTTTCAATTTTGAGTGCTTTGAGCACTTAAATTTGATTCAACCTGTTTCTATCTGCCTTGTTTGCACTCTGTCCCTGCATCACATGCCAAGGCAGTACTTAGATATCCAGAACTTCCTAGTTGACATTTTTTCCCTGGATGATGCAGTCGTAATGTCAAATCTGCTTCCAGCGAATGTTTCTCGTCTCAGTACTTAAATATTTCATGTATATGTTAGCAGGAAATCTCACTGCGGCCTCTGTATCAATTAACTGCGCCACAGGGTCACTGCTTCTTGAGTGGAAATCAGCCAGGGTGTGTTTCACGGACTCAGTGCGATTAAAGGTGCCTGCACTTCCATTGTACACCCTGTGTTTAACTCATACATTTATCCTCGTCCAACTCCATTCTATTTTTCTCACATGGAAATTACATGAACTTCTCAACTGGACGTGGCAGGTCTGTAATAATCTAGCATCATCCCACTCTGGCCTTTTTGGGCCCATGGCTTTTTTTAATCCCTGCTGCCAGAACATTTGAGTGTCTGAGCTGCGTTATGGGTCCTGGGCACAGTCTGAAAAATCCTTGGGAGATTGGGCCAGTTTGGATTCATTGTCCTGCCATTGGGTTTGGGGGCAAGTCCCTCAGGCATCTGGCATAGATTGGACTCTCCCAGGTGAGGTGACTTGTGTGTTTATATTTAGCGTGGTGGCACCAGCTGCCCTTTTCACCCCCTCTCTGTAGCCCCACCCTTCCAGAACAGCTGTCCCTCAGGCCTTCCTGTGTTCTCCGCTCTGAGGTCTTAGCGTCTGCTTTGGATGAGGCGGGGACGATGAGGTCATGTTCACCGTCTGAGCGGTCCTTCTGAGGAATGGAATTCCGTGGAGTGCAGCCCCGCCATTGTTTCCGCTCCGGGACGTCAGTGGGAGCGGCTCCAGGTTCTGGGGAGCGCCGGTGTCGTGGTGGCACGCAAATATTTACTACAGCAACTGGAGTGAATGAACAAGCCAGGAAAGAATTTTGCAGGGAATGCCAGCGATGGAGGCTAGCGTTTGGAATGCTCCTGGTTGATTTCATCCGCTTTCCTTTTGCTGTTCCCAAGGAATGTGGATGGAGAAGTGACTTTTTCAGGTTTACAAGAGTTGTATATTTCCTCACAAAGGTCTGTGTAGCTATGAATGGAGTGCGATTGAATTACATGTCTCGGAAGCTTTAGGAACATTACAGCATCTGTGCAGACAGCTCTTGAATGTTTCAGTGTGCGGCAGGGGAGCTGAATGGTGACATCATGCTGATTCTCTATGGACCCATTCAGAAATGAGCATCCAGTGTTTTTCCAGGAGTTTGTAACACTGGGCTCCCCGTGAGGAAAGTCACCCCTTCTTCACTGGAAGCTCTTTGCTTGAATAGTCACTATGAGTCATCTGACCCCCCCTTTTTCCTGCCTCGTTTCAGGACCGTTCCAGAATGTACGACAGCCTGAACATGCACTCCCTCGAAAGTTCCCTGATTGACATTGTGAGAGCGGAGCAGGATCCCATGAAGGGTAAGGGGGGCAGGGGCGGCCTCGGCAGGTGTCGGCTTTCGCTCCCTCGCACTGAAACAGGCCGTGGTGTTTGACGTCAAGCTGTCCTCTCGTTACCAGCCAGGGATATAGTACCCGCGCAGTTCAGAGACTGTGATCTGAACCAGAGCTCCCAGTCTCACTGAGGGTCGTGTTTTCCAAGCCATCCTTCCTAACCATCTCTGTTACCCAATTTCTAGACCCTCCCAAGCCGGATCCTTTTCAAAACACACTATGTTCATTTTGTCTTTTCATTTTAGCTATCTGCCTGTGCCCTATAATAGTCCGCGATATCCCTCAGCTCAGCAGACAGCCCAACATTAGACCGAGGGAAGGTGCACCATCCAAAATGGAGACTGATGACATTGTGTTGGGTATTAGGACATTGGAGATAAAGGTATCTGAAGTGGGGCAAGTGGGAACAGTCTGGCAAAGTCCTAGATATGATGGCGGCAGATGTGGGTGTGGTGGACAGCAGAGGGCAGTAGAGAGTACAGGCAACACAAGAGGAAAACAAGAGAAATTAGGGATTCCCTCTGTGCCTTTGAGACAGACTTTACAAACTACTCTATTGCACTTATTCAGTCTTATTACCCCTCAAATTTAAGAATAAGACCTTGCCCTGCCACCTTGCAAGAACATTCTTGGATTCATTTCCCAAGTTCCCCAAATGTCCAATTTTGTGTGCATTTCAGATTTGAAAGACTGAAAAGTGGTCAGGAACATGTGTTAAAGGGTTGTGGCTTGTGATTTTCCCAAACTTTATGGGGTGGAGTGTGATTTAATGGGTGAGGACTCGTGGTCAAAATTGGAAGGTTCAAATTTTGGGGTTCACCACTGGGCCCCTGAGCAAGGATCTTATCCCCCATGTTCCCCAGGGACTGGCTGACCTTGCTTTCTCAATCGTGCATCATTTTGGATAAAAGCGTCTACTTGGTAAATAAATGTAATGTAAACAATGCCATGAGGCCATCCTGTGGCTGTGTAGTTCTGCTTTAACCCAACTAAGGCTTTGGGTTAATTGCCAAAACATAGTCAGAGATGAATCTGTGAATTTGGAGATAGTGGTGTGCATCATACCCTTTTTGGAAAAGTGTGTTTACCACGGAAGGAACTGGATGTTTCGTGTCACCTTTATATGGTGGTTTCAGTCAGAATCTGCTGGCACAGGTGGGCTGACTCAGCACCATGCCAGCTACCAGAAGAAGTGTGATGTTTTCCATCTAGGACCATCCGTTCTAGAACCATCTGTCCCTTGGATCACTCTGACTGATTTAGTATACTGATCCTACTAGGAGGTCCCCAAAATAGATCTCTACTTTTCACTGTAGAATTATAGTAGGTATTAACCTTTTTTTAATAGAATTACACTCATCTGATTCATTTATGAAATATCCATTTGAAACTGGGCAAACATGGTAGCTTGTCATGACCCAATTGAATGTGATCTAATGTGGCAGCAGGTATACCCTGCAGACCTCAGAAGCACCCCCTTGGAGTTATGACAGCCACACTGCATTTTCTATGAGGACTATGAGAAATGAGGTTAGACCTATAAGGATACAGCACGGTACTGGACAGCATGTATTGGGCTCATCTATTTATATTGTCTTCCCCCTACTTCCTGTATTATCTGACTCTGTCACGTCCAGACCTGTTTCTTCTCTTATGTTCTGCTTTCCCTCATCCTGTACTTTCTTCTCAAATTCTGCTTTCTTCCATTTTATTCCTCCTGCACTTGATTTTTTTCCCTCAATTGTTTCCTTTCTTATTCTGCTGCCTTTTCCACGTATCCCGCTTAATGTCCTCTCCCATACAGCTTGGTTTCCTAATGTAAATTGCCTCAGGACTTTTTTATTTTCCTGTTTCCTCTCTTAATCCATTTCCTGTCTCGTACCACTGCTTCCTGTCCAGTGACGTCACCCTGTTTTATTCCATGTCATTCTTCTCCTGGTTTAATATTTCTCTGTGACTCATTGTAAGGTTTTATGTCGTATAATTTAGCACAGCTGCTCTCCAGTGTGAAGCTTCGTTGTTTTCTGTGTAGCAGTGACGTCTCTTCCATCCTTTCATCTCTGGTGCCCCACTTTTCCTCCACCCTTTTCCCCCAAGCCCTCCTGTGTTTCCTGATTTGTCCTTTACCCCTTTTTGTCTGTTTGTACGCTGATTCCTCTCTTCCCGTCATCTCTTAAGATTTCCTGCCTTTCTACGATTTTCAGCTCCGCTCTTTCTCAGTTCCCTGTTTTGCTTCCCTACACCTTTTTCTACTCTGGACCTGTGTCTTCCTCACCTCACCTTCTGCCATCTCCTGTCTGGCACCGAGCTGTTTCTGGTCCTGTCTTCCACTGTCTGTTTCATCCTTTTGTGTTTCCTTTACGTCAGGCCGAGTCGGATTCCCACACCAAGGGGCTGACAATCTCCTCATGCTCAATGGTAATTATTTCATTTTTCCTTCAACTGCTGGCGTTGCTGTTCTTGTCTTCGTTCACTTCCACATCTCGTATATTGTCCATGCCATCGTCATGGATTACTAGATGTCTGTCTCACCTTTCGCTTTGTGACCTGCCACTTCACTCCAGGACATCTTGGCCAGGGTGGTGTGGTGGATCAGGGCCTTGTCAGAAGGACCTAGCATCAAAGACCAATGTCTGTTTTGACATAGAGCAAGGCACGTGAAAGTTTAAAATTTCAAGCCCCAAATATTGAGTGCAGGACAGAGAAGCCTACCGAAATGACTCACCCAGTCAGTGCTGTATAAATCAGGCTTTGTTCTCACAAGGTCTACCATGTAGGGCACAATCTGCATAATGCTATGCAAATGCCTGTATAGATAGAGCCCAGGAGCAACGCGTAAATGTTTTATATATTTTCCCCCCTGCTTTTGAAATTCTCACGGACGGCTGACAGTAGCAGCAGGAGTCAGCCGTATTTTGGTATTTTTGGACCCTGAAAAATGATGCTTCCATTTTTAATCTCTTTCCTTTTTAATCCTGGTTGGCAGGACTCCTTTTATTTTTTGTTGTGCCTCCATTTTGAGGCCGGAACACAAAGGGAGAGGGCGAGGACTTTGAAGTGGCCTGACTGTGCTTTGCCTTGTTTGTGCTTAATGAAGTTAGTGAGTATGCTTGCTCCTCTGGAGAGCCTGAAATTGGGTTTTCACACTGGCAGATGATGGAGGACTAAACCTTACTTGCTGTCAGCACCCACAGCACCTTAAGCCAGTGTTTCTCAACCCAGTCCTCGGGGACCCCCAGATAGTCCACAATTTTGCTCACTCCCAGCTCCCAGCACTCCTGTATTGGGGGTTGGCTTGTGGGGAGCAAAAATGTGGAGGGTCTGGGGGTCCCTGAGGCCTGGGCTGAGGAAAACTTGCCTTAAACTGAAGCCATTCTTTATGGAAGTAGTATATGCAGTGAACGCTTATTTCTCTTATACAATGGCTCTGTTTGTCTCTCTAAGCAGAAAATGCACTCTTCACAGATTCCATTATTTACACATGTTTATGACAATCTACCTCACAGACCCTGTTGTTGTCGGAATTGTGCCGGTTCCCAGAATGATTGCAGTTTGCTTTGCCGTAGTGGCAATGCTAGCAGCGTGTAGTCTCACTGAGCATCACCGCGACAGTGTGCACATCACTGGTTATTGCCATAGTTTTGTAAAGCGTCACTGTCGACACTGCAGCTTCACAGATCTATAGCAACAAAGTAGCTCTGCATCGCATCACTATTAGCAACAAAGTAGCTTCACAGAGCATCGCCATTAATATCGTGTCGATTCAAAGAGTTTTGGCATTAACCATGATATAGCTTTACAGAGTATCACCATTAGCAACATGTAGTTTCACAGAGCATCGCCATTAGCAACAAAGTAGCTTTACAGAGGACTATCGTTAGAGTTATGTAGTTTCAGAGAGCATCGACATTAGCAACATGTAGCTTAACAGAGCATCAGCCAGATGTAATCTCACAGACCATCGGCATTAGTAATGTAGCTTCACAGAGCATTATTATTAGCCACATGTAGCTTCACAGAGCATTGCCATTAGTGACGTAGCTTCACAGAGTATCGCCATTAGCAAGATGCAACTTCACAGAGCATCAGCATTAGTAACATGTAGCCAGTAACTTCAAAGAGCTTCACAGAGCGCCCTTAGTATCCTAGTACACTTATACTCATATTTATGCCCATATAAAGACTGTCTGCAACTTTCTGAAAGCAAAATGAAGATGAATAACCACATCTGTCACTACAGCAGGCATCATGTGGCTGAAAGGGTCACACATGAAGGTGAACAAAAAGGTTTTATTTATTTGTTTATTGGGCTATTTCTGCACTCGCAATATTAATTTTGGCAACAAATAGGTTGGTCTGATTGTTCTGTCTGCTAAAACCACTCTGTACTCTGTTTACATGCAGCAAGGAGTTATGGGAGACGACGAGGTAACGCAACCCATCGTGATTAGCTTTTCTTTGGCATGGGCACAGTCATGGTGTATGTGATAGCTGTGCATGCGTGTTGTGGCGTGGCTGTAGGTGATCTGTCACGCGCTGCTGACGTGGGCATGAAATCAGCATTAATCCGTGGGACTGATTCTGTCGCCATGTACACATCCCGTTCCTTTTCAAATACGACTGTCATGTTCGAACATGTGCTGACGCCCGCACAATGTCAGCAGCCAATCAGGTGTTCTGTAGAATGGGACAAACTGATTGTCCAGTGATAGCCTGATTTATCACTGCTTACAAGATGGATGTTTCGATATCTGAACACTTTTTGCCTTTGCTCTTATTTTAATACCTGTGTCCACACCTGTGCTGTTTACTTATGCTGTTGTTATGTTTATTTGTGCTGTTCTAGTTACTGGTAGGTTAATGGGAATAACTTGTCTTTTTAAAAAGGCAGGAAGAATAGTTTTAGATGGCCACAGGATTATGTGGAGTTGCTGTGTAACGGTTGTGTCCGTGTGTGTGTAAAATGGGTTCAGATTCACAAATCCTCCACAAACAAAAATAGCTCCATCTATTTTTTTATATTTTTCCTCCGTGAGTTTTCTGAATTTAATTTTCATGCTGTCCCCAGACCTCACATGAACCCAGTCTAGCCTTTCGGATATTATATATCATGCCGTTCATGTGATTAGGGTAGGCTCTTGTGCTGTTTCTGGTCCAGTACTCTTGTGTTTCTGTAAGCAAAGCTCAGCAGAGGTGACTGGCTCCAAGGTACAACAGACATAACCTGTTCCCACCTTATCCTGGTTCTGGTGCTGGGGGAATCTCACTCAGATATGTTATAAACTACCTTGCAACATATTTTACTTGGGGGGGGGGGTTGTCCTCCTCCAGTGTAGCCTGTAATCCATAGTCTCTCCCTGTATCCCTTAGTTCTTAGTTGTGTCACAGGTATGGCAATCACCTGGACGGTAGCCCCCAGAACCGAGACAATGAGGGCAGATGAGGTGGGTTAATTACAGCTGCATTAGAGATTTAACTTCCCCTCCAAGCATGTAGGGGGCAGCAGACTAGAACCTGAATGCTTGCCAAGTGGACAGTGAAATATAAACAAGTTTAGGAAGCAACAAAACAGTTCCTTCCAAAGTACCCGTGGGCGGTGCTTATCGGGTTTCCTCGTATCCAGTCCTGGAGGCCCGCCATCCAGCTGGGAGTGCTTGCCGCCTCATGTGGTTCTGAGGGAGGTCCTCCTCACCTGTCCTGCATGTCTTCTGCCACAGGCCGCTCCTCCCTCTTCCCCATTGATGATGGTCTCCTCGACGACGGCCACAGCAACCAGGGGGTTCCAGGCGTTCTCGGCTCCCCCAGCTGCTACCCCCACCAGAATGGCGAGCGCATTGAGCGTTTCTCCCGCAAAGTGTTTGTGGGGGGCCTGCCCCCAGACATTGATGAAGGTGAGTGGGTGGAAATGAGCGAGAGGTGGAATCCCCACTCTCTGCGGTAGCTGAAATCCCACGGGTTTTTTCCTGTGAACCAGCTGCCGTGGCAGTTAGGGAAGTGGTTTTGTTACCAGGAGGTTATAGGCTCAAATTTCAGCCTACAGCTTAAAATAGTGAAGCGGTTAAAAATAGTAACTTAGGATATTTCTTTTGCTGAAATAGCATCAGTACATCCTCTCCTCATTTAGCAACCGAGTTCCATTTCAGCGACCAGGTTGTTAAATGAAATGCTCGCTAAGTGAAACTCGTGCTAGGCTAGGTGCGTATGTGCCTCTGCTTACGACTTTACTTAATTTAATTTTACATACTGTTTATTTATTTACATTTATTTCTTTTATCCTCCTTAAAATGGGCATTTTTAACAAGATTTTGTACATTCTACTTCAAAGATCTTTTACTCCAGTGGGTGTTGTCGTCTAGCATACAATATGTGGTCATAAATGCAAGCATAGGTCAGAAAATGAATTTTTTCATTACAGCCATAATAACAAATGGTTGCTAACCTTGCTACACAAGGAGTGGTTGTATTTAATTCAATGGTACTGAAAGGCCGTAATCATGTTTTTATGCTGGCGTTGTTATAGTGAGCCTCCTGTTTTGGTGAAAGTGCACTGACATGCACATAGATGTGCATGTGTGCATGTGGTTCTCACGTCTTCACTCCTCCTGCAGACGAGATCACAACCAGTTTCCGTCGTTTTGGCCATCTGGTGGTGGACTGGCCGCATAAGGCGGAGAGCAAGTCCTACTTTCCCCCCAAAGGTACGGACCGCAGCACTAGCGAACGTGTGTGTTTCCATGACAACCTGGGTGCTGGGCAGGAGCGTGTCTCATACAGCATGTGACGTTACAACTCAAGCAGTTAGAAATGGGAGCAGGAGCTCACGCTGAGTGAAGTGATAGGTGTTTGCGGTCCAAAGATGATGAAATCCTCCTCATCGTCCAGCATTATATAAAAGTGAGGCAGCACAATTTCATCATTTCACACGGTGTTTGTAAGGCAGATGCAGAGGTTCAGTTGGTACCACTACAGCCTTCAGGGATGGGGGTCAGGGCTGGTTAATTCTATAGGCCAGTGGTTCTCAAACGTTTTGGACCAAGTACCAAAGTAGTAAAGTACCACATGAGCAAAAAAAAAAATTACTGTAGCTTGAATCTCAGTAACTTGTTACTGCTGTTTTCCACTTAGGGGAACTCCAATACCACAGTTTGTGAACCACTGCAATAGGTGACATAGGCAGCCGCCTAGGCTGCCATCTTCTGAGGGGGCACCATCTTAGAAATCGCCGGTGCTCCTTCCCCCTCCTCCAGACACGCAGCATCTGAGACAAAGTGATGTGGCAGTGAAGTTTCCTGGGGGGGGGGCACTGGCATGGAAACTTGCCTTGAGCTCCATGGGGGCTTTGACCAGCACTGATAGGGGTTCAGATCCTGCCCCCACTCTGTGTGTGTTGTTTGCGTGCCCTCCCCGTGTTACTGTGGGCTTTTACTGGGCGCCCTGGTTTCCCCCAGCAGCCCAAAGACATACAGTTGGCTGAGCTGGTGTTTCCACATCACCTGGGATGTGCTCACCATGTTCCGGACACTGTGCACCAGGCTTCCTGGGACAGGCTCCTGACCCGCTGTGACCTTGCACTGGTTAAGTGCTTATGGAAGATAGATGGAGGCAGTGGAAATGTACACGGAACAGTGCCACTTTTGTTTAAGCATTGAATTCCTGAGCATTAGCACAAGCACCCAAGATTTTCATTCCCAGACGTGCGGATCGCAGATGTTTGGTGAATCACTCCAGCAGGTGGTGATACTCAGATTGAGGGGGAAAATGCTGATTTTCTTAGCAGAACGTGAAAATTTGATCGTGGTGCATCAAAACTTGCATGTATTTGGAAATTTTTTCTTTTAAATGGTGTAATTTAAGTAGCATAAATTTCCTTTTGGATGTATAGGATATAATTTGGTTATAAACAAAATGGACCCATAATTTTTGGTTGAATCTCCAAGGATTCAGTTACAAATTAAATTTTATTAGTATTTTTTAGATCCTTATGATGAATATTCATGAGCAGTCACTGTTTTTATGAGCTGAATCTGTGTCATGCTAATGGGGCGCGTTGCCGACCTGCGTGGCAGCCATTCAAAGCCGTCGCTCTGTGTCGCCTAGGTTACGCCTTCCTGCTGTTCCAGGAGGAGAGCTCTGTACAGGCTCTCATCGAGGCCTGTCTGGAAGAGGATGGCAAACTCTACCTGTGTGTGTCCAGCCCCACCATCAAGGACAAGCCGGTGAGTTTAACAGTGCCAGTGTGCCGTTCAGCTGCGTGTAGGTACCAGCAAATAAAAAATGGATAATTGGCCCGGATTAGATTTAATAAATCAGAATGTTTTACTTTGATGCCAAATAAAGATAAAATATAAAATTCAAGTAATATGCAGCGGTTTTTGAGACATGGCTTTCGGGGTACCCCTCGACCCGATGAGTAGGGACCTCGCTTTCATTTGATTCTGGGATATTGCTGCAAATCTCCTGAAAATCTTTATTTTTCAAACTTTGTTTTGGTACCTAGTTTTGTGGGCTTTTTTGTATGCTTCTATGAAAAAATGACTAAGATCCTTGGTTGAACTGTTGCAATTTAATTTCAGTGCAGTTTTTGAAAGAAAGAGCGCGTATGCATGGGGAGGGGGGGACGGTGTGTGGCTCAGCAGGCTATGCCTCTGTGCCCGTGATCGGAAGGTTGCTGGTTTGAGCCCAGCCCTGGCAGAATAGTCACACATACATAGGCCCTTGAGCAAGGCTCTTAACTCCACAAGCACCATAGGTAGCTGCTCTTTGCTCTGACCCCCAAGTTTGCTTTCATCTGTGTCTGTCTCATGTAGAGCAGGATCCTTTATTTTCATGAAAAATTAATTTAAACTTGACGTATCTGCACAGAGATATAAGTTGAGTCAGAAGTATTTTGGGTGGAAGAGTTTAAGGCTCCCCTGAGCTCTGTCTTCCTCTATTTGAAACTCGTTTGAGATGGAAGTAAGACTTTTAACAACAAACCTTTTACTCTCCTGTTCTTGTTGGCTGTATAGACTTTAGTTCTGATGTTTTCTTCAGAAGCTAATCAGCCATATTTACCACAAGAATAAGTTTCACTCTGCTAAAGTAGGCTGGATAAGGCAGCTTTTCAGTATGGTGCATTCCAGGAGTGACCGGCAGCGGTCGTGGTCTTGTGTTTCGCTTTTGGAGCGCAGAGATTATCTGCTCTGCAAAGTGTAACTGATTCTCTGGTGAGACCCAGAACAAAGGCCCATATTCAGGGCACCCTCCTCAGGACCCAACCCACATGGTTCTACTGGGGCTATGCGGACAGAGCCAGAACCAGATAGGACGGGGGGGGTTCAGGAGAGGGTGGAGCTAGCTGGCCACTGGAGCACTGAACTCTCTCTAAAACAGGTCCAGATCCGCCCCTGGAATTTGAGCGACAGTGACTTTGTGATGGACGGCTCGCAGCCCCTTGACCCCCGGAAGACCATTTTTGTGGGTGGAGTGCCACGCCCCCTTAGAGCAGGTAACCACCCCCCTGCCCATCTACCAGTAAGGCTGTTGGAAAATGTCAGTGTGTCTTGCCGGCTCTAACAGAACCGACCCTGCCCTTTCACAGTGGAGTTGGCCATGATCATGGACAGGCTGTATGGGGGGGTCTGCTATGCGGGCATCGACACCGATCCGGAACTGAAGTACCCCAAGGGAGCGGGCCGTGTGGCTTTCTCCAATCAGCAGAGCTACATCGCAGCCATCAGCGCCCGATTTGTCCAGCTGCAGCACGGTGACATTGATAAGCGGGTGAGGCAGCCAATGAGAGAGGAAGTCATGTGGGAGAGGCAGTGTAGAAATTATACACCATTAATATCTCCAAGTATGGTGGTAACCAGTGTTTGGCTATCTGGTAAACCTGTGTTTCCTCCGGGCGAGGGAGCCTATGCTCACCCTTGCTTGTGCTCACGTGTCGTGTCTGTTCCGCACAGGTGGAGGTGAAGCCGTACGTGCTCGATGACCAGCTGTGCGACGAGTGCCAGGGTGCTCGCTGCGGCGGCAAGTTTGCGCCCTTCTTCTGCGCCAATGTCACCTGCCTGCAGTACTACTGTGAGTTCTGCTGGGCCAACATCCACTCCCGCGCTGGGCGTGAGTTCCACAAGCCGCTGGTGAAGGAGGGCGCTGACCGGCCCCGACAGATCCACTTCCGCTGGAACTGAGGTCCCGCCCCCTTCCCACGTCTGTCCCGACCTTTCCTGCTCTTAAGCCCTCCCCTGCCTGCTCTTGTCCTGCCCCCCGGCCCCACCCACAAAAGTAAACACAGGCAGGCAGAAATAAGTGCATCCTTCTGCACCCACGCCCAAAAAATGCGCCACCCACCCCCTGAGACACCCCGGGTACACAATACACACACTGTCTGTCCTTTGTAGCAAAAACTCTACACTTCTTGCCCTCGCCCATCCCCCAACCAAATCCCCACATATCTCAGACTCCGACTTTTTCAGTGGTACTTTCATGTTTTTTTTTTTTTTTTTTTTTTTTTTTTTTGAAGTAACACGGCAGAAAAAAAACATGAATCATATCTCTTCCTATTTTTTCCCCCAGATTATTTTTCTATGTATGGTTTAAAGTAGGTATGAGGAATTTTTTTGACATGTGGGCAGTTAGCCCCGCCCACCTGTCTGTCCACCCCAATTGCTGCTAGCCCCCTGGTGGATGAAGTGTGCACTTATTTCTGGGAAAAAAAACCTCGGTTCATATCTGTCCCAAGTCACGTACCAAAGGTAGCGAAGTGATAGGAGGTACGCAAAAGAAGCTTTTCTGCCGTGAGCCAACGAAGTGTGATTTTTGTACCGTCTCTCTTTGCTGTGTATTCTTATTAGGGAAGAAAAAAACACACACACAAACACAGAAAAGGTTACTCTTTTACTCACCATTTTGACTTGCGGAAAAATAATACCTCATTACACTGATCTGGTTTGTTATCGGAACATTTTTAATCACAAGCTATATTAGAAGCTTTTGCTGCTATATATGATAAATAAGTATATTTATAGGTGTTATAATCAATGCCATGTATTAACACGACAGCAAGTGAGAACATGCATAGCACCCAGAAAAAAACAGCTAGGGGGGGCTCAAACTGCCATCGAAGATTTAGAATGTGAAAACGCAGCTGCATGTTTGTTTACATCTACAGCCATATGCATGCGACAAGATTATAGATTCACATGAGAAAACTCAGTTATACAAGTCATATTAGGGAAAAAAACATTATGTAGCATGAACAAAAATAACATGAAACAAGTAATAAGAAAATAATTACTGAAAAAAGTATTTAAAAAAAATCTTTGCATGCATTGTTGTTGTGTATGTTTTGGGAGTGTCTTACGTGTATTTTATACACACGTGCAAAAATTAGTCTTAGATTAGCGTGTCCCGGTATGGGAGGATCCGTTGGTTAGTGGACAGAGGCAAACCAGAGCAGAATGGATGTAGACATTAGTCTTTGTGTGGTCTTTGTGGTTTGTGGTTCTCTTTAGTGTGGACTGAGGTCTTAGTATGGTTACATTTTAGACTGAGAGTTACAGAAATTACACAGCGCTCCCCTCCCACCTACCACCCTGTTACCTAGGTTACTGTGTCCTGGCCTAAGCCCTCAGAAGGCTGCTGGCCACGTCGAGTCCACTGTCACATTAGACTCTGCGTCCGTAACATAGGAGATGGAAAGAAAAGGTTTTTTTGTAGCAATCTGGAGAAGTCGAAATGGAGACAGAATAATTGTGAAGATGGTTGTTCGTTTCTGGCTAAAACGGTACTGTTAGAGGAACAGAGGGTGAAGCATTCTTATAGAGTCTGGCAATTACGGACATCTCCCTTGGGATGTGCTTTCGACCGAAGCTGCTCTTTCCCTGAACAGACGTCTGTGTGAATGTAAATGTAGAAAAGCTCAGCCTCTTGCTCCCCCTGGTGACCCAGGTGAGGCCCCCTCCTTCCTCCATCCCTCCCCCAGAAAACAACAAAGTGAGCAATTTGTACGATTCAGGCTGAAAGAGCAGGAGAGACGCTCACTAGCTGTAGGTGTTGGCATGAGGATGGGGAGCAGTCCTCACATATATTAAAAAAAAAAAAAAACAGTCCTCAGACTTGATTTTAAGTGGTGATTTATCCTTTTACCTGTAGACTGACAGTAATGGTGACCTGTCTTCTTACTGTGCTTATGAGGATGTTACATTACCTTAGTAACAGTCGTCGTGTGAGCAGTATTGACTTTGGAACACATGCAGCCGACCTGCTACGTTTCTGTGTCCCAGTTCGTTTGTTGTGACTTCGCCCCTTTTTCTAACATGCATCAATCACATCTGGGTTAAGCAGATAACGATTCGGCTGTTTATACCGAATTATTTATTTCGTGTTTCTTAGCTGTCTGTTGTCCCAGTTCTACACTTTTTGTCCCCGATTAAAAATCAGTTTCTAGAATATTATGCACTAATTTCTAATATATTTATTTGTAGCTGTCTATTTTCCTTGCATATTTATTCCTTTTGATAAGAAAAAAGTTAGCTGGTTTTAAAAGTTCTACTATAATGAATAGCTTTTTCCTATACCTCAATTTCCTGAAAAGTTTCTCTCCGAAAAAGCCCCCCATTTTTAATTCTGTGAAATTACTTGATAAGCTTTATGTTAAAAATAATAACTTATGATTTTTAAAATGATTATTATTGCAATGTTGAGGGCCCCAGGGCTGTTTTCTATGTGAATGGCATAGAAATTTGACATATTTAAAATGTCCGGAGTGCTGTCATTGAACGTGCAAACGACCAAGGGCTCTACTGAGAGGAACGGGATGGTCCCTTTTGGCCGTCCGAATAAAAATTGCCGACGGCTTATGGATTCCTAGAATCTGTGGGTGATGGCCCAAGGCAAAATAACAGTGGAGAAACCCCACCGCCACCCCCAGTTAAGTGTTGATTTCTCCTGCCATGCTGGATTTGGAATTTTCAGTAGCTGCTGTTTGCTGGGGGGATAAATATTTTTTAAAAACACTCAAAGGAATGAAATTTTTGAGGATAATGACAATTCTCCCAACTCTACCCTGTGACCGTAACACTCGTCTGCGTGCCTGTTTGTCTTTTTTATATGTTGAACACTGTTGTTTTTTGTGCATTTCTTTCCTGTAAAATCATATTTATTTCACTATTTTTGTAGACAAAAAAAATTGATTTTCGATTGTATTTTTCCTATTTAATGCAAATACACAATTTTATTTCCCCTATATTTGTAATTCTGATCACAAGGACGGTTCTGTTGAGAGGACAACATGAAAACATTTCAAAATGCATGCAATTATGCACATATTGATATATAGACTGATTCCTGTATTAATGATATTGGTATATATGTGACTATATGCATATTTTATTTGAAAGGAAGGAAACGAAGGCTTGTATTATGTTCATGGATGACACTTGAGATCTACGTCCTCATGCATCTGGGCACTGAGGACCCTTCTCCTCAAAGACGCTTCGAAACTTGAATATATAACACATTTTGAAAGGCTGATTAACCTCCATTCTGTGTTGTGACGTGCAATACTGTTTCTAATGTTTGTATAAAGTAAGAACAACGGTGTAAACCTTTTTAAAAGCAGATTTATTTTTTTCATTGCATACTTTGCAGATTTATGATCCGCGGTGTCATTTTTTTACTGTCAGAAAAGAATCCCGTTTTTGTCATTGCAACTATTTTTAAATCCAGATATCTTTGTACTGATGTAAATGATTGTAGTTATTTAGTGTTTTGCTAACAAAAGGAGAGACTTTTTCATGCATAATTCTATTTTGTTTGTTTTTTTTTATTTTGCTTTATTCTGTTTTTTTATTTTATTATTTTAATAGTAGCAAAATACTTGGAATAATTTTTCATATTCTATGTCATTAATATTATTTTGTATTTTTATGTGGGGAAAAAATAAATATATATATATATAATTTTATGAAGCTAATTGCTAAAATTTTATTTTATGTTGAATTATTTTTGGAGCTAAAATCTTTGTAATATTGTTAAAGTAACTAGTTTCTAAATCAGAATTTGTGTATAGATTCACAGAAGTGGTTTATGAAGTGTTTGGATTGTAATTATTACCGAATGGGTATTTGATATGCAAAATTAGTATCATGTTGATTTTTATTTTGTTTGTTTTGTATTTAAATGGAGTGTTAATTACCATATTTTTCTTTCATTTCCTAAATAAAGACCCATTCTGTTTGGACACAAAAGATCACTTTTTACTGTTATTTCCTTTTGTCTCCCTCAGTCTGGTTGAGAGGACATGTTCTTCTGCTCTGTCATGTCCTCAATCCACCTCCCCTGGTGGATCTTTTGGTTCCCCTCCTGTTAATATCCCCTGACTTTAAATATCTGTGGTCATGATTATTAAACAAATAAATCATTAAATAATGGTGCTTGATTTTCAGTCCACGTTAATTGTCTTGTAATCTCATTTTGCATTTTTAGCGGTCCCTCCTAGTTACTTATTACACTTTATTCCTGAGACCCAGCTGACGCTTCCCCTCCCAAAATGTGGCTTGGAGCAATGATTAGCGGCCAGTCCACACCGATCCATTCCTCCCCTTGAGCACTGACAGGAAGTATACCCTCTCCCTTACACCCAGTCTAAGCTGTCTCCAGGCTCTTAAGTTTTTTTTATTTTTTGTAGAAACCAAGACTTTCCAGTAAACTGGGATCCTTTTAGTCACCCAGTTTTATTATTTCTACATGGCAATACTCTTCACAATACCACTTTCAACCCAAGATGTCCAAAAATGTAAGCACTACCACTGGAGTTTTGCTTTACGCTTCATTAACCCCATTGGACATTATTATTAAACAATACTGAAGCTAATGTTTCCTTGGTAACAGTAACCCTGACACATGTACGCACATAGTTATGCCATACCTGCTAGCACCGCATGTGAGTGCATGTCCGGTCTTAGGCTAATACTCAATAATCCTTTTTTTGAACTCTAAACGTTGCTGTTGTCATGACAGGGACAGGTTGCCCATTTGGGATTTTCTTCAGCGTTTCAAATGGCCCAAAAGGTCAGGTGTCAACTTGCCCTTCTACTGATGCCCAACTAGATTCAGGCCTTCTGCTGCTGTATAATTTAAAAGCAGTTTAATTCATCTTTGGATAATACTAGTGATGAAAGGAACAATATACACCGAAGGTGTGATTATTATGTCAATCAGCCATTGGTCTTACCCCTTTCAGGCCCACCGGTTTCACCCAAACTGGTGATGTTTATGTGACGTCATAATCAGAGCACTCCCTGCAGGTGTGCATCAGAATGGCGTCTTGTTTTTCGTCTTTCATAACGTGTTTGTTTTCTGAACACAGACAGGGTGTAGCGTAGCGTAGCAGGGAGCCATGTTGGTGACTGGGCCCCGAAGGCAAAATGGCTGCGGAGTTTTATTACCCCAACAGCTGTCCTTTCATGGTGTGTTTCTTTTTACAGTCTCTCCCCTTGAAAATTTTTATTCCTGTTTAGAATTGCCTGTCTTGTCACATCATGGCTCCCACCAACCTGCACTGGTGCCCAAGACAAGGAACAAGAGACAAGTACCCCAACCCACACAACAACAAGCTGGTTTAATGTTCAACCAGATAATTTTGGGGGTGGGGGTGGGCTGTTACAAGGCAGCTGAGAGGTGTTCCAGGGTTGGATTTAAATATATGCAAGTGTAACTTGCGAATTCACACCAGGCTCGGTGTCAAGGGAGGCATGGAACAGTTTAGTCTTCAAGTTCCCCCACTGCACCGGGCCTGTCAGATGGGAAGACAAGTTTTCAAAAATAAATAAATACATAAATACATTACATACATTGTAAAGATAAGTACATAAAAAGCTGAACTAGGAGTATTTCATTCCATGTTGATATTCAAAGTAGCTTAAAATTGAACAGTAAACGAAACAGCCAAAATACTTGACTGTTAAAAATTTATGTTAACTTGGGCGGAGATTCAATTTTCTAAATGACTAGCATACAATTGTAGGCTATTGAGAGTAAGTCTGAATAAATGTGGTAAAATGGACATTAGAAAATATTTTTGACATGGAGATGCTGCAGCTAAGCCATCCACGCTGCCAGTTACCCAGTTAGCTGCAGCCAGCAGTGCAGGCCTAAGATCTACTGACAGGTCAGGCGAGTTTGGTCTCTCAGTTTGCTTAAGACTAAAACATAGGCCTTATACATTTTGTGTTTTTTAGCAACTGCTGACTTTGTATTATATGCATGTGGTTTTATTTGCGCAAACTAAATTTACGATGTGCAACATGAAAACAAACTTCATGGTGGTTGTGCTGCCCATGGTTCTGACATGTAAGTCTGTCAGTTGTTGTTTTAATGGTGACATAGCAGTATTATTAGTATTGCTGTGAGTTAAACTGTGCCCCCTCATTTACAACGCTTAGGCCATCCGGCAAAATGGTTGTGGCACCGGGGCTGATTCACACCAATGTCCAGCGTCAGTGAATCTGCTCAGAATCCTGGATTTGCCAATATCATTATCCTCTGTGATGAAACGATGCTGTACAGGTGATTAAAGGCACAGCACTGCCATTTACACTGTTGCAAGAACAAGACTGAAGTGAAATGAAATGAAATGAAATGAAATGAGACTAAATTAAATTAAATTAAATGTAATGAAACATTATCCGCACATCAGTGTACAAAAAATGAACATGTTCGTTACTTCCCACATAAAACATATGTTTGCTATTTCATTTAATAGAACTTCATTTGTGCCACATTTTAAAAAGATAATTAAGTAATATGTTTTTGCTAGATCATTTCAATTTGTCAAGAACTGCCACCAGGAACTGGTTGCATGCTTCATGCTTCTGTTTTTTGGCAGCTCCATGCTCGTGTGCCGATTGCCATCTAAATGCAGCTCTAGCCTGTTTACACTAGCAGACCCTGAATCCAAGGTGCACAGCACCTCTACTGGATGTACATGGTACTGCAGCCCACTATATTTTGACTTTATGGCCTGCTATTGAGACTCTGTTTTCTTTTTGGTATTTTCCATTAACATTGATATTTGTTTGGAATATTTCTTTCATGATTTGTTTTCATGCAGCCATAGCCAACAGCCAGTACACACCCTTGCAGTTCTCCCATATATTTCTGTCTGGAACAACAGAACTGCTCTCACTCCCAGTCTGAACAACCTCAAACTGTATGAGTCGTCCTTTTAAATTGCAAATACCATAACTAGGAGTCACCCATGTCTTGTTTTTTTAGACTTTAATGATCATTACAACATCTTGTAAATGATGAATCAAGAATGGTTCAACAAAAGAAGCCATTAACTTTGATGTGTAATTTATATTTTTGAAATTATTATTCATTATCCAGTAACAGGAGAACACAGTTTCCTTGGTAGCATGATACCTTTAACAAGAGCAAACAAACACCTGGTCATTTATGCAGGATAAATTGGAAATATATCATTTCAGGTAAAAAACTAGTGAGATTAAAAACTAAGAGAAGTGCTTCATTGTCCAACTTGACTTGACCCTGACACATTTCAGCACCTCTTTTACTGGGTGTGATGTTGCCTTGGATGATCTCAGACTATTGATATCTTGCTATATAATTTTAAAGCACAATTTTAAAGCTTGTTCTGGGAGATCTTTTTGTCTGTATACCACCAACAGAAGTGCATCGTAGAAGCTACACAAGAGCCATTTTAGTTGGATACATTAACAGCAAATTTCCAATTATTATTTTTTGTTTTTTTTTTGAGATGAGACCCCCAATAACCTAAAGTAAGGCTTCCTCATCATATATTACAGTTTTGAGAACCAAAACCCACTCAGTTTTCATTTCATGCAATGAAGAACTTTAATTAATTTTCAAAAACTCACTAAGTGGACAGAAGCTCTATCAAAAAACTTATCCTGTAAACTAAATGACTTTTGGAAATGTGCAATGTCAGATTATAGTGTACATAACATGTATTAGACTATGCAACACATGTATAGCAAGTAATAAGGCTTGATATATTCAATAGGTCTAGCAGGTCTCATGAAGCATGCTGCTTTAAGAAACTCGTAGCCTTTCCTCCTCTGAGTTATTCTTGGCCCTTCTGATTTGCAAAGGGGGCGGGGTGGGGCCCTTAAATATGAAAGGGCGTGGTGTTCGTCTGGATGCCTGACTTGTAGAGCAGGAAGTAAAGAACATCAGACTCAGACAGTTTCCTGCTCCAGCTCATCGAGAGCACACTCTGTTCCACAACAGCTTCATCCCGGGACTCTTGCTTACGGCGATTGCTGGCTCAGCCATCTTCTCCAGCCAGCTCCCATCCATTGTACGAGGCACAGATGTCTCATGGGACAGTTTTGTGTCCATTCCCCGGAACCCGTATGATGACATCTGCGTGCTTGTGAGCTATTTATTTGTTGACATAACAGACTATAGTATAGCTAACGGTACCCGAGATTCCCCCTGGGAAATGTACTGTAAGCTTAGGGAAGGCCTAAATCTTTGAACATGATTCACAGAAAAAAAAGTCTGGTTAGTCAACCGTCTCTCCTCCAGGCTTGGCCACGCTCATTGGCCGGAGGCCCCAGTTTCCAAAGGCGGGCAGAGAGGTAGATGTTTGTAGCCGCCGGCCCACAGCCAACCTTTACATCTGTATGTCTGGGACAGGACGCCACCATTATGGCAACGAATGACAACCACCACGGGATAGAGTGGGCTGTTGTCTGAATGAGTGAGAAAGAGAGACTGGGTGGAGGTGCTGAAGCAGAATGCATGTACTAGAGGCTCTGTGTAATGAAGTGGTCCAGACCTTTGGAACAGAAGAGTAGATTTAATTTTACTATACAAGGCAAAGATTTATCTAGCAGATACTTTCATCTTTTGCGAGATCAGGGTCAGCCGGTTGCTGGAGCAATGGGGAATGCTCAAAGGCCCAACAGCAAAATCACTCTGACAACCCTGAGATTTGAACCACTGACCTTCTACTTAAAGGGATAGCATTTTGACCCACTATAGAGGCACAAAACACTACTAGATAATTATAAGTAAAAAACATATTGTCCAATGGTTTGAAATTTTACTTTTGAACCATGAGACATGATTTTAAATCCAGAGATGGTTGTACCTACTGGACTGTAGTCCTCCCTGACTCGGTGAGCTTCTGTATGGTGCACCACGGCTCGGTCGTGATCTTCCAGGATAATGGCTAAGTAGCCTCCTCAGGACCATACAGTATTTGGGAAGCACCCAGAATAGCAGTCAGTGCTATGGTCTTCATTATATTATTGTGGGTTTAATGTGTTCTCTGCAGCATAACGTGGGAAATCTCTTTCTGTGAAGCCTCCGCCAGATACCGGCATTCCAGGCAACTGTCCCGAGGGTGAAATGTTGTCCTCCCACTTTGTTCATGCCTCAATAACACCATCTTGTGGATATTACCAGGTAATGCTGTTTAATGAAGAAAGTAGCCGTCGGTCAGAGCTAAATACTGCAGTTCTGGTCTGCCAGGGCAATACAATCTGTTTTTTTTTACTCATTCGTGTGATTTTATTGCTCATTTGTGATAAAACTATTTGGAGAACAAGAAATGTTTTTGCTTGGGCTAGTGTTCTACCCAAAATGACTTGCAACCGCACCTATTTATTTTGACTGAATCAATGCATTTTGAGTACTGCTCTTAAAGGCACAACAGCAGGGCAAAACCAAGATGGGCAGGGCAAAACAATGTAACTGTATATTTTAGCAAAATTGAGACAAAAATTCGGTTTCTTCGGTTCTGTTTAGGTTAGGTTCTGAACAAATGTCTTAATTCAGCTATGGTGTTTCTAAGAAAACAGTGTGAAAATTATAATAGCTACAAAATCAACACTAAAACCAAAACACCTAGTTACTGGGGTTTGTCCTTGCAGGGTAATATAGGTCATATAACCTAATTATTAAACCATAGTCACTAACTGGCAAAAACCTATAAGATTCTAGTTTAAGCTGATGTTTATGTACCAGTACTGTCCCATTGTAGACACAGACACACTGTGTGTTTGGAGCGGGGTCTAGCTTGAAACAAGAGCTTTTAAGAAGGGCAAGAAAGGGAGAAAAGCTGTTCATGGTAAGATTGGATCAGATGTTTCGGCAACGTGATCTTACGACATAACGGGGTGAGTCTTGTTCACAGATGTTTGGAAAAGAAATGATAAGAAAAATGAGAAAAGGAAACAGAAGGAGCGTGCATGCGTGGGCGTGGGTGTGAGTACAGGAAAAAACGGGAAAACAAGGAGAAGTGGATATCGACCTCGTCTGTGAGGACGCTGAGAATACTGGGAACACTGGGAGAGAAGCTGAGCGCAGACACGCATGCACACACATGGTGGAAAGAGACACACACTGAGGTAAGGATCGCATATGATGTCACTTGCTTCCCACCCAGGATCGACAGCCAAGATATGGAGAGGGCTGTAGAGCTCGGATAAAATGAAAAATGCATCAGCAGGCAGTGTGAGCGATTAAATCAGCCTTCAAGTTGGTTTGAGACCCTGAGGGGAGATAAGATAAGATTAACTTTATTAATCCCACGCTGTCAGAAAAAAGACTACCACTTTGTACCTTTGCTGTCATTGGAGCTATACCCTCAAGGCTCCGCCAATTGTACCCTATAGTTGTAGGTAATTGAACATTTTAAGATACAGACATGGACTAAGAGGAGCATTTCTGTACCATTGTGGATACATTAATGTTGTTTGTACCTTGGGGATGTTCCACAGAGTCAATTTCTTTACCTTAAAAGGTACATTTACATACAGCAAGGATACCACTGGCAGACCCTTGAAGGTACAGCCCCAAAGACAGCAAAGGTACAAAATAGTATCCTTTTTTCTGACAGAGCAGGGAGAAATCCTTATGCATACAGCAGCAAGGTACATAAAGTGCAAACAAACATATAAGCCTAGTGCAAAACAAGATGTGCAAAGACAGTAAACATAGTGCAAACAAATTTACATCTTAACCTAAAGCTGCTCCAATACAAAACACAACAAGTAGGGCACAACATCTCACATTCTGCTGTCCAGACAAATATAAGAGTAAGTCCACTTAGGCTAACGAACCTCAAAATAAACTCAGTGACATCCTCAGAACTGATCCATGAAATTAACCTCCCTCAAAAGTTATTTCCGCAAGGGGTTTCATTAAAAGTATTTTTTGTTGGCTAGAAATCTAAGATTTGAATCTGTTTTAATGGTGCAGGAATCCTGGACACTAATTAAAACCAACAGAGGACAAGACTCAGGAAACAAAGTGCCAGAACTCATTCATAGTCTTGGATGATTTCATAAATTCAAGTTTGTGTGAAGAAAGTAAGAAACGACCCACTTGAGAAATTAACAGTATTAAATGAGTGAAGCAATATCGAGCAAAGCAGTGTCAAATATTTTTTGAATCCTAATGTTTATTCCAGGCCATTCCTCCTAAATTAAATGGCCAGAATTAACATCATAATACGATTTTGAAACACTAAAACAAGGTTCCAGTGGGCCTTAGATGCTTGGAAGAAATAGCTGAAATCTTGTTTTGCATGTGCACGTTGTTTCCAAAATGCAGAAAGTCAAACTATGGATTTCAAAGGGCTAAAAAACCTTCCCACACAGAGTCTCTCAGCAGTTAAATACAAGATCATCTAAACGCATTTTTACATAACATGGTGAAACATCGTATACGTGCAAAACGTCAAAATGCTATTATTCAGACTGACATTCAAATAAACACAAAAAAAAACAATTTCCCAGAAAATGTATGTTTCTGTGAGACCTGTACCATGTCTGTGCTCCACCAGATTTTAGAAAAATCCTGATTTTTAATCCAAGGATTCTGTGTTGTGCCATTTATTAAACATCGTCTAAGTACTCACAGTGCGAGTTATACACTCACCTAAAGGATTATTAGGAACACCTGTTCAATTTCTCATTAATGCAATTATCTAAGCAACCAATCA
>JAODKC010000001.1:21020754-21031808 GCA_026777985.1 Mormyrops attenuatus
AATAGTGCTCAAGTGGTTGGTTGAAACAAAATCCTGGTCTGGATTTTTACTTTCTGGACCTGAAATTGCCACCTCTGTAAGAAAGTGTGTGAAATCATTTTTAATCGTATTTGATAAATATTCAGATAGTCTCGCAGATTAACAAACTGATTCTGAATCCATTGCCAAGTAGGTATTTAGGCCTTGCAACAGCATGAATGAATCCAACTTTGACGCCAGTGACAAATTTGCTCACAGAGTGACGTATTGCTTAGTTTTTTTTCCTCCCAAATATTGACTTGCTTGTCTTTGAGTTGCTGTGCACTAGTTGTGTTTGCCTTTATCCCTCGTTAAAATAAATGTCAAATGAGTTTTACGTTGTTAAATTTTATGCGTTGTATTGGATGTAGGCTTTTGAAAGGCACATACGAATGCTACCCCTGATATGTTTATACGACAACCTATGAGTGTGGGAAATAACGGTGTTTGGAGTAGGCTGTACTCTGAGCCACCGTAGAAAGGGGGGGGGGGGGGGGTTACGTCAGCAGAGAACCGTGATTGGCAGGCGGCCGCTTGAATGAGGTGGGGAGGCGGCCGCATCACTGGTCCCGCCGCCTCGGATCATGCGCGGTCGGGCTGGCGTTTCTCTCGTTACTAAGCAGCCGAAACTGGCGTCCTCGGAATACCCAATTTACAGTAAAACGAATAAAAAACAGCCGCATGATGTTTGCGACCTTTAGTGGTCAGATACCGAAGCTTAAGTAACTTTTTTTTAATTGAACTTTTGATTTGCAGGATGTCCGAGCCGCTACACTGCATAGTGATCTAGCTATAAATATATATAGTCTCGCCGGAGGGTGAGCTATTCGGTTATACCTTGTAATTTAGATATTGAGTTTTACTTCCCTTATTGATTGTTGTCGGATTGCTGGTCCTACCGTGTTTAGCCGAAATTGAATGGGGAAGGGACTGATGTCGCGTAACTTACTTTAAGTTCAACTTGCCTCAAGTTGTTCAAGCATTATTTCTGAGGCTGTCATACATCCCTTCATATTATGGCTTCGCCAAGGTAGGTGGCGTCGTATTTTGAGGATCATTTTGCGCGACAGGAGTAGCTCGGACGTTTTTCAGAAATTACAGATAATGTGTTTGTGGCGTTTGGCTGGTCGCACAAAGCCGTGCATCATTGGATGTATGTTGATTTGTTCAACAAATCGCCTGCAACGCATACCACAACCGCATTCATTCGTGTTGCTTGAAAATGATAAAATTGACAAAAATGCCCTTTTCCAGCGATCTTCGGGAGAAAATTAGGAAGAAGCGGAGAGCTTTGCAGGAATCTTTGGCTAAAGGCAAAGACGGCGTGGATACACAGGTAAAGCGTCTGGAATTTAAGGAAGATGCCGTGATTCGGTCATAGTTGTATAAAATAGTGCCAAACCTTCCCAGTTGGCTGCTAGATAAGGCAATTTGATGTAAATACCTGGAAAAAAAGGAAACGCCCTCAGCCTAATCTCGATAAAACGATAAGATCAATTATTATCTGGCTTTTTTTTCTTTTCTTTGTCTTCAGTTTTCCTGTTTTTGTATTATTTTGTCTTTATGATAGTGTAATGTATCACATCACATCCATGTAAAGCGCCTTGGGACGACTCTTGTGAAAGGCGCTATATGAAAATTGATTGAATTGAATTGTGCCGATATTAAACCCCTCTGAGCCGACAGCCCACGCAAGAAATGAAAGCTAATTAGTTTCATAATTTAGCATTTGGAAAAAAAAATTAACAACATATAACTTCTTCTAATAAATCACAACATCATAATAAAGTTTGCAATACATGTTACGGAGAAAGGCACTTGCATGCAAAGAATGACACAGACACGGGGCCCAGAGAGAATAAGTTCAGGTATTTCAGTGAGCAGGTGAGCAGAGGACGGACGCTTTGATTCAACAAGTCTGAGCAAGTCATGCAGTTGAGCGCGCACGCAGGTTTACGCACCGGGATCGTCGGAAGAAGCACCGGATCGCTCTTCAGTCAAAGCGAAGCGCTCCGGGCCTGACTTTTCGGTCTGCATTTCAGGCTCTGGTCACCACGGAAATGGAGATGAGCAGCGACAGGGGACGGACAGAGGTGGAGGTGAGTCTCTCTGAAACCGCGGAGTGGCCGGTTGCGATTTGCCTGACGGTGATAAGGGTCTCATCCAGCCGTACTTTTGTTTGGAAATTGTGAATGTACCGTGCAATATTCTATAAGTATGACGCCAAGTGCATATTTTTGAATTTGCTAGAAAACCCGTGCGGACATGGTGAGCGCAGACGAGGTAGTACAGGTCAAAGATCCTACTTTAAATCCTACTTGCGTCAGATTTTTATGTATGAAGACAGCAATAGGAGATTTATTATGCAGTCTGTGGTGCTGGGGGAAAGTTTGCCCTTGAGGATAGGAAATAATGAATATTATATAATCCGACTATCTGTATTTTGAAATTAAAATCTTCCAAATGGTCCTGATGAATATGTTTTACATTTTCACGCAGATGTTTTTTTATGATATTGATTTTTAAAAGTCACAGCACAGTTGCCGATAAGTACAACTAATTTAAAACAAAGCCAGGCTTTAATTTTATGGATACACTCCCACTGAAGCGGTTTTTATTCTCCATTTTCTTTGCTCTCTGCTCCCTTGTTCTTAAGCAGGAATCGTCTGGAAGCCAAGAGCAGCAAGTGACAGCTTTGAAGCAGACTCTGAAGGCACAGAGGATGAGCAGGAGGAGGAAGGTGAGTCAGTCCTCTATTTTCAGTATTTTGTAGACTGTAGTACCTCAATTCCATTGTGGAGTCAAAACAGCTACTGATATTTAGTCAACTAAATCTACTTTACATTTAGTTGCCTAAATCTACAGTAAATGCGGTTAATGAAACTAACAGGTTTAGTCATTGTCCAATACATCATTTTGATAATTCTTTGAAAATTTCACTTAATTCTCTGTGGATGCACACATGTCGCACACGCACACACACAGATTGGCCTGCCTGCATCTGCACTAGATTCCTGAAAGAAACATCTGTACTACTGCTAAGGTATTACATTAGGTTTGAACATGTGGTCTATAAGGACACAGATTGTTGTAAAGGTTGTAATGCAAAGCATTACATAATTAAAAAATGGCTGCATCAAATTCATTTATCATTAAATAAAATATAAAAAAACATAATTTATTTGGAAACCAAATTCTCGCATATGACACATCTTCATTCATATTATGAGAAAACACCAGTGCATAGGACAAAACTCAAATTTCCTCTCTCAAAAACATAATCAAGTATCATACTAGTGAAAACCAATTGGGTTGTGCTTATTGCAACACTTAGTTCAGTTCATGACAGTGAACATTTCAAGCACATTAAAAGGAGAATCAGCTACTTGTTTCTTCTCATTTCATCGTGCGTCAGGTTTGTGATGTTTATCTTCATTATTATTGCTCCTCACGGCTTGCATTTGTCTTTTCTTTCACATCACATGTGAAACTTATCCATATGTCAGCTACCCGAAGCCTACTGTGGCATAGACTAGGCTAGACATAGACTAGACATTTCATACAGTCTAGCAATTTTGTAGACCCCCACGATAAATGTTGCCCAAGCCTAGCACAGGTATAATGAGTTTACAAACAGAATTTAGAGACAGAACAGCTTGGTTTACTGGCTTGAAGTTTGTTAGGTCACTGTTATCCAATCATGTGCAACTACAGGCAACACTAACTAAAGATACTGCTTCCGATTGGATCACTTTCAAATTCATCTTTTCATCTTGTTTTTATTTGTTGAAGAAAGTGTCAGTATATTTTGTCAGTTTTCAGCATCATAAATGATTTTTTTATTTTATTATCTCATTTTCATCAGTTAAAAAAATACTTTGAATAACTTCTGTCATAGTTTTCATCTATGAAATTAACACTGATTTCCATATGTGGAAATGTCATAGTGGGGAAACTTCAACCTTGACCTCTGACCCTGTAGCTTCTGGAGGTCACAACTGCAGAAGCGACCAGCGGTGACCAGCCAATGGGGACAGAGCTGTCTGAGGTTGGGGAACCTCTGGATTCAGTAACCAAGCCCCGCTCCACTCGGCATACCCAGAGAGGTGGGATGTCACACATTCCCACTCCCCCCAATCAGACCACACATTGTTCTGAAAGATCATGCAGTTTCCCGGTTCATCTGAACACCTGAGTATTTGCTTGAATTAATTATTTCATTGGACAACCTAACAGGCAAACATGACGACCTGCTTTCATTTATAATAATCACAAAAAAAGAAACTGTTCAAACTGTAGGCTAAGACATTGAATGTCTGTATAATTTATGTTGCACTGAGCTGGATGATTTTCAAGGCTGTATCTCCTGCCTGCTATTGGGAACTCAAACTACTGATTGCTCAAGTAAAGCATCCATGAAAAATTATGATGAATTAGTTTCTCTCTCTCACCACCTCATATTTCAGATCTGCCCCCCCTACCTGTAGAGACCCCTCTCAGGCGACGTGTGGCGGAGAAGCTGAAAGCTGCCAGGGTAATCCCCCCCCCTGCTAGGTTGTAATACACTGTATATGATGTGGCCTTTTCAGCACAATCAGCACCAGCACTAATGCTTTACTGGAGTTACTTTAGGACTGTCAATCTCAATTCTCTGGGACTCATACAGGACACGATGTATGTTCTAATTGCGGCTCTGATTGGCTACATTGCGCTCAGTCCAAGGCAGAGACCCTCCTGCAGCAGGAGGCCTTGTCAGAGCCAGCCAGTTGCCTGCAGAGTCTCCGGGAGAGAGAGACCCTCACTAGGTTTGATGTCGAGGTGAGGGCATCCTCCAGTTCTCTCTCACACACTTTCATGTTGTCAGACCTCAATATTGTTCATCATTCTGCTTCATATCATAATGCTTTTGGGCATCAACTGAAATGCACTCATGGCCAAAAGGTTGTAGGTTCAAGTCTCAAGAAGACTCTGTACTGTTGTATTCTTGAGAAAGATGGTTAGTCTGGATTATTAAACTGAATGAGTGCAGTTTGGTAAACAGATATATAGCAAAAGGGTAAAACATGAAGGACTTCAAATAAAAGCATCTGTTAAGCATAATAATAATGGAATGAAATCTCTCTTGGCCAAACTGAAGGATGTTAGTCGTCATTTAAGCAGGCGGACATACGTCAGACCTCAGAAATGGCCATGTGTGTTTGTGGATGAGTGCAAACATGCAGAGAGATCCCCGCTGCTCTTCTCCCACATTCCTCAGACGTTAATGGAAAGTATATGTGGGCTATTCTCCAGGAAGTTTGGTTGGGAATGAGTGATGTCTTGCCAGCCTTCAGAAGACAAAGATTTTCTGCAATTTCCTGCTATATTTAAAAAAAAAAAAAAAAAAAAAAACTTTTTCTGGCTCCTGAGTGTCAGGGCTCTGCTGACCACGGGGTATTTGTCACTTTTCAGAGATGACGTTCTGCATTAATAATGAGTGCCCTGCCCCCCCAGACAGACCCAGGACTCTTAAGTCGGGAGGCGGGGGACCTGTCCACTGCAGCCAGAGTGAAGTTTCAAGATGCGGCGCACAGAGTGCGACAAAAAGCAGAGGTACACACCTCCCTACCCCTCACCACGACTGTCACAGTAACACATGAGGATTCCTTATAAGCAACATTGTTCTTTCAGGTTCTATCACTCTGGCGTGCTCATAAGCAACTGGGGAATGTTTTTCATTCAAGATAAATGTTTCTGTGATAACAACAAGATGTTGCATTATCGGGAGGTGATATGAGGAATGCAATCGATCAGTGAAATTATCACAACTCACCTGTATTAGTGTTCTTGATTGTTTGGTTCAGGGGTGCTGGGAGAGAATAAGTATGTGGACTGTCTGGGGGGTCCCCGAGGACTGCATTGAGAAACACTGGATTATAGAATTTAGTGTATATGACTGTGTGTTACTTTCAAGTCACCATCACCTAAATTAAAAAGAACAATGAGAGGATGTTACTGATCCTGATGACTGTGATGGTGATGATGATGGTGGCGGCAATATCCCAAACCCACAGATGGAGACTGGGTTGCCTACAGCGGAGATGGCTTACAACTTCTTCACCTTCAACTTTGACCCCAAACCCCAAGAGGAACCTGTGAAACACCAACAAAAAAGGAGGTCCAGGAGGTGGGACAGGGCAGAGGAGGAAGAGGAGGAGGAAGGCGACACGGAAGAGGAGGAAGCAGGAGCGGAACAGGAAGAACAGGAAGAGGGCAGGGTAAGGGATGTTTCCTGGGGGCTAGCTGATAGATCTGAATTACTAAATAGGAAATGCCGAAATGGACCAAATGAACAGTGATGATTGATTAAAGTTATTTACTGTTGTAATGACCTGAGTATGCCTCTAGGAGCAATGGAGGGGAACATCTGGTGGCCATCTTTGCTGTGCACAGCACTCTAATGTCATTAATCACTGAGGGTGTCCTTTTACTGTCAGAATGTGACAGGATTCTTATAAACTCGCTTTTGTGAATGTGACCATGCTTTACGGTTGAGTTAGGAATTTTAGGAGGATATGGTGTGTGTGTGTGTGTGTGTGTGTGTGTGTGTGTTACCATCACTGTGATGGGTGTGGATGCGTCTCAGGATGAAGATGCACCCCTTGTGGAGGACCAGGGCAGTGAGCTGTTCATCATCGACCAGACGGCCCAGGATTTCCTGGAGGTGAAGGCAGTAGATTATGTGGGGTACCACTCCCGGGTGCAGAGGGAGAGTGAAGTCCTCTTCACGCCCAGTCTGAGGACAGGTAGTGCATAAGATGCCTGCTTTTCAAACATAGAGACTCCTGCTTCCTTTCCTTCACTGTACCGGTCTAGTGGTTAGGTCGCTTGCCTCTGGGTCAAGAGATCCTGGGTTCGAGTCCCACCTCTGGCACACCATCATTGGGTCCCTGAGCAAGACCCTTAACCCCAACTTGCTCCAGGGGGGCTGTCCCTGAATTTAGAAAAATGTAAGTCGCTCTGGATAGGAGCGTCCGCTAAATGCTGTAAATGTACGTTTGTGTGTGTGTATGTGGCTCAGTGCCGGCCTCCAGCAAGGTGCCCGAGAACATGCAGCCACGCTACCTGGAGGATGAAGGTCTCTACGTGGGGGAGAGGCCACCCGTGTCTCGGGTGAACCAGAACATCCTGGAGAACCGCATCCTGCAGCAGGATGAGGTACCTGCACCTGCTCTTAGGCTTCCCATACCTTTTGGGTAATTTACACGGCTTTTACAGTTGATCCCCTGCTGCTCAGTTCCTGAGAGGGGTCCTTCCAGTGCTCGAATTAAGTAGCTAAGGTGAAAAATATCCTGTTCAATGATATTTATTTGTGGGTTGGTTTCTACAGGACACAGGGTGTTGTGACAGTTTATGTACATTATATTGTGTTATACTAACACAGGGCAATGTGAAGGCTAGCAGGTAAGGATGCTGTGCTTCTGATCAGAATGTTGCTTGTTCAAATCCCCAGGTCAGCAGAGTAATTTTGCCATTGGGCCCCTGAGCAAGGCCCTTAACCCCCAGTTGCGCCAAGGACTGTCTGACCCTGCCTTCTCAATTGTACAACGCTAAATAAAAAAAGATGCTAAATGTAAGTTATTGCTGGATTACAATGATTATGTTTGTTTACCTTTAGGGTAAAAAGTGGTTTGGAGATGACGGCAGGGTGCAGGCTCTGCCCGACCCCATCAAGCAGTCCCCTACTCGGCCTCCCCTCTTCAGCCTGGAGGGGGACCTGGACCCCGCCCTGCAGACTGTGTACAGGAAGGTAGGTCTTGGTACTCGGTGTCTCTGCTTGGTTACTACCAAAGACACTCTGCGGCAGAAACGCAGCGTTTGGTAGCAGAGACGCTGCTGTCTGAGCCATCTCGCAAAAGGTGAGATTCTACCAGCTCCACCGCCTAAACAAGCAGACTCTCTGCATGATCCAGCCTTCAGGAAAAGGGACGACTGTCTTCCCCTCCAGGGGCTGTTGTTGCCAGGCAACGATTAATGGCCTTTAATATTTGTCTGAATGAAAGTGCTTCCATGTGTCTGATGAAGTCCTTGGAAGGGACAGCACTGCATGGTCCACTGCATGGGAGGTGAGGGTTTTAGCAGACATTGCGTAAAGGAAAAGACAGGGATTCACATCCTCTTCTGCTCGGTCGGCTGACCAGAAAAGCTGAGTGCGTTTCTAATTTCTTATTATTTTAGAAGTACTACTTTTGCATATTTTTCTAGGTATTTGTGTGTTGAATTGATTAATATTCCAGACAAATGCAAACTGCTGTCTAAGCTGTTGTAAAAAAATAGATTTTTAACCTGCTCATTTGCAAGCTCCAAGAACAGGGTATCATTAGGTGTGATTAAAGATTCACGATATATAGGTTAACATATCAGTATCAGCTGAGGTTTGTTAAAAACCAAAGCATAAATTTGATGTTTCAGTCTTGGTCGATATTGTCAATATTCAAAGTTAGTGCAAGATCTGAAGTCATAATCCCTGAAATAATGGAAATGATTGCATTGGACAATCATCCTTTTTCTATAGTGGAGGATGAGGGATTTTATTGGCCCGTTCACCACTTATAACCTCATTACTGTCTCCCAAGTCTGCCCTACTCTTAAGAAACAACATCACCGACACTGACTGCAGATTAGTGGAGCTTTTACCGCGTAAAATCCACATCAGTAGATCACTAGGCATGTGACTTCCTAGTGTACATTTGATTGTGGAGGGCTGTGATTGGCTGATCAGTTTCGTCGGCTGTTTTGTCGAGCAGCTGGTCCATTGCTTGGTGTCACTCAATCTCTTGGGTGTTGTCATGCCTCCGGCAGGCGCTGAAGTCCAAGCACGCGGGCCGCTACATCCCAGGGGCGGGGCCTGGGGAAGAGCAAAGGCACTGCCAGCTGGACGTGGACGTAGCAGGCCTCATCTTCTCCCACCACCCACTCTTTAGCCGCGAGCACGTGCTAGGGGCCCGGCTGGCCCAGCTATACGACCAGCATCTGGCCCGGCAGAGCCGCAACTTGACGGGCCTTCTGACGGACAAGGTACCGATTGCCACTGCTCCCTCCCCTCACACCTGTGTGGCTTCACCTGGCACTCCCGACTGCTCATATGGGAAAACACGTTGTTATGAGTGAATAATGGGAGCAGTGTGTGGCTCAGTTACTCCACTGACTGGAGTCCAGGACATCAATTTGGATAAAAGCACCTACTAAATAAATTCAAATTTAAAATTTGAAATTATTTTGGTTTGAATTCAAACCTAAGACTTGCATTTCTGGTCTTGTGTTCAATTATGTCAGAGCATCACTGGAAACAGTTAGTGTTTAATTTACATTTTAGTATTTGATTTTTGCCTTTTAATATAGTATAATTATAATAATGGATATTGCTCTCTGGCACCTTCATGTGGCCAGTTGTAGAACACTCCAGCATTTCTGTCTGGTTTTGGGTCACATGTCAACGTGTATGCGGGCCAGGCTTACCTTACAGGAAACGGTATAAAGGCACTTGAAATGCTGTAGACAAGTGGATGATTGAACGGCTGCTTCAGGAAATTCTTAGATAATAACAGATGTGGCCTGGTCAATCTGCATGTGGTATCTGATTGGTCTACTTACTGATGTGTGTGTTGAGCCACGTCTTATCTTTTGTCTGCTGACATCTGTCCCCATTTGCATCAGCTGAATGGACTGAGGAATGCTCTCCGTAACATCAAGGATCTCCATGGTGAGCAGGGCCTGAACATGGCCATGCGGCAGAGGATAGTGGAGTACAAAGAAGAAGTGAAGTAGGTGTTGCGTGATTCCGGGTTTTGGTCTTTGATACCTCAATATCAGTATTGTTAGTAGATGCAGTCAAACTAAAAATACGCAAATTTTTTAATTATATGCATTAACTGGGTCCACTTTTGCCTCGTTTCCACCCACCCGGTACTGGAGCTGGTGCCAGGCATTTTCCCAATCTAGAACTGGTTCCATGCATTTCCACCACAAAAAAAACTGGCCCCCGGCCAGAAAAAAACGGCTCCAGCACGACACAGAAAAGCTGCTCTCAGAATTTGCTCTCATGTCACTGAAAGGACAGACTGTCGCGTCCAAACCTTCCTCATACCCAGAAAATTTAATCCATGACTAATATACTTTTGTCTAATATTGCTGGTGCAGGCAGTGAAACATCTTGCCAGCTTATTAGCGGAATATGGCTGCTGGCCAGATTAAATAATAAATTATAAACATGTCGCAAGTCAAATAAATAAAATACTGTCACGCTCGAGTGGCGAAGAGATCACGAGGCAGTGAGCAAACTTCAGTTTTTAGCAGACTCTTATTGTGCAATCCTTAAAAAGACAGTGATAAAACAGCGAATGAGAATGAAATCTCATACAGACAGAGACTGGGGAAAAATTCAGCCTTTAAGGAGACACATGTAGATACAGGCAATAGAGACTGAACACAATACTCTCACAACTAGCAGCATCCAGCTCCATCACCAGCAGCAGATCTGAGTTTGTGTAAATGAGGTTTCTACAGATC
The DNA here is from genome assembly GCA_026777985.1 of Mormyrops attenuatus. NCBI lineage: Eukaryota > Metazoa > Chordata > Actinopteri > Osteoglossiformes > Mormyridae > Mormyrops > Mormyrops attenuatus. The sequence continues at coordinate 21,031,321 of JAODKC010000001.1, forward strand.
TGCCTGAAGGGCTTTTACCCCTAAACCTCCAAGACAAATGTCACCCCCCACCCCCCGTGTCACTAAAACCAGCCCCGTGTGATGTGACTTAATGTGAATCGTCACCTGACTTGGTTGACAGGAACACTAGGATTCTGCGGGACGCAGAGCAGGAGAAGGACAGGACTTTGCTGAAGAGCATCGTGAAGGTTTGGAAGGAGATGAAAGCCCTAAGAGAGTTCCAGAGGTTCACCAACACAGCGTATAAACTACACCTCAGGAGGTGATTGTCAGCTGTGAAGTCAAGCGGGATTACTGAGCATTGTGCTGTGCAGCGTTACAGTAATACATTTTAGCTAAACTTTATGATGGCAGTGTTACAGTAATGCAGTGTTGGCCTCATGCTAACAGTGTTACAGTAGTGTGGTGTTAGCCTCATGCTAACAGTGTTACAGTAGTGTGGTGTTAGCCTCATGCTAACAGTGTTACAGTAGTGTGGTGTTAGCCTC
>JAODKC010000001.1:21032924-21048365 GCA_026777985.1 Mormyrops attenuatus
TTAGTCTCCTTTGCTCAAGGCTAAACAGATTCAGCTCAGCTAACCTCTCCTCATATGACATTCCTCTAAGACCAGGAGACTGCAGTGTCATTCGCTAAATATAAGGCTGATCCATCTGTTTGAATGATGGCCCTTCTTATGCCCTCCCCCCCTTAATAAAATCCTAGAATTTCCCCTGCTCAGGAGCAGTTCAGTCAGTCAGTGAGACCCTATGCAGTATAGTGGGATTATACTCCAGTTTGAAATGTTAGTATGGAGTTTCCGATCATGCCCTGCTTCCTAACGAAGTGTTGGCTCCACTCTGCTGCAGGGGGGAGATTGCCCGGCGGGAGGACGTCTCCAAGCGTTCCCTGTTTGTGAAGGTGCTCTACAATGACAAAGAGGTCTCCAGGACAGACCGGCGGTTGCTGAGCTCGGACTTCAAGGTCCACATTGGCCAGATATTTAACCTGAAGATCGTGAACTGGCCTGAGAGCGTCCGGCTGCAGGTCAGAGTCATACTTGTGAAAGCCGTACACTGGTTTCTTTAATTTACTATAGATATAATATCCTCCCAGGCTAACTGATTGCATTAAAATGGAGGCGGTATGTGGCCCAGTGGGGTGGGACACTGTGCTTGTGATCAGATGGTTGTTGGGTAAAATCCCAGCGTCGGCAGAGTGATTGGTCCTTGGATCCTTGAACAAGACCCTTAGTCCCTTATTGCTCCTGGGACTAACACTGCTTTCTCAAAAAAAAAAAAATATGTTGCCTTGGGCAAAAGTGTCTGCTTAAAAAAAAAAAAAAGATTACAGCTATGGAAAAAAATTGAGACCTCTCTATATTTTTAAACAAATCTGCATTTTTAAAAACTGGTTTAATCCTGGTTCTGCTGGCTGAAGGCTACACTGAGCAGCAGGCTGGTTCCAGGTTCAGAATTTCTAGAACCACAGTACACAAGAAGAAGGTGAAGCAGGAGACTCTGGGAATGACCAGAAACCAGCCAGGTAGAGGGCAGAAGTGACTTTCTAATGCCAGAGATGACTGTCAAATAATCCGGCAGTGCCTCATGAATCGCAGGATGACATCAAGTGACCTTCCAAAGGAATGGGAAACATTAAGTGTAGGTGTAAAGTGCACTGCTAGGACAGTTCGTATCTTGCTCCAAGAAGCAGGTCTGAAGTCCCATAAAGCAAGGAAGAAGCCCTTCATTAATGAAAAGCAGGGGAAAAACCAGGCTGCAGTTTGCAAAAAAAAATGTATATTTTACACAGACGCACACCCATAAATTGAGAAATGAGTGAAACAAAAAATTATGCTGTGGTCTCTTACGTTTTTCCAGAGCTATATATATATCCACCCGAGCTGTGTGAATTTTTTCACAATAGCGTATTACTGTCTAAAGGATATAACATGAGGTGCTGTTCTGCCAAACTCATCAGGGAGGTTAGGTTCGAATAGGACCCAAGCAGACATGGTCCATAGCTCAGGGAGAAGAGCCAGGCAAGTAAAGTTCATTACCAGAAAGCAGTGGAATCTAGATATTCTCACGCAGGACTTGTTGAGGTAAAATTTAATAAAACAAATGTTACACAAATTGGCATTAACCACCTCAGCTTACCTTCCGTCTCTTCTGCATTCACCAACCTACATGCTGCACATGCATACAACACCTTTTGCAGTTTATTTATCTAATGACCAGAATGGCAGAAGTGGTTTATGCAATAATGATAGCAACAAAAATGACCTTTTGTCACAGATGGAACTTATGAGTTGATATCCATCCCATACCCAGTAAAGCCAGTGGAGGATGGCGGGTAGAGTAGTGGTTAACAAGCTAGATCTGTGATACTGAATGTGAAGAGCACTTATGCTACGGCTTCCTATATCAATGTGATTCTCCACCTGTCCTCCTTACTCCCTGCATACAGGTGTTTGAGGTGATAGGCTCCTCCTCCTCCCTGCTGGCAGAGGTATTTGTGCCCCTCCCAGATACCGCCGTTCTGACAGGCTCCGCCCCCTTCCAGGAGCTAGAGTTTGGAAGCAGCCAGAGGGTGGCTTTTGACCATGAGGGTGTCGGCAGTGGTATGGACAGCCGCCCAATCCTGACCATCTCTACCTCACATTCATGAACCATGTGCTGTCTCACCGCGTCTCTTTCCACTCCCAGATGTCCCGTTCTCCTTTGAGGTGGACGGCAGCAACAAACTCACCCTTCTCACCTCCGGGAAGCTGTCCTGCTGTATCTCCTGGGCCGTGGACAAGAATGACGTCCCCCTGGCCCCGCCCACCTCCCAGCAGCCATGGGGTGTCCGCAGGTATCCCCAGCACCACATAATACAGCAGTGTTTCTCAACCCATTCCTCAGGGACCCCCAGACAGTCCACATTTTTGCTCATTCCCATTTCCAAAAACCTGTACAAGGTATTAGGTGTTCTGGATTGGTTGAGAGCTGGGAGGGAACAAAAATGTTAATTGTCTGGGGGGGGGGGTTAAACATTAAAGGGTCCAACAACTGTTCCCCAGAATTTTGATCCTACTGAAATGTTGTTGCATCAGTTACCAAGCTACACATATAACATCTGCTGCCCTCTAGTGGTCTGAGGCAGATGGATGCCATTGCCTGCATCGGAGCATCGGGCCTGAGTGATATGAAGAAGTTGAGCAAGTGGGCAGCAGAATCCCGGCTTGACCCGAACGACCCCAGCAACGCTATGCTCATGCAGCTACTCACAGTGAGAAAGTTTACCCATAATCCCCATGGAGACCCGGAGGATGCATCACGTGCACCACAGATTCCATGGCCTGAACCATAAATATATGAACTGAGTCCAGAAGCTTCTCTCTTCTTTTCGTGCAGGTAGCCAGCAGTGGGTCCGTGCACGTGCCTGACTACTTCCGCCTAGAGCAGCTTCAGGAGGAATTTAATTTCGTGACGGACGAGGAGCTACAGAGATCCAGGAGGTTCCGCCTGCTGACGCTGAGGAGCCAGGAGGTGGCAGAGTTCCGCAACTACAAGAACATCCCCGCTGTGGAGCGTGAGGTTTCCGAGAAGGTCTTTCAGGTGAGCTGTGGTCCGGTGTTGAAGTGGTTCTTAGTCAAGTCTTAAAATGCATTAAGTTCCTTGGGGTGGTTCGGTGTACTCAACCTTGTTGCTTTGCTAATTAGCTTTTTTTTTCCTTTAATCACCTGGTCACCTAAGGACTATGAGAGGAGACTGCAGGAAGGAGAAGTCATCGACACCAGGGATCACCTGGATGCACACAGGGCCCTTGTGGCCAAGTACCTCCATAAGGTGACAGCAGGACACATGGGGCTGGAAGTTCACTCTAGCTTTCATCTTTCCTTCTTCCCTCAATTTCTCACCCTTCCTCCTTTCACTTAGTCCTCAAGTAACTTAAAAAAACATTTTGAGGTTAAACACAATAGTTTAATTCACTATTAAAACTCTCAATAGGAAGAAAGGGGCCTATAAAGGGGGTGGGGCAACAGGGGCAGTAGCCCCAACTGAAAGCTGATTGGCCCCGTAGTGCCTCTTCCCATGTCACTCACCGATTCAAAACGTATCATTGGCTTATGTGCCCCACCTTAAAAATATCCAAGCATTGCCCCTGATGGGATCTTTGACATTGGCTTCTCATCAAACCATCTCCACGTGTGTCTCTTTCAATCAAGTTTCAACACGAGTCAATCTTTACGTCTCCTAGGTACGGGAGTCTGTTGTCAACCGCTTCCTGATCTCCAAACACCACTTCATTCTGTCTGATCTGGTCCAGGAGGATGAGGTTCCCAGCATTGGGTAAAGTTCAGCAAACCTTTCTGCTATGTTCCCATCATTCTCGCCTTTCTGATACAGACTCTCCTGTGTTCCAGTTCCCAGGAACTGGCAGGATAGCAGTTTTGGTTAGCATCTTATTTTAGTTTGGAAGCCCCCTAAATGTCACTACAATCAAACAGCCAGTGTTTAAGATTTGTTTTGAAAGCACCAGGAGTATCAACGACAGTACCAAACCTGTAAATATCAAAAAAGTGCTAAACAGCCACACAGTAATGCTTTTTAAAGGTTAAAACAAGACATTTTTTCAGCTCTCGGCAAACAAAGGAACCTTTGAGGTACAATGCCTTCAAGGGGTACATATGATTACTGAATCTTTTGCCTGAGGAATAGTTAGTTCCAGGTCTTTGAGCTGAAATGCTTGGTTTCCCCTTTAGAAATGACTGTCACTGCTTGCTCTCTATACTCTTGTTTTTTGTTTTCATTTGACTCTTGTTTTCCTTCTGTTTTCCTGGGTTTGCTTTGCCATGTTTATTTAGTGGTACGAGCCCTGGGTATGTGATAAGGCTCATTTTCTGCCCTCCTTGTATACTTTGTTTACAATTTGTCTCCTTTTTTGGTCCTTTGCTTCTGTAGTGTTCCTTTGTTAGCTGTGTTATAGTCTAGTCTGTCAGTGAAGCGGTGCCATTATTGTTGATCCTGTATTTTCCAAGTGTTTTCATGTGTTGCCATTGTTGTAACTACTAGATAAGATGAAATATTGATCGTTTTTCTGAGGCTAAACCCTTTAATACTGTGAGTTTTGATAAGGGTAAAAAAAAACATCTGATAAAGCTAACCTAGTATATATGGTCTGAGCGGATGTTGGAAACCAGAAATGAACAGCCCACATTTGACCATCAGGGTTCTGGGCCTCAACCTCTTCAAGTTAGCTGAACCCAAGCGGCCCCTGAAACCGCAGAGGAAGGAGAGGAAGAAGGTTACCGCCCAGAACCTGTCTGATGGGGACATCAAGGTTCTCGTCAACATCATCCGAGCCTATGACATCCCCATCCGTAAACTCCTATCCAGGTGTGACACTGATGTTACTCCATCTATAAGTATCAGTTTCGGTATAACATCACCAACATCCTTCAGTCACTCTCTAGATAGCATTACCGCATCTCCTCTGACATCATTACTCTTGGCCAGCAATCATGTACTTCTATGAGTCTCTGACTGTTGCCACTTGACAATCCAGCAAACCCACAGTGGCGTCCAAGTCGGCACGATCTTTCAAAGAGCCATTTGCAGCTGGACAGTCATCCCAGAGTGCCTTGCAGGGGGGCGATTGGCCTCTCAGTCAGGTATGGGACTTGATACATGTCCTCTTGTGTATTTCTTGCGTGATCCTAATTATATTACTAATTGCAAATACTTGTATTTCCTGATATTGCATTAGATGGATTTAAATAAAGGTAACTTTAAAATCATGTAAAATGGTATATATGTTCTAGTCACAGATCCGGCCCTTTGTGGAGGTGTCATTCCAGAGGACGCTGTGCCAGACCACCACTGCGGACGGTCCCAACCCCTGCTGGAATGAGGAGCTGGAGCTGCCCTTCAGGTAGAACGCAACACTGTGATGTTGTCTTGTTTCCACAAACGCGGTGCTGGAGCTGGTGTAGGGCATTTTCCAAATCTTGATTCTGCGCATTTCCACCATAAAAAACTGGCCCTGGGCCAGAGAAAAACGACTTTAACACACCACCACAAGAAAGCTGGTCTCAGAAGTTGGAACCGCAATGTCAGCGAAAGCTGAATGGGCTATTCCATCCAAACCTTCCTCATACCCGGAAAATTGAATCCATAATTGGTATAGTTTTGTTTAATCGCTAGTGCCGGCAGTGAAACAACTAACTAGCTTATTAGCAGAATAGTGTTGCAGCTATTTGTTGGGCAGATTTAATCAAAAATTTTAAATGTGTCTCAGGTTGAATAAATAAAATATTGTGATGCTTGAGTGGCAAAGAGATCATGAGGCGGACAGCAAAGTTCAGTTTTTACGAGACTGATTTATTGCACGATCCTTAAAAGTGTTACCCTAAGGCCCCAAATTATGGTTAGCAAACTGAGGCTAGGGTTAGGCTTAGACAAAGTATGGCATTTTCAGGCATCAAAATTAGTTTTTATCATAGTTCTGGGCCCCTGTATGAACAGGTAATAGAGACAGAGCGCATCAATTACTTAAAGGCAGCTTATAAAAACTTAAATTCCAAAACTGATCAAAATAAATCCAACAGAATTCATATGAGCCTTTATTTTATTCTCACTTCCACTGACCTAACATTCCATTCTCGTCTTGTATGAAACAGGCAGGTTCTCAAAAGGCACCAAGCAAGAACCAGCCCATTGCCGGCTCCGTTTTGGTGGAAACGAGATATGTGAGGAACACTTCGGGAACATATTATCAGTGTAGCATTAGAGCCAGAGCTGCTGTTCACGTGCTTGAAATGTGTTATCTGCCCCACATGTACATTCCATTGGGCAAAAGCATCTGCAGTATGTGATATGGAATAAAATGAAGTCTGCACATGTAGCGAGCATGAATGCTCACTGGAATAGCCTTTTCCTCCCTGATGCCTCCCTGGAGTATATAAATGACATCAGTAACTGAAATGGTTATAGTTCACAGGGTATGTGTGATGTCAGAGTATGGAAAAATTTAGCCTTGACAGGATTTGTGTGATATGATATGGGATGGAAGGACAGACTCAGGATATGCATTAAATTAGAGAACATCTCTGACTTCTGAGTTGAAAACAGAAGGGTATAGAGGTAAAATCGTTGAAGAACCAATTCGCAGTGCAAGTGATTGTATTTCGTTTTGGGTATGTAGGATATTGAACAAAATGTTATTTTTATTACTGAATATTCGTTTTGAAGCACTGGGATATAAGATTATGCATTTACATGTTCGCTCTTTTTAATCTAATTGGTCTTGGTTCTTCTGTACTTAATTCATCCTTCTGATATTTTTCCATTCCTTAAAAAATGACATTACATCTGAATATTTCTCTCAAATTGAGAAAATTTCTCTATTTCAGTTCTGCATAAATAAATCGTGGAGGATAAAATATCCGCTCTCAGCATTGTTACTGCCTGCTTCCCTACAGTGCCCCCAACGGTGACTACAGCACATCTAGCCTCCAGTCAATGAAGGATGAGGTCTTCATAAACATCTTCGATGAGATGGTGTTTGACATAACAGAGGTCAGTGTGGAGCAAGGATTTATGTTTGGTTTCAACATTGGTAGCAACCAAATCAGCTCGAACCCCCGCCCCCCTAAACACAGACAGTTCTCCCTTAGTATTGGTAGGGACATGTTCCTACCATCCATACCCAGATCTACACCATTGGTGCGGAGCTGTCCAGAAACCTCTTGACTAGTTACTTGGGTCAAGCTCTGCTGAAGAGCTTGGGGAACTTCGCCCTCACAGGAACAACTGGAGAATTTACTTACCCCAAGGGTAAAACTTTAAATCTTTAAAGAGTCAAAGTATTGGCCTGCAGGCCAGATCCAGACCACAACGTTTACTAAATCTAGCTCACCAATTTGATTGACCTCCTAGCCTGTGGTCCCCAGGTTATTTGAGTTTTAGATTCTTGCCGTAGATCCTCGGTTTTTGGTCCAGTCATTTCGATCGAATGGTTATTCGAATGGTTAAAGACAGGTTGTACATATTAGCAACTCATGACTGATTCCAAAGTACTACTATTCAGTAGATCCTTGATATAGACACATGGATTCCACAGGATGAGCGGGAGCGGGGCAGTTCTGTGCACACACGAATCGAGAGGCACTGGCTTGGCTCTGTCAAGATTCCCTTCAGCACCGTCTACCTCCAATCAAGGGTAAGGCACTCTCATACACCCACTCAGCTCTGAGAAGATCCCTTTTAACGCTACAGGCAGACTGATAACGCTGAGATTATTGAGTCAATATACCTACAGAATGCTGATAAATATTCCTTCATGGGACTTCTTGAGGACTATTATTGCATGATTATTGCTTGACTAATAGGTTTGCTGGGTAATTGAATAACTGAGTGATTTTAGTAATTACGTAATGCTAATGGGTTGATTTTAATTGATTATTTGATTTCAGATTGATGGCACATTCAAGGTTCAGAGCCCAGCCGTGCTTCTAGGCTATAGTAAGGAGCGTAGTCTGGCCAGCGAGGGGGGCTATGACGCAGTGCGCTGCCTGAGCGAGGGCTCCTTCATCACCCTCTTCATCACCATCCAGCCTCAGCTCATCCCTGGAGAGAGTGTCAGGGAAAGAGTAAGCCTTTTCTTTCTGTGTTGAGCTTTCTGCCTCTGTGACTTCAGTAATACAGTGGACTGTGATCTTTAGTACAGCTGTCTTTTCTTGGATTACTTAATAGAAATACTGCACACAGGAATATTATGTTTAGCACCTGAAGTCTGAAATATTTGGTAGCTGTTATCACATCACTCATATGTTGTTTTATTCCTACTGTTCTGCTGCCATTATTAGATGAAGGAGATCAAGGTAACTCTCTAACGTAAGGCTTAGGTCAGCAGAAAACAGCCCCCCGTATTGGTGGGGTTTCTTGCAGTTCTATGATTCCTGACTCGCCTATTGGTAGACCCATTTGATGGATCATCACTGTTGATTCTCTGATTGGTGGACTATTTTTTTTTTGTCTTAAATTAAATGGATATTGCTGGATTTCTTCACTACTTTGTAACCTTCATTAGAAAAGTGCTGATTGGTGCACATACACTACTGTGTCCCAAAAAACTAAAACTGTTGAAAAGTATAAGTGACTTTACTGTCACTTCTCATAGCGTGTTTAGCAGTAGCACTCATGATACACTTATAACAACAACACAAGCTCACTGACTTTCTGCTAACAAATGACAAAATTCTGATTTCTTGCAGCTTTAATAACTTTATAAACACAATCGTGACATCATCAAAGCAAAGGATATTTAACTACGCTCAACACACTGTTAATAAGTAAATTTTTGTGGGGTATATTATGTACAGTGTTGTACACTATGAAGTTACAGCAGTCCAAAGTAAGAGAAATTTTCAGTTTCGATTAGGTCAAATTACAAAATTTGACTCCTTTGGGGCACCCCTAAATAATTTCTGATTTAGGTTCAAATTTTTTCTCTAAGAACAACTTACCTATAGAAAACTTTTTGGAGGGTGAGACTTATACTTTTCAACAGTTTTAGTTTTTTGGGACACCCTAACGTATATGCTACATAATGTTAACCGACCTATTGCTTCATTTGCATGCAGCTGTTCAGTAGTACACCCACAGCAAAACGTGGTATTTGTGTCATTAGGAGCCAACACTGGAGGTTCCCATTACCTATGGGGCTACAAAAACTTAGGAACTGAACATCTGTAGCGGAGCCGATTAACCTGTGACCTCTGACTACTACCCCATTCCTGCAGTTTGATACCCAGGAGGAGGAAAGGCTGTTGCAAGCAGCTGAGGTCTTCCAGCGGGAATCAGCTCTGTGCTTTCCCGGCCGCTCATGCATCACCACGGTCATCGACATCAATGGGAAGGCTGTGTTTGTTACCCGCTACATCCGTGCTCTGAGCCCACCACAGGAACTGCTGGATGCTTTTCCTAGCAGCCCCCAAGAAACCATGGTAGGAGGTGCTAGTCTTCTTTGAACTATGTAGATCACTGCCTAGTCACAAGCCTGTAAAAATGTTCTGGCCTGGTCTGCTTCTGAATCTTTGTATGAGTATTGATGGGAATTTGTTGACATGTTCTGGGTCACTGGCTAATTGTACTAGATAATACTACTAAAAGCATATAAGATCCTGACCATGTGATTTCCCCCACCCAAAAAACCCAAAGGAACTGGTGGCACGCTATGTCTCCCTCATTCCTTCCCTGCCAGACAGTGTCTCCTTTGCTGGGATTTGTGACATCTGGAGCACCTGTGACGTGAGTGAATTCTCACCATCTGGAAGTTTGATTTTTTTTTTAATCTCACAACTGAATCTATATTGTGTGTAGCACTAATTGCTGTTGGTCCATTGCAAACTGATGGTCAAAGTACTTGCAGAACTGCAGAATGGCAAGCTCTGAGGGATAAACAGTTCCAAATGATGAATTACAACTTTCCACTCAAAGGTTTGTCCTTTTGCTATCCCTTAGCAATTCCTGACATTGCTGGCAGGTGACGAGGAGGAACACGCTGTACTGTTGTGCAACTACTTCCTGTTCATGAAGAAGAAGGCGTGGCTCATCATCGGCACAGCAGTTCCCGAGGTGGGTGGAGGCCTGGGTTTGACTTGAGCTATTTTTAGAGGTAAAGGCAGACTGTCTCATAACTTGACGTTTGGTTAGACAAATGTTGGAAGAGTGGGTTATAGAACCTTTGACAAAGTTTGGGAACTTACTACATGGGCATCAGGTGAAGTTTTTGAGTTTGGCTACAGCAAGGCCATTGCAACTCCAAGGAACTCTTCGTGAAACAGATTTCTCCTACCTCAGGGTCCCACAGCATACGTGCTGACCTACGAACAAGGGCACTACCTAATCTGGGATCCCAGCAAGGGCCAGTACTATGGCCAGTATGACACCTTCTGCCCTCTTCAGACTGTGGGCTGCCTGATAAATGCTGACAATGTAAGTACCTGCTACCTAGATAGAGGTGGGTATGACAGAAGCTTACAGAGAATTTCTGAACATCATGCATGTAGGTGTATTGATAATGTTGCAAGACATCCAAGAGTCATCCCTCCTATGGTTAACTGCTAATAGTTGGATTTTAGATTGTACATTTTGCATCTATAAGGTTACCTCACCCATACAAATTGTTCTTTATTTTTGGTACACAGGTGTGGTTCAACCTGCAGCCCTATGATACCCCAATGAGAATGAGTTTTGATGTTACTAGATCTAAACTGTGGAAGCCATTCTTCTCCAGGGCTTTTCCCAATCCTGGGCTCTCCAGCGTGCAGGTAAGGAGGCAGGGGGACACAGACCCCTAAACAGCTAGTTTCCCATGATCGACCTTCGATCAGCATTGCATGGATGTCCTTCCACAGCGGGCGGGTCTAACAATTGCCTGCATAGGACTGTCCATCTCCACAACCTCCAGCTCTCTTGGCCTAAGATTCCTCAGCATATAGATGTATCAAGTAGACTGAACCTTATTTCAGCTGTCTGAAATGGCTGCTCTCTTTATGCTGATACATAACGAAAAATCACCCACAGGTGCCAAAATGCAATACCTCAGTTTTGTACCATATGCTGGGGCTGCTAGGGCGAGTCTCAGCTGCTATTTCATGCCAGCCTTATTATTTGGCAGCCCGAGGAGATAGCTTACAAGCGACCAGACAAGGTAGCTGCTGCTGAGCTACAGGACAGGTGAGACTCATCCGCAGTCACATACTCAAACCTGCAATTCAAATGCCACAAACCTATTCCCTTTTATATAGATTAGCTATTTCACTTGGGAAGGATCATCCAAGAGTTGGTTTGGGGTTATTGCTTTATCCACCACAAGACACTGGATCTTCATCTTAATTCACACTGTTTTAGAAAAAGGAGGAAACGTGTTCTTTATACCACACCTCACAGGATCGAAAAGGTTCTGAAAGAGAAGATCATGGAGTGGCGGCCCCGGCACCCGACCCGCTGGAATCGTTACTGCACCTCAACGCTGCGCCACTTCCTGCCCAAGCTGGAGCTGAGTGGTGGGAGGGACGTGGGTGAGGAGCACCGGCTGGAGCTGCACAACTTGCTGGGTGACTACAGGGTGAGTCTGGGAAGAGTGCTGCTTCAAATGGAGGCCCCTGAGATTCCAAGGGAGTGATCAGCTTCCCTTTGTTATTAGCTACAGCACCAGTCAAAAGTCTGAATGCCTGTTTTATTGCATTTTTCTCTAAGCTGTTGTTCAGTTTCTAGTAAGCTGCCTCTGCACAATTAAGTAACATCAAATGTTGAACACTTCTCTTGGTAATTACATTCTCAATTTTTCAAATTTTAGACTTCAAAATAACCTCCATTTGCTTTGATGCCAGCATTGCAGACTCTAGGCATTCTTTCAGCCAGCTTCCAGATGTAGCCACCTGGAATGCTTCTTCAGCCGTCATGGAAACTCAGGAGTTCTGGGCCCAAGTTGGCTTCCTTGCTTTTACTCTTCACTCCAGCTCTATAGGGTTTAGGCTTGGGGGTTGAGGGCTGAGGGCCAGGTCATCTGTGCCAGTATTCCATCACTTTCCTCCTTCACAAGATATTACATAACCTTGGTGTACTCAGTATTGTCATCTTGTTGAAGAAAAATATTTTCAGTAGGTGTATCCAGACTTGACTGGTACTGTACCTTAACAGTATATCTTCTGAGCTGATCAACCTGCGTGTGGGGGGGTTTTGTCCACAATCTGCATCAAGGCCATGTCTTTCACTTTCATCCACAGATCTCAGGGTTCCCCCTACACATGGCCTTCTCAGAATTGCGGCCCCTTGTGGAAATGGTCTACAGCACAGGTGTGCACAACGTTGAAGCCCCCAGCATTGAGTTCGCCCTTGCAGTCTATGTCCACCCCTACCCCAGCAGTGTGCTCTCGGTCTGGGTGTACCTGGCCTCACTTGTCCGCACCAGATGAGAGTTGGGCTTGATATTATGCAACCATTTTTTGTAAACGCTATTTGATACAGTGATTAAAGCAGTACTTTAAGTAGGACTACATCCCATGTTTCCTAAATTCTAATAAATGTCTTTTCCTCCTCACAGCATTCAAAAATGAACATTTTAAATCAAGATACTTTTATTGTTCTGTATTTGAGGACTTTTCCCCTCAAGCAAATTTATCATGCAATATTTATTTGAACAAGCAAATGTAGCTCCCAGCAAAATCTGCTACATGTTCCTATTTCCATCAGAGGTGGTAGATTAAAAAAAAAAATCCCAGGGACACAGATTTCTCTAAAATAAACACCTTGGTTAGATCAAAATTCACAGATTAGTCCAGGAGTAACAAGGAATTTTGACACAAAACAATGAAGCCTGTTGCCCCTATTTTTGTTAGAACAGAAGGGCTCAACCCCGCCGTCCCCCTCTGAGGAGTGACAGCAGACAAGCAACAGCTCTCGATTCAAGTTCCACCCAACAACCTAGATTTGATTCATAGCTGATCAATACAAAATGAATGACTACTTGAACCGAACATCTGCAGAGGGAAAACAGAACTTAAGGGCACTCAGACTTCAGCCCAGTTGTCCTCCAGTACAGTTTCATTTACCTTCAAAACCTCTGGAGATGGGTGCAGTATCCTTCACCCTTTTCCGATTAACATACCAACTTAGCTCAGAGGACAACACAAATGCTGAAATGGCAACTGTTTGTTTACTTCTAAGGCTCTACTAGTTCTCATTTTTCTTGGCTTCTAGTCAGTAAGCATATATTTGCTTTTTTCCCTGGAAACTACAGTGAAAGGAGGTTCACTTTTCCAATCAGCGTGAAACAGAATGAGTTTAATCACCCGAAACCATAAGCAGCAAGGAGTGAGGCCACCTCTCCTAATTCCATATCCACCCATAGTAACGTGGTAAATACTGCAGCACTGGTTATGCACATAAATGACAGACTCAAACTATCACACTTGGAACATTGCAAGTAAAACAAAATGGAGTCTAAAATTTAAAAGGGAAGGGAAACACACTAGTTTGCTCTCCCCTTCCCCTGCCATGACTCAAAGATGTAAAATCTGGGGGACAGGATGACAGGGTAACAATTTCGCCTTGTTTCACAGATGAAAACAGCAGAAAGTGAGAAATGACAGCAAATGATATTCCTAGGTTAAAGTGCAAGTGAGGAGCCAATGAGAGGGGATCTATGCCAAGCAGGGGGCGGGGCTCACTCCCCTGAGCAGCAGCAGGCCCTGAAGCCACACTGCAGGTTCTGACAGCCGCTGGCTGTGTCGGCATGGGGTCCTGGAGAGGGAAACAGAGGCATGAACAGCATAGTTAGGCTCCACCACTTCATGGTCAATTGAAACTAGCAGCTGTTTGTCCCCTCTGGGAAACAGCCATCCTGAGATATACAGACTGATAAGTAAAAACATGACACCCAGAGCATCCGATTCAACTTCTGCCATATTACTGGAAAAAATCTGTTTTGAAATAAAATAGCTAAATTTGGAAATATATAGCTAGCTATGGGATACTGCTCCCATGCTTGGATCGAACCATGCAGCCATCATGTTACAGGTCAGATCCATCTACTGCTGCTACTATATGTGATGCGTATGAAGATCCTTAGTCCAGCTACATATCTGATTTTAAAGTTTACATCTAACTAATTAAAAAATAACAGTAAACTAATAACCCTGCATAACGAAAAGCAGTCTCAAATAATTCAGACTGAACCTGACCTTTACCCTTAAGGATTTGTTGCTCCTGTAGCGTGGTCATTACTTACCTTTAAATGTCATCTTTTCTGCATGCTACAAAGGGGCTGTTAAACAAGGCATTACATTTCGATAAGGGGAACAGACACATGAAAGCACGCAGAACATTAAGTACAGCTGCCGTATTACAAGGAACACTTCTGCCAAACACCATCGTTAATTCCGGAGGGTTGGGAGAATCCAAAGAGGAGGCGGTGAAATCCAAAAGTGACATAGCTATAGTAAGCATAAAATGCTTAAATACATGTACTGTTTGTTAGAAGGATGATGATCAAGAAACCACTGAAGATACGCAGTGTGGACTGTGACAAATGACCCACATATTCATCAGCCGGCCATATTCTGAAGTCTCCGAGTAGAGTAGAAATCGTCTTTAGATACAGAAAGCAGTCCTGCCCTTGGCCCCAAAGGCTGTGTCCTGTATATACATTATGGTGCGTTCCATTTGCCCTCGGAACTCGGATTCTGAGTCGGATTGTCGGGAAATCTCGGAGCAGCACAGAGGATCCCGAGTTCAGAATCCAAGATGCCTGCACCCTTTATCAACAGAAGGGAAAGTTGTAGTTTTATACCGTTTAAGCACTACTTCTCATTTGGGGCTAATTAAATTGGTAGCACACACTATACCATCCAACTTATCTGTGGACGTGTTGCTATGGAGTTTTAGAAGTAAAGCACCGCGCTAACTGATATTGCTACCAATTGGTCAATTAACTGGCCTAGAATTGGATTTCACGATCAGTTGGATTATTTGTCGGATTTACGGTAGTTCGAGCTAATTGTAAGTGAACGAAGATAAAGACCATTTAAACTGAGGTACCTTAAATCCTACAAGTTGTCCGGCTAAGCAAAAAAATCTTGCTTTTTGATATGGGTCCATGGTATTGCTACTTCTGTGGCAGATGGAATGCATCCGACTCGGTTTCTCTGAGTTTTTAGTGGATGTGACGTAATCTCGGAATCCGAAAATCGGATGCAATGGAAATGGAACGCACCATTAGTATACTCAGCCCATTTGATTGTAGCAGCATCCTGCTCAGCTTAAGTATTTTTGCTTAAGTAAATGCACAAAACACTGACTCAACTGTGTGTTTTCTTGCTGACTGCCCACGGTACATTTGCCCAATACATAAAGTACTGTGCAAAAGTGTTAGGCAGCCAAAGTAAGTGGTGTTTAAATGATCTTCATGCTGGTGTAAAACTATGCTATTATGGCTGTCAAAGTGT
>JAODKC010000001.1:21072665-21100521 GCA_026777985.1 Mormyrops attenuatus
AAGAGCCGTTTGTGGGGGACAACATCAAAGGCCTTCTGGAAATCTAAGTAGATCACATCGTAGGCCGTTTTGTGATCAATTTCCCTTGTAGCTTCCTCATGTTTTTCTTGGAGCAAAGTAGCTTCTTTGCTGCCCTTCTTGACACCAAGCAATCCTCTACAAGTATTCGCCTCACTGTGTGTGCAGATGTACTCACACCTGCCTGCTGCCATTCCTGAGCAAGCTCTGCACTGGTGGAACCCCAATCCCGCAGCTGAATCAAATTTAGGAGACAGTCCTGGTGCTTGCTGGACTTTCTTGGGTGCCCTGAAGCCTTCTTCACAACAATTGATCCTTCTTCCTTGAAGTTTTTGATGGTCTGATAAATGGTTGATTTAGATGCAGTCTTACCAGCAGCAATATCCTTGCCTGTGAAGCCCTTTTTGTGCAAAGCAATGATGACTGCAGGTGTTTCCTTGCAGGTAACCATGGTTAACAGAGGAAGAACAATTATTTCAAGCACCACCCTCCTTGTAAAGCATCCAATCTGTTATTCTAACTCAATCAGCATGACAGTGATCTCTAGCCTTGTCCTCATCAACACACTCACCTTTGTTAACGACAGAATTACTGAAATGATGTTAGCAGCCCCTTTTGTGGCAGGGCTGAAATGCAGTGGAAATGGGTTTTTTGGGATTCAGTTCATTTTATGGCAAACAAGGAATTTGCAATTAATTGCAATTAATCTGATCACTCTTCATAACATACTGGAGTATATGCAAATTGCCATCATAAAAACTGAGGCAGCAGACTTTGTGAAAATTAGTATTTGTGTCACTCAAAACTTTTGGCCGCGGCTGTAATATATACACCTATGTCACATCTCTGCTGTATAGTGTCATACCGTATTAACATACAGTATCTCATTGAATTGTATGCGGTACAGCATAATACCTTCAGCCCCCCTTGCAAAATCTAGCGATTTGTACCATATTCGTACACATTGAATCCCCCCACACTCTGCAAATTTTATCAACGAGGACCAGGGGGAGGGGGCTGGATTCACATACCACATGTGAAAGTAACAATCCTACCGGGGGCATGAATCCCCCAATGGTCAAATCCTAGAATCACTGCAGTACCACACTTGTTAGCATACTGCATATCACAAACTATTTCCAATTGTATCATGAGCCATATCACATATTATCCTGTATCACACTATAGCATCTGCTATATGACACATACAACAGGACTGTTTTGTGCTGCAGTGCTGCGATGAAACACCCACGCAAAGCCCAAGAGAGACGTCTATGAGTCAGACACAGTACCAGGGCTCCCCTCATGGTTACAGCCTCGCCCTTGACAACGATGCTGTCGCCCTCCATTAGCGCAGGCCACACGTGGAGCGCCACTAGGGGCGCTGTGAACTCTGAGTCATAACTGCGGCGGTACCTGGGGGACAGGAGGGCAAGTGGGGATTTATAGCCCTTCCAAACATACTTGTGTCACACTGCATGCACTTTGGGATGTGCCTGGCCTCTAAATATGAGTAATACATGCACATACAGTGAGGGAGCTCGTTGTGACTGTCCTTGTTTATGTGTTTATGTATGTATATATTCTATATAGGGGAGAAAATGTGTTGCTATGGACAGTGGTCCTACTTTATCTCAATGAGGTATGACCACTATTCTGCCCTACAAAGGTGAAACATCCTTAACTGCATACTTTATGATCAACATTGGGTCTCCTATGCTCTGTTATATGTTGCGACAAAATATCTTAGTTCAACTATATTCAGTTTCGAACAAGTACACTATCATTTATTTACCTACTACGCATATAGATAAACTGTCAATAAACTTTTTCTCAGTGTCAGTGTAGTGTCTGAGCTTTGCCTTTGTGGGGCAGTATCGTGTATTTAAGTGGCACACTAACTTGCTGTCACTGTACAGCTCCCCATCACTGCTGAAGGCAAGCTCCAAGGGGGGGTCCAGTGTCTGCATTGCGAATGCCATGCGGCATGTCTCGCGGATGAGCCCGCTGATCAGGACAAAGTCCACCTCAGCAGGGAACGAGATCTTGGGGTTCACATTCATGGAGTTGATGACCTCCTACACACAGGTGACAGAAAGCAAACAGACATGCCTCACTGTGCGGCCATTTATTCTTGCAAAAACAAATTTAACAAGCATGTATGACCTTAGCTACTAAAACCCGAAAACCAAAATCGGAAAAGAAAATGGAACAGGATTATGGGACTTATTGACCCTCTTGCACTATTAGTTTGGTTACAGCAGATTCTCAATAAATTACAGTGCAATACGTTCATGCAACTATACGCAGCGAATGTGTATATGGTTACTTGCACAACAGTGCAATGTAATACAGAGCTTGTAATTGTGTGTGTGTATAATATATTCACACACACACACACACACACACACACATATTGTCCTTATGTTTATAGTTTGTATAATATTTATTTAAAACTATGCTAATTGATGTGTTATGTATGAATGTTATTTATGTCATTGTGGAGGCTACTAGTACATTTTGTAGTACTTGGGCAAATCACTTAGACCAGGGGTGTCAAACTGCATTCCTGGAGGGCCGGAGCCCTGTGTAGCTTAGTTCTTTCCCTGTTCCACCACAAATGATTCAGCTCAACAGCTACGTGGTAATTAGCACAAGAAGTTGAATCAGGTGTGTTAAACGAGGGGAACCCAAAAATGTGCAGGGCTCTGGCCCCCCAGGACTGGAGTTTGACACCTGTAACTTAGACAATAACAAATAACAATTCCTACTCCTTGAAGGGGCAAGAACAGGCAGAGCCAGAGAGGCAGAGTCAGAGTCAGAGAAATGCTGTGAGAGGGTGTGGGAGGCTCGGGGTGTGGTCACTCACGTTTACGCTGGCCTGAACGTCGTACAGGTCGAGGTTCCTAATGATGTAATCCAGCACGGCGTTCTCCAGGCTCTCTGGACCCATATGAGAGCTGGACAGAATCTTCCTTACCCTCAGCCGAAACTGCCGGAATGCCAGCTTGGCTGCCTGGAAGGCCTCCTGAGATGGGGGTTTCAGGGAAAGGGGAATGAGATAGGGGCAATTCCAGGATTTTAAGGTAGGGGGCATTAGAAGGTCAATAATTCATACAGAGGGGACAACCTTATTAGTCAATGAAATGATTTGAATTGTTAAGTGACAGGGGAGGGGGTCAATCAACTTTCAGCTGGGGCTTGTGCTCCAGTGCCCCTGTGGACCCACAATGACCAACACACCAAACTGAAAATTGCTGTTGTGCTCCGTGTTGCTGGAGGACAGAAGGTTCGAAGAAATTTCAGACACACCACAACTGCTATAAAGATGATCCTCTGGACCGAGCGGATGTCGTCAACGTAGTGACGCAGCACGTTCTGAGCCTCGAGCCGATCGATGGCATAGAGGTCGCTGAAGCGCGATATCAGCCGGGCACGGCGGGAGGAGCTGGTGAGGTGGGCACGCGACGGTGACTCGCTTCTTAGGCGGGGGCTGGACGAGCGACTGCGGCGGGCAGCTGCACTGGGGGACCGACCCCTCACCAACCTAGGGGGGTACATGGAAGGTGGGAATTACATTTACATTCACAGACACTGCTGGAAAAAGGCAGCTAAGGTAAAATAATTACAGCTATTCTCAGGCCTGGTCAAACCCGTTTTGGGGCTCTAAGCAAAATGTGATTAATGACATTGTCATATGTCATTTTTCTTCCCATTCTGACAGGTTGGTCAGATGAGGGAGCCCCCTGTTGGCCGCTGGGCTCTAAGCAGCTGCTGATTTGCTTATGCCTTGGGCCAGCCCTGGTTATTTTGATTGCCGCTCTTATAGAATCTAAATAAAAAATGCAACATAAAGAAGCCTCCATGTATGCAAGCTAACAATCTTAAAGGTACAGCACCATGTCCTTAAACACTGTGTGACTCGCCGCAATATTGAAGCAGCTGTAGATAGTCACAAATACACAACTGCAAAACAAAAAGCAATTACTATATGAGACAGCACTTTAAACCTCAGTACTTGTATATTTGTATATTATTTTGTACTGTCTGAATATTGTACAGCGGTGCCTGCGGTTCACGAAATTTGATTAATTCATTCACAAGCCTACCAAATAATAATTTTTGTTAATTAATTTTCTGGTTTTTATAGTAAAAACTTTAAAGAAAAATTAAATTTTTTCTTTGTCGTCATATCTTGTTTAAGATTGCAGAGAGGTATGCAAGTATTTCACTGTACTTCTACAAATGACAAAGCTTTTGAAACTTTTGAATCCCGTAAACGATACTCTGGCTGAAAAAAATAATAATGGTGAAGACGACAGCTCACTTCTCCTGCAGGAGGGACTTCTCTGCAGCCAGGAAGGACACCTCCTCTTTCAGCAAATGGATCTGTCTCTCATAGTCATCTAGCATGTCCAGCTTTCGCTTGTACAGCTCTGCCTGGTCACAGGCCACCTGTAGCCTGAAGGACACGTGCATATACGCCACAGAAATATATTCAGACACATCCATACAGAAACACACACACGTGCACACAAAAACATTGTGACAGTTATCCATAATTCAGTATAGTATACAGTCTAATATACCTACTATATGATGATATGATAATGATTCTATGACAGCCAAGTTCTTAAAAATTAAAGGTATAATTGTACATGTGGGACCCTCAAGTCAGATCATGGTGATTCTGCCAGTTAACTGTCAATCGGCTTGAAGGATGTTAAAAAGTCACGCGACGGAAGCCAACCAGCAGAAGCCACAGACACTCACTCTGCTCTTAGTTGTAGAATTTCATCCTCTGTAGCTAGAAGGGTTGTGGCAGATTTGTTTTTGGTTTCATCGAGTTCTTGCTGAGTGTCCATTAATCTGAAATACAATCAAATCCTGGTCTGAAGCAATCACTGCTGAAAATTAACCTGATTTTTTTGTGACTGCAAACAGATATGTAACAAAGCAACATTAAGCTGTATCATTGTAGCTGTCAAACCACAGCAGAAATCCACAAAAGACATAGTTTTACCACTGAAACCAAAGTATGAATCAATATAGCTATATGACTGACAACACAAGAAAAGACTATATATGCATACCATTGAAAGCGCAGCACTGCTCAATGGAATAAAACCACAGCAGACATTTGACGTGTTTTGTAAAATGTTGTGAAGTGGTGTTTATTTTGAATAATGTGTTTTAGCAAAATCAAAATCTGGGCCCTATGTCTACCGCACAAGCACCATGGACGCTGAGGAGGGAGGTTATACGTGTGGCCCACTGACTCTTGTCTGACGGAATCCAGCTGTAGGCGGGTGGAGCACAGCTGGGTCTCCATCTTCTGAAGGTCACTCTCATGGGTGAGGGACAGCTCCCGGATTTTTTTGTCCTTTTCCGCAGCCTCCTGCCAAACACACACCTTTGATGCACAAAGGACATAGACACCAGAGCCATGGCACAATATATGTAATATACATGTAATATATACATGTAATAGACATCAGTGATCATTATGAGACACTATTTACTCTCACACACAAACATCACTAATCACAATAATGACTGGTTTTATGCAGATATACACATAACACTATACTACACTAAATCTCTTGAAATTTCACACAGATACAAATATACAAATATACATCCCCAATTATCTATCGTGTGCCCTAGCCTAGAATCTAGTCCTAAAACCAAATTTATTAGAAACCCAAATTCAACTTCATATATTCCCCAGAACCTCTTATCCAATCAAGGGTTACAGCAAACCTGGATCCTGTGCCAGGGTCCAGTGAGCACCAGCCGCAAGGCAGAGAACACTCTGGACAGGATACCACCACAAGGCACACGCACACAGATCAATTCAGAAACACTAAAGCTTTAGCCCAAATCACGTCTCTGGACTCCTGAAGGCAATCAAAGTACCCAGGGGGTACTTTGGGGTTCGAACCAGCAACCTTCCAATTACTGGGACAGATCCCTAGCCTCAGAGCCAATCAGCCAGTACTAGGGCAGGGTGATAAAATGATAATGACAATTATCGTGAAATGATTTCCTCTTGATATCGATGTGGCAAATGTTCGATATGATTTAAGACCTGGCGACTCATTTTGCATCACGATGAAAAACTAGTTTTACATCACTTCCTCTATGACTGCTTGTCTGGAATAGCAAATGGAGCACAAGCGCAGACACAGCCATAAAAACACAAACATGGGATTTATTGAACAAAAAAAGAAAATGTAATATGGCAGGCAGGAAGACGAATGACAACACAATCAAAACAACAGGGTAACTCACCGGGAGAGCAGGTAAGTCCAAAGCAACCCATCCAATAAGGGTAATCCAGCAAAATACAAAACGAAAGTCCGAGTCACAAACTCGAGTCTATCTCTGAAGCATCATACTAGGCCCCCAACCCAAACCAAATCTGAAACGTAATTGAATTTTTAGGCCCACCGTCAATCAGGGGCCTTGGAATCATCCTAAATCTCTCCCCCTTTACGGTATCCTTACCCCTCCCAACAAAATACTTACAAAATACTTAAAAATATAATATGATATAGAGAAAAAAAACAATATTATATACAGACATAAAAGTGGTTGCCATTATTTAACATCAGAAGTCAGATTTTGAAGAAGCATGTATACATATATCATTAAAATGGTATGGTCCTTGCAAATCTCATACAGCAGGATGCAGGAGACTGGGAAGCCCAACATAATGGTGCCAGAAGGCCTTACCTGGATGAGGCTCAGACTGGTATCCGTGGAGACGGCGGAGGTTGCCAGGGTGAAGCAGTTGCCCAGCCATGGCAACAAGCGGGATTTAAGCGTGTCGACACCGGCATACTGTCCTCCTGAAATGGAATGCTGGGAAGTTTCAGAAGGTACGCTGGAAATGACATGATGCCTTAATCCTGTTCAAAAGCAAACACCCTTAGCATGCTGCAGATATTGTGGTGGCTAAAACAAAGTTAAATGCTGCTTTATTTGCCATTTTTGCAGGTACACTGGGGTGCAATTTGGGGTCAACCATCTGAACGCTGAGGAACACCTTCAAGGTACAAACAACTAATTAATGTACCCCCAATGGTACAATAATGTTCCTCATAGTCCATTTCTGCACCTTAAAAGGTACAATTACCTACAGCTATAGGGTACAATTAGCAGACCCTTGAGGGTGTAGCCCCAGTGACAAGCAAAGGTACAAACTAGTACTCTTTTTTTCTGACAGTGTGAAGCAATGCAGAATATGGGAAGAACTGCACCAGCAGAGAAAGAGAGACATCCACCTTCTAGAGCAGTGAGGCTGAGGATAGTGAAGAGCTGCCCTTGAACCTTGGAAGTGAGCTCAACCAGCTCACAGCAGCGGTTCAGGTTCTGGTCACATGAGATCACCTGAAAGGGCAGAATCGGCTGACATGGAAACTCTGAGATGAGAGAAGGAGTCATTTCACACGGAGACTCAAATAAATCATAACCATCCCGACCTGTTGCCTATCTAGTAGAATCAGCATAGAAAATTAAGTTAAATAAATTATATTTATTGTTGCAATGTATTAGTGATTAGTAATAATAATAATATTAGGAATGTATTATTTTTTGTAAACGCAAGACGAACATTAAACTTTACTATGTCCCTAGCGAAAACAAATAAGCAAAATATCCATTTAAATAATTGAATAACATTAGAAAATAAATTTCCATTTTCCTGCATTGACAAAATATGTATTTGTCATTCATAAATTTCTACGATTGGCCGCAAGTTAATTGTGTGCGCGTCCGACAACATAGCGCTCTGCCTCATTACCAGACCAACGAATGGCTTCACCGTCGTCATGACAACAAGCGTCCATGGTAACCAAACTTCGGCGTAAAATGAATATAATCAACAAGTAATTTCGCCCCAGATTCAAAAATAAAAGTCCTACTGCAGTAAGCCGCACTGATATAATTTTGCATGTGGGAGTTGCGGGTGCCTAAACTGTACTGTCAAGCAGTATAATAATGCATACACGGCTACAGTATTCGGGTTCCAGACGTTAGCTAACGAATTACAACGCAGAATAATCCATAAAAATTGCTAAGGTATTTGGGAGACGTTCATAATACGCGCATATCCACTTATCTTCTCAATAACATCTTCAGTTTAAATGAATTTGAATTATTGTTCAGTTTGCATGTAAAACAAACTTTAATATAGGAGTACTGAGAGGCCAATGTTGATAGAGATATGACTTACAAATAATGAATAACTTACGTGATAGTCCTTGTACCAGGACTCCAGCTTTTCCTGCAGGACGCTGAAGGACGAGGTGTTCACGAGTCGCCTCAGCGTGTCGGCCATGTCCGTAACGTCGAGCAGCTTTCGCGAAGTACGCGATGAAGAGCAGGGCTTGGGACAGGGGCGTGCTCGTTATTTATCCCCGTCTTGGCAGTTCAGGCGCTGACGCCAAGCGGTATTTTGGTTGTAGCAACGCGGTTTTCCCAGGGTACTCTCCAGGACTAGAAAGTCGCGGCCTGTCAGTGAGCTTTTTAGCCTGGTCTGTAACTTTAATCTCTGCGGTGTAAAGCAACTAATTGAAATGTCATACTGTGACACGACCCTAAGAGGTTGCAGGATGCCGAATGCTTTAGGGGGGGGGGTCGCATTTTAACGGTGTTTGTTTCCCCCTATTCAGGATCATCCATGAAGAACACAGTTTTATCGGTTTGGTGCATTCTTTTCATATTAAACCACGTTTCTTTCATTCAGTCCGATAATGAAGTTTTAGGTCGGCAAGGAGATTTTCTGAGCAATCACTACATCAGCTGTCTGAGGAGGTTTTCTTGCTCTTGCATCGTTTGCTTTTTGCCTGGCAAATAAAGCTTCTTGATTGAAAAAGACACGGGTTGTGTGCAGCTGCTGCACATTTCCGGAGATCCCGTTTGGTCTATGAGATCTGCGCTGAAAAATATCAATCTACACTCTTAATTTAGCTTTTCCCTTTTGGGACTCCCCGCCACGGTCGTTTCCATTACCTTACCTAGAACGAACCATTTGTGATATAAAAAAAAAGTTCACAAAAGTCCTACTGGTAATTTCAGCCCAACAATGCAATCTATTGTCCGTTGTCGTTATTATTATGTATTAATGTGATTCCCAGTTGAAATCTGTTGTTATAAACCGATAGTGGCGATTGAGTACGACGTACAGATACAACTGGAATGGTTTATTCCGCTAGCTGGCTTCAGCTGTCAGAGGGAGGGACAGCATGGCGTCTGAACAGGTCTGTTTTCATAAATTAATGTTCGCCTTTTTCTGTGTGTGTGGACGGGTAATTTAATGATACAGTTTTAAGTAATACAAGCTAACTGTAATTGTAGGTAGGATTTAGGTCATACAATCGTTTAGAGGTTTATAAATCGCAGCTGTGCGGATGAGGCACTCGACGTTTTGGACCAACCCACAGAAACAATTATTAAATGATACCGTTATTCTCAACAGTAACAGAGTAGATCAATAATAACGGTTTATGAAATATAAGCAGCGAATCACCAAACTTGTCAATACTATCCACGATTGTTGTCTGACTGGGTCGTAATATCGATGGTTAATTTTAGGCATATTGTATGAAGAACTACAATTATCCTTCAAGGCGTATCTTTTCAGTGATTGACGCAACTTTGCTCCTCAAAAGCTGCAGGCTTTTTCTGTCCCTCTAATTTTAGTTCCAGGTATTAGTGTACTTGTGGACTGGGCCAGTTCTTTTTAACGCTCTCTTGTCCATTTTAATTTTATAGTAAAACATTGTGGATCATATTTAAAGTTCAAATATTTACGGTTTGTTAGGCTAATAGGCGTCTAGAAATTTGTATGTGATTTTGTGTATGTATGTGCCCTGTAAAGGACTAACGTCCCATCTAGGGAATACCCCTGCCTTTCACCCTTAGTGATTGGAAGAGACTAGAAAAAAAATGTATATTTTGGCCAGGTAGCTTGTTGCCCAGAGTTTTTCTTTTTTATTTCAAAATTTAGGTACCTTCTAGATTAATGATTTCTGTTAGAATTATAGCTCAGTTATTTATGCTGTTACCAGGCTATGATATTTAATGTATTTTTAGGCCTTAAATGGCTTTTATTGATGAGGCTGTAGCACAGATGATAGAGGGAATAAAGACAGATAATAGGTATTTTTCAGTAAACTTTATATAAAACAATTTCAAACTGCAATGATGAATCCAGCGGCAAATTTGGTGAAGCGTTTCAAGTTAGTCACCATGACCCTGACCAGGATCCGTGGTTCAGAGATGGATGGGTTTCAACCCAGTGGTGGGGAAAACCAGTGGCCTTCTTCATCTGAGCCTGAGATTCATATATCTGTTGACTATGCTGTCATGTGTCCCGCATGGCTTTGTGACTATTATTCAGACTGATACTGAGGCCTGCCTGACACCCTGCAGCTTCACAGATACTGACACCTGACTGACAACATAACGACTGACGTACAGTGAGGCCTGACTGATAATGGCGGGGTGACATTACTTCGCTGATGTAGCTGAAGCGTAAAAGTGTCTTTGAATGACCTCCTCACTCTTCGCCCCGAAGGAGAGCTCCAATGGGCCCATCAAGCGATCCATGAGGGAGAAGGCCATAGAGAGGAGGAGCATCAACAAGGAGCACAACAGCAATTTCAAGGCCGGCTATGTGCCCATCGAGGAGGAACGTCTGCACAAGACGGGCCTGCGTGGCCGTAAGGGCAATATGGCCGTCTGTATCATCGTGCTGCTTTTCCTGCTGGCGCTCATCAACCTTATAGTGAGTGCATAAGCACACAAGGCGTGTATGTATTCATGCCAACCCATACCTACTACTGCATGTCCATCATTGTACATCCTTATGCACTGCCTGTCACTGGTACCTGTACTTATTGTTTATTCCTTAGAATTATTACCATTGGCACAAATCCATTTTGAAAATTAACTAATTACTGTAATTACACTTACTGTTCTAATGCCCAACATTTTCACATAATGATCAGCATTCTTGCACAACATTCAGCATTCTAATACAACATCCTTTAAAACACTTATTAAAACATTTTTTTTATATAAAATTCAATAACAGCATCAAGAATTTATTGTCAACACATCCATGTAGAGGTAAATAGTACATGGAAATGCTGTTTCCCTTGGGCCCCCTCTGGTGCTACATATAAATATAAATACAGTAAATAAATGCATAACATTGACATTACAGTACAATGCAACATTCGTTCAGAACACTAAATACTCCTACACATAATTCTACAACAGCGTTCAACATTCTCATACAGCATTCTTTCAAAACGCTCAATATTCTTACACCACATTCTATAACAGCATTCAACATACTCTCACATCATTCAATACTCTTATACAAAATTCTGCCGCAGCATTCTCTTAACATTTTGACTACATAAACTCAACATTCTCACAAAATTTTCTTGCTGGCCCTCAGATCACACTGGTCATCTGGACGGTGATCCGCATCGGCCCCAATGGCTGTGACAGCATGGAGTTCCACCAGAGTGGGCTACTGCGTTTTAAGCAGAAGGCAGATATGGGCGTGGTGCACCCCCTGCACAAGAGCACTGTGGGCGGCCGCAGGAATGAGGATCTGGTCATCACAGGCAACAATAACCCAGTGAGGCTATGGCTCCTACTGAAACCTTTGCTCCTTTAGTCCACATTGTGACTTAAAAATTACATCATCATTGTGTTTTTACTAGGCGTAGTACTGTGTATTTTTGTGTGTATGTGCAGGTAACTATTTCCTGAGTAGTGTGTGTATTCATGAATTCGGGACTGTGTGACTATGCATCTCTCACATTTGACTGTAATAGGTATCTTCTGCCTGTCTGGTTGGGACTGTTTATTGTTATTTGTCTCTTTGAATCTACATATTTTTTCAGTTCTTTATTTTACGTCTCTCCTTGTTTTTATATTGTGTATTCCACTGTTTCCTTATGTTGGTGTTCGTCTGTCTTTCAAATTTAGGTGGTATTCCAACAAGGCTCAACAAAGTTGAGTGTGGAGAAGGAGAAGACGTCCATCACCAGTGACCTGGGTGTGTCCTTCACTGATCCACGCACCCAGAGTACCTTCTTCAGCACCGACTATGAGAACCATGAGTTCCACCTGCCCAAAGGTGTCCGAGTCCTCAACGTACGAAAGGCCTCCACTGAGAGGGTGTGTACTCGCCTGTCACTAGCATCCATCTTCATTCACTGCAGCACTCTACCACTACCAATCTACAAACATACCCATCTGTCTGTAGATCACTAGCAATGCCTCCTCGGATCTGACCATTAAAGGGGATGGCAAAGCCATTGTCCGGGGTAACGAAGGAGTCTTCATCATGGGGAAGACAGTGGAGTTCAAGATGGGTGGAGACATCGAGCTCAGAGCTGTGAGTATGCCAGTGTTTCCCAGTCCGATTCACAGGGACCCACAGATGGTCCACGTATTTGCTCCTTCCCAGTTCCCTGCCAGAAAGTCCACATTTTTGCTCCCCCCTAGCACCCTACCAAATCCTGTTCCCCTTATCAAAATATTTACAGTGTGTCAGCTGTGGTTTCTTCCCTTTGCCCTTCTTACAATCCCAGCATCCTCCTCAGCAGATTTTTGTTTATACAGTGGGTCATTGCTGTGGACAGCCTTAGTTTGTAAAATAAAAATCCTGGATGTAAGGATGTACTGGCCCTGCTCATTTATGGCCAATATAATTGTGTATGATAAAATTCCTCACACTTTGATGAGAACAGTAGCGGAATTCAGAGTGGCCCTATCAGCATACCTAGAATAACAGAAAAATACTGATTAAACAATGCCTTAAATGGCATTTTGAGAGTCTGTAAATTGTCAGTCACTGTCTGGTTTATCTTAGTGGAAACCAGTAACCAATGGAAAATGGGTTAAACCAATTGTTATTGACAGGTCACAATAATATAGCCGCCTTCAAAAGCATCTGTCTGTCTTGTCTTCTCACCAGGAGAACAGCATAGTCCTGAACGGCTCAGTGATGGTGAGCCCATCCCGGATCCCTAACTCATCGACGGGGGGGCAACTGCTGTTTGATGAGGGCCTGGAACGCTATAAGCTGTGTATGTGTGAAGATGGTACCCTCTTCCGGGTCCAGGTCAAGTACCAGAACATGGGCTGCCAGACATCAGACAACCCTTGTGCCGCAGCTCACTGAGGAGCAACTGTACTGGATAGAAAACAGCACGCCTGAGTGGCGGGAAAGGGTACTGCAGCTGTCTGACCTGTGGCCCAACAAATCTTAGTGGCCTGGAGCAGCTGAGTACAGCATATATTATATGTTTGTTTATATTTTATGCGTGGGCCTCTCCACTTACATTATCTTAGTTATTGACATGAGTGTTTAATCCTGGTCCTGGGGGGAGAGGCTACAGTTCTTTTTGTTCGCTGTAAACCAAGGCTAGCACATTTCAGGGCAGCCACGTATACACAGGTTGTTATATGAGTCTGCTCGTCAATTAGCCTGATTATTTTGATTTTGAATATCTGAAGCTGTTCTGCTGTATCTTTAGTAAAGAAGCCCTAGTGTAGTGTGACACAGGCAAAATACTGGGGGGGAATAAGTTCAGAGAAGATATTAAGACCTACACATGCAGCAGGACCAGGATTTGACACCCCAAGCCCATGTGAGTCCATACCCTGGGAGTTTCCTGTGTACAGCACTCTCTGTTCATTAACTTTGACAGAAGCCATCACTTCACATAAAATACCAAAAAACTGAATTTGAAAATGTTCAAAAAACTGGTATCCAATTGCTATTAATTAGATCCATTCAATTCAATTTAATCCAATTCTTTCATTTTGTATAGTTTTCATCATAAGACTCATGCCCGAGAATGTATATCAGATGTAGAAACCCAACTACAATTGCATCTTATGCACAATAGCAAAACATTTTATAAGTCCTGAAAACAGTCCTGTCCAATTAATGAAAAGACTGTTTAATACCATAACATATACTTAACTTGAGCTCCTGAGGACCTAGACTGAGAAAACCCTACTTTACAGTCACACCTTTTTACAGAACACATGTGCATCGAACAGTAAAACCTGTGTTTGTAATTTCAGTGTAACGCAGCGGCAGTATTGTGGTGTGGCGGATGGCACCTAGGGTTGGTTCACATTTTCTCTCTTATCCCTCATTCCTCTCTGTTCCTGGCAAACTGTGCTATTCATGCAGCCTATCCAACTCTCATTAAAACCACTACCCAGTTTGGTTCCAGTTTGGGTGAATTACTGGGGGAGTGGAGAGTCATTATGGAAACCTGTATATGCACCAGCCTGGTTGGTGGATTCTGCTGCATTACTTAATCTGTGCCCACTTTCATTGGCATGATGTCCTTGTGCGTTAACAGGCAGCATTATGAGTGACAGGAAGCTGTGACTGGAAGGACAAGAATTCTGGAGCTTAATGAACACAATGTATTACCCGATTGATGCCTGAAACACCAGGAATGTAGTTACTATTATAGCATTCGAAACTCTGTCAAAAGGGTTCAGGCCCTGCTAGACAGAGGAAATCATTGCTGCCAAAGTGCACTCAGAAGCAGATTAACGAGTAGGCTATTCTAGGCTGTAGCCTAGGGCCCCAGCAAACATCAGGGCCCTGTCTTGGGAAAACTGGAAGAGTTAAATCTGCAACACCTGAGAATCTGCATTGATGTCAGCCTAGGGCCCCCAGATATGTTAATCCAGTTGTTTACAGTTGTGATCAGAGCTTGATAATGTGCCGTTATCACCTGAATCTGGATCAGCTGCTTCATAATTGTTAAACTCATTTCTAGTGAGTTCCTTGATATAGTCATTATCAGCTTAAAAGGAAAGTGACAGTAAGGGCTTTATCTCCTGCCAGTTAATGTGTTTCCCTGGTTTGCACTGGCCTTTTTTTGCTTTGTGTGTGGTTTTTTTTTATGGCTCAAAGCATTATGTTTTTTTAGGCTCCATCCTTCACAAGTTTGCAGAATTATGCTAAAATTCATCTGTAAATGATGTTTTTAAACATGGCATGTGCAAAGACACACTTTTTATTGATGAATCATGCATAGATTATCCTTGGAATACACAATATAGAAACTCCCTGGCCTGTATTTATGTACTAGAAGCTAATACAAAATCATTTGTTAAAGTTAACTAAAGGTCTGGCTACTTGTACTTTACTAATTATTATTAAGTATGTATGCTGTGAATGTGCAAATGATTTATCTCACTGCCAATTGTGTCCCTCTGCCAGCTACATTTCTTTTTTGTCCTGCAGTTGATAAGGCAAGGTCCTCATCTCTCAGCTGGCAATTGCTTGCTCTGGATACTGGGTGGGCTGAATAGTAACATTTTGGACTCTGATTGGAAGGTACTCTAGGGTACTTCACTACCAGTTCTGGAGGCCAAGATAACTTTTTTTGTTTCAGTGTTCGCATTATTTAATAAATGAAGGTGCTCTGTTTGAACCTCTGTGTTGTTTTTATGAATTTACCAGCACAGATTTAGTCTTAAAGAAATGGTCACTTTTTTACATGATAACGTTTATATTCTGTGTTTATTAAGAATGGCGAATGCATGGTATCTCTAAGAGCAAAACAATCTATGGTGGATAGATGTACACTTCAGTCATGCATACAGACATGGGCAAAGAATCTCAATTTTTTTGTGAAATAAGTTGTAACTGACAAAAGTAGTTGCCATCCACCAAGCATTTTCATTTGTTCGATTATTTACAATAATATTTTAAGTCATAAATCAAAGGCAAAGTGTCTGCTCTATGGCAGGGGTGGGTGCTGGTTTTTGGGAAGACCTCTCAATGAGCCAATAATAAAACAGTAGTTCTCATCTCCGGTCTTGGAGAGCCACTGTCACTGGCTGATTGAGAGGTCACCCCGAAAACCCACACCGGCCCTCCATGGATCAGGTCCCCTACTCCTGCTCTATGAAATATCGAATACAGACTGGTGGATAATACTTACTTTTGTCAATTTACTTTTTTGAATTATTTTGTGGAAAATTGTGATTATTTTTAAAAATAAGAATACTTTTGGCCACATCTATTGCAAATCTATGGTCTATAATTTATGGTCCAGTTTCATGCTCATGATCCTCCAACACCGATTGACTGGTCCCACCATCTACCAAGGCCAAGGAAGACATGCATCTGGACTCTTTGCTGTTTTGGCACCTGTGTGGTGGAATGAATTTCCCCTGGATGTCCGAACAGCTGAGTCATTGGGTGCCTTCAAACGACGACTAAAAACCTCCCTCTTTAGGAAGTACTTGGATTAGCACTTCCAGGATTATACTCTTATTATTAAAAATTGTATTACTTGCCAACAGAGTTTGTGGAGTGACAGGATTCTTAGGCTGGGTTCTATTGAACCAGTATCAGAATTTATCCACTGATGAGACTTCTAAGCAGTTACAGTATGCAAGTCGCTCTGAGTAAGGGTTTGTCATTGTTTTTTTTTTAATATCTCAGTGAAGTATTAACCTAGCCGTGTGAGTCGGGAGCTGGATAGTAACCAACACATTCTCGTCTGGGGGGGTGGCCTTAGAAGCTGCTGGGCCCCACCCCCTCAGAGTCACAAGCAAGCCATATCTCAGTACACCTAGACAACCACAGATGAGCTTGGACTCACTACCGGATGGTGCAGTTGTGTACAGGAATTTAGTATTGGGTCTACATCTTCCAGTAAGGTAAACTTGTAAAATACATGTAACATGCTCAGGATGTCTCAGTTCATACCATCATTCAGTTTTATATGTCTGTATGTATGTACTGGCTCTTGTTTGTACCCTACTGGATTAGTGTCATTTGTAATTTAGAGTTTTGTGTTATTGCATGTATTTCTAATTCAGTCTATCTTACTATGTCAGCATTTTATACTCCTGGTTAAGTCTAATCAGCATGTTGGGGGCGCTCGCTTTTCTACACTGTAAAAAAGTGTGGCTGCCCTTGCTGTGTTGCTGTTCAGTTCCCCACAGTATCCTTCCAGTTTGTGAAATTGCATTGTTGGGCTTCTTTAGGATCGGCAGAGGAACCAATGGAATGTCTGGGTGTTCTACTTCTGCTTTTCCTCCAGGGGGTGCTGCTCTCCCCCTCTCCATCTCCACACGCATGCCCCCTGGCCTGTTCATGCTTGCATGGTTCCCACGTGAACTGCTCCTCTGCAGGCCTGTCCTCCACACCCCTGGACCTCCAGAAGAACACCGCTATCCTAGATCTTTCCCACAACGTCCTCACTGCTGTGCCCGACCTTGGACATGAACGTGGACCATTGTACCAGCTAACCCACCTCCTGCTGGGGCATAACCGTCTTGTTGGCCTGTCGTTGTGCCTGCCGCCAATCTCTGACGTTACCCAGGACCACCTGCTGCACCCTATGCCATGTGAGTCCTGGGCGCCCAATTTATGGCTACTCTCCCTTGAGGGGAACCAACTCCAAGCCATCCCAGAAGGTGAGTGAACTTGATAGGGTGCAGTTGCACCAGCATTCCTGGATTTTCCAGGTGCATGATTCAGATGATGTTCCTAGGCTGTCAACCTCAACACAGTACCCGTGTGTGTGACCATATAAGGTAACATGTTATTAGTATAAAGTGAAGGACTTATTAGACAAGTCATGGGAAGTACAGGTTGACAAGATTGTTCAATTTGTTCCTGAGTAGTTTCTTCTGATGATTTTTTGTTCCTGAGTTCTTTGTTTCCATGTCCTGACAATCCCAGATTTCAACAGCCACAGCCCTACAAGATTTTGAAGTGTCTATTTCCCATTTATATGACTGGTATGACTGGTACACACAGGGTCATTTAAATTACAGCCAAACGGCGACTGTTGGAAAATCCTGCGTAAGCTGGTTTTTGTTCCAGCTGACTGCTTCTTTACTTAGACTAGACTCAGCTGGTAAATGCAGTGGTTGTGACCTCCGGTCTGTTTTTCTTTTGCCAGTGGGAATAGTAGATAGATGTAATTAATAATTAACTTAAAAAATAAAAGAATTTCCTCAAGTTTATGACTGTACTTGCTTGCTGATATATAAGTGAATATGAATAAGGGTGGTAAGTGATGTTTAAGATATTAACAGAAGACACATGCAATGGCTTTGTTCTGTGATGCTGCGTGCATTAGACAGTGGTACATCGGCCAATCAGAATCCATCTAAGAACATTCCCTTCCCTCATGAGAGATCATAAGAGAGTGTTATAAACCACAGCGCTGGACCTCACTGTCCTACTTCCAGTTTATTTACCTGTCCTTTAGACTTTCTTAAGATAGTTTACTGGAGTAGAACACAAATTTCCCTCTAGTATATATCCTGGTCCTCTATCACCAGGGCAGCGGAGAGGTAAATATTTACCTGTGCGTTTCAGAATTGCCTGCATTGCAATTTGCAGTTCAGGATTTATGTGGGGAAAGCAGGTAATCAGGAACAAAGGTGAGCAGTGCAGAGAGACCTACTTTCTTGTCAATCCTCATACTTCAAGCCACAATAAATTTCTGAACCTTGTACTCATATAGATGGGGAAATAGCTAAACTGTGCAAATTCTTATGCTTTACATTGAGTAAAATGTAACTCAGTACGTGTTTAAGATTTATATTATACATTTTAATTTATGGCATAATTTCAGTGCCAAACTCTGACGGCGGCAGTTTCCTAAGATTAACAATCTATTGCCGTTGTCTTTGAGAATCAGTCCAATACATGCAATGGTCTTGGCAGATATATGTATAGGTTCTCACACAGATACCTGTACAGACATGTGCAGGTGCCTATTGCTGATGTTCCTTAAGCCAAAAATAAGATGTTTTTTTTTTATTATTATTATTTTTTAATGTTCCAGGTCTGGTTGGAAGCTCATTTCTAGAGGTGCTCAACTTGTCCTACAACAAGATCAACGCCATTCAACATGGCAGCCTAAATGGCTGCACTCAGTTAAAGGAAGTGTACCTGCAGCACAATAACATCTCCGGCCTTCATCCTCTTGCATTCCAGCACATGGTGAAGCTACAGGTAACATCTCCGCCAATGACCTATTGATAATAAATAAATTCATCTATATAGATACAGACTGTACATGTACATTATGAGTCCACAGTCTCGACAGACCTGTTTTTGATGCATTTGTCAATATTTAAGCTATGTTATTAACCTTATACTAAAATACATCGAGGCAATGATGCTATACATATCAGATATTTC
This sequence comes from Mormyrops attenuatus, assembly GCA_026777985.1. Lineage (NCBI taxonomy): Eukaryota > Metazoa > Chordata > Actinopteri > Osteoglossiformes > Mormyridae > Mormyrops > Mormyrops attenuatus. The sequence continues at coordinate 21,091,930 of JAODKC010000001.1, forward strand.
AACGACCAAGAGAAATGTTCAACTTTAGACAAATTTTAGATTCTTCAAAATAACCTCCATTTGTTGATGACAGCATTGCATTCTTTCATCCAGCTTCTAGATGTACGTAGCAACCTGGCATGCTTCTCTAACAGTACTGAAGGGGTTTCTGCAAGTTCTGGGCACAAGTTGGCTACCTTGCTCTTACTCTTTGATCCAAATCATCCCAAAGCAGCTCTAAAGGTTTAGGTCAGGTGATTGAGAGTGCCAGGTCATCAACACCACTCCATCTCTTCCCTTGTTCACAAGATAATACTCACTACATAACCTTGACATGTACTTAGGGCCATTATCTATTTTTTCTGTAGCTGTGTCCAGACGTTTGATTGGTATAAGAATAGAGTACAGTTACTGCATAAGAATCTTATACAAACATTTCAGGAGAACAGAGTGGACATTAAATGGCCTGTTAGGCAATTGTCTGATAGGTGTCTTCTGTGTTTTCATCTGAAGGTGCTGGACCTAAGTTTTAATGCCCTGGGCACTATTGCTACAACAGCATATCTGTCATTCCGAACCCTAAATGCTTGGCTGGATGTGCAAGGGAACTTCTGGAGATGTGACTGTGATTTGCGAACCTTGAAGAGGTGGATGAGCTTTGACCGTGGCTGGTCACAATTGTCCTGGAAGGTGGTGTGCGAGGCACCATCACAACTGGCTGGGAGGGAACTAATGCATGTGGATGAAGCAGAGCTCACCTGCGTCACTGTGACCTCCAATGCTAAGTGCTATCAGGACGTGACTGTGGACTTGGGAGCTGATTTTCAATTGCCATGCAGCATAAAAAAATGGGGTAATCATGAGTAGGTCACTTGTGGGGGGGTGGATGATGGATGGATGGATGGATGGATGAATGGACAGATGGAAGGACGGACATTTTAGTAATCCCTAAGTTTTCCCAAAATTGCAATATCATGTTATCATATATGGGTGATGATGTCAGCCTAGGACCATCATCTTAGTCATACACCTGGAAAATCCAAGGAAATTACAGGTTTACATCAGATGAGTATCCATATTTAGACAGTTAATTAGGAAGAAAAATAAAATAAGAAAAAATGACTTTAGAGTAGAAAGTGGACAGCTTTGTAAGCATTCTGTCAAACCTTTAATTTCATCTCTGTTTTACTTGCAGATAGAGTCCAGATATACTGGTGGACACCACATGGGGTGGTAGAAAGCACTGACAGTCAGGGTAGCCTGCTGCTGCATAACATTGGCATGCATGATGAGGGTCTATATGCATGTACCTCCAAGGAAAACCAAAAGCTGGCCTCTGTGTTTGATATCCAAGTCCGCAATGGCAGCTTGGGTGTGCGGAGAATAACCCGAGATGTCCAGTCCCAAAAATCGGGAGTGGAGAGGTCACATTCACAATTCATCCTGGCAGTCTGTCTTTCCGTATTCATTACCTTTATCTGTGCCTTTATCCTCGGAGCCCTGGCCAGACCACTCCTCAATGTTCTTTGGAGGAGGATGTGTGCCAAAAAAAGCATTACAAAGTCCCCAAATCCATGTAAGAATATGGGTTATTCTGTTGAAGAAGAAGAAGAAGATGACCAAGAGAGAAGGGTATCTGGCAATCATCAGGCTAGTGAGCCATACTACATCACAGTCCTCCCCAACCCTGATGGTGCATCACCTAAACCTGAGTGCTCAGCTGAGGCCACTGTTACACTAAAAAATGCGGAGGTCAGCATTGATGCAGGACCAACCCATGAGAACATCTCAGTGGTGAGAAAAGGCAATCCCCCAGAGCAAAACCAAGAACCCTGGAATGAAGGTGATGACAAGTCAGACAACTCTATGACAGAGATCATGCTCACTGACGATGCCTACAGTTTAGATGACGAGGTCAACTTAAATCCAGTCAACATGACTGAGCCAGATGAGATTCAAGGAGTAGACCAGGACAACCACCTCAATAACAATTATTTTAAGGGAGAGTTAGAGGTGGACTGGTCTGAGAATATTTATGAACAAGAGGAAGACCAGGTTAAAGACAATGATCAGGGTAAATCCAACACAACCTCGAATCCTTGTCTGGCCCAGAGTCCTAGACCTTCACCCGAATCTTTCACAGCTTGTGCTGCATCCATAACACCAAACCTACTGGATCCAATCTTGGATCCAGATTTCTGGAATGACAGCGGAGAAAGCTTTGAGTTCAGTGATTCTGGGAAAGATCTATCGCAATTTAAATTAGCCATACGGGCAAAGACAGATCCTGGGACTATGCTTAGAGATCTGACTCTGGATCATCCACCGGAAAGTCAAGGTCTACATGGACCACAAGATGAAAACTCTAATCATGTGCTCTCCTACAAAGATTCTGTCAACAAATACACATATCAAGCGACTGATCCTGTAGTTAAGCTTGAACAAGTGTCTCTGTCATCTGAATCTTTGCAGAGCCACCATCCCAATGACAATGGCGATGAACCAACAGATCACACACTGTGCCAGGAGCATACAGATGAAGTGAAAGGACAAATAAACAGCGATGAGCTCAGTGATGAACCAGCGGATCACACACAGAGCGATGAGCTTAGAGATGAGCCTACAGAATATACACAGAGATGTGAGCTTATGGACAAACCTAGAGAATACACACAGAGCTTTGAGCATAATGATGAAACAAGACACACTCTGACCTATGAGCTTAAGGATGAACCTACAGAATATGCACAGAGCTATGAGTTTAATGATGAACTTACAGAACACACACTGACCTATGAGCTTAAATATGAACCTAGAGAATACACACAGAGCTTTGAGCATAATGATGAAACAAGACACACACTGACCTATGAGCTTAATGATGGACATACAGGATATGCACAGGGCTATGAGCTTAATGATGACACTACAGTTCACACACACAGCTATGAGATTAATGATGAACATACAGGATATGCACAGGGCTGTGAGCTTAATGATGACACTACAGTTCATACACAGAGCTATGAGATTAATGATGAACATACAGGATACGCACAGGGCTGTGAGCTTAATGATGACACTACAGTTCACACACAAAGCTATGAGATTAATGATGAACATACAGGATATGCACAGAGTTATGAGCTTAATGATGAACATATAGAACACACTCCTACTAACGAGCTTAGAAATGAATTAATGGGTCAGACCCTGGATCTCAAGGTGTTTCGTCAAGACGCCTTCTGCTTTCACCCAAAGGATGGGACAGATCCTGTAGTTCAGTTTGCAAGGAAGTCATGTGACAGTCTCAAGAGCCCTGATCAGTCTAGTTGCAGTTCCAATGATACTAGAGATGAACCAATGGAGAACACTGTTCTTAGAGAACTAAACAGAACGAATAGTAAAGATGAGCCAGAACTTGACAAAACCTCTTTTGCTCATAACAGCACCATTCAAAAACATCCAGATACCCATTCTGATATCCCTGTAACATCCACATTTGAGGATATGCCAAGCATATCTTTAGAAAAACACATGGATTATCATTTCAATTGTTCACTAAGAGGTTTGGGCTCTGAATGGTCCAAACCTGGGAGACACTGGTCAGAGGGGAGCCCAGAAGAAGCCCCCTGGGATTCTGCAGCAGACAGTGGGAGAGCAGCATCAGCTGGAGTACCCAGAGAGAACCCAGTAGTATATAATTCTGAAGAACCACAACCCAAGGTGTGGACTGATGTAACTCCTCCATCTCCAACTGCTGCAGATTCTGGAGACTGGAGACAGAAACCTTGGGAAACTAGTCAACTACAGACAACCAGAAGACCCTTCCTTTTCACAGCCAGTCCATACACGCCAATTATGGGATGGAACTCAGTCCTACCCACAAAGCCAAGTAGGAGTTCTGATTTGAGCCAGAAGCCCATTGACAAAGACACCCCTAAGGAAGAGGCTGTAGGAGAGGTGATTCCATCCCTTGTGCAAGAAGAGTCTGTGCAGGGAATACGAAAGCAGGATTGGAGAGCTGGAGGGCTGTTCCTCCAAGGATGGAGGACGACAGATACAACTGCCCCATCCACCAAACGCTCTGATGGAATAATGGGTGAAGATCTGACATCAAGTCATACCTCTTCCTGGAGGCATAGAACTACAGCTATGGGAGATATACAGAGAGATGTCAAAAGAGCAGATGAACCCTACAGGGGCCCACATCTTTCAGACACACAAAAACATGGAGAAGATCAGGGTAACCTTGACCTCAGCTTCAGCCTCTCCAGATCTGGGGCTAAGTCCTCCCAGCTTTTTGACATTGACAATAACGAAGGCAGTGAGGCTTGAATGCATTTTAGTCTCACATATAATTTGTCTTTGACACAGATTTATTTTCTCAGAATATAGGTGTATTTTGTTGATGATAACACTTCCAAATCAACCTCTTGTGATTCTTTGACCCACTACCCAAGTAAAAAATGAAACAAAATACCAAAAGCATCAAATTATATCAAATTATATGTCAAATTATAAAAATATGGAAAAAATACATATTATATTGTATCTAAAATACTTCCTCTCTCTTTGTCATCCTACCTCCCTTGACATAACTTATTCTTTGATGGACACTGTATATAAAGCTCCATGTTTGCACCTTGTTTTCTTATACACCACAATCAGCACAAAACTACTTTTTGTGTCATTCGTTAGTTGAGGGGGCTGGATGGGTGGAAAGTGATTGCTGTTGCTTGTGGACTGTGGGATGTGATGGATTTTGGTTCCATTTCTCTTAATTAGTATCCATATTTTTTCCAGCCCTGGCCTTGGCTGCTTGCTTTGGATCTTGATCTGACTATACTCTTAACTAACCTTAACCAGCTGTAGCGGGGTGGCCAATCTTATCCAGAAAGGGCCGGTGTGTATGTCGGTTTTTGGAATAACCTTTACTGTAGGTCAACTGTTCAAATCCTGATGTGAGCACTCTTCAGCCAATCAGTCCTCTAGTTAGTAATCTAATTAGGAAGGTGCAGGGTAAACCCACATACACAACAGCCCTTTCTGGATAAGACTGGCCACCCAAACTTTCTGCTTAATTCTTCTGGCTTCTCACTGCGACTGTACGCTGCCATACAGAAGCAAAATGTCATAACTGCATATTTTATCAAAATCATCAAACTTGGGTCTCTTAGGCTCTATTTTATCTTGCAAAATATCTTAGTTCAACTATTCTGTTTTGAAGAAAACACTATCATTTACCTACTACATGTACTGGTGAACACTTTGAAGCCCTCTTCCTCAGTTTCAGTGTCAGCTTAGTTACTTCATAGGACAGTATGGTTAAGTGATATAGAAGATGAAGAGATGGATGTTTTTTGCTCTTTGAAAATTAATTTAGATGAATCAATCATTTATTAAAGTTCCATTGTAATTTATTCAACAAAGGTAACTGAACATAGTTTATTTCCACAAAAGTACTTGTAACAATTTTGTAATCTTTTCTCCCATATTACGCTGGAACTAGTTACTCTAACCCTCATCCCCCACAGTAGCAAATAAATCACAGTTGAAGAATACGGATGATAAAGATTTTATATGGAGGTTAATTACAGAGAAAAGCAGAGACACACGTACATCAACACGTATACACAATCGAAACATGAACACCACCAAGGCTAAGCGTAAATCACTGATGCACTAAGACAAGTTTGAGGAGATGTGGGTACGACACCCCCGCCCCTCCCCAAGGCTTGGCACGGTAGCGGGCCAAAGACAGGCCCCTCCCATACCCCAACTGGGACTCAGGGGACAGGTAGACCTGATTGGCACAAGTCGTGCTGTTGAGAGAGGAGGCATAAGGTACTGGTATTTTTCACAGTTGCCCCAATCAGCACTTGCACCTAATGCTATAGCAACTGAACGATTGATTCTGGGAATGGAATCTGCAACATTCGAGCAAAGGCTGTGTTGTATAACCGTTCCCCACCCTTAGTCCAGGAGCAAACCATTCTTCATCAAGAGATGTGACGGCTTCAGTTCAGCAATGAGTATATTACAACATTCCGTTTTAAAATGTTAAGACAGCAAAACAGAGGATATCAAATAAAGCTTGTAACATTACCGTACAATATTTAAAAAAAAAAAAAAAGTTTTTTTCAGCTCAGCTCTTTGCAAAAGTCTGAACAAAACTGAAGTTGCAAGTTGAAGAATTTTTTTAGAGGCAAATCCTGGTATTATCACAGACTCCATAGGTTAAAATGTGGCTCAATGCATGCTGGGAAGAATAGTGACGGGGGATTCCCAGGCACTATCCAGTGTAAAGAAGCTGTTTGCTTGCCCCTAAAAAGCACCATACTGATCACCAGTCATGTAGCCAGGTAGTAAAATTACTGGTTTGAGCCACCCCCAACATTTGCTCCTGCCCAGCGCAATCTATTAAGAGATACCCCCCACAGTTAGCAAAATCTACTGGACCCATCTGAAATTTATTTCTGGCTAAAGGCTTGCTTATCATGGTCATACCCTAAGCTGCGGTTAGGCAACCTTTGTCCCTGAGTGCCACCTCTGATTTTTATCTCCATCAAACCCAAAAGTACTCCTAAGGTTAACTATTAGGTTAAACTCTGGTCCTGGGACACGTGCAGGGCCATGGGACTTCAGTACCAGGCCTACAAGATACTGCCTTTAGTGCCAATGCTCAAAGTGAACACTGGATGGTGACAGTAACCACTTAGCATTAGCACCTCAGCATTCAGCACTGCCTCAGGGGGAAAAAATATGCCTGCCTTTCTTCCGACTGAACTCTTAATTACTTAATTACACAACAGTACCCTATTGCTAATAAAGCAATAATCCAGTGCCAAAATGCCTTTGGTTACTTCATTGTTCAGGGGATATTAAGTAAACCGATTCATCTTAATGGATCTTAAAACAAATTTACCATATTGATTGAGGTACACAAATAAACCAATAGATACAAGGGTCTGCATCTAATTAACTTAATGAGCCCAACATTTAGAGCAGGATTTTGTAATGGCCAGATCACAAGGGTGGTTAGAAGAAAACCACCATATATACAAACAGGAGTTCCTGGATCAGGGCAGAATGCCACTATGTAAACACATCATCAGCTGTTTCTCACTGGTTGCGTTTGGCATATTGTTTTTCTGAACATGAATGATCATCTCTAATCACTTTGCTGTATTGGACACCTCACATGGAGAGCGCGTGGAGAGGAGCAGGCTGAGAGTTAGAAACCGGATGAGTTAGACTCATAAAGCTCCATAACCCCTCACCCAGCAATGGTTTCCCAGCTATGGACGACAGCTGTGAGGGATGGAAGCCACTGAGTACAACCTACGCTCCGGAGCATGCAGTGACGGATCCCTTGAATTGGGAAGCTGAAGGTTTTAAGATCAAAATCAGCCGTCGATTAAGAGTGAATCACTTAACTAACATACTCCATTCAACTTTAAGACTTCTATCGTATGCTCAAGACCCATAGTGGTCCCATAATACCCAGTATGTATGTCTTACATAGTGTCATGAGGCATCAAAATTGCCCGACTCAGGATTACACTGAATCGGAAGCAAGTTAATTACTATACAGTTCAAGGATTAACCATGAATGGGTCTATACACAGAATGTGCATGGACAATGTAGTATTCTGCATGCAACCTTAAAACCCAACACGACGTACTGGTGCTTGTACGGTCCAAAAACTCAAACACCTTTCTCCTATCACAGCAATGTTCTTGCAGACTAAGGGTCAAGTAAATGCTTAGTATCAGTCTGGGTGGCGGCCAAGGAGGTAGCCTGTGGGGGCTAATGTTGTGGTGGTGGTTTGCAGGTAGGAACATCTATGGAGGTTGGCTCTGAGGCCACATTTGTCTGTGGTATTGAAGGCAACCCAACTGGTTCAAACACCATCTATAACACTTCAGACCCCCACAGTCCAAAATGTTGTCCCACATGGTGTGGCCCAGTCTGTAAACCCCTAAGTGCTTTGGTAATAGTCAATGGTGACAAAAGGTTTCTCAGAGAGTGAAAACCAGAGGGTGTGACTTACTGTGCTCAACTGGCCATGAGCGAGTCACATAACAACAGACCTCCAATCACACAAAATAATCACCCATACACATTAATCCTTTCTCAGTGAGAGACAATATTAGGCAGAAAAATCAAATGTGAAATTAATTTTGTAAATACTGTATAAAAGAATTAAGAACCCAGGCACATGAAATATCTTTTTTCTTTCCTTTTTTTTAACCTTGGCTGCTTCGTTTTGAAGAGTAAAACCAGAGAGTAACAGATAAATCAAAGATGGTCTTCCTCTGCTCAGTCAAATTAAACTAATAACAGAAACCCACCCTGTATCACAGAGCATCTCTGTCGACAAAGCAGAAAGAAAAAAAACACATACACAAAAAAAGCAAAAAGCAATACATAGCTCACAGAATGGGGCTTATAATGTGCTTACCCACAATGCACCACAGAAAGGTAGATGTGTACAGCAGGGATGTTGGGGTGGAGGGGTCAAAGGATGTGGAGGGGGGGGGGGGGGGGGGGGGGGGGGGGGGGGGGGGGGGGGGGGGGGGGCGGGGGGGGGGGGGGGGGGGGGGGGG
>JAODKC010000001.1:21100621-21163072 GCA_026777985.1 Mormyrops attenuatus
AAACGTCACATCCGCATACACAGTGACGCAAGGTTTAGTTACACAACGTCAACGGACATTTCAAAGGGAAAAAGTACCTATCTTGTATGTTGGCCCCAGTAATGGCATGCATCCTATTCCATACAATAACGGACCCCAAGAAGCCATCTCAGTCCAAGCTTGCTGGCGTCTGAGCTTCTAGTTTCGCAGGGCTGTCACCGTCTTTTCCGCTGGTTCGGTTTCTCCGCCAAGGGGACTCCCCTCGCCGCTACGACATCTGCCGGTCTTTGTACCACTCCACGAACTCATCCAGCAGCACGGGCCCTGTAACAGAGTAAGGCACCAGGCCCAGTCGATCATGCATGCTAGTGTGTGAGTGTGTATGTGGCGTAAACATCTGTGTGTGTGCGTCCTCACATGCTCCATCCTCGTCATAGTTGCTCAGGTCCAGGTTGATGGTCCTGCTAAACTCCAGCACATTGCACCACTGGTCTTTGTTCATCACTTTATATTTGGACTGCTGCATGACAAATAAAGCTGCATCAATATGCAGTTACTTGTTATAGCATGATTTCTCATCGATATTTTGAGCCTTCGCATTACTTAAATTTACTACAGTGCCACTTAACAGCAGCAGTAGTCTCAAATGTTTTATTTTACAAATATTTTTTCAACACCTGCTGATTAAAAATATGCTGTTTATGTAGCCTATGCTAACTGCACTGCAACAAAAAATGCACTGAAGTGTCCTCCTCTGAAATGTTAAAGTACAGATCAAAATGTTGCATTTTATATGTTTTTCCCCACATTTAGCACCTTAATAACAGAAATGTACACTTTACGCTTGCACAAGGAAATGCATGGTTTGTGTTACTGGAAGTTGAAGTGTGAAACAACTTTAAGATGCTGACTAATCCTTGATACTTAAAAGCTGTTAATACCTGTTAAAATTTTAGCAGTTCCATTATTACCATCAGGCTACAATTGTAATGCTACAATGCATGAAATCGTGACACTGGTATCGTGATGAGTATTGCATCATGGGCTAGCTGGCAATACCCAGTCCTAATGACAAACAGACAGGGTATTAGTCTAATACCAATAGGAGACACAGAAAGGTTAGAGACCCATGTCAATTCAAAGGTAGGAACAGTACCTCCAGAAAGTGGTTGAAAACAGGGAAGAGAGGCCACGTCTTTCCAAGCAGCAATCCCAGCATGCATTTGGCCGTGTTCAGGTCTAGACTCCTTTGGTCTTTTTCCTGAAAGTATACAGAGTTGGTTCCTACATGTTAAAAACAGATGACATACAGCTAAACACTGAATGAATAATGGCAAGAAAATCATGGCATTGTGGGTAGTGTAGTGTAGTGTGGAGTAGTGGTCAGTGTGATGCAGTGTTGTCAGTGCAGTCCATGTTGAAAAGCAAGAGTCAAGGTAGAGCAACACACAAGATGGGAGTAGTGAAGTTACTGTGGACTGGTTGTCAGCGGTGCTTCTAAAATAGTCCAGATTATATTTATGCTCCTGGGTTGGACTCCTGCATGTGTGTTACAGCTACCTATGATGACCACACCATCTTACCCTTGCAAAGTCAAAGGCATATCTGTAAATGAGCTTGAAACTTGTGGACTCATTAAGTACGGACCGCAGGTAATCCAGAGAGTTTCTCAGCTTCTCTGTGGAATCACACCTGGGAAGGACATGAATGCACCCCAGATGATCCAAACTGGACCCAATTTAACTGCTTGAGTACTTCATATAAGTACCAGAAACAAACACACTCACTAAGAAACCATCAAATGTACATACACCCCATTTTTTAAACAAACAGCGTTGATGTCTAGAAAATCTGCTTCAGGTCAAAGAGACCAGTTCGGATATATACACCTAAGTTTACAGTGAAGGGCGACTGTGTGCTCAGCGTCTGGTTACACTCTACCCCCTAGTGGTTATGAAGACTTACTGCAGATCACTCATGCCTTTCAGCCACTCCTGCAGCGTGAAATAGCCCATGCTCTGGGCATCCAGCTTCCAGGCCAGAACCAGCATGACCACCTGCCAACAATGAGCACAGAGTGTGACTAAGGGGCAGACAGATTTATACTGCCACTTAAGCCATGGTGGCTAATTTGGAGTAGCGGCTCAAAGCTCTGGACTCTGGCCATGAGGGTTAGTGTGGAATAGTGACTACAGTATTGGACTTTACATCTGCATGCTACAGCAGAGTAATATCTTTCATTCCATCATTAGAATAATGGTTGGTATTGTGGCTGTAAGCTATGTGCCCCCCCCCCCCAGTGTGGACAGGAGGCAGCTCACATTCTCAGGCTCTACTCCAATGTCCTCACAGAACTTCTCCATGCCCTCCGGTCCAACAACATCATCACAGCCTGCATGAAAATGAAATTGGTGGTTTAGTTTAGTTAGTTAGTTTAGTTTAGTTGTTTAGTTACTTGTGGACAAGGTTAGGGCTGTGTAGGGGTAAGGGTTGTCAGTGCTGGGATTAGGGTTTTGCCCATAGAAATGAATGGACGGTCCCCACAAAGTTATGACTACAAACATGTGTGTGCGTGAATGTATAAGTGCCCTACATTCAACCTTTGATGATAGATAACCTGTAGCGTTGTAGTTTGAGTCCCTAGTCAGGCTCTTATTTTGTATTCCTATTTTGTATTCCTAATCTCTCCTGAATCTCTATATTCTAGAATGAAGCTATTGTCAGAAATGGCCAAGGTCTCTAATGAAAATGGCAGCTAATCACTAAAATAACAAGAAATGTCAATGTTTGGCTCCAAATACTGAAATGCAGAGAACTGAAACCTAAAGGAAGGATAATAAGTGCAGCTCACCTGCATACTCATAGAACCACTCCAGGCACCTCTTACTGGAGAATGCATCTTCACTCTTAATCCGGGAGGCCTCCTGTTTCCGGTACATGCTAGATTGATGAGGAAAATGATTAAAGGGATGTTTCAAGGGTGTGTTACATGGTGAATAATTCTGGGCGATGCCATCACTTTGGGCTGGATCACGACCATCCCCATCGTTAGTCACTGCATGTCGTTCTTCCCTTATTGGATGATGACTATTTCTGTTGTGGAGACGCTGTGCATTGGTGAGCCCTGATTGGTTCATAAATGTACCTGTCGTGCCTACTCTTTTTGACGAACAGGTCATCGCCAGCAGTGGGTCGCCTCTTTTTCCTGGGTGGCATGGCTCTAGAACAGCAGGCTGCATAAACACATACAGGCATGTATACACACGTTCTTGCATGGACCCACGTGCGCCATGTGCAGTGCTAACACACCCATGCACGGTGAGGCTGCAGTACCTGCGGTGTGAGTGTCCGGGCTTACGTCCTCAGTCAGGTTCTGCAAAGAGAAACACAGTTACTTTTCAGCAGAAGACACACCTGCAAACCGCAACCTGAAGCGCACAGAAAATGGCTAAAAGGATGCTGGGAGGATACATGCTGCAGAGGATGCTAGGGATTGGCACGTGTAGAGGCCTCCAGGAAGGGCAAGGCCTTTTGCTCTTCTATGACTATTTCATTGTCATCACAGGGGCTTGTAACAAGACAATATAAAGCGCCGCCCTCCCCCACCCCAGCCAGCCCATTCCCCTGAGTCACCCCCATGTTATCCAAACATCCCCTTCACTTCTGTCCTGATCTATAATTGTTCGCATGGTGGGGATGCCAAGGAGCCTTACCAGCCTGTTGAGGGTGTGGTAAATCTTGTGTATACTGGCCAGCGTTGACAAATGGGAGTTCAGCTGAAAATCTAAAGACAAAGGAGACATTTAACTTTATTTCCCAGCAATGAGCAACGCAAATGTCATGCTGTCAAGCCCCATTACATTTTACTGGAGAAAGTCACGTTAAGGGATTTTTTTTTTTCCCAAGCATGCAACATCATCTTCCTTTCTGAGATTTTAACGAACTGTCATTTGCCCAGGCCCTTCAACACGATGCCAGGCGCTACCTCCTGAAACATGTCATATTCATACTTGTCTGCCACAAGGGCAGTGTTTTGGATTTCACTTTTGTTGTTCCCTAAAGCTGCAACAATAGTCACAATTGTAGCCACAGTTAACTGACATGACACCCACCGGCTCCTCCAAGTTGTGAATTTCATAAATCTGTTGTTGCATCATTATTATTATTGTTATCATTGTTATCATTTTTATTTTACAAACGCGCTTTTATTATGGATCTCAAATATAGTTACGTCAATCAAAACCCCCCATGTTTAGTTTCCTTTTTATTTCCGTTTCCCACAGTGGTGGGAATTAGCCGATGCCTACGGTATGCACCGTGCATAGAAGCATCGTTTTGTTGCGTTAAGTCCTGCGACAGCGTCTGTCCTAGTTTGCTAGCCTCCTTCTCCTACTCTTGTCGTTAGATCGCGGACAGACGCCGACAACATAGTGTGTAACACAGGCAAAATTGTCCATTTGCACTTCATCCCCATCTGGCTGAAAAAAATGATGGATTTCCAGTGTATTTGCGGGTTCTTCCTATGTTCGCGCACTAGTGATTGAAAGAAAAATCTATTATATCAAGATGTTAAATAACCCCCACGGAGTATGGCGGTGAGGGGGGGTACAATTGTTAGAGATTGTAACGTTTGTCAAATAATATGTTTCTGGCCGAACGCCTAACTATAAGTAGTTTCAAAAATGCCAAATTAAAGCAAAGTTAATGGGTGGCTAGACTGATCAATCAGATATTTGTAAAGATAACACTACACCATAGCATGAAATAGAAGATTAATCACTTGAATCTACTACGAAATACGATTAAAGAAATCTAGACAAGAACATCTCACAAAGCAGTAATCACCGATCAAATCCAACTGCGCTGCATATCAGAACACAACACGGTGACAACTTGCACTAAGTTTTCAAAGTATCAAGAGAGTCGACGGACATCTGGGATTTGTAGTCCAAATAATTACGCATGCCTCCATAGCTTAGTACAGATGTAAGAAACTGGACTACACTTCCCAATATGTCCCAGTAAAATAATGACATTATATTCAGCAACCATCTCCTAACACTCACCCCAACTGACGAATGCTATTTAAATTGTTGCAGAATGTTGCAACGTTAATCAAGCGCCTCAATAAACAGGTTACGTCGTTTCTCTAGTCAACGCAGATGGCGCATAGAAGCCGCTACAAGGTCTCCATCTCGATTGCAACGTTTACATTGTACACAACTGCGTCACAATTTTCATTCCCTGTTTTTCCGCAGTTTCTTCGAAAATTGGCCCATTTACCTTACGAAATTCAGTATCAGTCTTGCTGAACGTGCAGTGCATGAGAATTTCATTCATGCACATATATGACAAAAACCTTGACGGTCTTTTCAACAACCTATAGAATCTAATATATACACCAGTTTGGTTGATACAGTTGCTTAAGTGTACTGTATAACGGTATACTTATTGTATCACGATTTATTCTTCTAAACAAACGTTTTAAGTTTATTTTCTGTATACTGATACTTGTATTACAGCCAGAAGAAATATGAAAATCATACAATGAGAGAAGTAATTCCCGAGATAACTGACAGATTTTTTTGATTAGCTAGTACAATAGCTTGCTTATAGGCGATGTAGCTAGTTCTCTTCAGAATACCATATATTTTAAGAAATAGAAATCTTTCCGAGACAAAATGCATTACAACATCTAGGGAATTCTGCCCGCCGTAAAGCTGGTATGTGTTATGGACAATTTGACATCAACGGACATAATAACTTACCTGCTGCATCTGAGTGCATTTTTATTGAACACACAGTGACTGTCTCGCTTCTGTGCAAGTCTGCAGACCGGCCAAGGGGCGGGACATGTCAAGCTTCCACACGCCCACGAATGATCTAGATGGACAGAAGCCTCTGACAGGCTCTTCTATTTAAGTTGGGGATTGGTCTATTGAACTGTCCTTCATTCACACTGACGATAAAACATTTATGCCCGCCCTCCTAAGAACGTGACAGGTCAAAGTTTCACTAAACGCCAGCCCCTCGACGTGAGCCATTGGTTAGTGAACTTACCACGCATATCAATTACAAGACTTACCTCGTGCAAAATATAGAGCAGCCCACGATGGACTTTTATTGGTGATGTGTACAGTTCGAGCCCACCCTAAGGCAAACTGTATTGGTGAACGAAGCAATCAGTAAGAGACATTGCGCGTGTTGTTCTAAATCATTGGTTAAATTGCTAACTTTTGTTTACTGTAGGGCGTGGTTTCCCGTTTACTAATGAGACTTGTATTTTTGTTTTAAGTTGGGACATTGATGAATGCTAGCGTTAGAATACATTTTGGCCGTAAGCACTTAGTTCCCATCAAATACGGTCGTTTATGTTATTTAGACAAGCCATGTTATTTTGACGACAAAACACTATTTAAACCAAATCCTTTTGTTAGCCAAGGGACGAAAGTTCAGCATATAGTTCTGATAACCAAGATTACATTGTTGCCTATATTAAGATGGTATATTCTGTCAATTCATACAGCTTAAGTCATTGCATTTTAAGGAGGTTTTTGAGATCAGTGTTTAATAGGATTCGCAGTGCACTGGAATGTTCTCAAAAGTATGGGGGCGGGGAGGTGGGTTTAGATTTGTCTCGATATCTATTCCTATGGTCTTTGCTACACTTCTAAAGAAAATAAATACACCAGTAGTGTACACATAGATTGACGCATAAAAATTGTATTGAAGAATTTCGCAACCTGCTTTGTAGAATGTCGACCACAAGGGCAATGACGACTTTTTTTTTGTTAAAGCTACTCGATTGCTAGCCTGGCACATTCGCCAAAATAAAGAGAACATCTCAAGATTTTACATTACAAACATCACGAACAGTTCTAATAATATTAGATTTCCGCCTTCGGGAGAAACAGAGCTGAAGATATTTAAGAAAACAATTAAGTTTCATCGAAGCAATTATGAGCTGGTGCAAAACTGAGCACATTGTTAGTCAGCGTGGGGCACCTATAGGAACAAATAATTTTACATATGTATTCAGTTACACATGGGATTTATGAAATGTATTCAGGATGAGAACCTTGAGCGTAATTTAAAATGTTTTGAAAATACCCGAATTTTTCCCCAGTGGAAATTCCAGTGAAATGGAAGTTATTGATTGATCTCAACTGGCATGGACTGGTCCGTTGTATTCAGCAATCAACTGAGAGGCCATTACCAGCAGAACAAATCGATTAAAGAGTTTAGCTGTCCAAAGATGAATCCAAAACATTTAATTTAATAATATACGAATTCCCAATATTGTTAGACGGATCTGTAATGGAAAAACTTGTTCTTTCTGTCAAATATCCTAAACAATTTAACTGTTACTACTGTATTGAACCATACCTATTCTCGTTCCGCCTCATACACACACATGAATCTTGTAGGTGTTTATATAATGACCTGGGTCCCAGTCACGTATTGCACATTATTGCGTCGTACTCTGTTGAGCATTTATTTCGTGGTTGATCTGCCCCATGCACGGCTTCCGCCTCATTTATCGGGTTTCTCCTGGTTTTAGGTTTGTTTCTTCTCTATTGCACTTGTTCGGCCAGTTCTGTGACCTACGTGCTCCGATTTTCTTCGTTGGCATTGCCGGACGTTCTGCTACTGCGTTTTGGATTGAGACTTGGGAATTAAACTCTGTTTTTATAACTGGATCTTCTCTCTGTCGGCTGGAATCTCAGGTGCGCTGCTATTGGATTGTTTTTTATTAGTTATTTTTCCTCTCCAGGTCAGGTTGTACATCTGGGGCGCTCTAAAGCAGGTCGCCACAAAGCTTTCCGAATAACTGAATAAGTTATGAAATGGTAATTCTGACTTTTTTTTTTTAGACTGCACGCGCGTGTATAGTTCATGAACTTTAAGCGAGAAACTGCGCAACGTATCTGCTAATTTTGCATAGAATTTACAAATTTGCCATCACTATGTACTGGAACTCTACAGACATCGTGCAATACAAGAAAGTAGAATTAAAAATTAAAAACGGCCTAACAATTTGTTAGTAAAATTTTCGATGTTTAAACGCTGAGGAAAAATAAATGTTCATCGTGAAAGGCTCCATTAGGGGGCGCTGACACCAATGATTTTCACATAAACATTGTTTGGCACGAGAGACGTCTATAAGAGCACCGCCTACGTGTTTCCGAGATAATACCCTTGGCTTACACGCAGGTTTTAAAGTAAGTCATTATTTTCAGGGAAGGCGCATAAAGTACGAACTAAACTGGGTAAGAAAGCTTTTAGGTTTTCGGCACCTCATACCTGGAATGACTTGCAATCTATGCTCCATCTTCAAGCCCTTGTTACACTGAAGGAGTTTAAAGCCATGGTGAAGTCATGGGTCATGCATGGGTTTTATGTGGGCAAATTTTAATGTGTTTATTTAATGTGTTGTCTTGTTGTGGTTGTGCTGTTGCCTTCTTGGCCAGGTCTCCCTTGTAAAAGAGATCTTTGATCTCAATGGGATTAACCTGGTTAAATAAATATATTTTTTTTATTATTTATAAATAGGGGTGCACATAACTGGTGCGCAAGTACGCACCTTTAAGAACGATTCGCGCGACAATCGATTGTAAAAGCACAAATGTGTACTTATTTTATGTGCATTTGCGCTGCCATGAAAACCAAAATATAATCTATTTAATCTTTATATGCTAACTCGACTTCATTTGCGGGTTAAAATGCAATGTATTTTCTTGTCATAACAGCGCAAAAATGTACATAAAATAAGTGCGCCTTTGCGCTTTTACTAACAATGGATTGTCGCGCGAATCGTTCTTAAAGGTGAATGCGTACTTGCGCACCAGTTATGTGAACCTCTGAGGTCTCACTGTAGTGAGGTCTCACTGTAGTCTGAGCTGTTCTAATGGCATAGACTAGGTACCGACGATGGGACTTTCGACCTTGTCCTTCTTCTCAACTAATGAAATTGTCTGCCTTTGAATAACCTTGTGTACTGATTTGAGCAGGCCTAGCTGGTGACCAGCGAACGAGTGACAGCCAGAGATAACGAGAATCAGGAATGTCTGAGAACACCGTGACTGTGGAAACCCCTGGAAAAAAGGAGTGTCATGGCTGCAAGGGGAAGGTGAGTGGAGATGAACTACTTGGAGCTTTACAGTGTGAAGGCTGGTCAGGGAGTTAAATGCTCTGTTTGGGTTACAGTGTCATCCAGGAGACCAGCACATTCGCCGGGATGAGGTGTGGAAAACCATAAAGGAATGTCAGGAAGACAGCTTCTGGTACAGAGGTAACGGCTCCTTTATTTGTCTTTAGGCACATGCACACACTCAGATGCAGATATTCACGTGGTTCTCAGTACTTCTGTTTACTCTAATGTTTTCCCCCCCCATGCCCTCCCTGCTGTTCAAACCAGGGTTTGTATTGGCTAGTCTTTCAGGGGTATGACTGCCCCTACTGTTTTGATCAGCCTGCCAGAATTACTGCTTACAGTTTTAGGGTACAGAAGAAAATGTTTCTCTGTAGGATTTTGTGGGTTGCAGGGCTGAGATATATTGGTAATAATATTGTCACAAATGAAAACTGATGAGGTCCAGAGGTTCACGATGCATTATATAAAGGGGCAGCGTGTGGCTCAGTGGGCTAAGCCTGTGTGCCTGTAATCAGAAGGGTGCTGGTTCAAACCCAGCCTCAGCACGTCTGCGGGTCCTTGAGCAAGACCCTTAATCCCCAGCTCCCTGGGCGCCACTACAGGTGGCAGCCCTTCGCGGACAACTTACTCTATGAAGAGGAAGTTGAGGGAGGTGTAAAAAGAGAATTTCCCCATGGGGATCAATAAAAGTATCTTATTATTATTATTATAAAAGGTTATTGTTTAATTTACTTTCCTTTGTAGTTGTCTTAGTGGTACAATTCAAATCACTTGTCTTGCTCAGAGAAATTAGTGAAGTTTAGTCACTATGCTGCTGACTGCCCTTCATTCACTGCAAATATGCCCTGACTAGGCAAAGATACCACGCTTTTGCGTCACTAATCAGCTGGAACCTCATTTTAAGGATATTCCTCACAATAACTATACTCCTGGGATCCAGGGAGAGAGAGGTTTAATAATAATTAAATATTTGACAGGAAGAGGAAGGTGGCAGTGTCACACACCCACACATGTGATGTCATCGTAAAGGCCTGGCTGTCCTCTTTAAGGATCAACAGGACTTAATAGAGTAGCATGTACAGTATGAGAGATATGAGCCAAAACATAATGTACTTCACAGAGGACAAAGTAAATTGCTGGATCTTAGGAGCTTGTTGTTTTTAGATTATGTGATGAATTATGAAGCCTGATGATTACTGTGGTCCTATCACAGCTCTTCCCTTGTCCCTGGCCAGCATGGCTGTCACTGGAGGGCTCATCTACAATGGTAAGACCAATTCGTAATCAATCAATGGCATGCTGAGCCTGCTCATTAATGGGTTGGCCCTTCTACTTGAATCAACCGTTAAGAAGCTGATATTCCATAATCGTTCCATAATTTTACCCAAAAGGGAGTTTTAAGAAATCAGTAATTGGAAAACACCATTGGCATGATTCCTTAGCGTGTCTAAAAATCCCCACTGAAGCCCTTAAATCGCATTAAACGGGGTATGTCAGTCGTATGGGCTTGTAGTACAGCTGTGGCCAAAAGTTTTGAGAATGACACATTGATTTTCACGAAGTCTGCTGCCTCAGTTTTTATGATGGCAATTTGCATAAACTCCAGAATGTTATGAAGAGTGATCAGATTTGCAATTAATTACAAAGTCCCTCTTTGGTTTTTTTGGGATTAAGTTCATTTTCATAGCAATTTTCACTGCATTTCAGCCCTGCCACAAAAGGACCCGCTGACATCATTGCAGTGATTCTCTTAACACAGGCGAGAGTGTTGATGAGGACAAGACTGGAGATCACTCTGTCATGCTGATTGAGTTGGAATAGCAGACTGGATGCTTTACAAGGAGGGTGGTGCTTGAAATCATTGTTCTTCCTCTGATAACCATGGTTACCTGCAAGGAAACATGTGCAGTCATCATTGCTTTGCACAAAAAGGGCTTCACAGGCAAGGATATTGCTGCTAGTAAGATTGCACCTAAATCAACCATTTATCGGATCATCAAGAACTTCAAGAAGAGAGTTTCAGTTGTTGTGAAGAAGGCTTCAGGGCGCCCAAGAAAGTCCAGCAAGCACCAGGACTGTCTCCTAAAGTTGATTCAGCTGAGGGATCGGGGCACCACCAGTGCAGAGCTTGCTCAGGAATGGCAGCAGGCAGGTGCGAGTGTATCTGCACGCACAGTGAGATGAAGACTCATGGATGATGGCCTGGTGTCAAGAAGGGCAGCAAATAAGCCACTTATCTCCAAGAAAACCATCACGAACAGACTGATATTCTGCAAAAGGTATAGGGATTGGACTGCTGAGGACTGGGGTAAAGTAATTTTCTCTGATGAATCCCCTTTCTGATTGTTTGGGGCATCCAGAAAAAAGATTGTTCGAAGAAGAAAAGGGGAGCGTTACCATCAGTCCTGTGTCATGCCAAGGCAGTGGGCTCACTCACAATTTTGCCTTTTCCAGCCAGCATGATGGAGCACCGTGTCATAAGGCAAAAGTGATAAATAAGTGGCTTGGGGAACAAAACATCAACATTTTGGGTCTATGGCCAGGAAACTCCCCAGACCTTAATCCCATTGAGAACTTGTGGTCAATCCTCTAGAGGCGGGTGGACAAACAAAAACCCACAAATTCTGACAAACTCCAAGCATTGATTATGCAAGAATGGGCTGCCATCAGTCAGGATTTGGCCCAGAAGTTAATTGACAGCATGCCAGGGTGAATTGCAGAGGTCTTGGAAAAAGAAGGGCCAACACTGCAAATATTGATTCTTTGCATAAACTTGATGTAATTGTCAATAAAAGCCTTTGACACGTATGAAATGCTTGTAATTATACTTCAGTATACCATAGAAACATCTGACAAAAAGATCTACAAACACTGAAGCAACAAACTTTGTGAAAACCAATACTTGTGTCACTCTCAACTTTTGGGTACGACTGTAGATGAGCTTCTTTGCATATTTCATCGTTTTTTCTCCTGATAGGTGTTCTAAAATCTTCAAAGAGGTTTGGACCTTTCCCCAAGCTTGCATGTAAGTACCTAGACCCCATACAGTGAATTCTGTGGTGTTGGTTAATTCACTGGTTCAATGAATTTCCCTGTGGAATCCGTAAAATCCAGAGCCATGCATAGTGTGTCATGTCAAGTTCAAAATGCTTGTCATGTGGTTCATATAGACTTCCAGGAAGTGCTTGGCAGGCCATTTGAATGCATTCAATACGGAGATGGAACAGAATTTTTTTTGGGCAATTTTATAGTCAGTAAATCCACTCATTTACAATATTTTATGTAAAATAAAATTTGGTGCATTAACAGCTAGAGTTACCAGTCTTCACATATTTTAGGCTTATATTTCTATAAGAATGTTGGTGCTGTTTTTGAATTTTATTTTTTATTATGTTCTCAAACTTGCATGGTAGTCAAGTGCAATCATGTTGTAATGTTTATTGGTAGATTTTTAGAGAGGTTAAGGGAGGGAACCATTCAAAATTAATATTAGATTAAATGTTCTAACATTTCTTTAATTCTTGGCGGTTTCAGTAATACTGTAATAACTAAAGAAACGTGTACAAATTGTACAGTTTTTCCAGTGACATGAAGAAAAGACAAATCGCTGGAGAAATGTCACTGTACTTAAAAATTGCAAAAAAAACTGTGAGGGGTAGTGTTTTATTTATTAAAGATAACAGAAAAAAGCTAGCAAAACTCAGGAAGTTGAGATCACATAATCCAATATTATATTTAACTAATATTTAACTCCCACTGTCCTTCAAAAAAATGTTTAGAAGCCTTCTTTCTCTAATTCCATCACGTTGAACGGAATTTATAATTAATAAGCTGTTTGTGGTTAATGTTTTATGTTGCTAACTTTATCCAGTATTTTAGCCTTATCTGTTAACATTCCCTAAAGCTAGTAATTTAGTGGGGGATAATCCACTAAAATATTTTAATGCACATGTTAAATTGAGGTTCTGATATACCCTTTTAAGGTACATCACAAATGGACTATTCTGCTGCAACTCTAACATCAAATACGAGCAGTGCAATAACTCCCACGAACTAGTAAGACGCTCCATGATCTGACACTGCTGTAAAAAAAAACAGCCCACTGGAGTTGAACAGAGTTGATGGATCTCTCCCTCTACACAGCTCTGGTTAAAAATCTATCCATTCATCAAGTGGATAGGTAGGGGGTTCTGAGACATTCTGCTTTGTTCCACAGCTTTAGCTTGGGTCAGTACTTATGAAAATCCCCCGTTCTAGGTGTATATGTAGTACCTCCATGCCCAGCAAAATGAGAACTGGTCTCAGACACCTGCTACATCAAAGCACGAGTTCCATAAACCATCTGACAGCCAAGTGCCAGACTGAATATGTGTGCTTAGATTACTTCTGATCTTTGTTTCCAGTGGCTGGCATTCTGGGGTTTGCAGCAGGAAAGGCTTCCTACGTCAGTACCTGCAGAGAGAAGTTCCACACACGTGGGCTTGAGTTTCCCCAGTATCGCTTTGGCCCAGGTTTCATGTGTGGCTTTTGGGAACACTGTCCAGCACACAAGAGGTAAGCGATATTAAGGCCTTTGTCTTTGTACTTTTTCAGAAAGGCACTTAATTTGATTTACTCTAGTAATTTGATATATTATTTCTGTGATAGACCAGGTTTGCTGTAGCTTAGAAATGGATTAGCATTACAATAATAAATATCTATTAATGGTACAGTATACTTAGATGAATGTACAAACTGTATGTAAACTGTGAGTGTATATATGTATGACTGAGCCCTGTTGTTTAGACACTGCCACCATGTTTGTGAAGAGTGCAAGAAAGTGGCCAAAACTCAGGCCTAAGTAGGTAACACCCAACCAAACAAGTGAATACCCACCCACAGACTTACTTATTAGATACCACACTGATAGTCCAAGTAATAATGCAATGTAATTATTAGATTGTGGATTTCTCCCAGTTTCTAAAGAATTGCTGTTCAGGAGTATAGTCCAATCTTAATACCCTTATCTCAGGGATATTTAATTATTTTTCCCAGAGGTTCAAGTTCTACCAGCTGTTTGAGTACCTCTGCCTTAGAATTTGATTATGAATATCTGTCCTGCTGCCCAGAACTCCTGTCTTCACCAAGGTCTGTTGGTGTAGATATAGAACATTGGTGGATGTTGCTTAGTGATAATCCTAAAGAAATGTTTTCCTCTCCTCACAGTGAACCCCCGCCTGAATCTCTGGAGTCAGTCAATCAGTTTTCCATCTTTCTCTAGAGTGATGCATACCAAAAATGATACTAATAAATCTGAGTTTTCTTACATCGTTCACTTTTGTCTGTCATTCTTTTGAATTAGCCCATAGGAGAAAGATCTACCAAGAACTGTTTTCTCTTTGAATATCTCAAGAAAGGGCACCTTAACACCATCCCAGGTACTGGACTTTTGGCATGGTACTTTTTCCACTGACTTCTGGTCGAGTACCAGTACAAAAAGTTCTAGTACTTAAAAGTGCCAAACCAAGTGGAGTACTACCACGGGTCTTTGGGGTGGGATTTGAAATGCTTTGTCGATGTGGTTATGCAGATCATCTGCCTCAAACACAATACAATCACCGTCTTGAAAAAAAGGTACGAACTCCGAAAACGACAATAAAGAAAATAAGTAAATGCATGGACAAAGGAAGAGACCCGAGGTTAAACTGTGATCTGGTTGGAAGAACAGATACGAGATCAGGCTGACAAGACAAGAAATAAAAAAAATTCTCATAAACCCGATCAGTGATTTAAGCCACAAGGATAAAAATCACTATGATAGACTTAGAGAACACATGCAGTGCTAATGCAAAAGCAGCGGAGGTAAACTTTAAACTAATGTTTAAACCTATACTGGATATCCTTGAAAAGAAAATTGGAAATAATAAAAATTGCAAAGCTTGCTAAGTTTTTTTTGCTATTAGATAGTAAGAATGTTTCTGAAGTTTAAACTCCCTGCGCTATAATGTCTGCACAGAATCGAAGGTAAGAAAAATCTTGATCTTTAGCCGGCTAACGACGTAAGAAATGCATGTGCATAACATGCTGTGTTGATATTAATATCGGACATTGCCCAGCCTTATATGCTATAGCAATTATTCTAATTCAGTACAAAATACCCCACTTTGCATTGTGATATCATTCAGCGCCAGTACCAGTTTTTACGGCAGTGAAAAACCAACCTTGAAGTACAGTACTTTTTTGATACTTTCTTGAAGTACCAAAAGTATGGTACCTGGTGTGGTGGAAAAGTGCCCTTGACATTAACACCCACAGCCTGACCTCTTGTGGTCATGAAGTTACATTGCATCAACAGAACTTTGCAATGTTCATATCACAGTTTCTATGGCAAAACTACTGACTTCAGCATCCATTGGTAAATTAGCTTTATTGAGAAGAATACTCTAAGCAAAATGTGAAAAGATTTATTTAAAACATTTTTAACCTAGAAACTTCAGGGCTGGCTTGGCAGGACACTACAGTGATTTGTTCTGAGGCTGTATTTTTGTGTGATTGCTGGGATCACTGTGGAATGGCACAGTGTCTTAAGCAGAGATATAAAAGGTACAGACCATAATGACAGGTTTTTAGAAATACAATCAGACATCTGCTGAGCCGACAGAGAGCAGAGGAGCTGGATGTTACGGTGGGCTGACAGACACGCCACGTGCTTTTCCCATGTCTCCAGTCTCATTCTTCCCAGGCATCGCCATAAATGTTCTTCTTAACTGGAAAACACACATACTGTCACTGTCACCAGGCTGTGGCTATTGTTACATCACAATCCAAGCAGGAACCAGGTATGTTGTGTGGGTCACCAACAGCTAAACAAAGCAGCAGGTCCTTGCCTGAAGGAAAATGACCTGGACTCATGGTTATTACCACTGGGCTGCATGATATAATTCACAGAACACTACTACACATTTTGGCATCTTTAGCAGTGAGTGTAATAGCATGTTTCCCCATCTTTGACCTTTCAGCATGCTGCAGAAGACTTTTCTCTTAGACAGTAAGCTGATGGTGAATGACTTCATAATCCTCTTCACAGAGATCATGTTTCCCTGTATAACCTAAGACTACAAAAGATTAACCCAAAAACCCAAGCAGAAGTCTGCCTCCTGTCAGGCTGCATGAAAACAGCAGCTGAAAACCACTTTGTTTTTTTTGGGGTTTTTTAACGCCACAGAAAAGTGCTGGGAGCTCATTTACGAAGGCTTTGTATGAACGAAAAAGCCAACAAACATTCATACGCACATTTATGCAACGCTTTGGCGGACATAGAAGAAATGTGCCTCCTGGTTGCATCTACAGTTTTAGTGCTTGGTGAAATGTGCGAAATATTTTCATTATATCTGATATACAACTAACATTCACCATTTGTTTTATGGTTATAAATGAATGACTTAATATATACCAGTATATTTATTGTGTACTTTCTAAGTTAAGAGGTGTGTGTACTGAAAAGTCAAAATAAGTAGGCACCTTCATGTAATGGGTATAAAAAGGTTCTTGTGTGTAACTATGTCACACATAATATCATAGCATATTTAGCTTTGTTAAAGGACATTGTGTGCGGCCAAATACGAAGGGAGGGAGACTCTAGACACCGCAATGATTATTTTTCCAGTTATGATTTGTGGCTTATCAGTCATCTTAGACTGCCAAGAGCAATTCTGATGGAACTGTGTGATGAATCGGCCCCAGCTCCTGAACGTTCTACATTACGAAATCACGCTGCTCCTGTCCATCGTTAAGTAGGCCTACTGACACCACTTGGATTCTTGGCGACAGGAACTCACCAGTGGGCACCGTCAAGACAGTATATTAAGTTTCCCTAGTTTCAACGTGCAGTCAACCATCACAATGCAATCTGTGGATTTCATAGTGTTGTCGGTGCTATTGACTACATATACATTGCAATAAGAGCATCATCAGACAATTAAGTTGCTTTTGTGAACAGAAACTAGTTTCATTCCATCAACGCACAACTCATCTGTGATGCCAGCATGGTTTTAACAAATGTTGCGCATTGACCAGGATCCATGCATATACAGTATATAATGTGAGACGTATGCCAGGGTTTTTATATACGCAAGTTTTCCTTTGATTTATACGTACATGATGTACTACACACAAGCGACAGCAGTCCCCCTTAAACGCTGGCTATTAACCCGACTTCACCAACCACGTTGAGAAGCTGCCCATTTTTTTTCCTTTTAAATTTCCATTATTATCTGGCTTGTGGAGCTGACCACATTAACAGCGGCAGTCACATTTTTTTTGTTTGTTTGTAACTCCAGCTGATGTACTATCAAATAAAATGGCTTGGCATTCCTCTACCTTTGGACACAAGTCTTCACTTCACATTCTGAAAAATTGCTTTGTTTTTGACCGTTATCTCTGAAATGTCATTACAAGCACAGTATATGCACGTGGTTAATGCGCATTGCCGATTTAGGGTAATTTCTGAGTGGGAATGGGGATAAGCGTGCGCACCTGCAGATGCTTCTACGATCATTTATAAACCAGTGAGATGCATACCTTGGTTTACACAAGGTTTTATAAATCTTTTATGGTTTGCATGAACATTTGAGTTGTAAATGTTAATACATTGTTGCGGAAGAATCTACATATATATGAATATATGTAGATTCTTCTGCAACAATGTATTAACATTTTTATAAATGAGCTCCCTTAGAAAGGTAGGAAGCACGTGCACCGATTGCTATGCATTAGCACACAGAGTGCATCACTGCCGTCTCCTTATTCTGGTAGCTTCGTTTTCAGCCTTTCCAAGGAATGAGGAAAAATACATGCAAACCACTGCAATGCCCCACTTTCCAGGAGTACAAACTGCACAATCTCTGGCCTACAGCTATCTTAAAATACTACAGCCAGATCTACAGCCAAAATTAGACTATATAATGACAAGGAAGGTTTGCTTAACATTACTGTGTAATTCATGAGTTCTGTCAGTCGTCCATCTAGTTATGCAGTCGTACCTTCTTTCTGATAAGCAGAGGTCTCCTATGCCTTTTTGAGGGAGTGAATATTGTCAGACCAGTCACCTTCAGCTGGCACATGGACTTACCCTCCATCTTGGGGGGCACCTTCTCAGCGGTGGGCTTGATGGCTGCCTCAGCTTTCTGGTTCATGATGACCTCATAGTTCTCCCGGTTTCGGCTACGTAGCTCCTCATATCTGATCCTCCTCCTCTTGGGCTCCTCCTCCTCGTTAGGCAGGTTTGGGGCTGGATGTGAGGAGTTGGGGTGGGGGGGGATCAAGTTCTCAGAGGCATGTGAGCAATTAACAGACCTAACAGCAGCTCCTGGCTTTTCATGGATCCAATGAATTTCAAGCATTTGTCCTGCTACCCTCAATGACCTCTCGAGATTTAATTTTACTTCACCTCCTAATCCATCCACAAGGGGAGGCCAAATGTGAAGTAAAAATCTACAGAGTGACTGGCTGCTTCTCCTGAAACCATCTGTCACCTAACAATTTTAGAAGGAAGTGTGGGTCACTGGCTTTCAGTGACCCCTACTTGAGCTTTTTTGGACGACAAACAGCTCTCCAGGGACTAAGATTAAGTTTTCCAACTCAGACATTTTAATTTCAGATTTAAATGCAATTGACAAAAGTCATTCATCAACATTAAACCCATCTGCTTCAGATCAGTAGACAGTTCTCCAACTCAAACGTTATCAGATTTGGAATGAAACGTACAACAAAAGCTGAGTAACTGCGTGCGCGGAACGCCCTGCAATTTACACCAACATTTTTATTCTAGAAATAGTATTCTGTTAATGCAAGACAACTTCACTCCTGCATCACCTTGGTTAGCGTCTTGGCTGAGCAGCAATTGTTCATGGGCACTACCTTGTGCACTGACATGGTCGCTCACGCCAGTGGGGGCTGACTCGCTGAGGGTAGAGCTGAAGGGGGCAGGCTGGTATGTGTCATAGGTGGGTATTTCGCTGTAGGAAGAGCTGCTTTGGAAGGATTCTGGCTTCCCAGGGAAGTCCGCTGAAGGCTGGAAAATCGGCTCAAAGGTGGGCTGGTCAGGGGGCCCTGGCTCTGGCTGATTCCGACTTGCAAACCTGGCCCAACGACCGCCGTATGAGCACAACCATCAGATCCACACATACTCCAGTCATAGCACCAATTCACTAAGGACACAGCGATCGACTGGCTAGTGAGCTGAAATGGCTAATTTTTGCCCTGATTGGCACTGAACAGCAATCAACTAATCAGGCTAAATATGCCAGTTTTATGAGCCGATCTAGTAGTTTACCACCAACCATGTTACTTTCTGTCCCAACTCAGTTTCCATCCACAGTTCCATCCTCCGCCCCTTACAGTATCTTCCTTTTGCCCACTAACATTCCATGATAGGTAACGGAAAACACTTACGGGTAACATGCTTGTTGTCTAGAGATTCTTTATAGTGTGGGATGGACGTCTTAAATTCGCAATGTGTCCATGGAGGACTATCCCAAAAACATTTGGAACGACCAATTTAATTTGACATGTGCATGGCTGTTTCTATTTGAAAAGGTTATTTTCAATATTTTGTTCTCAGAAAGTTAAGTTCATTTATGAAGCGTTAAAAAAAATGATCTGCTCATTATTATTAAATTAAGAAAATCAGAATTGGCAGAATCAGCCAGTGCTGGTACCAGCAAGTCAGGTTAAAAGAACGAATCGATAAAAGGGATTGGCTAAGAAAAATTCAATCTGTGCATCCCTGGAATTCAAACGTGTACATGACCGATAATGTTGGAGACTCAGGAGTTTTGTCTTGTGGAGAGTAAACGGTCAGTTCTACTACGCAATGAAACTCTTACTCTGTGTCCTTCCACTCAATACATATTAACACAAAATACACATCAGAAGTACAGACTGAAGTGCAAAAATAATTTTAAAATGCAAATACAGTTATACAATAAATGCATGGACAGGGTGAAGTGTAATATGTATTCCAATGTAAACAGAAGGTGGTAGGGGCTAGATAGCGGGCCAGTCCTATGTGCCGGGATTTTAGCACAAAAAAAAGTGGTGCGATTTCTGAGTTTTGCTGTGTGCAGTACCAAGTGATAACAGAAGGGGTGTAGGTGGGCGGTACTGACTGGCCATGTTGCCGCTGACGGAGGGCTTCTCCGAGAGGGGAATTCTCCAAGTTCTTTAGCTTCTCCTGGCACGTCTTCATGTAGGAGATCTTTCCTGCCATGAAACCGCAAATGCCGGCAACTGCAGGTATACAAAGTGTACTGCCGGTGGGTGAATTGTCATCCCAGTTTTCAGCTTCAAAGCACCTACACAGTCTTATTCAATCACGACCAAGTTTCATGGCAGATATGGGGCTACAGTGGTGATGAGCTGTTTTAGTGTGGCATGAGGAATTGTCTATTCAATTCAGGCTACTGAGATGCATTTGATAAAATCAGACCACAGAATGCAGTGTGTCTTGGAAAACTCCTCATGAGCTTTTTTCAGAAACTGACTCCATCCAGCTACTCTCACGGTGGTTACGCCTGTGCAGAGGTGTACAGACGGTGGTTTTCGTGACCTTATGAGATAACTGACTATGTCCGAGCTAACCCAAGGCACTTACGCAAGTTGAGTGAAAAATGTAATCGTTTAAAATGTACTAGATTACTAGAAGAATATTTTCGTAATACATCAAAAATGTATGCTTTTTAAAGATGGCTGAATACCATATAAGGGTGGCACAGTGTTTCCTCTGGGTACATTAGTTTTCTCCCACAGTACAAAGATATGTAGCTATTCCATCTGGCATCTATACATTGACCATATGATTGTGTATGACCTGTGGTGGACTAGCATCCTGTCTAGGGTATAACCCCAGCCTTGTGCCCTATACTGGCTGGGATATGCTCCATGCCTTTCCTGCGAGCTAAACCAGGATAAGCAGCAAGAAGATGGCTGTATGCATGGATGGATGGATAGATAAATACCCTATGAACATTCTGAAAGTAACAGAAAAACTGGGATGAATTTTTGGTCTCTTGAATGGCAGGGGTTCAAATCAGATCAGATGCCCTGGGCTGCTATAGTACTCACATGCCATCTTGGGCAGGGAGCCGAACCTCGGGGAAGCAGTGAGGAACCCTAGGAAGCATCAGGAGAGGAAAGAGTGTGGAATGAGGCACGGGACGCCTTGCCGACGCGCCATGGCAGGATGTGTAGGCTTACCCCTGGTGATGAGCATGTGTGTGGCAGCCATGCTGAGCACCGCAATCGGTCCAGCTGGAAGAGGAGACCAGCAAGCCGTGAGATGGTCACAAAGCACCCAATGGGACATGCGTGTTAAACACAGCAGCTTCGGATTTGGGCACCTGCAACTTTAACATGCTAACTTACACCCTGGTCCCAAAAGTGTAGGACTGACTGAGGGATCCCCATTTTAGAGCAGTGCTCAATCTGCGTTTACATACATCTGTAGCGGAAGCTCTCCTGGTTGCACTCCTTCAGAACCCTTTTCTCATCTTCTGTGAGAACGTAAGCTGGACCTATTGGATTCTGGACAGGAAGCAAAACTGGTGTGTGTCCTTACAAGTTGACTGCCCATATAATATAATAATATATAAAATTATATAACACAATAAAATCATTCAATGCATACTTTAAAATAATTAATTGTAATTGGAAAAATCTACATCTCCCGCATGATAGATTTTATATTTGAGTTCCCCAGGAGATAAAAAGAATTGCCCGAAACAACAGATCATGCAGGAATCTCCGATAATTCATGTTAGTGGAGTACGCACCTCCTTTTCATCTAGCCAAAAAGACATGCAAGTATGCCTGGCTTACTTGCATTTATGACTTATAAGCTAGCAAGGCAGCTAAATTACACACAAGAGGAAACAAAAAGAACGGGCATAATCTGCAAAACAGAAATCTTCTTACAGCCTGAGGAGAAACCCCGTGTGGTTGCTCGGAAGGTGCAAACCCCGAAGAATCCTGAGACATGTTTCGGGTAATGAAACACACTTCTTCCCTAAGAACACATCGACATCCCAATAACCTTTATAGAGAGCAGGAAGTGCACTTTTAACCCGGAAGTACATTCTCGAAACAGCTATAGGGAATTATGATATTTACACTGATCCTAGGACGGTGGACATTTTTTTCAATACAAGTTTTTGGAGACACAACTGAGCTTTCTAAAGGTGGGTAATAGCGCGGAGTGCTGTTTAAATGAAAATGATCTCGTGGATTGGCATATACGTTTGAAAGCAAACCAAACAGAAATGACATACAGACAGAAAATGACATATAACTAAAAAGGCACATCTACACATTAAATTGATAATTGTAATTTAAATTATTAGAATCTTTAATCTTACAAACCGTATAAAAATCAAATTAACAATAATAGTCAAAAAGTTACAGGTATTGAAAACAATAAACATTTTATCCTCAAATTGAAACACAAAAATAGTATTATATAAATCTGGAATAGTTGGCATTTCTTTTTCTGTGTTAAGAGGATTTGGTCCTGTCCAAACATGACAACATTTGCTACTTTCCAAAAATGTACTGAGGATGCTGAGATGTACGTTTTGCTCGTCCAATCCTGTGTGTGAAACTGCACCGTTTTCAGCAATGAGCCAATCATTTTGTTCGTTCTTGGTAACATTGTATTTGATTGTCAAAGCACCACAAATTAAATTACTGTTTTTTATGGGCGGCTCCAATTTACTCCAATTGTAAATGACACAGGGGGTGGGACAACACGCCATGAGTTTGACGGGTTAGCCGGCCTATTAGGAAAGCCATCCCACAACGCCGTTATCTTGATTCCCTCCAATCAGATGGACACGGGGGCGGGCGCCTTGCCAGACGTCGAGTTTTTAGTTGTTAAAAAAAAAGAAAAGGAGCGTAGCTAGCTACAGAAATAACAAGGGTGAGAAATAATAAGGTGGATGCACGTTTATTTTATTATTATTGTTTTAACTGTTGGAAATTCTGGGTTGCGGTCCAAGTTTGTCTCGCCTCGTAAATACGTTTTTGCACAAAGCAGCGGAGTTACTCTTTAACTGAAAAGCACTTTATAGAAGGTAAGAACGGTCGCATTTTTGAATCACCTCAGACTACCAGGCGACCGGTTTGGTGCTAGCTGGCTAGTTGGGGCGACGAGCCGCCTTTTATCGCGAAGAAGGCCAAGCGGCCCGACGTCGGTGCTGCAGCAGAGATGACGGACTCTCGGGCGTGCACATGGTGTGTTTTCTGGGGTGGAAGAGACACTAAGAACCGTCCCGTTCCCTCTTTTCCGTTATGTTCTTGGGTGCATTTAGCAAGGTGGCTAACCCGGACTGACGTGCAGCCAGAGGGGGATACATCGGGAGGGCTAGCAATTAGCCGGTTAGCTGACGGCGCTCTGGCAAGAGCTAGCTGGACTCCCCGTATGGCCAGTTGACGTTATTAGTCAGTGTGAGGGTACTTTGCAGAGCTTTTAACACACGGGCTCCTTTCCTCGGCGAACTTACGCCTGACGGTTTTCTGCTGTGTGGATGCTGCTGGCGGTCTTAGCACCGCTATCGGTCTTCCGCGGAACAGTCGAACCGCCGTCGGAGGCATAGCGTCGCCGGACTCGTCTTTGTTGTTCTGGCTTATGTCTGGTAACCAGACTTGGAGGGGGGAGCCGTGACAGACGTATAAAACCGATGATAGCGGTCAGCATCTGCTTCCCTCATACATAATCAGTCGATGCAGGTACGGTCACCTGGCGGTAAAACCATAATGTAACGCCGCTAATTTTCGATGGCAGTGCACCGAAGGGAGTTTTAACAGCCTTCCCTCTGTTTGCTAACCCGGGCCGGATCTCTAAACCACGGTCCTACCAATGTTCTCACACCGAGACGGAGCAAAGAAGTAGATCCGT
The DNA here is from genome assembly GCA_026777985.1 of Mormyrops attenuatus. Taxonomy (NCBI): domain Eukaryota; kingdom Metazoa; phylum Chordata; class Actinopteri; order Osteoglossiformes; family Mormyridae; genus Mormyrops; species Mormyrops attenuatus. Next base: position 21,124,684 of record JAODKC010000001.1, read on the forward strand.
TATTTAGCATCAGGGTGAATATTATAGTGAGTCTTAAAAGGCTGAAACTTTGCTTTCAACTAAACACTACAATAACCCAGTAATACTGAATAGTTAAGCTGAACTCGCGCGTACTATTAACTGGCTTGTTACTTGTTCGGTATTGACGTTTAATAGCTGCTCATTTCACGAGTCATTAAAGGCAGTCCGACGCCCAGATGTGTTTCCTAATGACAGCTGGACTAGCAGTAAGCTTGGTCTTGTTCGTCTCTCCTATAACTTAAATTTAAAAGCAAGATATTCTCCCTCAAGGCAGGCATTTCATACTTTTATTAGTAAGTGTGTTCCCTCTCTTAACAAGTAATCTTTACCTAATTATATGTATACTAGCTAGATGTCTCTCTGTTCCCTGAATGTTATGTTACGCTTCTTGTTATTGAATAGTCGTACTAGGTTTTTGCTTTGTAAGAAGTTACTGTAACTGTTCGAAAACTACTCACACTTGTACCTGGAGAGTCACTGGAAGCTCAGTCTAGCTGCATTTATACATAGTTGACTCCTTGACAGCATATATATTTGTAATGTGCTGTTTGTCTTGCTTTGAACAAAAGCATCTGCTAATTGTGTGTTATATTTACATATAAATTTACATAACAGAACCAGTTGGTGAAAGAAATATCCCATAGAAACCTCCCAGAAACAATCAGTTATTTTAGCAGTGTGATGAATATAACATTTCAGTATTTGCTTTTGTATGTCATGGTATACTGTTCTTTCCCCATGTCATTGATAAAGGATATGTTCTATTTACTTGGTGGGGCCCTATCTGTGATTAGGGTGTGTGGATTTTATTTTTACACGCATAATTAGAGTCCTTTTAGTGGAGCCCTAACCCATATTCTGTGTGGCAGCTGTTCTGATGGATTGTCTGGCATCTAGATAGGGGCAAGGCCACGCTTTGCTGAAGTTCTTCTCGCTGACCATTTAGCATTGCGTAACAAAGCCTTGAGCTGAATGTGCCCCTTTCTTTAGGATTGGGGGTTTAGAACTGTGCACACCCAGCACTGAAGTTACATCAGGCAGGCAGACTTGTGTTCTGTAGGGTTTTTTGTCATGCATTCAGGTTTTAACAAAGTTTTTATTGCAGCAGTGTATGGTGAAAGCCCTTAGTTTTTCCTGAAGTGAGGCCGGTTGGATGATTGACAGATGTCACAAACACATCACTTCAGGTGATATTCCCACTGTTATTACTCACTGGCCAGTGGAAAGCCTCTCCTTGGTTGATGTGTAGGGAGCAGTAAGCTGATTGGATGTAACTTTGCCACCAGTCAGTTGTGGAGATTGTGGCTGTGTCCACTGTCATGGTAGAAAGCACCCAGCTGTGAATGTCCTGGGGTAGCTCCCTTGCGTGAATGCAATCCAGCCATGTGCACCTCACTCAGAGACAGGCACTCACTAAACCTGTTGTGCTGGTGCCTTTCATTCACTAGGAAGTTGATTTAGACAAAGCATATATGCACGCACACATGTGTATGTCAGGGAAACTCTTGGTTTGCCCAGACTTCTCAATTTGATGACTTAAGTCCTTTATTTTTATTTTCTCTGAGGACCCATTTTCACAAATTAATAAACATTTGGTATTTTGAGGTACTGTATGTTTGAAAGTAATTCTTAACCAATCTAAAATGTTACTGGAAAAAAAAATGAATCTTGGTTCTGCCCTAAATTGCTAAATGTGTTGTAGGAGTTTAGGAGAAGTGGCTCTGATTTATGAGGTGATTCCTGCTTTTTCTTGCCGGGCCTGGGTATGGAAACATACCTGTCTGCCAGATTGGTGTTACTGTTAGTGACATGAAGGACTTTATTTTTATAGTATTTACCATATGTCTGTTCAAAGACAATTACATGTCTCCCGTCCTCAAACTTACCTACACTCCTGTGTCAGTATGCAGTGAAGTGTTCGAGATATATTTTGCAGGTATGCAACACAGGCTTCCTCGTGGGATTTAAATTTGCAAACTTTGTAACCTTTTGGTCAAATGGGCAGCTCCATTGTATATTGAGTGTTTCATGATATTGGTCTGTCTGACTTTTTGGCTCTGTATCAGAGGGGTGTTTGAGTGGGATGCTGGGATTGGACTTGGGCATGGGGTTGGCCTTGAACTTCCTGTGCCTTGAGGGACAGTTTACTCTGAACTCCATTTAGCTGGTCGGGGCCCCTCGGAGAGCTTACTTCACCAGACCCGTGAACTTGATGCAAATAAAATACCTTGTGTCCTGTAGATGTAACCTCACTCGTAGAAAGATAGCATTGCCCGATAATATTGTGGCTGTTTTATGGTTTAGTTCAGGTCCACACTGGTTTCGCAGTAACATGTCTCAAAAGATTTTAGAGCCTGTAACTGCTATTGCCAAAGAGTTCCTCTTCTCTTACCCTTCTAATTCCTGTAGTCTCTCTGACTTTTCTGTTCATCTTGTACTTCAACTTCTTGTCTTGTTCATAGAAAGGGCTTTCACCTCATCTATCAAAATACTTGATATGAAAGTGCTTTAGCAAATAAATTCTAAGAAATGTGCTTGGTAGATGTAGGTATGTGGAGCCTGCAACTGGCATGTGTGTAAAAGATGTAGCCATGTGTTGTCTTAAACCTGCAAAGCTTTTTATTTTTCCCCAGATTCTTCTAAGTGGATCTTTTTTTTTTTTTTTTCCCCTTGTCCGTGTTCTTTTGGGCTCTTTGTACTTGGTGAACCATGTAATGCACTGTATGTGTCTGTGCTGTTAAGTGCCCTGCTTGCCCACCAGTCTCTCATTCAGGGCATGTTACCAAATTTTGTTGGACGCATCTCTTTGACGGGCAGCCCTGTGGCCCACTCCCCGCTGGTGCCCTCCGCAGTGTCCTGTGCAGCTGGATGGGTGGCATCTTCGTACCAAACAAGCCGGGTTGTTGGCATGCAAGGGGCTGTTGGAGGAACACGTAAGCTGGGTGTTAATTGTTACTCGTGCCACGACTGCATTTTGGTAAGAATCGCCCAGTCTGCTGGGTATTAATGGCTGCTTAACTGCGAGCAAATCCCAAGTTACAGGGTAAGAATGCACCCAGTTGCTTTGCTTGGCAGGACTGGTGGCTGCTGGATATTTGTTTGCACCTGATATGCACTATTTGTTTTTCTGCTCTCCATTCTGGTTTAAAGTGAAAGAGCCAGAGGTTCATGTGAAAATCAGACCAACAATTGTGACACTACGATGTCAGGAGAACTTTGATTTCCGTTTGTTTTAAGCAGGAGCGTTCTTGTGAAAGCGTAGAAAGCCACAAGGTCAAGCAGTTCCCGTGTGTATTTACTCTTTGATTTGTGCAAGTGCTTTAATTTGAAAGCAATAGCAAAAAAATGCATAGTCACAAAGATATCAAAATTGAATGGAGAATAGTGAGTAAAGTGCAATATGTGATGCAAAGTTAGATATTCTTCAACAGACAGCATGAAGACACAAGAGAATCTGTGTGTTGAATACCTATTTCTAAGTTGACTGCATGAAGATCTTAAAACCAATCAAATGAGATGGTTTTACTTTATTAGAACAAGATTACATGTTACATATAAACCTACATTGCTCTCAGGAAGTAGATTGATTTTCAGAAAGCTTCCTGTGAGAACAACCACGCCTCTCTGTTCACCTGTACTGTATACTATGAGAACAATAATTAAATTCCTTACTGGAGTGTTCAGCGTTGGCAGTCTGTTTCTAATGCTGGCTTGGATTAGAGGTCACTAGATCCATATGTCTGTCTACTCTTGTTTTTCAAAAAAAAAAAAAAAGTCACTGACCTTTGTTTGAATGTCTTGATCCTGAGGTTGTCGTCAAGCCTCATTAACCACTTTGGATGGCTCTTTCCATCCTTGGAATTTATTTCAGGGGTAAGGGCCGCAAAGTGTCTCAGACTCACTGCGGTAGTTGTTCTTCCATTTCACCTGTTTGTGTCTGGTCTGACCCACTGAGCATTACGTGAGATCAGCAGTTACCCTTGTAAGGAAGTCCAAAGTTTCACAATTTGTTTCTTGCCTGGCATGTGAAGCTGATTTTAAACTGGTTGTTTTGCTGTGCATATATTGGCTGTTTTCTATGGTGGCTGACCTCCTAATTTAACAGGCTTCATTGGAATATTAATTGAATCCTCACTGTAATATTGACATCACCCCCACCCCCCAACCCAGATGCCTAGAGTTTTTGTAGCGATATGAAAACTTACTTTATGTAAAGTAGTAATTCTGTGGTGAATGTAAGTACTGTAAAGAAGGTTACGCAATAAAACAGTCAGATTCGTAGCTATTCTGATTGTGTTTCTCAATATTTTCTGATGAACTGTATCAGGTGAAACACTTTCAAAGTCCAAACGCTGATTATATATAGAATTTAACATTCAATGAAACCTGACGTAAAACGCTGAAAGTAACAATACAATGTAGATGGGGATTACAACTTTAGTTCAGTTCTCTTCGAATAAGGATCCCTCATAGACATTTCAGTACTTTTGTTTAATCTCCAGCACCGATTTTGTGGTCTTTTAATGTGACAGATATTCTGAACCTGGACTGATTGCTGAACCCCAGAATGCTGATTGCGTGGAGGCAGACGTAATCAGAGTAGTTGTGCTTTCTGTGGTAGGCCTGGTCAGTAGCAGTGGGTGTGGCTGGTTTGAGCATTTCTCCTTGTTGACCTCTGGGTGGCTTTGAGGCTACATTGCATGTGGACCCCGATTGACTCTTCTGAGATGATAGAGTGTTTCAGAGCCCATTGACATATGCCAAGGATGCATAGTAAACAGGAAGTGGCTGACATGCAGAGGAATCCCCCACCCCTCCCCCTGCCTCCTGATTTTTTCCATTTGTCTTGTTAATGCTTGCATATGATGGTTTGTTCCTACAAGTGTGAGCTCCCTGGCAGTAGTGTTGTGTGTGGTGGTTATTGAGCATACCACTGTCTGCTCAGGCATGCTGTCAGTGATGGGAATCCAGAATGCTTCTCTGCTTCTGAGCGGCAGGACAGGAAGTGCAACAAATTGTTGTGGGCTTTAAAGGCATGCATGCTTGCATGCTCTGGCCCTGATCACGCAATGCCCTCGGCCAGAGAGTATACTGTGTGAATTAGCACCGCAGGTGGCTCTCTGACTGGAAAGGACCGAAGGTCCAGGATAGGGCTGTGCGATATGACTATATATATCGGATGACGAAATAAAAACGTCTATGACTTCATATTATGCTCTATTGTTTATGTTGTAGTAGCCGAATACATTGTTAATGGCAATACTTCTTCATCATTTGCATCGTTTGCAACGTTACACACCACCATGGGGATATGGCCCTTTTATGGAAGTTTTTATTGGACTTTATTTGTAACCCACAGAAGACAATCCAGAAATATGTACCATGATCCACAAATATTTAATTATCCACAAACGTATTTTTAAATTTAGTGTTGTGTAAAATCATATTCACAAAAATAGGAATTTGTACACGTGAAACATGTTTTGCACATTTGGATAATTTCTTGTCTATTTGTGACACATTGACACCCATTATAAGAAAACGCATTGTTCCCTCGATTCATATTTATTCTCTCTAATTTCAGTCAACCTCTGAATACTGTTGGGAAGTAAGTCATTCACCTTCAGTAGCCCAGCTGTCTTGTTTACAGTCACTCACGGTGAATGGACACAGTGCAATTATTAATAAATATGTACAAAAACACAACAAATGAAAGTTACATGGTGTGTATTGTCCCCTGTAGTTTGCTTAAAGCACATTTAACTGGACATGTCTGTATCATTTAGGTTTATACTTTAGTCCATTAATTCTATCTTGTGTACTTTAAACGGACGCAGTACATTTATTAATAACAGAAAACTATTGCGAGGGAACGCAAAACTATTGCGTTCCCTTGCAATACTATTGCATTGTGTTTTTATTTGTGTTGTGTAAAATCATGTCCACATTTGTACTCGTGACAAGGGTTTTGCATATTTGTGGATCACTTCCTCTCAGTCACGTCACTTTTGTTACTTCCATCCTATTCGTTTGTGGATTTTTGTCCAATTCATATCGAGGCTGATCTATAGAGGAAAAAAAAATCCATAAGTATGAGGTGCAGCTGTGATATCATTATCGGCATATGAGATGACTTGGATTGGGGTATGAGATTTTAGTCATGAGTCATTCAGCCTCCAAACAGAAGTCATTCAGCTTTTGTGCTCTGCTGTCCTGTTGTTGTGATCTGATACACTTATTAGTGGTACGTGCTAGTAATTTTTCAAGAAGGCATCACCTTCTGTATATAAAATTGTATTTCTACTCTCTGAGGGTCAAATTAAATGCACTTCTGATTAATTGGATTAATTGGAAATTCTTAAATGGTGCATTCAGAGTTTCGCTTTTGCATATGACAGTTGTTTCTATGTATTGAAATATACATATAAATAATAATTATACTGTTTGTAAATACAAAAGTGTAATCTTGTTCAAATAGGAACTCCCACTGAAATTCAACCAGCTCATATGTCCTTCCTTATGTTTAGTGTGGGAGGAAATAGCATGAAATGTGGTTGTCTGCTTAAGTTACAAAATAGACATGAGTGTTCATTTGCCGGATCCTGTAAGTCCCAGTGAGCCTTTGACCATTATTAGAAGCATGGGAACCACACCCAATGGCTGTAAATGTACTGGTCCTTTGTCCTGTTCCCCTTGGCTCTTTGTTTCTGTGACAGTGTGTAATTAAATTACAGTGCCCTGCTTGGTGTTACAGGTGACAGTGGCCTCTAATTAAAATGTAGTGTCAAAACATTGTCCGGCTATTGTGGGCAGGCCCCTGGTAGTAACATCGTTGTGATATACTGTCACAGCATTTTATTTATCTGGTGTGCTTCTGGTGCTTCTCTAATAAAATATTCACTTAAAAGCAAAGGGGCAGGTCTGCTTTCATAAATGATAAATGTAAACTGATTTCAAGTTGATTGAAAGGACTTGTGAATACAAGCACAGTTGAGGTTGAAAAATGTTGATTTGCACACTGCAGATTACAACACAGATGTTTAATGAAGATGTTTTGGTTTTAAGTAATTCCTTTTTTTAAGCGTGGTAGTTGCATTTTATGGATGTGAAGTCCTTCAACATCTAACACTGTTACCTCAAGCGTCCCTGGTCGAATCTGGTCCTCGCACCCCATGTATTTTTGGAGTTTTTTGCATTTTCTCCCCATGTTCACGACAGTTGTTGCTTTGGGCAAAAGCGCTTGCAATTTGAATATGCAAATGAGCAATCATGTTTGCGTGTCGTTGACTGGCATGACTATTTCGAGTTCCCTGCCTTTGTCCTGTGCTGTATTTCAAAAGTGGCTGATCTATTTTGCATGTCAAGTTTTGGGTGGAATTTCTGTGGAACTGAATGTTTGCAAGAGGACTTCATGGTCAGTTTTTTTATTATTGAATGTATTTTTTGATGACGCATTAAAATTCCAGCTTTGGCTGTCCTAATTCCAGGTGCAGCTTTTCTTCCTTTCTTTTTTTCCCCTTTTTTGCTTTGAAAAGAGGCTCCTACTGAAAGAATGGGCAAGCTACTTAGTATGGAATATAAAGACCGTAACCTCTTATTGTGTGTCATGTTGATTTTTTTGCCTTTATAAAGATTTATAAAGGCCTTTGGGTTATTTGCTGCTGAGCTCTGAGTGTTTGTGTGTTTGTTTGTAGATACCTGAACAGTCATCTCTGGAGTTCTGGAGTGTCCCAGCCTTTGCCCTGTGTCCCATCTCTATGGAATTGAGGTATGTACTGCACTTTTAATGAGATGAGCTTTTTGTGTGCTTGTGTTGCTGGGGGGTGGGTGGGACAGGAGCTAGGGTTGCTTGAAATGGGTCCTCTGGAACTGACTCGCTGACGAGCTTTGGCTTACGCAGGCAGGATGACTGCCGCAGATAAGCGTGCACACAATGTGCCGCCCTTTGGATCAGGCTCCCGGATCTTGTTTGGTTCCTGCCTCGTGCTGTGGAGATCAGGGCATTTTTGAAAGTGTATTAAGGCAGGCTTGGGGGGAGTGGTCTGGTGGATGATGTTTCTGAGGAACTCTGGCCTCTTGCTGCAGCTGGTGACATTGTCTGCCACCTCCGGGAAGGGGGTGTGGTGGGGGCGGGAGAGAGCTTGATTAAACTGGAGAGGAAGCTGAACTTTCAGACCGACGGTCCTATCTGATGGGCACGGGATGGCACAACGGGCATGGAGCTGCCGGCTTCATGTACTTTGTTTCCCAAGCCCTACACATGTTCTGTGGGCCCTCTGGGTCACAGTCTGTTTTACTAAGTCTTCATAAAATCTTTGTGCGTGTTTGTGTGTGAGAACAATATCAGCATGGAATCCAGTTGAGTCGCTGTCTTTGTAAGAGTGGCTCTAGCTCTGTGTGGCCTCTCCTGATTCCTCTGGCAGCCCTGCCTGTGCAGCAGCCGCAAACATGCGCAGACGTGGCGTCCGTGCGCCAGCCCACGCTGAAATAAAAAGGCCCTTCTGTTACCCCATCACAAGGCTTCTGTTGCCAGAGGCATCTATAGATGGGTCCCCAAGCCATGGGCCCCCTGTCTGGGGTGGTGAGGGCTCTTTCTGGAAAGATTCTTCACTCTGATGGGGTGCTGTGCACCACAAGGAGCTGGGGGTTGCATCTCTGGGGGCTGGCTTTGGCTGAAAGGGCCTGGCCTGTGTTTGTAGCTCAATGCCCAGCTGATGGATTTGTTTAATAAATCTGCCTGCAAAATGGGTGGTGTGGGGTCACAGGGCAGGGCAGAGTTCAGTAGTTGCGATGCCCCTACTGCCCTTACAGAGAACTGCACAAAGGCTCCACTGGTAATAAACTTCTAATCAAATAAAAATGGAAACTGATGGATCGGCTCTGTATCATTAATCAGTTGCCATGTTGCCTGGTGGGGATCCTCTGAAATACTGCACAGCATGGTGGAATCGATTGTGTCGGACAGTGTTTCTCAACCCAGTCCTTGGAGACTGGGAGCTAGGAGGGAGCAAAACGTAGGCTGTTTGGAAGGTCCTCGGGGGCTGGGCTGAAAAACATTGGCTTAGGAGGTACACGCTTGTATAATCCGGGCTTTCTGAGGATGTTGATGTTATATTTGTTGATGGTTGGGGTGGATGCTTTTATCCAAAGCTGTCCTTCTAGAGTGATCCTGGGAGCATGTATATTATGGAACCGTTTAAAGAAATATGTGAAAGGGTATGAAACATGCTATGTATGTATAATGATGACATTATTAGCATGGAATGAGGAATATGATTAATGGGGTTGTTAGTTCCTGGTGGAGTGGTATTTGAGGAGCGTACTTCCGTATTGCTATTTGGATCGGCACAGATGTTCCAGTATAATCCCACAGATCAGGAGCAGCACTATTGTCAGGCTGCAGTGGAGGAAATGACTCTTGAAACCGTCCGAAAGGGGAAGTAAGCTCGCCTTTAATGTGTTTGCACTTCTGCTTCAACTCCAAAGTATGAGTGTGGGGGAGGGGGTTTGACGTCAGGTGGGAGCTGCCCATAGATCTACCAGGACCACACTGCGTTGGCGACGGCTGTCCAGCCCGTGGGCCTGAGAATGCATAGGGTCTCCGAACAGCGAAAGTCTGTGTAAGTGCCAGTGGGGTAGGCGGGGTTCCCCAGCGAGGAATGAAGAGAGTCCTATGAAAGAACATTGTTTGCCATTTGTTTGCAGTTTCCTGGGAATTCACCTCATTTGATTTTGCATCGCAGCAGTTTGTGTGTGTAACTCATTTACAATCGATGATTAACTTGACTTTTCCCCAAAGGCGATGCGCTGGGTTTTATTTACCACTGTGTGTTATTAATATTCATGAGCATCACTAAGCTGCGAGCTGGTCAGGGACATTCACTGTGCTGCAGTCTCTTGTTTTGTTGACCTGTACTGTTACCCAGAAGGCAGTGGGGTGTGGCTACTTGGTTCCCATGCTATAAGAGTGGAAAGTCTCAAAGATGGATGATTCTTTGTGAAACTCCTCTTATGATGTAGGTTTTGTGCTATTGCTGGCTGAGCATTCTTTACGTATTTATGCCACCGACATGCTCTCTGTTCGCACTGGACCTAAAAGAGAAGGATTGCTTTGCTGTGCCTGGGGTTTCAACTGACTTCCTACTTGTTTCATTGTGCTCTTTAACTATTGTGCTAGCTGATAGATGGATGCTTGAATGTGATCTTATTGCAGCTCTCAGGTCACGCATGCGGATATGGGGGAGTTTTCTCCCTTGCACAGGTGACGATGAGTTGGGCCAGTGAAGAAAATCCGCTGCTCTTGGCTACAGAGTCTGGGCCCAATGACTTCACTAGAGTGGCAGCCGTTGAACTGGAAAGTGTTGTCATCAGTAGGAGGCTGAGCTGAAAAAGCAGAAATAGCTCCCAGGCTGTGTTATATAAATCCCGTTCTCAGGGCAGGGCGACCCATGCAAAGAAGCCGTAACATCCTGTTGCGTTTGCTATCATCGCTGATCTCATGAGAGTGCCGTCATTCTCTCTAAGTGGCTTCTGTGGTTTTCAACTGTCTGAATGCGCCTGTGTGTGAGAGAGAGTGGAGAACGGATTTTGAAATGATAGATGAAGCCCACCCAAACAAGGACAGGTCTGCAGCGGAACTGAAAATGTCCTGGCGTGTAGATCGGCAGCGTTGGATGAGACTAGTGCTGGCTTGTTGTCCAGTGATGAGTTCCTCTGTGAGGTGTGGCTGGCTGGGTCACTGAGCCAGAACTTTTACTACAGCAGCGTGATGAGGATAAGAAGTCTCCTTGCTTTGGGGGTTATTGTTCCCTCCCCCTGGTTTCTCTCTCCCACACAGCTGTACTTAAGTTGCCTATGATTTCTTTTAGCAGCAAGTGGGACTTGAGCACGATGACTATTTTAAATTTCACGATGCTGACACTTTATTCCACTCAACATTCTTCCTCTCCACTTTTGGGGACAGGAGCTTGTCTGCCTTCATGCACAACTGCTCTTGAAGCGTGGTGGTCTGCACGGGCTTGCTGATGTCATCGGGAAGCCAGCGAATGAGGGCAGGAGGTTGCACACAGGAAGCGGAGCACTTTCTTAAGCACTTTCTGTGGGCTTCCTGTTTGCACTGCTCTGCTCAGCTGCATTGTTCCCCTTTGCTTCCTGACCTGCATTCCTCAGTTCATGTGGACATTGTTCTGGACTGCCTATGCGGACTGGGACCACCTTGGGGCTTGCTTCTCAGTTAGACAGGTCACTGTCAGGACACCTGAAGACCAATCACTCGGCTTAACCCTGACCTGACCATTTACAATGTGTGTAACTAGTGAAAGAGAGCATGTCTTGCAGGCAGAGACCTATGGTTAGTGGATACAATAATCTACAGCACCTCTTGGTGCAGCGTTCTAAGCGTGCTAAAAGAATGGCTAAGAGGGTTAATTCGGGGGGTTTCTTAAACATTAATGTGCCCACATGCAGAAGGTAGTGGTCGTCTGATTAGACTGTTCTTGTTGGACCTCACATGGTTTTACATGTACGGTTGCACACGCAGAGCTGAAATGCTCATCTGTTAGTAAGTCACCAACTACTGGCTGAAGGGGGGCTGCAGCCTGAGGGTTTGTCATGGGCAGGGGCGGCTCCTGTCTTTCTGGGACTTGGCAGAAGCATCAGCATAAGCAGGTTACATTTTAAAAGATGACAACGTTTTGTTTTTTTCTTATTTGTAAATATTTAGAGAGAGAGAGAGCGCTTATTTTTCAGCTTTTTGTTTAACCCTTTCGCCCCTGCCTGGATGACACTGTTCATTCTGTGCCCCTTGGTGGCGCTGTTCTGCCTCCTAGATGGCAGCCTGGTCTCCTAGAGAAGCTGTCCATCAGTTAAATTCCAGCTTGTTTGCAGATCAGCCATGATGAATTGTAGGCAAGAACATTCACTAGGCACAAGTTGTTGAATAGGATTTCCTACTGGTTTGATGGTGTGATGGTGTAGGTTGAGGTTGGGTACTGTAGTCCAGTGTTTCTCAACCCATTCCTTGGGGACCCCCAGACAGCACTGCTGTAGTGCAATGTGCCTTCTAGTATCTGCTTCTGGTTCCTATTTCCCTGACCTCAAAGCGGTGAAAAGTCACCGGCTGCAACTGAAGGTGGCATGGCTGCTTCTGGTAGGAAACTGGTTGGTTGGATAAGTCCTGTGTGGTTTGCTCTGTGCTTATAGTCTCTGATCAGGGAAGATCTGGTGCCTTCTCCAGCTGTTTCCTGCAGGGGGTGCTGTTGGCTTGGTTTGCTCTGAGGCCTTGCATATGTCATGGTTTCTTAGGTGATCAAAGTGAAAGTATCTGCTTTGGTCCCCTCAATTTCCTCAGGGGACCAAGGCAGCATTCAAACACTAGCTCTGCTGTTCCTTCTCTGAAGAGGAGCTTGTTGTTTTATTATTATTATTTTGGTTTTAGTTTCACTCTGTCCCCTGAAACCACCCTGTTGCCTCCCAGTGGCATTTCACTGACACACTGCTGAGTCAGCGCCTGAGTCCCACAATACCTCACTCCGGTGCCGTGTGTAGTCTCACTGGAACAAAGTCCCCCGTTAAGCAGCTGAGGGCCCCTCACATATCATTGTATGTTTGCCACACCTGTAGGCTTGGGGGCCAAGGTTCCCTCTGTCACTGTCTCTGTAACTGTCTCAGAGCTCTGTGTGTGAGTAAATGTTTGTGTGTGTGAAAGGCAGATGCATGTTTATCAGCTTTTGCAGATGGGCAAGCTTGCAAGTATCCACGCCCTCTTGCACTCACGCCTGCCCTTCCTGTCTGCTCAACAAACTGCTGTCGCCTTAGTCACTGCTTGTCCCCACCTCTTCTTCCTCAGCTTTGCCTCCTCCTGCCCAGGGCTTAGATGAAATGTGTGTGAGAGAGACAGAGATGTGGTGTTCTGGTCCGGCCCTGATAGAGCCTCCACCTGAATTTCTTTCTCTTTAAAGCCACACCCACTTGCTCAGTGACATCACCTTAAAACACTTGAGGGCCACACCCCTCTCCCTCTCTCCGCCTCTCTCTCTCTCAGTGCCTCTTTGTGTTTGTTTTCCCTTCCTCGCACTTGTGAGCTCAAGGCTGCTGCCGGTGACAACAGGTTTCTGGAGTTTGCACGCGCGTCGCGAGCATGGCACAGAGCATGGCCGCCCGAGCCACTACATCCGTTGGCGGAGAGTAAACAAGCGACCACAACATGGATTTCCTTAAAAGCTTGGTTCCCACCGCTGTGTCGGGGGAAGTTAACCTGGAGGAAGGTGGGGGCACGGCCCCGAGTCCCGGGCTCCGTGAGACAGGGCCCCGGCTGCTGCGCGTCAAGCGCCTCAACTTGCTGTCTATGGGCCAGGCAGTGGAAGATGGCCCCGAGGGTCTAGCTCGGGGTCCCAAGTTGATCCGCTCAAACCGGAACCGCCTGAAAGGTATGGTCTAGATAGGGTGTTCTCCCTCCCCGAGCAAGCCTGGACAGGATGGGGTTCGGCACTGGGTCTTCTGCCATCTCAGCATGGCATGAGTGTCTTACACTTGTGGAGTGAACTTTTGTCCTGTGTGTGTGTGTGTGTGTGTGTGTGTGTGTGTGTGCCGGGGCATCTATACATGCAAGGGGTGCATGCTGCCATTTGTGTCCCTGTGTCGTGGCTCCATGGGAAGCCCAGCGGTCTTCCCCTTTCTTGCCTTATTTACAAAACAAAGTCTGCAAAGCTGGAATGATGTCGCCACCGCATGTGTTGGAAGCTGCTGCGGGGGGCGGGGGGAGGTCACCTGATGTATGGTGAGGCTGAGCAGCGTTCTAAGTGTGCTAAAAGAATGGCTATCACATTGTAGCTGACTTACTGCAAGGCTGGCCTTGATAATGGGAGGGTGATATTGAGGTATGCTGTAACACTGCAGTGCACTGACATCCATTAAGCTGTGTATGACACTGCAGTGACATGCTGTATTTTTTTTTATGTGACCCTGTGTGCTGTAATCCATATCGATAACAGACCACTAAGGATCATAAATCATTCCTGCATTGTTAGGTGGGTATGAATAATGACGTATGAATGTACATATATGCTTAATTTCTGTATTCGCAGGGTGTCTTCTATTTTTTTTTTTCTTTTGTGAAGGGTGCGTATTTACTTCTCAGAATGTTGCTGTGTTTGTGATCTTATGGTAAGTGTTAGTCAGCAAATGCAGGTTTCACAAGGTTTCTTGGTCAGAAGTGCAACATGTATTCTGCAGCGTGAGTGAGATGTTAGTGATTCCGCCATCCTAGATCTGCCGCTTGTCTGGTCTGTATGGCATTGTACCTCCTGTGGCTGCTTTAGTGATCTAAGGGCAGTGCTTGTTGGAGGCAGTAGTGTGGGCTTCCAGCAGGTGGTGTAGCGGTCAGGGTGCTTGAAAAGCATTTGTTTCCTAGTGGTGAATGGAGTGAATACCTTTCTGAAATGGTGTTGTGTAGACTGGCTATGTTGAAAGAACCCAGCAGACCTTTTAATGTCGGACCCAAAAGGTCACACCTGCGGAACTGCTGTCTCTCCTTTTTTATTAAAGCTGTTAAGCTGAATCCTGTAAATAAAATGCCCACCTGGCAAACAAGATGGCTGTCATTTAGCCATCGTGCTTCATTTGCACTGAAAGCACATTTGCCACGTTGCATGATCACAGCAGCCCATTGGCAGGCAGGGTGGGTGCTGTGGCCTTGTAGTCGCTACGTGCAGGTGTGCAGCTCCGGGTTCCACCTACTCACGCAGAGGCGCTGTTTGTTTTAGGGGAGTTTGAAGTCATACTTTGGTACTTTATCTCCTTCACACATGTGTAATTGCCCATGTGGGTGTTTTGTGTAACAAAGGGCAGGAGATGCAGATGAAGACCCAAACAGGAGGCTATCGCTTTGCCAGACAGACATGCTGCTTTGACGTGTGAAACAGGCCACGTCAATATTCCACCAGGCAGGAAGAGACGCTTCTGGGCAATTTGTACACTTAGTCTCCACCATATACCTCTCCCACCACAGAATGGCAAGCAGAGCCCTGTAGTGTGAATGTGCGGCCTCTCTGTCTGGGGGGGGGGTCTGTCAGGCTGATGTCACACTGGCTGTGACCCTGTCACCTGACACCCGTGACTTTGTCTGCATTTGAGCAGGAGACGCAGTAACTGCACCAGGAATCAATAAGCACTCTCCGGAAGATGCAGAGCTTTCTCACTATCTTGGCTTATCTGTTCTTTCTACTCATCTTCTCTCCCTTTATTCCTCATCTTGCTGTTTCCATTTGGCTTCACTTCCTGCTGTGATGTGTTCAGGTTGTGTTTTTGCGGTGGCTGATCCCTGACATGGGGACCTGTGGTCCTTTTTAACAGTCAGTCTTCAAAGTGTGGACCCCCCCTCCCTGCCTGTACTGTCTGTCTCTTCTTAGTGCCTGGCTCTCGGTGATAAACCCTTTATCGCTTCTGCTCCTGAAAGCTCACTCATCTTTCTAAAGGGCCACAGTAGGTGTTATTTTATCATGGTATCCATGTTTGTGTGTGCTTGTACAAATACAGGATTTCATTGCAGTGAAAATAAGTAATTAACAGTAATAAACATCCCTGCAACAGTGTTGGAGATAAACTTTGCAAACTTTTTGTTTGTTTGTGTGCATGTGTGTGTGAGCGCTCTGCTGAATGACATCACCACCTGGGTTGGCCTGTCTCGTTCTCTATTTGCATAGAGGGATTGAAATGCTCCTCTCGTACCCTCTTTCCCTTGTTTGTGAACTGGGCAGGTGCTGCAGTGTTGGCAGCCTTGTCCAGCTCTGCCTAGCCCGGCTCAGCCCTGTACACAGATGTGTGTAGCTGAGCCTGACCCTGTGTCGACTGCTGATTGTGCAAGCAAAGCTCTCCAGCCCATTGTTGGCACCGTGTGGTTAATGTTGCTAGGAATCAGGCTTGTGTGCCAAATTTGGCATCGCTGGTTACCGAAGGCTGTGGTAACAAGGGGGCATTTGCATATCTGACAGCCTTGTGCACGTTTGCAGTTTACCAGCTTCACTGATGGTAACAATTAACTCGCAGCGTGTTTAAGTAATGATCCCCCAACGTGGGGAACAATGCAGGGCTAAGGTGGCGGATTGTAGGTTTCACAGCAGTTCACTCTTTGACAAGTGCCACCATCTCTGAAAGCGGCAGGAACGCTTTCGTTTTCCCAGGCACATTTTCTTCTTGGAAGGTGGGGCGGTGGGTTAAATAAGTCTAACTGGGATGTTTGGCATACCGTCATTTGTGAGGAATGTTTTTTTTTTGGGCTGGATCTTTGTTCATTGGGTCATCTTAAAGTGGTTAACGCTGCAGTGCAGTAATGCAGCCATTGAGATTCCATTCACTTTTGCCAGAAAACCCTTTCTCACATCCCTCTCTCTCTCTCTCTCTCACGCACACTCACACACACACACTCCCTTGTAGTCATCAGCCAGGGACATGTCAGTGCTAGTCTATAGGCGGGGGGGGGAGCTTTCTCCCAGCTCCCAGGATGACAGTGTGTTTCCAGCAAAGTGGAGCAGAGCGGTGCATATTGATGACATCACCCTCCTGCTCACCCCGCCCCAACAACAGGCCCTGTTCTCTCTTCTCGAGAGGGGGTTCTGGCTGTGTTTACTGCCTGTTTCTGCATGCGTGAAAGAGAGGGAGAGAGAAGGATATTGTAAAAGCTGACGTTGTCTCCCCCCCCCCCCCCAGCTCTCCCCCAGCACTCCCCCAGCACCGCTTGAGTGAGAGAAAGAGCCGATAGGGAGAGTAGGGAGGGGTGGGGTTGCTGAGGCACAGAGCAGGCGCTAGGACAGCACGCAGGGAGCAGCAGTGCCGCTGCCATGCACCGGCACAGGGAGTCTCTGCTACCTTCTCACACAGCACTCTGGAAGGGAACTTCTGCCTGTCCGCATCGCAGAAAGACCTAGAGCCTCTGGGTGCCCTCTCAAGCGCTCCGCTGCACACGGACACGCATGCTATGCTCACCGGGGCACTGAAAGTCTGAGTGGAGGGAGGGAGGGATTGCTGTGCCTGGGAGAGAAGTATACAGAGGACACCCACTGTCGGACCTGTCAGTCAGTCTAGTGCCAGCCCCAGTGTAGTTTTACCCACAATCCCCTGCGTTGCCATGTTGAGCCTCCAGGATTCCGTCTTCTTTGAGATCAACATCAAATCGTTGCTGAAGTCATGGAGCTGTAACTGTGAGTATGCCGATGTGCGCTGCTCTTCCGGGGTCGTGGGGTGGGTGACCTGAGCTGGGGGCTCACACAGGCAGGTTGGCTGTTTTGTACTTTGTGCTGCATGTCTGGGGTGTGGGGTGTGAGTGATGTGTATGGGGCTGCGGAACCCGGGAACCAGGGTATAGCATATCGCTGTAGGAAGAGAACTGGGGAGGGAGTAATGTTATTTTTCATTAGATATGAGGTCTGACCAATAGGAGATGGTTATAGGATGTCGCTGGGTGGTAATATGACCCCTCCCCCCCCTCAGGGACAGAGGCTGCTTCCTTGTATTCAGCACTCTGTCATTGATCCAGCCCATTACCCACCCCCCAAAATTACAGTCACACGCACTACATTGGCATGGGAAGATGCAGAGAATTTGTGTGTGTTATTGCACGTAGTACAATCCTGTACAGGCTTCTAGAAGTAAGAGTTCTGCTTGACGCCCTGAATAAGGACTTAATAGAGGTCACTTGCATGACATCTGAAACTTAAGCAGAATGATCTCTTGCAGCAGTCAGACCCTTTCAGAAGGTAGGGGCCCATGTGCTGCCCTGTGTGGCCTCATGTAGTAAGGCAGGGCCCGTTTAGTGATCCTTGTGGCCGATGGCTATTCTCGAAGTTCTGCGCTTCTGTGTTTGGGACCGTCTCATTGGTTAGACCATTGGCACCAGCTAGGGTGCCTCCGCATGCCCTAGATTTAGCTGACGTGCCCACGCCGCTCTGCAAACCTTGCCCCCGTGTGTTACACGTTCCAGAAAGTTCTGCCTGTTCAGCACACAGAGGGACCCCGGTGTGACTGAAAATCAGTCTGTTCTGTTTACCCTCAATTTGGTCTCTTTTCAGAGATCGATGCGGGTGCAGCTTTTAAAGATTCTGCATTCCGTCACACAAAAGCTGCCCCTCTAGCAAGTGGGAGCTGCTTATGTTGACTTTAGAAATCAGACCGCAGGACCCTCCCTCCCTATGGAGATGGCTTATTTGGGCCTTTTACTTTAGCCTCGCTCGGCTTCAGCTCCCCTCGTTGACTGATTTGACTACTGCTGTTTCTTGGGCAGCTACTTTCTGCATGTCCGTCTGCGGGTGCAAGATACTGGCTTCTCTTCAGACAAGGCAGGTTTCACAGCATCAACGACCAATGATTATGCACGTAACAGCCGGCCTCGTCACCCCTCGGAGACCCCTGGCCTCTCCCGGCCTGGCCCATAAGCCGGTTTCAGGGCTGAGCAGAGGTGTGGAATTCCTGTGACGACCTGCCCTGTACTGCCTTTCATGTGGGAGTTTGTAAAGCTGCATTTGCACATATGACATTTTTATCATCATTTTAAAAACAGGTATAATTTTTGTTGCTCCTTCGCAATCCAAGAGAGAATTTTCTCCTACTGTAAATCTGACCTCTTGATTTTATTTTGCTTCCTTAAACAGCAGATTAAAGCTTCATATTACTTTATAATAACTTTTTCTATGCTGTATATTAAATAAACCTTTGGTATCAGTAGATTAAATGTTTGTACAGTAATCTTTAAAAGGGGTGTAAAAACGTGTGATTCGCATGGGGGCACCCTCCCAGTCTGCTCCACCTGGGGAGCGCAGCGCTCTGTGTGTGTGAGTTTGTGTGTGTGAGAGAGAGACATAACATGTGCAACACACTGACCCATCTTCCAGAAGATGTCTGGCTGTGTGATTCAGGTCCAGAGGGCCTTGTTTCTTGATTCCGATGCTCTGTGCAGCCGACAGTACAGCTTGTTGCGGGGATCAGATATCGAGCTTCAGCTGCTATATTTTGGGCCATGATGTCAGTGTCATCCTGTGAAACAATGGCCTGTGGTCTGCAGTGTGGCGGACATGACCTCTTACCTGACACCTGAAATGTCTTTCGGATTCCGCCCCGGTCCAGCCCATTTAATGCTGTGCTGGGGGCCGGCTCTGAGCCTTTGCTCCTGGGACGCTGTGGCCTCCTTGTTGGACTTAATTGCTTTAATGAGGGTTTATTTTTTGGCCTGGCTGGCGCGTGGCACGGAAGCAGGCTTAGATGAAGCTCCCAGCTGTGGGGGTCATATTTGGCACATTCTTTACCAGGACATCTGGGACGAGCAAGACCGTAAACCGCAGTGCGAAAATCGAAGGACGGGCAAATGGTGATGTCTTTGCACAATCATTGAGCCGACCGCAGTTTCTGTATTGTGCAACCTGTCTGGTGGTGCCTTTTGCTATAAGGGTAAGTGTGTGCTTGCAGGTTTGCGAATGCTCCCTTATGACGGGGTAAATGTATGCATGTGTCCAAAGCTTTATAATCTCTCTGCTCCGCCGTCTCCAGTATGCAAACACCTCCACCCTGAGCGAGAGGCCGAGAAACATGGCAAGCTAAAGGATGCTTTGCATTTTTACCCTCTTGTGTTGTTGAGTGGAAAATTACAAATGTTTGGTTTCTCAGATTTCTGTGGAAAAAGTCAGCGGGGCAGGGAGGGAATGGGGGGGGGGGGAGGCCAGCTATTGGCCAGCATGGCAGGGATGGGGGGGAGGGCAGTGATTGGCCCATGGGAGCTGGCTATGTGATGTCATGAGGGCTTGTGTAACACTGTCAACAAAGGGGGGGGAGTGTTCCAGGGCTCCTCTGTGCTGTCAGGACAGGCGCCCTGAGTCCATCTGTACATTCAGGAGTGTCCTGCCCTGTGCTGCTGGGCTGTGATGTTTGAAGGACATCTGCGCGGTCGGCACCATCATCTACGGCTCTGTATTCCCACGCTGGGCTGGCCGGTGGTCATAGGTCACGCCATCTGCTGGAGCTCCCGGCCTGCTGCGCTCCTCTCCCTGAGCCGGGTTCGGCTTCCTGTATGGTGACTAAGCATGAATAAGCTGCTCCTGGCGGCCAGGCTATGACTGTGTGGGTGTGCGCCGCGCACGTGTGTGTAAACATGCTAGCGTGGCAGCCAGTGGGGAGCGTTGCCTGTCAGGCGGGAGGTGAGGGGTGCTGCCACCGCTGCATCAGCCTGCTTTGTCTGTTTAGTAAGCATTGACTTAGCCATCGGGAGTGGAGCAGATCTCACCTGCGTGCTGTAGCTGTCACCGGCTAAAAGCCGGGTCCTGCTTTTATTTAGCTCTAGCTGTCTGCCTTCTGCACATCTCAGCCCCTGTTTCACATTACCTGGCTACAAGAGCCATCTAAGTGGCAGAATAAGCTGGAAAAGTAGTTCATGGTTACTTTATGAAGGGTACAGTGGCAAACGCAGCCTTGGTGTAGATCTTAAGATGCATCCCCACCTTCTGTTTCCAGTCTTTGTCTGGTTCCTGTTGGATCAGAGGGCGTCACCCCTGTCAGATCTGGCATGGGGGCAGTGTCCTGCCCTCACTGAGTTGTGGCTTGTCATTTCATCATCCAGCAGAAATTAATACAGCTCTGGAGCAATCTGTCATTGTTGAAAGTGTTTGTTTGTTTATTTTTTCAGTTCCCTGCTTGTTTTCTTGTTATTCAGTATGTCGAAATGCCCTGCTGACAGACGAACCCCACATGCTGTCATGCACGAGCACAAACACAGCTTATTACACCTAAAAGCACACTATAGAAGGACTCAGGGGTGTAAAAACACGTGAGTTGTGCAGAGATGCCTCCCCGGAGCTGCTCCTGGGGAGTGCAGTGCAGTCACCACGTGTTAGTGGGATTTTTGGGTTTAAAGTGGTGCGCCTTCTTAATGACTTAGCCGGGGAAACATTTGCTTAGACCATCAGCTCATTGTCAGTGTTTTCTGGGACCTTTTCAGGAACCTTTTATTTGCATTGGTAGTGCCTACCCTGCCCCTCTGTGCCCATAGCAAAGCAGAGTTACCCATGATGCTGCCGGGGCAGTGGCCTGCTGAGACATTAATGAGCACTCTGTGTCAGGGAAAAGACCTGTTTTCAAGTGAATCCAGTTACATTTATTTTTATGTGATCCAATGTAGCCTCTAATTTTAATGTGGGCAGGGGGAGTCCTGGCACTATACCGTTAAATGTCGTCATCTGCTTCCCTGTTTAATGCTCAGAGCCACTGTCTGCCACACTCATGCTTTAAATAGTTAATCAAAATAAGTTAATATATAATATAACTAATTAAAATCAAATCTGCTTCTTCTACGGTTACTTTTAAGAATGTTATAATGACAGTGGTGTACTTTTTAGTAAGAAACTGTATTTTTAAGTGATTTAAACCTAATTTGTCTTAAATAATCTTAACTAATTACTGCTGGTATATGCAGGGGTGCACCTAGAGATTTTGGTCCCCATGCCCATCAGTGGCATGGATCTGTCCCATGGTGCTGTCTAGCAGGATGGGGATCAGATTGGCGCTAGGACTGTGTATCACTAGGCCTTGGGGAAGTCGAACCGTATTGTTCAGTCAAACAACGTAGGTTACCACCGTCCAGTGGGTTTACTGTTGCTGTCGGTGAAATCTGCTGTTGTGGCTGATAATTGCTGTAACTATGCTGGTGATCGTAGTGTTTCTTTTAAAGTACAAGTTTGTACAAGCATTATGAGTTTGGTTTGGCGTAATTGATTGTTGATACTTAGGAATTTTGCTCCGGTCAGTTTAAACAAGAAGAGAATGGATGTTGAGCTGTAGGATAAAAAGTGTTTGTGATGTTAGCAGCGAGATGTATACGGGAATTAAAGACGAGTTCAAGGTGTTTTAGGTGTTGGAGGGGGAAAGGTATTTATTGTATAATATGAATGTAATGTGTATAAATGGTTTCCTATGAAGATGTTATTTTTAGAAGGTATCTATTAACTTTACTAAAATGAAATAACTTATTGATTATGAAATGTTTATTTGTACTTGTATAAGCAGTTACATATTTGCATATTAATGGGTGTCCATTGGCTGTGTTCATGTGTATGTAATAGCTTGGGGTCTGTTTCTTTTTCTTGTTTATTTAAAGGTTTTCTACCTGACTATTTTACCTGGTGGCAATATTGTTTACCCTGCTGAGGTCCAAATAAAAAGGGAGGTAAAGACAAAAGAAATAGCGGGTTTGCCTTGTCTGTCGAGTGGAATCCAGTGAACCTCCGAGTGGGTGGTGTTACTCCTTTCAAGATGGGGAAATTGCAGAAAAAGGGGACGACTTGACACGTATCGTGATACAAAACAGCACTATGGGAATCAAACATAAAGTAAAAACTTTAATTCTCTATTATTTGGAAATTTTCTGAACTACCAACTAGGAATCGACCGATATTGGTTTTTCAGGGCCGATGCCGATACTGATTATTGCTAGTTAATGATTACCAATAGCCGATATTTGGAACCGAAATATATATATATTTACAGTACAAATGAAAATCTCTGAACTCCAACACAAAATAATTATTCATTATACATACAAAAAGTGTATACGTTTTATATTCTTAAGTATTCATAAGCTTTAAATAAAGCATCTAATAAAAACTCTGGACAAATCAAATTAAAATTAAAATTAGCTTAATTACAAAATAGTGAGTAAATGTTGATAAGTAAACAGTCCTTCACATTCTGCAACGTTCAGACATTATTTTGTTTGTCTAGTCATTCATATTGACGTTCGTTCTAGCACCACCTCGTATGGAGTAGTAATGTACATACTACACGGGTTTAGGTGCTTCCAGCTTTATCATAATATAATTTGCTAACACTTTTTGTACTCATTCAGCTATGGACCGCTTCATCTTTGAACATGACTCTTTCAAGGTGTTTCATGTATGTAGCTGATTGATAATGCATTTTTTTTTTCTTTCAGTTTCATGTGTTACATATTTGGGATATGAGCATAGATGTTTGGGGGGGGAAAAAAAAAGTTTTGTTAAAATCCAGGATAATGAATCGTTAAATTATTATAATAAATAAACACAGTATTAGGTTCTCGAACCCTGCAATATTTTGGAAGGGGGATAGAATATTTCTGCTCGAATTTATAAGCACGGTTCGCAAACTCATAACAGTTTGGATGCTGTTGCAGCTCTAAATGGTGCCCTTTCATGTTCCATCTCCCTGTGCCCGGCAGCCTCCGCCCCGGTCAGCGGCCCCAGTAGACGTCGCCTTCCCACCGGCTCGCCTGCCCCCTGGGGGAAGCGCAGCGCCGCCATGTGCAGCATCACCATTGACCCCGAGCTGAAGCCCGGCGAATACGTCATCAAGAGCCTCTTTGCCGAGTTCGCCGTGCTGGCCGAGAAGAAAATCGAGGTGGTGATGGCTGAGCCTCTGGTGAGTGGGGGTCAGCTGCAGGCCAGCTAGGCGGGGGCACACTGTCAATAGTAGCCGTGCTTAACACTGATAAAAAATCAGCAGATTTCAGTGACACTGCTGTGCACCTCTTGGGGCTGAATTCCTGTTTTGAAGGTTTTAGAAAAAAAAATACTAAAAGGACACTATTTTTACATTTGTAGAAGTTTAACACTCACATATACAACACGCTCTTTAAAACATTTGGCCATGAACCAGTGTATTGTCTTGTGGGTGAGCACCTCAGTACTTTCTCTTAGCTAATCAAAAGGCTATCTTGATCATGAAAACTTCACTGATTACACACAATCATGTTACATTATACTGGCTTGCTGTCTAAATATGTGGCAGATTCAATATCAAGATCAGGCACAATGATCTGAGGTTGCATGAAATTGCAGGGAATTTGACTTTGATGCTGCATCGCTGTTGCTTTGGCTTTTCTCCCCTCCAAAAAACAAATAAAACTCTTGCTATTTCTCCAAAAATGTATTGTATTGATTGGCAGTAGGATTTGTGCTTAACTGCGCTTTGTTGAATTAATATTGCTGTGACCATGCAGTTGAGCTGAGGATGAGATGATGGATGACGCATGATAGAGGCTTGTGCATGCAGCATTGCATCTGGCTTTTAATGCATCTGTGCTGTCATTGTTGAAATCCAGTCGCATTTCTCCACTGCGGTGGTGGTCAGGCTTTCTCGTGCTTGGGTTGACTGCAGTATTGCACTAGGCTTAATACCAGTGCTTTGCCCCCACCACCAAAATCTTTTCCGAGTCCATTGGGTGCTTTCTGGTGTTCAATTTAGTTTTGCTGTGTATATATAGTGATAGGAATTAGGGCCACAAGCAATCGGGAAAATCGAAGGAGAATTATAGTAATGCTGAAAGCAAGGGGTGAATTAATAGAAGTATTGAAAATAGTGTTCATTCCTGTTGGCCAGGCTTAGCTGGTTTGCATGCTGCTTTTTTCTCATCTTTATTACTGGTTTGGTCTTAATGCATCAATGATGGAATATAATCCTTAGAAGGCTGCTGTAATATGTTTTATTGCTCTGTAATGGCCGCTCTGTGTGCAGTTAGGGCTTCCGAAAGAACAGGAGTCTAAGCATTATGGGATTGGACAGACATCTCTGTGACTAGGACTGATATTGTCCTTTAGGTAGTTAACAGGCATTAGTGCCACTTGGTATGGGTCTCTGCCCCAGCAGCCTGTCTGCCTGCTTTTGCTTCTGCTCGCTCTTTCAAGGAGCAGCCACACCCTTCCCTAGTCCGATAACAGCAAGCGGCAGAACAAAGGTCTGCTTGGCAGAGCTCGGAAGAAAGACGGCATTGATGTGGACTGATGGCCCTTCCTGTGTGGGTGCTGAACAGAGCGGGCTGTGGGGGAGGGTAGGATGGGGCAGGGTGATGGCTAAGGCCTGCCTGCCATGGGCATTTCATCTTGGGCACAGTCTGTTTGTACTGTGTGTGTGTTTACACACATACATGTATACAGACACAGTGTGTGATTTGCACATCTGGAAGGCCTGTGTGTATCTGTGTGTTTGTGCCCGCCCACCCTCAGTTTATTACCAGCACCCTCAATGCTGGTAATAATGCCGTAAATGTCTGTTGGCCTGACCAATGCCTCAGTTCTAAGTAAGGCAGATTGCTAGAGGCTAAAAGGCTAGGGGGTGGGGGGTGGGGTTGATATTTGACCTCCCTCAGTGGCCATGTTCCTACCTGCTTTCTCCTTCCTATCCAGGAGAAGCTCCTGTCTCGCTCTCTCCAGAGGGGAGAGGATCCACAGTTTGATCAGGTGAGACTTGCCTGTATTTCTGTGAGTGTCTGTCTGTCCGTGTTGCTGTGCCCCACCCCCTGCCTTCGCATGCTTGTATTGTTATATTCTTTCTTTCTGTCTTTCATGTGTGTGCCTGTGTGTCTCTCTGCCTATGTACTTGGTGCCTGATGCTGGGCACATTGTAACGCGCCTCTCTGCCTTTCAGTTAATAAGCTCTATGAGCTCCATAGCAGAACACTGTCTGCCCTCGTTGCTGCGTACCCTCTTCGACTGGTACCGGCGTCAGAGTGGCACGGAGGATGAGTCCTATGAGTACAGGCCCCGCTCCAGCACCAAGTCCAAAGGGTGAGCAGAGCACCGCCCTAGTGGTGGGGTGATGAAGGTGCATATACGTCCGCAGGTGAAGGGGATTTGTGCGTCTCCTAAATGTCTGCAGGTTGCCTCTCAAGCTAGGTTTGCCTAACGGAGCAAACTGACACAGTGCTCTTTTGCTCCCTGTCTGACACTCACACACACTCTCTCTCCCTCTCTCTCTTTCCTCGATGTCAGGGATGAGCAGCACCGTGACAAAGACTACCTACTGGAGCGGAGGGACTTAGCCATAGATTTTATTTTTTGTTTAGTATCAGTGGAAGTTTTAAAACAGGTAAGCTGTTGTGCGTGTGTGTGTCTATGTGTGTATGAATGTGCATAGAGACTGGTGACCTCGCTATGACCCTCCGTTTTGCATGTCCTCTGCTCCTTGCCACTGTTGATTGACACACATTATCATCCAGCTACAGCTCCCTCCTTAAAGAGCCTTTTAAGGCCACCATCAGCATAAGAAGAGTCAAATTCAGGGCTAACCTCCCCTCTACAGGGTCTGCGGATTGAGCTTCTAGCCCTGGCTATCTGGCTTTAGAGCTCTCAGTGAGGGGGGGGGTCATGCCTGCCTTTGTATAATCTTGAGTGTCGCTATGGGGAACAGGCAGTGGTTCACAGGGCTCAACTGAGATCACCCCCCCAGGAGAACTCACTCACCCCGCCTCCGAGCTTCAGCTAACTTTCAAAAACAACTCTGCTGCATTTTTTTTTTTTTTTTTTTTTTTTAAGTTCTGCAGATAATGCGACTAACGCAGGTCAGATCCCATTCCCCCTGCACAACAGGCTGTGCGGGAACCGGATTGGCTGAGCTCACAGGCAGGCAGCAGCTGAGGCTGTTGTCCATGGCTGTGGGCCAGCTGCCTCTGCGGGACCCAGGCAGCCTCCTATGGTGTCCCATGGAGACACAGTCGATTGGCTGACAGCAGTCTGAGGGGTGGGGCCAGGCAGAAGGGGGGCGATGGAGTGTACCCTTTGGTGACGTGATATAATGTTTACTTCGCAGATTCCTCTCCATCCTGTGCCAGATGCTTTAGTACATGAAGTTCTGAACTTGGCTTTCAAGCACTTTAAACACAAGGAGGGGTGAGTTTGACAGTGTCACGCAGATGCACGCGTCTACCCACCTGCATGCATGCTGCTGGGTTAGCTGCAGGTGCTGATTGTGTATCTTTTTCTTGGGACAGATACTCTGGGCCGAACACTGGCAACGTGCACATCATTGCTGACCTCTATGCAGAGGTCATTGGAGTCCTCACTCAGTCAAAGTAACTACACTTTTGTTTCCTTTCCATGACCTCTGACTCAGTCCTCCCAAACCCCACCTGCATCCCTCTGCATTTCCAGGCTGATAGGCCGGTAGATACTGTATCCTACCCTGTGGTGGCGCTGTCAGACCCTCCTGTCTGTGAACCCCTTCACTAGCAAATGCGGTGCAGTATCATCTCAGAAGCAGTCCAGAGCAGCTCTGGGATCCTTGTGCTTCCTCTGTCTAGCGGTGAAATTGCGGACCCTGTTGGAGCTGATCTGCTCCAGATGGTAGTGTCTCAGTAGCGGTCCTGGCTGCCTTAAGGCGTGTGATTTATGGAACCGATGCCCATGTGTGTGGCATCTAGCCTGGGCTTGTCAAACCATTTATATATGCTTATCCATTCCAGCCCGTTCCCCTTGATTTTAATCGGTCCAGTTGGCACTATTTGAATTTCATCCAAAATAACACATTGGAACAAATGTCCTGAATATACAGTAAAAACACCTGTGGTATTCTAATGGTCTTCGTTAATGTAAAAATCACTTTATAAGTGATAGTTAATTGTATTCCCCAGCCTTTAGGGAATACAGTTAACAAAAATTTGCACAATTAGCCAAAAAAAAAAAGTTTGATGGATGCTTTTCAAACTTTGCATATGCATTGTATGGGTGAGGAGCTAAAATCAATTACATTTTGAGACAGATTTGTAAAAAATTTAAGCAGTGCTGCACAGTAATAGCCAGAAAAGAGCAGTTTTGACACTTAAGACAGTAACTTGATAACTGTTTAATGGATCTTGTTCAAACATTGTAGGGCGGTACAGAATGGAGCTGATTAAACTTTTAGACGAGTCATCCCAAAACTGAAGCAATGCTGCTTAGTGGCAGGAAAGGGAAGGGAAGGGTGAAAGCAGATGACATTTGACCTTAAGTGTGATGATTCACAAAGTATAAATAGCCCCAAAAATGAAGCAGCACCGCATAATGCTTGCAAAAGAAAAGGCAGTTTCAGAAATTTTGTTTTCAGTTAGTTATGACTATGGCTTAAAGCATTTTGCACAACTTTTTCAACTTTTTTGCAGATATTTTAAGTTGAAGATCTGAACTTGATTAAATTTTGATAGAAATTAAAGCAGCACTGCATAGTGATTGGAAAGAGAAGGCCAGCAAAGTAATAGAATGCTCCAGAACTGAGCTTAAGTTTGTTCCATTAGTGTATCTCTTACAGTTCATACTTTTATGTTACAGAAACACACACACACAAACATATTTATAATATACACACATAAAAATGACATTTTCAAACATGGAAATTTAAACATACACAAAGGAATAGAAGTGACCACCTATTTTTTAGGGAAAGCTTCTAATTGTCCTAACTGGAATGTGCAGTAAGTATACTTTCAGGTATAAATATCACAACAAGGATTCATAGCATTCAGGTAAAAATGCATTTTATAACTTATACATTTCTAGGTGATCCATCCAGTACTTTTAGAAATTGTACAAGTTGGTGCATTTGGGACGAATACAGCTTAGATGGCTGGACCGAATGACAGGGCTGTCTGGGGAATGAAATGCTGTTGTGTTTGACAGCAACAATCTAGCGGAGTAAAATAAAAAGGTCCATTCTAGGAAGATTATGCTCTTACTCTGAGACATGTGGTGTTTCTGTGCCCTGCATACGTAGGTTCCAGGCAGTCAGGAAGAAGTTTATGACGGAGCTGAAGGAGCTGCGACAGAAGGAGCAGAGTCCCCATGTGATCCAAAGCATCATCAGCCTCATCATGGGCATGAAGTTCTTCCGGGTTAAGATGTATCCTGTGGAGGACTTTGAGGCGTCCTTCCAGTTCATGCAGGTGAGGCTGCAATTGGACCAGGTCCTGCTGGAGAAGCAAAGGTTGATGCCGTTTTCTCGTGTGACAGCAGTGACTAGTGATGTTGCCTCTGGCCAAGTGCTTTGTGTCTCTCTTCTATTCATCCTGTCAACGAAGGTGTTATGACTGTTTGCTTCTGGCTTCAGCATAGTGGTTTTAATTGTCACCTGCTGTGTTGTTCTTCCAAGGAATGTGCACAGTATTTCTTGGAGGTGAAGGACAAAGACATCAAGCATGCGTTGGCTGGCCTCTTTGTGGAGATTCTGATTCCTGTGGCCGCTGTGAGTATAATAGGAATGGTAGAATCCACCATGGATACTGCAGAAGCTGACTACAGTGCAGTGTATCATGGACACCACCAGAAGTCCGATATTAAAAATCAGGCACCTTAGACACTGTACTGGCCACCACAGGATGTGGGCTTCACTGAGGCTTTAAGTTGCCACTGTTCCTCTAACCCACAGGCGGTGAAGAATGAAGTTAACGTCCCATGTCTGAAGAACTTCGTAGAGATGCTATACCAGACAACCTTCGACCTGAGCTCCAGGAAGAAGCACTCTCTGGTACACCTCCATCTGTTTCAGCTTCTGTTTCCATCACATTTTCTTCCTCATCACCATTTCCAAAGGACTTCACCTATAGTTTACCCTTGATTCTGTTTGTAAATATCAGACTTTATGGCAAACTTGGATACCTTCGTCAGCTGTGTCCTCCTGAGGTTTAAACAAGTCCAACTTGTACAATCAGGCTATACTTCCATCTCCAAAAAGTCTCGCTTATGTTCTTTATTCATAGACTTTGGCGTCCACACCCCTTTTTTGCAACTTTTCCATCTCCGGGGCCTGTCCTGCTGAGAAGGACGGAAGCATGCTCTTGTTTGTTGTGTGTTCATGTTGCTATGGGGATGTGAAGCGGTGGGGAGGGGTGACAGCCAGGGGACTATCACTGGCCACACGTCCTGGAATGTATGGCAGTGGTCCTGGAATACCTCAGCCCCAGTGCTGTCAGTCATCTCTTTTCAGCACACTTGGCCCCTCCCCCTTGTTGCCTGGTAACTCCTCTAGGGACTGACTGTGCTGGGATAGAGAAGTTGGGAGGCAACCTCCTGAACAGGAAATTTTCAATGCTTTATCCACCTTCTCTCTGATCTGTCGTTTAGGCCCTGTACCCCTTGGTCACATGTCTACTGTGTGTCAGCCAGAAGCAGTTCTTCATCAACAACTGGCACGTCTTCCTCCAGAACTGCCTGTCCCATTTGAAGGTAACCTCATGCTGACTGCATAAGTTCGCTCCTGCACGCCTGGGTGTGCTTAGCACAACCATGGTGAAACGTCCGTCTCCTGGAAGAACCTGTGGGATATGAGAGGTGTGGTAAATGTACAGTAGCTACATTTCTGAACTGAGATTGTCAGTGCATGAAGCAAACTGTGCTCTGCAAGGATGTCGCGCTTGGTCACACCTGGATGGCTAAACCCAGGCATGCTCCAGATGAGCCTGTGGTACAGGGTGTGGTTCCCGGTGCGAAGCCTGAACGGTCCACTTCCACCGCTAGCGGTCCTTTCTGTCTTGCCCACGCTGTGCTGTTCTTTGGAACGATCATAAGCCAATCTGACCGCCCAATCCAATTGGGGAGAGCGGCTCTCCTCCCATGATGTGCTGTACTTTGGTGTGACGTCTCGGATGATTCTTCTGTGAAGGGTGTAACTTCCAGGGAGCGCAGTTAGGAATGATTGACTTTCACCTCTGTCTTGACCCCAGTGCTCTCTGATTGGTCTGGGTGAAGCATGTAATTAAGGCTCTGTTTCACTGTAAAGGATCGTCCAGGCATTTTTGGCGAAATTTTCTTCTTTCTGGGGCTGCTAATGCAGTGATTGAGTAGAGCTACCAGACTGCGATTGATGGGATTTTGAGTCCTGCTGAAGAGAACATCTCTTGCTGGGTCTTTTCCATTCTCATAACACTCCACCACTTTCTGTCTCCCTGTGTTTGATTATAAAATCTGTCCCTCTTATCCACCCCCCCTGTGTGTAACTAAACACCTGCTTTTGTCTACAGCATCATTGGTCTGGCCTTGTTGCGTCCTACCTGTTGTGTGCGTAATCAGAAGGGCTTGATAGTGCCTGCGTATCTAGCCATCAGAAGCATACCCTGCACATCTGGCTGAGCTGGGGCTCATGGGAGAGGCTCGCTGGCTCCGTGGGGTGTTCAGTCATGCCTCGGTCGTTTTCGTTCCATCGCTCTGTTCTAACCTGCATGTTGCCCGTCACCCTCATGCTGTCTTGTGTTTCCTGTTTTTTTTTTTTTTTTTTTTTTTTCCCCCCCTTTTTTTCCTTACCTCTGTCGTCCTCTCTATCACATTCACTTGCTCTAGATGCCATCTAACAACAGTATCAGAAAGCAGATAGAGACCTTGCAGGTGAGTCCACTGGGTCACCCCCCGCCGCCCCTCCCCCAACCCCCACGGACATGATCGATCCTGTGTGAGATGCTCTTCTTTAAGCAGGCTCAGGTCCAGGTTTTTTGTGTGTGTTAATTTGTCTTGAGAAAGTGAAGAGGGTTGTGTTTGTGTTGGGTGTTGAATAGCCACTGGCCTCCCATTGTGGGCTTCTGGGACCTGTGTTTAGCTGCTGCTCCTGTAGCTCAACAAGTAGATTACAAAGGTCATGGGTTCAAATCCCAGGGAGTGCACATAAATTGTGACCCTTCCATGGTTGTCACTAACATCTGATTGGTCGAAATGCATGGATTATCTGAAGGCAAAAACTGCATATTGTGCATATTAATTAATTATTAGTAGTATTGCACTTTGCAATGTAATAATGCATCCCCTATATCTTGGAACTTGAAAATTTCCAACCTCCAACTTAGTGCTATAGAACAGCTGAATGGACTAAATTCATAACGCAAATGTAGACAAGCGAATGCTAATTCTGCTAGCGTTTGACGCTAACATACGGTGATTCTCAGAGATGTGCTAGCAGAATTTAGCATATAGTTATTCATGATGTACACCGTGTAAACCGTAACTAAACGTCTCTTCGGTTTACGTCACTGGCGCTCTGCCAACCCAGCAACACCTTTGCTGAGCCAACCTTTCTGCAGTGGAAAACCGAGCTCGAGCTGGAGCTGAGCTAGAACTAGTCTCTGTTCATGGTGCAGGACGGGTACGGCTCAGT
Organism: Mormyrops attenuatus; assembly: GCA_026777985.1. Classification (NCBI taxonomy): domain Eukaryota; kingdom Metazoa; phylum Chordata; class Actinopteri; order Osteoglossiformes; family Mormyridae; genus Mormyrops; species Mormyrops attenuatus. The sequence continues at coordinate 21,156,595 of JAODKC010000001.1, forward strand.
TCCTGTATGCCAGTGGAAAGGCACCATTACAGATCTAACACACATTCCCACATTGACATAGCACAGCTGAAATATGGCAGAGATCACTCCTGTGAATCTTTGCTGATTCCTTTGCATATGGACCAGTGCCTTTCGTTCTCTGTACATTTTTTTTTTCTTTTTTTTTGCTAAATCACATTGAGTAAACAAATAAGCATGTGTCTGAAACTTAGTGTTAGCAGGTGTTGCGCTGGTGGTATGAACAAGTCTTGAGGTGGCTTTTGTGTAGTTCCCCCTGCTGGTGGGGCACATCCTGGTTCTGCGCTGTGTGATGAGCAGTCACGTTTCTGTGTGCCTCTATATTGGTACTAGAGACATTATAGTGTGGAGTTGAGTTTGTGTGTGTCTTACTGTGTCCAGCTGTGTGCCCGCAGATACATCAGCTTTGGTATCGTTCTGTTTACCCTCATTGGACTCTAAAGCTTTGTCTGAAAACTGTTTGTACTGCAATAATAAGCACATATTAGTCAGCAGCCTCTGACATGTTCAAACAGTTTCACTGTGTCTAATTTTTTGAAATACTTGTTCCTCTTGTTAAGGTACCTTCCAGGTACCGTTGTACATGCAGGCCACATAACCTAGGCTAACACAGGCATCCTTCAAAGGGATTGTTGATTCGGCTGCAATTCTGTGTGCCCAGCCTGGGCGTATCCCATGTGTACCTGTGTGTGTGTGTGTGTGTGTGTGTGTGTGTGTGTGTGTGTGTGTGTGTGTGTGTGTGTGTGTGTGTGTGTGTGTGTGCGCGCACGTGTGGGTGCTTCACACCTGCCTGGCACGGTCCCAGACACTCCCACTTCTGTGCTTCAGTCTGTCTTTTGTAATGCAAACATCTGAGTGTGTCAGTGCTTAACACACTCTGATTAAGCCCTGCTCTGAGTCGCTATTCTTTATGTTCAGATTCTTATCTGTCCATTAAGTGAGTACAAGGTCAGTTGTGGAAATACTGCCTGGCAGCATGCATGCTGTTATGTATAATGTCGGGCTGGAAAGGGTCTGGTATTGCTTCCATTGGCTGTCAGATCATGCCAGTAAAGCCAGTAGAGGTAATCGTCTTTTCGGTCTGAATTGCTTGTGGTCCATTACTAATGCTGGACTATGGATATACTCTTTGGAGAATTTATCACCCTCGTATTTCATCTTCTGCCTCCATAGAACAAGGACCCCAAGATGTCCCGTGTGGCCCTGGAGTCTCTGTACCGGTTGCTGTGGGTCTACGTCATCCGCATCAAGTGTGAAAGCAACACGGTGACCCAGAGGTCAGTGACACTCCCTTACACACACACGCGCGCGCACACACACCTCTCTTTGTTTGGACCATCATTCTATAGCTATTAAGAACCCACAGTCCCGGAAGCCAGATGGGATTGTGTATGTGTAATCTGCTAAAATGTAATGTAATCTTGAGTTTTAAAAGGCTAAATTAATTTTGTTACACACCGGATCACCAACCAGTTTCTGACGGGACTTTCCAAGCAAATAATCACCTAAATGAAGTGAAACAAAGTGGTGGCCTTCAGCATCCCCCACTCATGCCTGATACTGGCTCATCCTGTAGAGCTCTTGGCTTGCAGGAATCCTCATTTTGGGCCTGGTTCTCATAGTTAAACCATGCAGCCCCGTTATTAACTGGGACTGCTGGTGATTACAGGCTGTGTGAAGAACTGTGGTCCTGTCCGTGGGTGAGGAGTCTCTGGCCACATGTTCAAACCTGGCGTTAGCTGGCCTGTTTGACCATGCTGCTGCTTTTCCCCCTCTAGCCGCCTCCTCAGCATCGTCTCGGCGCTCTTCCCCAAAGGCTCCCGTAGCGTGGTGCCCCGTGACACGCCCCTCAACATATTCGTCAAGATCATCCAGTTCATCGCTCAGGTCAGCAGCTGGTTTCGTGTTCTAGCAGAAGCATAGAAGCCTCTCTCTGCTATTTCTGGTCTTAGCCAAACAACCAGCTAACCCTCCAGGCTTCTCATGGTATATGTGGTTTCGCCGTAACAATGAGCGATGTGTTCCGAGATGTCTGCTCCCTTCAGTTGTTCGTTCGCTGTGTCCGAACTTGTTCTTGTGAGCTTGGCGCCGTCAGCACCGGATTGTTTTTTTTGTGCTCCATGAAACGCTGCTCTGTGAAGGCTTGTAGAACATCCAGTGTTTGTTTTTTTTTTCTTTTTTCTTTTTTTAATGTTAGTTAATGTTTTTATGAGGGTTAAAATGTCATTGATTTGCTCCCATCACCCCTTCCCTCTACCATGTTTCAGGAAAGGCTTGATTTTGCCATGAAGGAGATCATTTACGATCTCCTTTGCGTTGGGAAATCGCACAAAACCTTCACGATAAACCCGGAGGTGAGTGGCGCTCTTCCTTCCCTACTTTGGTATCTCCAAGGTCACAGGTGTTCGGTTTCAGCAATTGTATTGAGGTGTACCCATAACAAGAGACAGTGACACAGTGATTGGTGCGTTGCCCTTCCGATCCGAACCATGGGGAGCTGGAGATTGGCCGCTGCAACTGTCCTCTGATCACTTTCACTCCTTGCCAACTGCAGAAGAAAGGGGATGCTTCATACAGAATTGAACCGTAGGCACATTGTTGGTTTGTTGGTTTTCTAACCAGTTCCCCTGGTTGTGAGTGTGGGTGGTAGTTTAAGATCTATGGAACTCGATTCCATAAATATACAGCAAAGGGTCTGCAGTCTTCGGATTTTTGTCATAAGTGACACAATGATGCTGTTGGTAGCTGGATTTTGAATTGTAAACCTGATGGATTTTTAAATTGTGGACATGACACGATTCTGTTTATAACCTACAACACAGGCCTTAGTGTTTTCCCCCATACTCACTGGAAGCAGTTTATTTAGGCTTCTCCATCACTTGACCCTTCGCTCTTTATTCAGACTCCTCCCTCTGTATGTGGCTCCTTCTGTGGATTTGCATTTTATCATTCTTCCCACACCAGAGGATGAACATTGGCTTGAGAGCCTTTCTGGTGATAGCGGACAGTCTGCAGCAGAAAGATGGCGAGCCGCCCATGCCTACCACAGGTGTCATCCTGCCCTCAGGGAACACCCTGCGCGTCAAAAAGATCTTCCTCAACACCACGTTGACCGATGAGGAAGCCAAGGTCATAGGTGTGTCTCCCAGAATGCACCACTCAGAGAACATTCTCCTTGACCATTACAGTTCATTTAGATTTGTTTATCAGTAGGGAAGGTATCCTTTCCTTTGAGGAAGGCTGACCATGGTCAATTGCTTCTTCAGGCATGTCCCTCTACTATCCTCAAGTCCGGAAGGCTCTTGACAACATCCTCAGACACCTGGACAAGGAGGTGGGCCGTTCAATGAGCATGACCAACGTACAGATGTCCAACAAGGAACCCGAGGACATGATCACGTGGGTCTTGTGTCTTGGAAAACTGCCACTCAACATGGCTCCTCATGATTCCTTGATGATCTTGGGGGAGTCTGTTTCGCATTTTGGGGAATCTTGAGTGTATCTGTCTGTACGTTTCATAGGGGGGAGAGGAAGCCGAAGATCGATTTGTTCAGAACGTGTGTGGCAGCCATTCCAAGACTCATTCCAGACGGCATGAGCAGACAGGAACTCATTGAACTGCTGGCCAAGTAAAGACCTTTAACCTTTAACCCTGTTAGGTTCAGTAGCCTGTTCTTTGAGTCAAGGTTTTAAAAATATGACTCCAACCCTTCTGTTTTCTAATGTGAAGAAAATTTGAATGCTGATGCTTCAGAACCTCTTGCTTTAGTTCCCTAGTGTCCCAATATGTACATGTGGATGTTTGGCTCTTCCCAGTATCTGGTATCCTCTGTGCCAGTATAATTGGCTAATGATAAATTCAAATTCAAATTCAAAGAACTTTATTTGTCCCCGAGGGGCAATTTAAAAGGCATAGAGGAGCAGCGCACACACATAACAGTTGTAACATTGACACAACAGATGACACACAATAACAGACGTGTTTTTTTTTTTTCTTCTTCTTCTTTTAGCAGAGAACCAGCAGTGATCAACAAATGAACACTATGAACAATAATAAATGACTAATAAATGATTTTAAATACACAGGCAATAAGGTGCATAATGTTGAAAGTGGAAAAATCAGAAGTGATAAGGTTGCCCCCTTTGCTTCTCTGGCAGGCTCACCATCCACATGGACGAGGAACTGCGAGGCTTGGCCTTCACCACCCTGCAGGCACTCATGGTGGACTTTCCGTCCTGGCGGGAGGATGTGCTCTCGGGCTTTGTGTACTTCATCGTGCGTGAGGTGACCGACGTGCACCCCACGCTGCTGGACAATGCCGTCAAGATGCTGCTGCAGCTTCTTTCTCAGTGGAGGCAGGCCGTGCAGTCCAGCCACAAGGGCGTGGAGACTGGGGTACCCGAAAATCCCAGAATTCGTTGTGTTATCATTAGAATTTTCTTGTAATTAGGATTCCAATGTACCGACACTTCAAGTGACCCTTCCTCCCAACAGCAGGGTAATGTGAGCGGGGGCCCGTCCTCGCTATCTCTGGAGCGCCCCCCGCTGACAGTGCTCCATGTAGCTGAGGGTCTGGCTCTAGTGGTGCTGTGCAGCGTGCGGCCTGCCACTCGCCGGCTGGCTGTCAACGTGCTGAGAGAGGTGCGGGCGCTGGCCGCCGCACTGGGCATCGCCAAGGTAACCGCAGCATACAGCAAGTCACCTTTGACCCGTTAACACCCTCATGGATCTTGCATGCTGATCCAGTTTTTGTCAGGTTGTCATCTGGTAACACTTGTGATGATCGTGTGCTGTTAATTTCTAGTTACTCTACTTTCCAGTGCTAATTTTTATGGTTCTCAGTGCATTAGTTATGCACAAAAGTTGTAATGGTTGCAGCAGTTGGAGCCTTCATATGACCCCTGACCTCTGATCCTGGCACTTGTGGGTTTTTCTCGATGCTGTAGATCTGTGATGTGAGCCTGTCTGTCGGTCTCTCTCTAGGGTGAAGAGGAATTGGCCATTGATGTGATGGACAGGCTGAGTGCCTCTGTGCTGGAGAGCTTTATACACCTGACTGGAGCTGACCAGGTAAGGGGGACCTGGCTGAATTGATTCACATACATATTGAAGTACAAACATTACTCTATGTCGTACTGAAGTATGAACAGCATTATCTCTGACAAAATTTGAGCTTTACTTTAGAGCTTCCAAAATAACAAATTAAGAAGGCTTGGTGTATTTCAGGAGTAATCTGAATGGTTACTCAAAGTTTATCACCCTAGAGTAAAATGCCTTCCTCTCTGCTGCCCCCTGCAGACCAATCTGCTGTACTGCCCGAGCGGCATCGACTTGCAGACACTGGCGGAATGGAGCTCGTCTCCCATCAGCCACCAGTTTGACGTGGTTAGCCCCTCTCACATCTGGGTGTTTGCCCACGTGACACAAGGCCAGGACCCCTGGGTCATCAGCCTGTCCAGCTACCTGCGTCAAGAATACTTGCCCCGGCACTGTCCCACGGCGCTCAGCTACGCCTGGATGTTCGCCTACACGCGCCTGCAGCTGCTCTCACCGCAGGTTGACATCAAGTGAGTCTGCGTGCGTGCGTGGAACAGTTATTGTTGATATAAACTATAAGCATTCATTTTTGGAAACTTGACTGAAATAAGATATGAAAATAAAATGTAAAAACTATAAACAAATAAACAAAAAATATTGCTTCAGAAAGTTACTGGAATAAAAACACACCATACTTTTCATTTTTACTTCTATTTAGCTAATTATTTGTTTACCGTTAATTACCATTAATACGTGGATCATGTTTTGCCCATGTTGAGGATGTGAGTACATAAATGCACAGTGTATTCATGCAGTATTCTCTAAGTATCACATAAAATAGGTCAGTATATAAAATGAATGAAACTCAAAATTTTAATATCTTAAAACTAATAAGCCTCATTGAAAGCGACTGAATTTCTAATGAAAAATTAAATAAAAAATTAAGTGTGCAGTACAGGAGGAAATGGGCCTAGTTCACCTTAACATCTGGCCTTTGACCTCTGACTTTCTCTTGACCTCCCCCCTCACAGTAGCCCCATCAACGCCAAGAAGGTGAACAGCGTGAGCAGCAGCGACTCATATGTGGGGCTGTGGAGGAACTACCTGATCTTGTGCTGCAGCACGGCTACACCCTCCCCAGCCTCATCATCATCCTCGTCCTCCGCCTCGGGCTCTGTCCGCTGCTCCCCACCTGAGACACTGGCCTCCACGCCCGACAGCGGCTACAGCTACGATTCTAAGGTTAATAACAGTCAAATACGCTGTGGGGTTATGTTAACAAACGTGTGTGGTAATCTAATTTTTGGTAATTCTACTTGGTCAGTCTGTCCTTATTGCCTTCTTAAGCTTAAGTTTAAGCTTTTTTGCATATATCCCAAGCTGTTTGCACCATACATTTGGTTACCTCACTATTTGTCTATA
>JAODKC010000001.1:21163083-21177058 GCA_026777985.1 Mormyrops attenuatus
CTATTCTGCTACCTCTCTTTTATTCTATTTGTTTTTTGTGTGAACTTTAATTGGTATGTCATGCCACCACCTGCACCAAAAGAAATTTCTTATACTTGTACTCATCGAAATAAAGATTCTGATCCAATGTGATTGTACTGTATGGAGCTATTACACAGTAATCTGTGGTCAGTGCTGTGTTCTGATAGGACGATTTCAAAGGCCCAGTTTGAATGATCTCTTCTTTATGGTTCGCCAGATCATCGGCATCCCATCCGCCTCCTCCTTGTTCAAACACGTGGTGCCAATGATGCGCTCGGAGAGCATGGACATCACGGAGTCTCTGGTGCTGGGGCTTGGCAGGACCAGCCCAGTGGCCTTCAGGTACCTCTGCATGTCGATTCTGACTCCGCTCACAAGATGGGTTTGCTGGGCCAAATTCAGGCCTGTAGTCTTGGCTTTCTGGTTCTGCTGTGATCAGGGGCTGGAAATTTGGGACCCCCTGACAAAATGTTACCTTGCGTCGCATTCTATAATTTTAATAATTTTACATGATCAAGGGCCCCTGTAACGTGCTGGACCCCCTGAATCTGCCAGGGTATCCAAGTGATATAAAATCAGCCAGGGATCCCCAGCTGTTTTTCCCAGACAGACCAGTTCCATCAGGAACACAAAGCCAAAGTCCACTGTGTCAATAAAATTAAATTTACTGACTGGGTTAGGCGCCCCAATAATAAAATCGATTACTTGGTCCGGATTCACTTGTTTCAGTCCAAATGTGACCATGCTGTGTGTCTTAGCACCTCTGATGTCTTGTTTCTTAACAGAGAACTCATAGAAGAATTGAACCCCATTATCAAAGAGGCACTTGAAAGGAGACCAGAAGTAAGTAGACCACACGTCAAGCCTGTGGAATCTGGAGCAGAATCCCCACCCATACTCTATCCGCCTCACTCATCCCTGTCACTGCTGTTCTGTAATATTCTGTTGGGTAACCTTTAATTAAGGAGGGTGCTGACTGTTGTGGTTCGGTCGCCTCTGGGTCAGCTGTCTCCCCTCCACCTCCCTCCTCACCATTCACTCATCTCCTCTTCCCCAGAATATGAAGCGCCGGCGGAGGCGTGATATTCTCAGAGTCCAGCTGGTCCGGATATTTGAGTTGCTGGCTGACGCTGGCGTCATCAGTCAGACGTGAGTATGAAAGCGTTACCGTTTCTCATGGGACTGCCTCATTCCCTGTTTCCTAAGACTTTATGGGATTGTTTTCCACTGACACTTTGTGTTTCATAGTCCCAAATGTAATCAAATCCTTCTATTCCCGGGATCAGCATCCTCAGCCCCGTATCTGAGACCTTTTCGAGCCTATAACCCTCCTTCTCCCAGGGCGAGTGGGGGCCTTGACGGAGAGACACATTCCCTGAACGGCACACTGCTCGAGTATGTGGACCTCACACGGCAGCTTCTGGAAGCTGAGAACGACAAGGACTCCGACACGCTGAAGGACATCCGCTGCCATTTCAGTGCGCTGGTGGCCAACATCATCCAGAATGTTCCGGGTGGGAGCTGCTTTTGGTTCTCCTTCCTTTTTGGTTCACAACTTCCTTTTTATACTGCACTGTGCAAAGGTCTTACGCAGTCAAAGAAAATTATGTTAAAATGATCTTCATTTTGGTCTAAAACTATATTTTTGTCAGTCTACTTAGCCATTTCTAAACCTCTCCTGAAGTCACCCCAATATTTGCAGTATCCATCCAATAAACCCATGTTTTTTTTGATTCAACCACTAGCAAACTATTTGGCTAATCAATACCTCATTGAGTTAAGTAATTAGGTTAATCAATTGATTGAGCTGGTAGTGAAATTTAACGAATACATGGAATGACTGTGGTACCCCTGGGGAGACGTTTGGGAACTGAAGCGGTGTTCATACTTCCATCCAACAAGATTTCTGTAACTTTTTAGAAAAAAGAAGATATTCTTGTTTTTTTGTGTTCCTGTTCATTTGCATATGTCATATATATACATTGTGTTGTTTTTTTCTGAGCAAAAATATACTTACTGTCGATATAGCTGTAAACATTTTCTTTGACTGCCTAAGACTTGAGATTAATTTTAAGATGGACTTTATTGGTGCCAAGGGGAAATTCTGGTGTACACAGCAGAGAGACCATTTGAACAAATGAACATGCGTACTGGGCCAAACAAACAAGGTGCAAAGATGGTATACAGAGTGCAAACAAAGTAAGCATAGTGCAAACTGATTAACAAAGTACAATGTACACAAATGAAATATCCTTTTGCACAGTGCAGTGCCTTCCTGGGAGTTGTGGCTTTCAGCATATTCATCCCGTCCCCGAGGTGCCTTACAGATTAGTGCATGTGTGTCATCCATGCTGACCGAAGGCTCTTGTCTGTTCCAGTGCACCAGCGCCGGTCCATCTTCCCCCAGCAGAGTCTCAGGCACAGCCTGTTCATGCTCTTCAGCCACTGGGCTGGGCCCTTCAGCATCATGTTCACACCGCTCGACCGCTACAGCGACCGCAACATGCAGATCAACCGGCACCAGTACTGCGCTCTCAAGGTATTTCAGCGGGTAGGGCGTACAAGGGGACGCTGATGTGGCTGGGCTGCTCCTGGGTGACATTTGATTCTAGATATGGATTTTTGACTCCCCCTGCAGGCCATGTCGGCAGTTTTGTGTTGTGGGCCGGTAGCGGATAATGTGGGACTCTCTTCCGATGGTTACCTGTACAAATGGCTGGACAACATCCTCGACTCCCAGGACCGCAAGGTAACACAGCTTGGTGAAAAGGTGCAACAGTATGACTGCACTACAGCCCTCAAGTTACATGACCACAGTAAATTTAATCAGGCTGAGTTTTCCAAAGACTGTTTAGTGTGGCATATTGCACTGACTGCCTGATAAAGACTCTGTTGTACATTTTAGTATATTGGTCTACATGAAGAGGCTGACGCACCTCGTCTTATCGCTGCCCCCTGCAGGTCCACCAGCTCGGCTGTGAGGCCGTGACGCTGCTGCTGGAGCTGAACCCAGACCAGAGCAACCTCTTGTTCTGGGCCGTGGACCGCTGCTACACGGGGTCCCGCAGGGTCGCTGCCGGCTGCTTCCGGGCCATTGCCAACGTCTTTCACAACAGGTGGGCTGTTGCTAGCACATGGGGAGCCTCTCCAGTGATTGAACGTATACCCCCTGTGGTTCAGGTGCAACTAGTGTTTGATTCTAGTGAAAGTGCACAGAATGTATTAGTGGTGGAAGAGGACTATGGCTAGGACAGACAGATATGTTTCTAATGAAGCCAAGTTAGCTGGAGTTTATGTGTAAGGATTTAATTAAAATGGTGAGTCTTTTGTATTGAAGGACTCATGGACTGTGGCCTGTGATTCACTCAACTACATGGTAGCTCAACAAGTAGAGCGTTGCACTAACAATGCAGATGTCATGGGTTCAAATCCCAGGGAGTGCACACAAATTGTAACCCTTCCATACACTGTGAGTTACTCTAAGTGGTAAGTTGGTGAGCTTTAAGCATTGTGGGGCTTTAACCTGGTGGTGTGGTGTGTTCTGCAGGGATTACCAGTCTGACACTGTGGTGCTGCTTAACCTCATACTGTTCAAGGCAGCAGACTCATCCAGGGACATCTACCAGGTGGCCATGCAGTTACTGCAGGTCAGAATCTTGATTGCCTCACACCCACCATTCAGAGAGTTGCGGTTATCGTAGCCTGTGCTGCTGATTCCTTTGTTGTAAAACTTTTGGGCTTTTTTTTTGTTGGTTGCACTCAGATCCTGGAGCCCAAGCTGTTCCGCTACGCCCATAAATTGGAGATCCAGCGCATGGATGGCATCCTCAGTCCTCCGTCACCCCTGCCGCACCTCTATTCCGTCTCCTACTACCAGCTGTCTGAGGAGCTGGCCAGGACCTATCCTGAGCTGACGCTGCCCCTTTTCTCAGGTCCGCCTTATCTACACACTCTTCACTCTGCTCCACCAACACAGATGGTGGCACAACAGACGCATTTCCTCTTCAGTTTAACGAAGGTTTGACTGTTCTTTAAGTGTTTCTCAACCCAGTCCTCAGGACCCCCCAGACAGTCCACGTTTTTGCTCCTTCCTAGCCCTCATCTAAAGTACGGAATACCTGGTACAGATGTACTGGGAGTTGGGAGGGAGCAAAGTTGTCAACGGTCTGTGGGTCCTTGAGGACTGGGTTGAGAAACCCTGTTCTAGGAACTACAACCTTCTTTCCTGTCCATCTGAGAATTCTGTAGCTCTGATTTTTGACCTCTCCAGGGGTTAGTTGTGCTCATGTTCTGACGCTTCCCTGCTGCAGAGGTGAGCCAGCGTATCCAGACCGCGCACCCTGCTGGCCGTCAGGTGATGCTGCACTACCTGTTGCCATGGATGAACAACATCGAGCTGGTCGACTTCAAGCCATCGGCACGACGACAGGGGGAGGCAGCCATGGGCGAGGAGGATGAGGATGCGCAGGAGCGGGACATGATGATGATCAACAGCAGGCGGTGGTTGAGGGGGGAAGGATGGGGCTCCCCCCATGCCACCACCATGGTGCTGAACAACTTAATGTTCATGACCGCCAAGGTGAGGTTGGAGCTTCACTTTCTGGGGTGTGTGCTTTCCGCACTCTGTCTGATGTCGGGATTCACTTCGTAGTACGGGGACGAGTTCGCCTGGTCGGAGATCGAGAACGTGTGGACCACCCTGGCAGATAGCTGGCCGAAGAACCTCAAGATCATCCTGCATTTCCTCATCAGCATGTCCGGGGTGAACAGTGAACCGAGCCTGCTGCCCTATGTGAGTGCAACTGCGTTGCTAGTGCCTTGGAGATCCTGTAATCACAGGTCACGAACACTGTGATGATGTGGCGGTGACATTGTGGCAGGTTAAGAAGGTGGTGGTCTATCTGGGCCGGGACAAGACTATGCAACTGCTGGAGGAGCTGGTCTCTGAGCTGGAGCTCACTGACCCTGTCTGTTCTGCGGTCACTCACATGGACAACCCGCCCTACTACCGCATCACCTCCAGCTACAAGATCCCCTCTGTTACCTCAGGTATCAATCCCACAATCCCCTCTTAAATTAAATTTGTTCTTGGATATTCCGTAATGCTCCAGTGGGCCACAGTGCTGCCTGTATGTTTAGGGACTACATCCAGCAGCAACACCATGGTACCTGGAGGGGACGGACATCACGAGGGAAAGATGAAGGAGAACAACGTGGAGGACAAGTAGGAGTCGTGTGTCATTAGCACCGCCACGTTACCGCTGTGTGTTGCACGCATGCTCGCTGATGGCCCCTTGTGTCCTTCACAGCTATTCGCACCTGGACATCTACGGTGGCCTCAACAGCAACCTGAACCGACAGCATCACCGGCTGGAGTCCCGCTACAGCAGCAGCTCGGGGGGTTCCTACGAGGAGGAGAAGGGTGAGAACACACATTCCCACGAGTGGGACACTGTCAGTGGCTCCTCTCCCTTCCATGCAGGTTAAATGTGTTCTCCCATGTCTGCTAGGCGATTCCATGCCCGTCTACGCTAATTGGCGTCTGAAGGTGATGGAGCACAACCAACCAGAGCCGCTACCCTTCCCCCCGACAGGGGGCTGCTGGTCCCCGCTGGTGGATTACCTACCCGAAACCAACACCCCTGGCGTACCCTTGCACAGGTGAGCCTTGCTCACTCACTCCTGACCTATGACCTCCGATTCTCTTTATGTCTCTCATCCTGGCACTTTCATGGTTTCCAGGTGCAACATTGCAGTCATCCTGCTGACAGACCTCATCGTTGACCATGGCGTGAAGGTTGAATGGAGCTCCTACCTGCATTTGCTCTTGCACACCATCTTCATAGGTAATTCTACCACCCCTGGACACACACCTGTAGATACCATATTGCATATTTATTTCACTTCCTATGTTGTCTTTTGTCTTGCACTGTCTTGTCTCTGTGTGTCCTGTTGTCTCTCCATGCACCTGTCCCTTACCCTGCAACTGTGGCATAAGAATTTCGCTGTGTTCCTCCGAATATGTCACAGTAAATACTTGAATCAGAATTAGAATCAGAATAGAGTTCATTGGCAAGTACATTCACACTTACAAGGAATTTGCACACACACACACACACACACACACAGAGGGCTATATACAGGTACTAATATAAATAGATAGAAGAATGTGAAGTATGGTATAGCAGTGGGACTCAGAGAAATATATACCTATTTAAGAGAGTGCAAGTTTATACTAGGATGGGGAAATAGTATTTAAGCGAATGTTCCTGGCCTTATTGATGAGGCAGGCTGCAGTGGGGAAGAAACTATCCCTATGGCGTGATGTTTTGGTCTCAATGAACCGCAACCTTCTGCCAGAGGGGAGAGTCCGAAACCGTTTATGACCAGGGTGAGGGGAATCAGCCATAATCCTTCCTGCTCTTTTCAAAGTCCTGGACTCGTACAGGTCCTGTAAAGACTGAAGGCTGCAGCTGATCGAAACTTGTTCCCTGGTCACCTATGTACCTTCTGTCCATTCTCTAGCTTTGCGGTATGTACCAGTCATCACCACTTGATCTTCTCTTCCTAGGGCTCGACCATCAGCACCCTGAAGTTTACGAGCACTGTAAACGGCTCCTGCTCCACCTGTTGGTCGTCCAGGGCACAAACAGCAATGTCCAATCCCTGGCCTCGGTGCTGCTACGTAACCGTGAGTTCAATGACCCCAAGGTGCTGACCGTCAAGCAGATGACCCCCGAGTTCAACCTGACTGGTGAGATTTAATGTCCATGTTTCCCAGGAAAGCTGATTTGCATGTGTGCATGAAATTAATCCCCCGCCATGTGTGGTTCTAGGCGTGTACGACTTCGTGCCAGACTGTCAGCCTTCGCCCATGACCGACTCGGGTCTGAGCTCCAGTTCCACATCCTCCAGCATTAGCCTGGGCACCGGGCCAGGCCTGCCCCAGCTCACCACCACACTTCTCAATGAGGTGGACCTCTCTGCAGAGCAAGACGAGAAGGTCAAGTCACTCATCGAGTTTATATCATCCAGGTGAGCATCCGTATGTCATGTTGCTTTAAGTCGCTCCATCGCTTTCGGTGTTTTCGGTGTCTCCGTTCTCGACCGGCAGTCAGTATGCTTAGATTAGTCTGTCGAGACTTACTGCAGATGACTTACAAGTCTTTGCTTAATCCTTGTTTTTGAAGCAGTCTCTCTTGGAGCACAGGGGTATTGTATAGGGCATGCTTGTGTGTGAGTGTTTGCGTGTGAACATTTGCCATGTTTGCTGTGTATCCATCTCAGTGTGCAGATTTTGCTTTGTTTTGAAATGATGTATACATACGTATGTGTAGGTTATGGGTCTGCTTTGTTCTTGCTCTGGGTTTCTGTGTGTGTGCATGTGTCCCTTGAGCTGCGTGCTCTGCCCCCTCTAGGAAACGCGGACCCCTGTGGAACCATGAGGATGTGTCGCCAAAAAACCCCAGCATTAAGAGTGCAGATCAGCTCACTGTGTTCCTGAGACACGTGGTCACTGTGTTCAAACAGCTCCAGCCAGGTAGCCTTTCTGTTCCCCATGTTTGTGTTTCATTACATGAATGTTCTACATTGCCCAGTGTTTTTTGCTGGCTTTGTGCACTATATCACCCAGTGCTCTTTGCAAATTCTGTGCACTACAATTCCCAGTATTCTCTGCAGGCTCTGTGAACTACATTACCCAGTGTCCTCTGTGCAGGGTTCCAGCTGGACCAGCTGCTTAGTGAGGTAGCCCTCCAGACCGCGCTATCCTGCTCGTCGCGTCACTACGCCGGCCGCTCCTTCCAGATCTTCCGAGCGCTGAAACAGCCCCTGACGGCTTCCACGCTGTCTGACGTGCTCTCACGCCTTGTGGAGACGGTCGGTGACCCTGGGGAGGAGGCACAGGTCAGCATTCTTATTCCACTCAGAATCAGAAAGATCATCATTGGCCAAGTATGTTAAACATACAAGGAAGTTTTGGTGGGTGTTATGTACAAGTATGTACACAAGAACTTTACACACACTTAAAACACTAGGCTGCCTAATTAGTTGGAAGCAGCATGGGATGGACTAAAGCTTGAATAAATTAATTTGGGAGTAGAAGTAAACCAACTGGTATTTCTTTCTCCCTCCCTCTCTTGCAAACCATAGGGCTTCGTCATAGAGTTACTCCTGACCCTAGAGGCCGGCATTGACACACTCGCTGACTCCATGAAGAGCTATGACTTCCTGTCGGCGCTCTCACAGTAAGTCTCTGCTCTCGCAGCAACGCGGGGGAACGAGGGCCGCGATCGCACCTGAAAGCATTGCCTTCCTCTCTCCGCCCCCCCCAGGACGTCTTACTCTGCAGACCCCATCCTATGCAAGTTCGCAGCAAACCGGAAGAGCACGGGCCAGCTGAACCTGGGTGGCGGCAGCGGCGGTGGGGGGCTGCTGCATGCACACTATGGCCACACCCGCAGCAACTCTCTGCGTGCCAGCCTAATGGGCGACCGCAAAATGGAGCGGCGCTGCAACACGCTGGACATCGCTGAGGGTCGCGGCGGCATCCATGGAAGCCTGGCGCGCACGCGCAGCCTGTCCTCCCTCCCGGAGGGGACCGGCCCCGGGGGCGGGGAGCCGGCACCCCCCGTCGACCCCTGCAACCTGATGGCCACCATCTTCTGGATTGCGACGTCGCTGCTGGAGTCGGACTACGAGTTCGAGTACCTTCTAGCGCTACGGCTGCTGAGCCGGCTGCTGGGCCAGCTGCCGCTGGAGCGAGCTGAGAGCCGTGAGCGCATCGAGCGCGTGCAGGCCAAGCTGCGCTGGCATGGCTTCCCCGGCCTGCAGCAGCTCTTCCTCAAGGGCTTCACGTCGGGCGCCACTCAGGAGCTCACCGTGCACCTGCTCAGCAAGCTGCTCCCTGTGTCCCGGCACACGCTGGTGGACCCTACACAGGCCGCAGGTGAGCGCTGAGGCAAGAAGCCCATTACAGGCTGAGTGATTGTGAGGTTCATGCTCACTGTTGTAAGTGGTACCCAGAAACACAACTGAAGCCACCTAGTGGTAACAGAGGGCAGTATTAGATGCAGACCTGCCTGATATACAAGGCACACAAAGTTGGGCTTTTAATAAGGATTTTTTTGTGAGTGGTGGGAATATGGATTTGATTGGGGGGGGGGGGGATAACGCAGCTGTCCATGGCATTGAATATGGATGCTCCTGCAACAGTTGTGCTTTTTAGCAAGTCACCTAGCTGTTCTTTACTTTTACCTGCAGGTGGTGCTGTTCTTCCTGTCTCCCGGGTACTGGCTGTCCCGTCACTGACACTGCCCCCCCCACTCCCCCAGGTTTCCCCCTGAACATCCTGTGTCTGCTGCCACACCTCATCCAGCACTTCGACAGCCCCACGGCGTTCTGCCGCGAGACAGCGGACCGCATTGCACGCGCCTGCACCGAGGAGAAGGAGCGAGCCGCCGCGCTCGCCAACCTGGCCCACATGATGAGCCTGTACAGCACACACAGCTACTCGCGCGACTGCGCCAACTGGACCAACGTGGTCTGCCGCTACCTGCATGACTCTTTCTCTGAGATCTCCTTCAGCTTGGTCACCTACCTGGTGGAGGTAGGCCGGCCTTGCTCCGGGTTCGGGCTGTGTGGAGGGCGCATTTCAGTGTATCTGTACTCGTGCTTGTGCAAATGGGAAAAAAGGCATCATCTGAATATCAGTGTACATCTGGTTAGGGAGACCGACCTTAACTGTGACCTGCTTTATCCTCCAAGTTTCTTGATAAAGGGCTGACCAGTATGCAGCAGCCGCTCCTGCAGGTGATCCACAGCCTGCTGAGTCACATCGACCTGTCGGCCGCCCCCGTCAAGACCTTCAACCTGGAGATCATGAAGATCATCGGGAAGTATGTGCAGGTGAGAGAGAGACGCCCAATGTCCATATAATCTACAGCTGATCACGTTGTTTCCCCTGCCATGTCTGGACTGTGGCGCCAAAAACCTCCAAATAGGTGCTTGGTCAAGGTTAGAGCAGCTGACTCCCCTGGGTCTTGCCAACCTGAAGTTTGAAAGTTCCTGCCTCTCACTGCTCTGACTCTGCCCATAGAGCCCATACTGGAAGGAGGCTCAGAACATCCTGAAGCTGGTGGTGTCTCGCTCAGCCAGCCTGGTGGTGCCGGACGAGGTTCACCGCGAGTGCACAGGCTCCCCTGAGATCGCCTTCACGCGCATCTTCAACAGCTCCTCCAAGGAGCTGCCCGGCAAGACACTGGACTTTCACTTCGACATCTCTGAGGTACTTCACCAGGTCACCTGCAGCGCACCCATGTTGGTACTCTGTGGCTCGTCCACACCAGAGGAAGTGATCCATGGTGTTTTTCCAATTTAGACGCCGATCATAGGCCACAAATATGGAGACCAGCGGAACGCCGCAGGTCGGAACGGCAAGCCACAGGTCATTGCCGTGACAAGGAGCACCTCGTCCACCTCCTCGGGGTCCAACTCCAATGGGCTAGTTCCTGTTAGCTGGAAGAGACCTCAGCTCTCTCAGGTGGGCTTCATCTCCCTCTGTCTGTCGTAATACCTCTTTGTCCCCTTCTCCATCTATCTCTATCTGCCTGTCGCACTCTCTCATAGTCTCGGGCTGTCTTTCTCTGTCTGTATTTCTGTCGTTATGCTCTCTCTCTCTTTCTCTGTCTCTTTCCCTCTCTGTCTCCCTCTCTTTCTGTCTCTCTCTTTCTACAGTCTAACAGTCATTGTGCCTTGTATGTTTCAGAGAAGAACCAGAGAGAAGCTGATGAATGTCCTGTCCCTCTGTGGGCCAGAATCTGGCCTTCCCAAGAATCCCTCTGTAAGCCCTGCAGCCGTTTAACACCGCATGTGTGCGATAGAGCAGCTCAAGCTGAGTGGTTTGGGGTATAACAGCAGTGATCTCCTAGGACTTGATGTTGAGCTCTGCTTTCCCTGCTGTTCCCTAACCTGCCACTCCCCACCCCCAGGTGGTGTTCTCATCCAACGAGGACCTGGACTCCGGGGACCAGCAGACCAGCCTGATCCCCACAGTGGAGGAGGTTGTGCGGGAGGAGGAGGCAGCAGCTGAGGACACGGGCAGCGAGCAGCAGTTTGGCGTCTTCAAGGACTTTGACTTCCTGGATGTGGAGCTGGAGGATGCTGAGGTAAGGGGCAGACAGGGTAGCAGCCTCTGGGATGCGTTGGGCTGGAGAGGGCAGAACACTATTAGATCGGGGTCACACACTGGCTGCTGGTATGTGCCTGTCACAGTAATGAGTCAGGACCTCATACACACACACACACACACTCCTGCATTCTTATTGGCTTATCTGTATTGAACGGAAACAGAATATCATCTTTGGATAGAAATGTATCATGTGTGCATGGGTAATACCGTGTATGTATCCATCCTGTCCCACGTGTTAATGGGGTTTATCTCTTAACCACCTACTCTCACCATTCCACTTCTCTCTAATTTGTGTGAATTTTTTTCCTCTTTTTTTATTTTTTATCTTTTTTTGCCAACCAGGAGCTGCAGGTAAGTTGCAGCCTGGTCTGTACTGTCTCTCCTGTGCACCTGTCAGTCATGTGAGAGGCTGTGCCAATCAGATATGTCCCACATATGAGTCATGTGACCGGAATGTGTGTGTTGTGGTCGTGCCAGCCTGTTTCCATCCAGTGGTTCTCTGAACGTGGTTCCCGTGACACTCTTCTGCTTTCAGCGTTTTCTTTTATAAATGAGTGTTTGTGTTGTGTAGCCCTGTAAAATTATGATCTTATTGTATCAGAGCTCCGCCCCCTTCGCTAATAAGTGCTGTACGTAGAGCTTACAGTGTATCCTCATGTCTGGTTGCAGGTATAAGTAAGCATTAGTTGAATATTCAGCTCACATGACATACCTGTGGGGTTAGGTGTTTTGGCTAAATTCTGCTGTGAATGACCTGTGTCGGTCAGCCCAAGTGTTGGGTAGGTCAGTAGATTCCACACTTAACACATCAGTCTTACTATGTGCTTTGTGGGATCTGCTAAACCTGTGAAACCAGAACCTAGCATGGATCCCAATGAATACCAGCTTCAGCATTGTGCCTTACTGTAGTTCCCTGGTGGTCCTGCAGGGGGAGAGCATGGACAACTTCAACTGGGGCGTGCGGAGGCGCTCCCTGGACAGCATGGACAAGGGTGACACACCCTCGCTGCAGGAGTGCCAGGAATTTGCTGGAAGCACACCCAGCCTGAACCTCACCAACCAGGAGGATACTGACGAGTCTTCCGAGGAGGAGGTACTGACCGCTAGTCAGATTCTGACCTGCTCCCACCTCGTAAGTGCCCCCCACCCCGTACACCCCCACCGGTCCTGCCAGCATGGTGTGCTTGCTGGCTTTTGCTGCGGAATGTAAGGGGCTACCTGCTTGCTTCTGCTCCTAAACATGGCCACCACTGTATCTGCCTTGCCCTCATGAAGCAGACCTCCAGAGTGAGCCACACCCCTCTATGGGCTGTGAAACTTGTGCAGTTTCTGCAGGCCCCTGTAGGGTGAGTCTCTCGCCCTACTGCCAGGTTTTTAGTTACATTTTTATGGTTTTGTAGTTCCTAACAACAGCATGAGAACCTCAAGAATAGGGTTTCTTAATCCCGCTGTATATGGTGGTCTTTTCTGTATAATTTCTGATTTCTGTAATATATGATTTTCAATATCATGTTAAGCCAGTGTATTACTCACAAGATGATCAGTATTTTAAAATGAATTTGTAGCCAGAAGTGATTCTGATTTTATTTCATCAGTTTGTTAGTCAGTGTTTGTTTCATGCCATAGTATGAAACAACCTCATTTAAAGCAGAAACGCTAAATTAGTTGTTATATTAATCCATCCCCTACTTAGTTGCTCAAGGGCTAACATGATTTTGCCATAATTGGAAAATCAGTCTTCAAATGATGTTCCCATCTTAATGTAATTCGAATGGCGCTGCCCATTTAAGTAGCTCAGTAAAAGTGTAAGAGCTGGACATGGAGGACCATCTACAGGACCCAGGATTAGGTAACCCTGTAGAAGGACCTGATTTCATACCTAGGAAAATTTTGGTTCTGATCCATTTAAGAAAAGCAGGATAAACCCTTAGGCCTCATTCCCACTGAACTGCTGCTTCTTTTTGAACAAGCATCCTTTTGGCTTCACAATGGTTCCTCTCTGATCAAAATTCTTCTGACTTCTTTTCAGTTCTGTCTAACATGGTTATCTGAAAATGCTTACTGTACGATCAGGCAGTGTTGATAGAAACATTGGACAAAAACGCGATTGTTTACTTGGGGAAAGTCAAAAGATAAGAAGAGACTACTTTCAAAGGTTTCAAAGAAGTCTAGCTAGCCCTCTGACATAAGTGACAACCCCCCCCCCCCCACCCCGCCAGCTAGTGAAATTCCCCTCTAATTCTCTTCCTTTTCCTGCTTTTCTCCTCACCCCTTTTGTTTCGAGGGTGCTGTTGTCTAGTACCTGAGCATAGGACAGTCTTCTTCTCCCAGGCCATGCTTCCTTAATTATTCAATCGTTCAGTAGAATGAATAGATTTGAATTCTTATGTTTTAGTTCTTTATATAACAGTTCTGATTTAATTCTGATGTCGCTGACATGTTCTAACCGCAAGCATGAAGCGCGCAGCGAATGAGCTCGCACACTGGGGCGCTAATCCTGCACACTTAGAATGACTGTCAGATTGACAGGCCAATGAGCTGTCAATTCATATACCTGTAATGTCAATGGATTTCCTATGGAGCACACAAAGTAATTTTAATTTCTCGCACCGGCACAGCTGTTGGCAGGCCTGACTGGCCCATGCCAGAGTGATGTAATCATGTGACCACGCTGTTTCTGTGAAAGACGTTGGGGGGGGGGGGGGGGGGGCGGCGCGGGGCGGGGGGGGGGCGGGGGGGGGGCGGGGGCGGGGCGGGGGCGGGGGG
>JAODKC010000001.1:21195579-21210378 GCA_026777985.1 Mormyrops attenuatus
AAAATAAAATATAATAAAAATGAACAATGTATTTTCTTAAACTATCTGAGAGTAAATAAATGAGAGGTGGATTTAAAACACCCCGGATAGAGGTCTGTCGTGTTTTTGACGCTCACTCCGGACGCTGGCTTCTGGATTGCATGTCACTGAGCAGGTTTGGGAGTTTATCGGTGCATCCGCAACATTCAGATTAACTAGCAAGTCGTATTGTTTTTGTTGTACGTAAGAGGTACATTTCTGGCACTCTGTTAATAAAATGTATCCCTTTTACGCAACGAAAGTGAGTAAAAGATGTGTGGTCGGTCGGCATAGTGGTGCTTTGCGCCGTTCTTTTGCTAGTAGTCAGTATGAGCTTTGTCACGTCAAAAAAGCTCTCGAAAGAGACAGCAAACGTCAGTCAAGAGTCTGTCAGTCTCCTTTCTAAAAGGATTCTACCCCTCCGCGGTAGACGAATTTAAAATTCGCGTAGTCACACCTTTTCAACCATGCACGTGTAAGACGGTCATCAACTCTATAACGCATGAAGGGATTTTAAAAACGCTTCTTGATCGAGACTTTTTCTTCCCAGTGAAGCGTTAAGTTCTCGCTGAGTGCACGCTGCCCATACGGAACAGCTTATGTCGAGGTATTCCGACAGCGCTGGGAGTCACTGCATGCAATGGTCTGCTTGGCTCAAGAGCCTTCCAATATCTTCTATACCATACAACAGGTACTCTTGCACGGGATGATTTAAATTTCAGTCTAAACGGGGTGCAAGTCGTTACACGATGGCACGCGATTCCAGAACATTTCAGCATCTGAATTTCTCTGGTAGGAAGCACAAGAAACCCCTTGTGAAGGAAACTTTAAATCCGAAGGTTCATTTGAGGTGATGTGTTTATTTGTGGTTTTTATTTTTCCGATTTTCGCTTAGCACGTGCTTTTATTATGCTCGTTTTCCGGTGGTTGTTGAATTAAAGTACATGTGATTATTTCATTCTGAGATTATAAAATTGTGTAGAAACCCGTTTCTAGCTATGGATCGGAACAGGGGCTGAGTTAATTTTACCTGAGGCTTGACTTATTATGAAGGAAGATTGGCATCAGGGCTAAAATACCCGGGGCTAGGCTTAAAATAGTCGGGACTATAGCCCCGAATGATTAGACCTAGCGACGCCCATGAAGACGATAGATTACATTTTCATCGTAAGCCATGAGAAAGATACTTATGCTTATTTTGGTTAATATACATCAATTGAATAAAGGCTTAGGAATATAGATAACCTACATAAGTTTCCTGATTTTATTATTATTCGGTAATAAGAAATACTGAAAATTCGTTCACCACCTTCCAGCTGGACAGGTCGGAATACGCCTGTATTTGCCAGACAGGGCAGTCGGTGGCGCAGACCTGTTCAGATGTTTGTAGGAGGACCGTTATCTACCCATTGTTCAAATTGGCAATTTGCATCTCCTACATGTAAAATTATTTGGTTCCTTCTCATGCATTAGGGGTGTTCCGGTGAGTAACACTGATGCAGAGGAGGAGACTTCAGGTCCAGAGAGTACAAATCCAGACCAAGATTTTGTTTCAACCAACCGGTTGAGTATAAAGAGTCACAGTCACAGAGTACTCAACTGGTTGGTTGAAACAAAATCTTGGTCTGGATTTGTATTCTCTGGACCTGAAATCTGCACCGATGCCTCAAACTTAAAATCCTGCCTGTGGATGAAGCGTATTATATCTTACGGAACGGAGTTTTTAACACGGAGACATGCTCTGAGTTGCCCATAAAGTATGATTGTGCATGTGCCCCGCAAGTACAATTCTGTGTGGGGGGTACCTCAGCCTTGTACTCTATGCTGCCTTTGCTCCCACGTGAAGCAGATCAGAAGTGGTGGTTAGAAGATCCTATGATGCATTTCATTACATTTATTTAGGTATGAGTTACTTATTGTATTCTTTGGAAGCCCCAGATGCGCGGTTAATTGCGTAAGTAAACTGGTAAAATGTGAAAGCTAGAGTGATTCAGCATTCTGGCTGTCGTACCACAGAGCTCATTTTGCGGCTGAGTCACGTCCTATTTGCCACCTTAGCTGGGCTTGATTATTCTGCTGATGTCTGAATAATTCTGCCACCTCAACTGGAGTAATTTAAACGCGGGTTTTAATTAAATCCTTCAAATGTTGTGTAATAATGCTATAGCCTATTAAACATTTACTTTTTTATGCATGTTGAGTTAGTACTTACATTCCAGATCTAAACAGTTTAAGCACCAAGTATAAAATCTGAATTTAAGAACCACATAATCCCGGTTTTGTTCCGACCCAACCGAACTGTTATATATATATATGAAAGTGCAAGTCATGGCTGCAATTAGCTTTGTCGTCAGCAGATGGCAGCATCGTACCATTTTTTTTTTTTGATTAGGGTTTTGGATGTGGCAGAACAGTGGCTCAGTACTTACTAATAGGGAGTGGACGTTGCATATTACATAGTGCTTGTGTGTGCACTCGGTGTTGGACTAGCAATCCAGCTAGGGTGAACTCTGTCTTGGTGCCTTTTGCCACCTGGAATAGGCTCCAGAACCAAGGCAAGTTTTGGTGCAACTATCTTTAAATATCCACCCCTTATTATAACAATTACCCGTTACATTTCTCCTTAATGACCTTTGCACTGACAGATATTAAATATAACCGAGTAATTCTAACTCATGTAATATAACTGACACTTAAAGGCTTTGTGTGTGATGTTGTACAATAAAATTACAAAACACAGCAAAGGGCAGTTGCAGCTGAATTTTTATTTTAATTGTGATTTTACATGGGGAAACAATGTCTGTGACGATATAAAAGTCTGTAAACAAACAATCACACCAAATGGCAATGTTTGTCCCCTAGCATCAACTGCCTTAGCAACAACCGCCCTGACAACCAGCTGAGTTAAAGGCTGACTGATGATGGGTGCCGTCTCATCAATAAATAGTCTTTCTTACAGATTATTCACTTTTAAATACCAAGGCGCATATTCTACATACTTTTTAGGAGTACTTTTAGGTATCATTAAAGGGCAAATACAGTGGTTTTCTGTTAAATAGTAAAATAAAACAATTCAACATGTATGTGTAACTGGTAACTGACATCCTGTCTGAAAACAGTGTCATGCAGCTGTAAACCCAGGATAAATGACTGCTTGGACAGACCACTGACAAGCATAGAGTATGTCCAATCAAAGACATTCCCAGTGTTTATCCAATAACTGTAGGTGTCCTTTAATGCAATTTTAAAAAGAAACCAGAAAAGACTGTTTGCTGAGAAATGTAGAAACTTCAAGCAGTACTGGGGTCAGCAGACCCTACATAAATATATTGGCAAATAAGTGGTTGGCACCAACAAAAAGCACATTCAAAAAAAACCTCGTAACTGGATTAAATCATAGGCACTGATTATTTTATAAATTGCTAAACCACACCTCCACACTTTACTGGACCCACCTCCTGCACCCACATCTAATCTAAGCCCACTGTTTATGGGCCATGATACAGATACAGAACTCTTTGTTGGCTTGTGACATGAAATGACATGGAGTTACTCACACTGCAGCCCAAAGCTTCATACTTCATGCAGACATCAGGGGACATACAGGACTAGGGGAGGGTGTGTGTGCTTGTGTGTGAGAGATCCAGAGATTCTAGCCAGGAAAAGCTGCATCTGTCCATTCAATAGTGTGCAGGATGGACCAGCAGCACTGGCACCATGTTCTTAGCTTAAGTCTCTAGACTGACAGTAACTGTCCAAGGTAAGACTAAGCATGAGTGAGGATGTCCTGATCAGCCTCGACAATCGGCAGTCCTGGAGGATGCATGCCCCCTATGGTGGTTGGACAACCCTGACAACCAATTGGTTTTCAATATGTCAGCTGACCCAATTATGACTTTACCTCAGTCAAATTAAAAGTCTGAGGCGTACAAGCCCAGTCTGGTAGCCTGTTATAACTGTGGTCAACGTTTACTTTACATCAACCAGGAGTCATGGTGAAATTTAGTCCACAGCTGAATTGTTGGATGGGTCACAGCCCAAAAGCCAAGAGGAAATGATGACCTGAGAGCAATCCTGTTAGCTGGTGCTGATATGGGCTGTGACACCAGGGCGACCCTTCAATTTAACTACAGTGCCAATAAATTATTTTACTGGAATTCCCCACCTGAAAACACAACCACAGCAACACACTTTAAGGGAGCATCTTTGCTTTCAATGTTTAAAAGTAATTTTTTAAAGTTTCTAAATAAAAAAAATGAGCATGTATGTATATATTCAAATCAAAATCTGTTAAATAAATTCAAATAAATAAATTACAAAAGTCAAACACGAAAATTAGTCCTGGATGGCTGTTTCTCATTATTCAGAGTCATGCAGAGGTAAGTTTCAGATGCCAAAGCAACATCAGACAAACTGCTAGTTAAGACTGGAGCCTCCATCTGCCAGCTCAGTGAAGCGGGGAGTCAGACAAAGCAGAGAGGCAGGAAGAAAGGAGAGGACTGTGCAGAAGAGGAGTAAAGGCATGGGGCAGAGGAACAGACAGATGGAGAGATGAAAAATGAAGAGGATCAGAGAGAAATTAGTAATGGACAGAAGCAGGAGGTCAGACTGACCAATGGAAAAATACAACATGAAACAGGAGAGATAGAAAAAAAATGTGAGATGGGTGATATAGACAATAGTTAAAGTAAATAGGAACCATTTCCTGGCTGACGCTCTGAAGTGGATGAAGAAGCTTCCTATTTGATGGAGCAGGGGGGCAAGCTAGACCATGGCCACTGGGGGGCACAACGCTACCTTCCTGTAACTGGCAGACGAGTGTTAATGGGGGGTTGAGGGGGTGCAAGCCATAAAAATGATTCGGATAAACTTAGGCACTTCGTAGGCATGACATGGATTCAGGGGCATTCCTGGGCCGGAGGTAATTGGCTTGCCCCTCAGTGGCCCTTTGGGCACGCCACCTGTGCAGGCTCCAGTGTAGGAGGGCCCCTGCATAGTTACAGAACAGAGCCTCAGCACAGTAAATTCCAACACAGAAGCCAGAAGCAGGCCGTCCAGCAGACTCCCAGGCTGGACCTTCCTCCCCCAGACAGCAGTGTGTGACTGATTAGCCTGATGGTTCCTTTGCCCTCATCTTCACCCCACCACACACATCACACATGCCATAACTTGGCTGTGATGGGCACATCACATGATTTGAGTCGTGGGTTCTTTGGCTTTCTGTGGGACCAGGGGTGGGGGGGGGTTCTGATTGTGCAGAAGTGTCCGTGTGAGTTTCGATGCTTCCGTTTTCTGCCCTTCCACCAATAAAGTGCCACACTGTGACTTTTGACCAGTAGACCAATCGGCTCCATAGCAGCTAGTAGCAGCCCTCCTTCCAGCTGTCATCCTTCATTCCGCCAAAGGTCCGGGGAGCAGGTAGTGACCTGGGGGCAGGAGAATGCTGGGTGGGTGCACGTGCATATCAAAAAGTAAATATAGTCGTGGCCAAAAGGTTTGAGAATGACACAAATATTAAAGTCTGCTGCTTCAGTTTTTATGATGGCAATTTGTAAATACTCCAAAATGTTATGAAGAGTGATCAGATGAATTGTAAAGTCCTTCTTTGCCATGAAAATGAACTGAATCCCAAAAAACCCATTTCCACTGCATTTCAGCCCAGCCACAAAAGGACCTGCTGACATCATTTCAGTGATGCTCTTGTTAACACAGGTGACAGTGTTGACGAGGACAAGGCTGGAGATCACTCTGTCATGCTGATTGAGTTAGAATAGCAGATTGGATGCTTTAAAAGGAGGATGGGGCTTGAAATCATTGTTCTTCCTCTGATAACCATGGTTACCTGCAAGGAAACATGTGCAGTCATCATTGCTTTGCATAAAAAGGGCTTCACAGGCAAGGATATTGCTGCTAGTAAGATTGCACCTAAATTAACCATTTATCGGATCATCAAGAACTTCAAGAAGAGAGTTTCAGTTGTTGTGAAGAAGGCTTCAGGGCGCCCAAGAAAGTCCAGCAAGCACCAGGACTGTCTCCTAAAGTTGATTCAGCTGAGGGATCGGGGCACCACCAGTGCAGAGCTTGCTCAGGAATGGCAGCAGGCAGGTGTGAGTGTATCTGTATGTACAATGAGGCGAAGACCTTTGGAGGATGGCTTGGTGTCAAGAAGGACAGCAAATAATCCATCTCTCCAAGAAAAAGATCATGGACAGACTGATATTCCGGCAAAAGGTACAGGGATTGGACTGCTGAGGATTGGGATAACGTCATTTTCTCTGATTAATCCCCTATCTGATCGTTTGGGGCATCTGGAAAAAAGATTGTTCGAAGAAGAAAAGGTGAGCGCTACCATCAGTCCTGTGTCATGCCAACAGTAAAGCATCCTGAGACCATATGTGGGGTTGCTTCTCACCCAAGGGAGTGGACTCACAATTTTGCCTAAGAACACGGCCAAGAATAAAGAATGGTACCAAAACATCCTCTGAGAGCAACTTCTCCCAACCATCCAAGAACAGGTTGGTGATGAACAATGCCTTTTCCAACATGATGGAGCACCGTGCCATAAGGCAAAAGTGATAACTAAGTGGCTCAGGGCACAAAACATCGACATTTTGGGTCCATGGCCAGGAAACTCCCCAGACCTTAATCCCATTGAGAATTTGTGGTCAATTCTCTAGAGGCGGGTGGACAAACAAAACCTCACAAATTCTGACAAACTCCAAGCACTGATTGTGCAAGAATGGGCTGCCATCAGTCAGGATTTGGCCTAGATGTTGATTGACTGCATGCGAGGGGGAATTGCAGAGGTCTTGCAAAAAGAAGGGCCAACACTGCAAATATTGATTCTCTGCATAAACTTAATGTAATTGTCAATAAAAGCCTTTGACACTTATAAAATGCTTGTAATTATACTTCAGTATACCATAGAAGCATCTGACAAAAAGATCTACAAACACTGAAGCAGCAAACTTTGTGAAAACCAATACTTGTCATTCTCAAAACTTTTGGCCATGACTGTACTGTCTGTTCCTCTGGGTCTTCATGGCTGTGTGTAAACTCCATGGGATATATTTACACACGCATACATACACATACACAGTGTGTCAGCGCACATGTACGAGAACGTACCTGCGCACAGGCTGTGCCAGTCGGCTGCGAGGCATCTGGATGCCCCCCCCGGCAGAGGCACTGGGCCGTGGCAGAGCACTGCGGGCGGGGCCCAGGGAGCGGGTGGGCGTGGTGCTGCCGCTGGCAGGTGCGGGCAGGCCAGAAGGGTTGTGACCTGGAGTGGGTGTGGCCTTGACAGGTTGCCGCAGAGCCAATGGCGAGGGTGTGGACGGGGTGCGGAGCTTGCTGGGTGAGGGAACTTGGCAGGGGTGGTAATAAAAAATCAGTACAGTGGGTAGAGGTGCAGGAGGTGTAACAAACGTATCTAGCTAAAGATGGGTAGAACAAGACAACGATAAACATTCACACAGCCCCCCTTATGATACTGAAGGCCAGATCCATCCACTGCTCTGTCCCATACAATTACATGAAAGACCAGATCCATCCACTGCTCTGTCCCATACAATTACATGAAAGACCAGATCCATCCACTGCTCTGTCCCATACAATTACATGAAAGACCAGGGGTGAGTTTCCCGAAGCCTACGTCGTTCGTAAGTTCTGTGTTAAAAGATAGAACTAACGAACGACGTAGAGTTAAGAAGTCTTCGAGAAACTCACCCCAGATCCATCCACTGCTCTGTCCCATAGAATTACGTTAAAGACCAGGGATGCATTTTCCAAAGCCTTATTAACACTAGGTTATTTGTAAGTTATAGGGGCAAAAATGTTATATGACTTATTAGGCAGGATCGCTATCCATTATCTTATGATTCTTAGTTTTTAATGCGGTTTTGCAAAATTATGGTGTGGTTGTAGCTGCTGATACACTCACATGGGTTCCCCTCACTGTCTTGCTATCAGCATACTATTCTGGGCGTTTTCTTTTGAGGTGCTGAAAAAGTTTTGTCATGCTGACGTCTGATGTGCAAAATGTGCACTCTCTGCAAATTTTCAGCTGTGTCGGTTTTGAAAAATCCAAACAAGATCCATATTACCAATGTCGGGACCAACTCCCCTATGACATACATGCTGCCAAGTTGCCGAATAATAAATGTGTTACATGTTGCGCATTGCATGTTGGGATGAAAGGGAGAGAGGAAGAATTTCAGGCAGTGCCTACTGTTTGGTATTACTGGTTTATTGGGGTGTCGAAACGGATTTGGCTGACAAAACACCTTTGATGCGTGTATGAGCCATAGAACTGCAACTGATAGAATGTGTACCATAGAAGGATCTTCATAAAGGCAGATCGTGGAGACATTTTAATCATTCAAAATCTCATCAAATCACACATCCTTTGCTAAAAATATACCTTCTGTAAGAGGCTCTTTCGTAAAGTTGATTTGAATCACTCACAACATTAAATGGGAATGTTTTCATGCAAAGAATAAAATTGTACATTACGATGGATGCATGTTGCACTGTACTGTGCATGTAATTGCCTTTTAAATAATATTTCCCAAAATTATATCAGCTGGAAGACAATTAGGGGCTATATAGGTGGAAGTCAATATATAGGGAATGACTATGGTGCCGAGTAAGGCCAAACTATGGCAGTGACAAGTAGTTGTGCTAAGGGCCAGTAGTGGATGCAGCTAACCGAAGTTAGCTTCGATCACTACTAATCCGCTAACTCCCTGCTTGGGAAATGTTTGTTACTGCCTGATGTGTATGCATCATTTTTTTTCTTCGCAACGCAGTTTCGCAAAAACAACAAAAGGATGTGATCTGTGCAACCTATCCAATCTGTTACTTCCAGGTTCAGTTCACGTATAGTGTACATGCCTGCATCAGTCGCATCATTGATGTCATGTCTGTGATCCATACCCAGGCACAGTTAGCGATCACGCTAGATCCGTAGTGTGTCCGAGTCTGACTAACTGTGCTCTGGCCCACCTTATCATGTGGACCAGGGCACAGTCCAGCATACTGTGCCTGGAGCAATCACACTAGTCAAACTGGACTTTGGGGGTCAAATGTGCTCGAGCACGGTACGGAACTGCTAGTGTGAGTACACCCTAAGTCAAAGACGGTGCCATCTCTGGAACCACGCTATCGGTGCCTACATTAATTGGAGAGTTACAATTTAGACCAAACAAGTATTGTGCAGTAATTGTTCTTACGGCTATGCTGCACAATATCGCATTTGGTACTGGTGCACGTTTGCTAGAGGAGGAGGAGGAGGAGGAGGAAACCGGTGTCCACAACCCCCTCCCGTACGAGACTCCCTTCATGCTGCTGGTGTTGAAGCAAGCCACCAACTCATTCAAATTATTTTTGAATAACTTAAGTTAGGTGCCTCAGTCAGGTACCTGAGTTGGTGCCTAAGTTACCACACAACCTTAGCCCTTTTTGGACTTTACCCTCTTACTAATTTTCTCCCTGCCATTTATTTTGAAGCATATTGGTTTTTTGCATGTTTCCATGGCCGTGTTCATTTTTCTTCCACATTTGCACCTCAGGTCCACTGTTTCCACACTGTCCATCTTTTTAATAACCTTTCCCAGTCATTTGGAAGCTTACACTCCACAGAGTCATGAACTGGGATGTTCTTATTTCCTGATTAATGCATTATTTTGAAGCATTCCCACAATGTTTCCTTTATAAAAAACACCACCTTCTTTCATATCACATCAAGCAGTTGCTGCATGGAGGGAATAATCGATTCTTGTGCTGTCAACATCGAGCAATTCAGCTCACTGGACATGGACAGTTCCTAGTAATGTCACACGTAAGAGGCTATCCCTTAAAGGGCTGCTTAAGGGACAGTTAAGGAAACACGTGTAGAAAAGTAAACTTTCGTAAGGTATACCTTTCAAGTCTTTGTAAAACACTAAGAGACACCATTATCGGGAAATGCACTCCACATCTGTCCAATGTTCTGTCCCATAGAATTACGCTAAAAACCAGATCCGTCCAATTCTCTGTCCCATAAATGATGTTAAAAACCAGATCCGTCCAATGCTCTGTCCCATAGAATCATATTAAAGACCAGATCCATCCAATGCTTTGTGCCATTGGATCCTTTAATGACACATGACAAATGTGTCCTAAAGGCATGACAAATGCTTTGGAAGCAGCTGGACACCAAGGAAGCACATGAAAGAGGAGGGTAATGAGACGACCCACTGAAATCTTAATTTTAATAGGTTTCTGTATTCCCTGCCGATGAGCTGCAGTGGATTATTAAACATGAAAGACAGTATAAAGTGGAGGGGCTGAAGGACTTCTCACTGTCTACTGGTATCTAGCCAGTTCAACCAGTATCTGCCCAGGGGGGAGCACAAAGACAATGGTAGTTGTGAATGAGCAACAAAACAATAAATAAACCAATACATAGGAACCGAAACCAGCAATGTCCTGAGTTTACTGACAAAGGTAAATACTCAGCAAATACTCACTGAAATCTCTGTCTTCACCAAAACAACAGGAAACTTTTACTACACCGGGGGGGGGGATAGAAAGAGGAAGTATTCACTACATAATGTCAAACTAGCAGGTATTAATTCCCATGTACCTACAGCAGTACCTACATAAAGTCACACTGGCAGTATTAATCCGCTTGTAATTGCTGCAGTACTTGTACAATGTCAAATGGCCAGGTATTAATCCCCTTGTAACTACTGCAATACATATATAACGTCACTCGGCAGGTATTAACAGTTAACAGGTATCTACAGTTAACTACTGCAGTACCCGCACATCATCACACTGACAGGCATAAATCCCCATGTAACCATTGCAGTACCTCCATAAGGTCATGGTGGTGGGTACTAATCCCCAAGTAACTACTGCAGTGCTTGCATAATGTCACATTTGCAGGTGTGTGTGTGTGTATTCAGATATTCCCATGTAACTATTGCAATACCTGTATAATGTGACAGGTATTAATCTCCAAGCCAGGCTGTAAAATTGCTAAAGCTGTAACCCTTCATTTTCTTTGGCTACTGAAATGTGTCTGTTTCACAGTGCGATGCTCCACTACAGGACAACAGTGTTGAAATGCAGACATGAGATGAAACATGAGTGTAGAAGAGACATGACGGCCTGTATGGGGGAACCACTCCAATAAAACCTCCTCTCTTTCCTCACCTCTCAGGAAAATCGGCCATTATAGTAAATGCTGCTATTATACAGCAGCTTTTTGTGTACAGCATCATGAATATATCTAAGGGCAGGATGGGCGTGAATGGTCAGTGGTCACCGTACACATCGCTTAAGAGAGGCATGGTCCACCTCCCCCTAATCTACAGCTGGCTGGTTAGGCCGATACCTCTTAATGATGTTGGGCTCTGTAGGAGCTGTTTGGCTTTCGGGGAGGTACGGCTCGCGTTTGAGTACCTTTGGTGCAGCGCTGCAGGGAAACAAGGAGACGTTACGGGTTTAGAACCGGGAAGGCAGAGCGCCCCTGGCCTGTCAGATGCATCCCACCCACTGCACGGAAACGCAGCTGCGAAGACCCAGCAGGTTGGTGGGGGGGTGCTAAAAGAGGCGGAGTCAGAGACGCAGGGGAAGCCCACCTCAGGTGGCTACCACAGAAGCGATACAGAAGGAAAGCGCATGCTCCATTGCAGGAGAGTGGGAGGGGCAAAAGCCTTACTGCAGAAGCATTCTGAGAACTACAGAAGCCCTGCAGCTATGGATTAAGGATCTGGAACCTGCTGCCAGTTCAGACCAGTGGATGGGCCATAATCATTGTATCTGCATAAAACTTTAACGCACTGATATACTTATTACAATAAAATACAGTGAAATATAGTTATAAATGAATAAATGAATGAATAATTTATTTCCTACCCTTAGTTCACACATTTACTGCCATTATTAAATATTAATTGTGGAGTTAGGAATTACAAGTCAGGAACTTGGATTTCAACAGGAATCTGGGGAAGCAGGGGTCCATGGGAATGAATGAAACTGGTTGGGTTTTGATAGGGATTAGAAGGGAGTCAGCAGGAATCAGTGGATGCAAACAGGAGTCAATGAGAATCAGCAGGTGTGAAAGGGGATCAAGGGAATCGGATATTCTGAATTCAAAAGAGGAGAGGTAAAGAGAGGGACCGCTACCGTGCAGAGCATCAAGATCTCATGCAAGAGCAGGCCTTCAGCCACCCAGACACCACAGCAACTACTGTGCACATCTATCAGTCAGACGTTGGATGTCATTACAGTTTCTCAGTGCGAGTGACAGACAGTACATATGCGCACAGGAAATGGCACTGATTTGAATGACCTTGATGTGGCGAAATGGATGACTTTGAGATGACCTGGATATTCATAAACACTACGATTACTATAATCAATACAGTGCAGCAGTCATGGATGATAGGATGTCCTCCTGAGTCTGACTATGTGGGGCTCCTGTCTGAATCTGTGTGGCTCAGTGACTCACGCTTTCAGATCGATATTCGTGGTGGTACTCACTGGAGGGCTGCGATTGGTGCCTTGGGGATCCTCCGTTTGGCACTTGTAGGTTGGACTCGCAGCTCCGGCTGTTCTTAACCGGCTCGGCCACTGGTACCACTGGTGGCCGGGAGAGGTTTGGAAGACTGCGCCGGAGTTTCTCTGGAGGGTCGGAGGGACGAGGAGCAGGTTAGCGGGCTGGTCTGCCCATGCGGCAGTAACAGGATAAACCAGCAGGTCTGCTCCAGAGTATTATGGAGTTTCCCCTAGCTTAAAGTTCTATTAGCTTATACTTTTATATCTTGTTGCCTTTTTATTTCATTTTGTGCATTATATTCGTACTTGTTCACATTACTTGATTTTGCTTATTTATTGACATTACTAAATTTTATTTTAATCCCATATGAAGAGCATTTGAGCTGCATTTCATGTATGAAAGGTGGTATATTAATAAAGATTATAATAAAGATTAGTATTAACAGTTCACACTTCTAATATTGGACAGGTCTCCAAGCACACCCCTGTTTTTAGCAAGCTCTAAATGAAGCATGGGGGTGTTTAACTCGAGCACAGGGTGCTTATTTATTATACAGAGCAAAGAAGGCATGACTTTGTAAATTTAAACTTCTTTAAAATTTGAAAACTGAAGTTCTGAAAAATGCATGAGGCAAGCATAAGAGGAACAACAGCTAAGTAATTTCCTAGCCATAAGTAAAACCCTGACCTTTACCCTTTGTGGACCCACTAACAGCTTTTAAAAATGGATAAAGTGATTTTCGCAGGAAGTTAGCATAAGACTGGGTTAACCAATGAGCTTGCCTTCATTCTTTATCACATTGGTTTGCAGGTCAGGGGCGTGGCCTTGCAGGGAAAGGCGGGGCTGCTGCAGCCGGCTGATGATTGGCTGTGGGGAGCCACGGCTGTACTCCAGGGAGCGTGCAGGCGAGCGGGATCGGGGTGAGTTCCTTGGGGAGGGGCGGGGTGAGTGGCGAGGGGAGGGGCTAAAGCGGTTGATTGGCGGGTGGAAGGCAGGGTGCATGGCCTCTTCCTCGTCCTCCAGGCTGTGGGCATCCAGCTCCTGGTCGCTGAAAGTGCCTCGCCGCAGGGAGTGGCAGGAGGATCCAGAACTGCGCCGGGATGCTGTGGCTGCGTACTCCTGCCTCAGACCTGCAGACATGGCCACACGTACACTCTCATACTGACTGCATGCAGTGTATGAACATGCAAGCCAGCAGGGGGCACACTAGCACCTACCCAATCTAAAACTCTTTTCATATTGTACCCTGCACTACGTAAAGTGCTATAAAGCAGTTCAGCATTTTCATTAATCAAAACGTTTAAAGAAACAAAACACACTGGTTGATTTATACCTGGGAAGAATCTGCTTTTTGGGGGCATAGTCAGTTGAATGTGAAAGTCTGTATTTGGTCAAATAAATGAATCTTCCATCAGCTACAGAAGAGAGTACATGGTACAGCCCATACCTGTACCTCCTGTATGGATTAGTATTGGCAGGTATGTATCACCACCTGCTGTAGTGACATTTGATCTGGAAAATGCCACCACTTTCTGTAGGGGGAATATATTGTGAATGCTGTAACACACCATTCTGAGAGTGAATGTGTGTGCAATTATTGGTCATGTCACCATCTGCTATGGTGAGAGATAGTAGCATGACTCCCAGGGGGGGTACGGTTTGGGCTGTACCACCATCTTGCGTGGGAGAGAACCTCCATGGTTTCACTCACTCTCCTCCTGCATACGGGCCAAGATCTGCACGTCAGTGACATCATTGAGCTTGTATGTGGTAGAAGAGCCCACGGAGTCCTCGTCCATCTCGGAGGTGCTGAGCTCGCTGTCCACCGAGGACTGGGGGCTCACAAGTGTGGGATTCCTATCGGCACTGCCGCCACGCTGGTATCCTGCAGACCAAGAACACCTCCACTCAATCTGAACACTTATGGCAACTTGTATAACAACTTGTATATTGCCTTCCTTCCTTTATACTCCAATGTGATTATCCCCGCAGTCAGACACTGCCGCCCCTCTTTATACTCCAATGTGATTATCCCCGCAGTCAGACACTGCCGCCCCTCTTTATACTCCAATGTGATTATCCCCGCAGTCAGACACTGCCGCCCCTCTTTATACTCCAATGTGATTATCCCCGCAGTCAGACACTGCCGCCCCTCTTTATACTCCAATGTGATTATCCCCGCAGTCAGACACTGCCGCCCCTCTTTATACTCCAATGTGATTATCCCCGCA
>JAODKC010000001.1:21210478-21235004 GCA_026777985.1 Mormyrops attenuatus
CCTCTTTATATTCCAATGTGATTATCCCTGCAGCCAGACACTGTCGTCCCCTCTTTATACTCCAATGTGATTATCCCTGCAGTCAGACACTGTCGTCCCCTCTTTATATTCCAATGTGATTATCCCTGCAGCCAGACACTGTCGTCCCCTCTTTATACTCCAATGTGATTATCCCCGCAGTCAGACACTGTCGTCCCCTCTTTATATTCCAATGTGATTATCCCTGCAGTCAGACACTGTCGTCCCCTCTTTATATTCCAATGTGATTATCCCTGCAGTCAGACATTGTCGTCCCCTCTTAATGCTGTAATGCTGGGTATCAGTGCAATCAGATGTTAAAGTCTCTTTTGACCAGCTGCTGCACTCAGCAGCACAGGTGCAACTTACCTGCACTGCCTGGGAGCACCAGCTGCTTGACAATGGGCACCCTGGCAGGCGTAGATGATGGGGAATTGAAGCCACTGCTGTAGGGGCTGTTGCCAGCATTGGGGCTGTAGGGGCTACTGTAGCTGACTGCTGAGTGGTAAGGACTTCCATACAAGCTCCTCCGCTTGTTGGCTGCGGAGGGTAGACAATCATATCATTGTCATTGGGTACAGTGGAGACAAACATAGTATTATTGTGGGCCACAGACGGGACAATCACAGCATTGCAGTATGCAGAGAGTGGATAATCACATCAGACCCCCTGGAAATGAGCTAATTAAATCAGTGATAAAATACGACGATGGAGAACACAGCGCAAGTGTGCAGAGATGTGGCTGGCTGCCCCACAGACACCGGAAGGATGGGTGGGGGCTGCAGCATGACCAGCTGCTGCCAGCTGGCTACAGGGTAGCGGTGGGAGTGCTGCCAGCAGGGGGTGCGTGTGTGTGAGCACACACAGGGAACCATACGGTTAGCAGCATAAGCTCCTTGTGGTAGCAACAGTGAGAACATTCACCAGGGCACTGCCTAAGGAGAAGCGGGGGGGGGGGAGAGAGAGAGAGATCCCTGCTACTGAGGGGGGTGAACAGTCGCAATGGAGTGATTGTCTCAATTGGTGAGAACAAATGTCAGCAGCTTGTCAGAACCAACTCTAAGCCTTAACAGCACCTCTGATGGAGATAGTGTATCTGATCAGCAGACATGACCTCTCATGTCCAAAGGGATATTCCTGCAGAACAAGGCTTGGGAACACAGACTGTCCCTTTGTTTCGGTTACTAGGAAACATTTCTCTTCGTATGTTTGTATTGGAAATCTGTGCAGGGTAACAGCTATGCGTTCCCCAGACAGCATTCTTCTGATGCTAGTGACAACACCCACCCCTTACAATCCTTTTGCTAACTCATGTACATAATTATTTGAAACCATACATTTAAATGATTACGTTATGGTAAATGGATCAGTTCCAGTGTGTGTCAAAGTAAGTGATAATTGGGTGTGGATGCTCAAAACTGTTATAACAACAACAAAGTCAAATATTTAACAGCAATTGTTTTATGCACTTGCTACAGAATTCTAAATAAAGTTATGGCCAGCGTATATATTACAAAAGGCTAAAATTAGACATGCATTGATAGCATTGGCCAACTATTGGTATCAGCTGACACAGCAACAATTGGCCATATTTAAAATGGTGACCCTTATTGCTTTGCACATACTGGCACATACTAAAAAGTTAGAAAAATGTCTGCTGTGTGGAATTTTTTTAACATTAGAAATGTTTTTTTACAAACATCGCTCTGCTAAAATTTCACGAGGAGGATCTACTGATAAACATTTCAGCGTAACAAATTTGACTCGTCATCTGAAGGCGAGTCAATGAAGAGTTTCTGAAAAACAAATCTGTTCCAGTAAAGAAGGCTGCAGTCCTACGAATAACGTCAGTCTGTCAGTAACACAAGTGTCTGCACAGAGTGCAAAATCAAAAGATATTTCTCTAGAAAATTATGGAATTTATCAAATTTGATGATCAGCCGTTCTCTGTTAAAAATGCTATAAATATACAAGATGTGTACAGTTATAAAATGAAGTGATCTGGGACTGTTGTATGCCAGCACTGGTGTTTTCTTACGAAAAAGGCTGTACAGCTTTCAACTGATCTCTGCCTGATAGCAGAGCATGAGTGTGGAAATGTCACCTTTAGTTATTTATGTTTATTTATTCAGCAGCCACTTTTAGAAAGAGTGCCACACAGGTCAGAGCACTCAAATAGTTCGTACATGCAACCAGACTGTGACCAGCTAACAGAATCTGTAGAGAAGAATTTACAGCAGTGACCTCCATCTTAACCCATATAATACTGTCAAATGGTGAAATGTTTAACTGTGTATGTAGGGTGTATGGCTCAGTGGGTTGGGATTGTGCCCTTGATCATAAGGTTGCCAGTTCAAATCCTGGAGCCAGCAGACTGATGCTGCCGTTGGGTGCCTGAGCAAGGTCCTTAACCCCCAGCAACAGAGGCACCGCAGGCTGGCTGATCCTGGACTGTGACCCCCCAAGCTTGCTCTCTCACCTCTATGTGTGTCTGGGTTTCTCATGGAGAGCAAAATGTGGTGTGTGAAAAAGAGAATTTCCCCACAGAGATATCACTATTCGATACCTGTCAAAAGTATATACAGAGTACTGATATGAAATGATAAATAAGCTGGACACCTTGATTCTAGGGGCAAGGTGTGTCTTTCTGAGGCAGGATTCCAGAAGAGAGCAGGCAGGGTGCTCAGATGGTTTGGGGAGGTAAAAGCCTCAGTGGTGAGTTGGGTCAACCGGAACTGGCAAAGCAAGTCTGAATCACTGTTTGTGTGGGAATACTGTATTTATAACAAAGCAGAGAAAACTGCCTGAATCCATACAATTCACTGTTGACCTGCCACAGTCCATTTACTGGGTTCATAAATAAAAAATTTATGAATATGGTGAAGTACCCTTTACACACAGCTAAAAGAGAAGGCTGTTACTAAGATGGAACTCTGACAGAGATGGGAGTAGGTTGGACTGTGGCCCAGCAGTGCCAAATATGGCTGTCCTATTACAGAAGTCGTCAGCTGACCCCATAATGACTCCCAAGTTTAGCGTTGCATTGGGTTGAAGGCCTACAACTTTCATCAAGATGTCTGCTGTATGAGATTAGCTGATGCCTAGAGCATGGGTGCCAGGGCAAGCTCCTGGGGACTCACGAGTACCAAACCTTTGAAGACAGCTGTAGGTGACACAGTGATGAAAACCCTAAAAGTGTGACCAAGGCAGCAATATATGTGGCATCAATGACGCATCTGGCTGTATAAATGAACAGAGGCCGAGAACCTTTAGTGGCAGCTTCTCAGAGCACTGATGGAGATCACCAAAGCGTGTCCACAGGGACAGAGAAGGTGAGCCTGGGCTCACAGGCAGACAGAGCAGTTAAGCTAGAAGTGCTATACTCTGCACTCCCCTCCAACCCAAGCAGAAGCAAATCAGGAGAAACATGCTACATTTTAGATCATCGACAGCAGGAACAAAGGAGGCGTTCACTTTCTTTTGCACAGATCTTTGCAGAAAGAGCAGCTAGCAGGCATGTTGAAACTCTCCAGCACTTAGCAGTCTGAATGTGTCAGTCGAGTGACTCAGCAATGAAACCCATGGTTTAATGCATACCCAGGCTAGCAATGAGCATTCATGGACGCAATTAAGCTTGTGTATGTGTGGCCGTACACTTGTATAGGTGTTTACATACTTGTTGGCTTGTGGGTTTATATGTTAATGTGTGGGCTCATGTGGGGCTTATTTACAAACATACTGAAAGGCTTTTACATATCAAACACACACAAACACACACACACACAGACATGTTGAACAGCTGCAGCACCAGCTGCAGTCACAGAAAGTCCCCTAAGTGGAGAAGATGCATTGGGGGAAGAATGAAAGACTCAGACCCTAAGAAACACACACAGACAACCATGGAACCAGGTGACAGTAGGGTCACACCTTCCTCCTGTTCCACAGATATAAAAAAAAAAACAAACTGACAGCGGCAACTGGGCTCAGCTGATTGACTATCACGTTGTGTCATTAAAACCAAGCACTTATCCATACTGACCACAATGATCACAGTCCACTGTTCCACACTGGTCATCGACTGCCGATCCATAGTGACCACAAAGACCGCAGTTCCACACCCCATTGACCACAATAACTGCTAATCTCCACTACTTCAAACTGATCAACACTAATTAGTGTCATCCTAGCTCCTGATGAGTAGTTTCCCTGAAACCTGACTGATCAAACACCTATGAAGTGTGGCGGCTGGTGTTTATACAATAAGATCTGTGAGTAGAGCAACGATAGCAGATGTCATGGGTCAGCTGATTAATAAACGGTGCAAGCCGTCAAACCTTTTTGCCAGCACTAATTTAGCAGTGGACTTCCTTTCTGAGCTAGATGCCGCACTGTCCTCAGGGTGTCACACAGAACAAACATTTAATGTATCCCATGAATAACTTTGCTTTGTAACTGGACAAAAAATCCTTCACAGCAATTATCACAAACAAGGGACTACCTGAACCAACACACCTCTGTGTTCAAAGTCACTGACCAAAATTACACATACCCACAAGGTAAGTGACGGTGTGTGCATACACATATGTCTGTGTGTATACAGTGAGCAGAGTAATTGCTCTGCCCAGCTTTGCTCCCTGGAGGGGTAAGACACACTATGTCTTCTCAAGCTGAGCAGGGTCAATTGGTACATTATTCAAACGTGTGCAGACCATACAGACTAGGGAGGGCTACTCATTCAGCAGTCATCAGGGATGAGACCATGTGAGACCAATGACCATGACAGCCCCACCTACATGCCAATCTGATGACAGCCAATGAATGCCCATCTTTCTTATTTTTAAGAAGTTAAATATAGCACTGTGTTGGATCATGGCTTTGGACCTAGAGCGTAATGATAAGCAAGGCCTACCTGACATGGTGAGGTCCAGCCGGTGGATCAGAGACCGCTTTGCAGACTCCATCTCAGGGCTTGGGTTGTCCAGGGCCTGGCGGCACCAGACTACAGGGCTAACAGCTTTTTGTAGGGGACTGTTCTGCTTGGCCTCATAGAGCCTATGAGGCAGATAGACACGCACAGTCAGCATGTTAGGAGAACATCCCAGACACATTCAAGGCCTTCAACACAACCCCTGAGATACTTTAGGGGTACCAAATAAATGGCTGACCCTGTGCCCGGACCCCAAGCTTCGCTCGCATATGCATGTTTAGGTCTCAAAGGAGAGCAAGCAAAATGAATACCCTTGAGTAAAGGGTAAACTAAGCATCATTTTCAGACATTTCACAAACAGACAGAACAATTCCTCTAACGGAAACTCCTCTCAAATAGTCTCTTTAATTGGAAGACCCAGCAGGTAGTAGTGGGTAAAATGAAAAAGTCTCCAAAATGGTCTTCTGCTGCAACCATGAAGGAGATGATGCGAAAGTTTGATTTCGGTAGAATCGCTCTCTGAATAGTTTTGGTGAAAAACCTTTTGTAATGCAAGTGCTGCAATGCACTGGGTATGTGATGGGACTACATTCATAGATGAGGTAGAATACACAGGCATCTACAGGGCTGTATCAAAGAATCACACAGACATCACAGGCCCCTACACGACATAAGGTGAGGGGCTTCAGTAAGATATAGCAGCATATGGCGAGAGTTTGAAGTTTGTCTGCGGGACTGGACAGGTGCTGCTCTACAGAGACGACAAACACGCTGAGGGACTTGAGGGAGTAGCAGGGCAGCTCTGACTCAGCAGCTGTTGGCTCTCTCAGCAGGCCACAGCACGGAGATGTTCATCAACGTCAGGGATCAGCCACATGGCACATGGGATGAGGAGAGACGCTTCCGTACCTCAGGCCTGCAGCTTCACGGCACTGGGGGACATGGGTGTGGCTTTCATAAAGTCACAGCACCGCGGCAGGCAGAGTAACAGCTCTGCAGTGTGGGCCAGAGTTCAAGATCCGTGCATGTCTGTGTTAGAGGACTGCATGTGTGGGAAAAGACCACGGCACATACACTCCATGGGGGAGAGCAAGTTGGTATTTAGGCATGCATCATGTAGCAACAAGCAGTTATTTCATTTTTAGAGGACATTTTTACCCATTTTCAAAAATGGAAAATTGTCATTTCTAGATTTAGTACCCTGCTTAAGCATGCCTGAGCATGTTACATTCCATGGGACTTCTGGTTAGTCCATATTTGTCCTGTACCTTGCTTATTCTCAGCCAGTGCTATAATGGTTTAAACAGGATTACACATTTAGAGTGTCACACACTAGCTGGTTCTACAAGCAGTAGCTAAACATGGTTATGATTTACAAACTTATCAGAAAGCTGGTGTTGATGTACAGAGATTCATCTAAAGAGTTGTTTAAATTTAAAGTTTTAATAAGATTTTCTGCTTTTGGGCATTATGTGGTTCCCAGGGAGAAGACGAGAGGGATTAAGGAAAGGGGGAAAAAAAAAAAAAAAAGACCCTGTCAGACTGTTAGTTAAAAGTAGTGTAATTAAGAAGTGCGTTATAAAAATGCCACAGCTAATTATATGCAGCAAAAGTTTTTATACTCATACATCATTTATTTGTAATGGACTAATCTGGATGCTGCATTATTTCTGTAAATACACTGTTGACTATATACCTCCGGCCTGCGTAGTTAACTTGTAAATGTGAAATATAAATGTTCATCCGTCCACCCATCTTCTATACTTGCTTGTCGTATGCACGGTTGTGGGGGTCCAGAGCCACCAGAAGCAATGGGCGCAAGGCAGAGAATAACCCAGGAAGAGGCACCAACCCAGACAAAAAAAAAATGTAAGTTTGTAAAATAATATTGCTAGTTTGGAATATACATTCCCATTCTTGAGAGTTATATCGTCAACTGGTCTGACTTCCCTACTGAACTTTTCCGTTTCTGTCAGTTGTGCAAGATTCATTCCTGATCACACCTCTATCTCCGTTTGCAGAGGTCCACCAAACCCTCGGCCTGATTTTGTGTTCCTGTTCATCCCTAAAGTGAAAATTTCAGTTCACACAAACTTTGCAACACAACTCCAGACTGATTTTCTAGTTTTTAAGCGATGGCGTTTGTAGGATTAATCACAGCATAAAAAGCCAGTTTGCCTTCCATGACCATTTCCTGCTCTATCAGGTTACTCCTCAGAGATCTCTTGGTATCTCACAATAAGCTCAGACCTGTCTCCTGGGATGGTGTCCTGTCCTCCAAACGATCCATGGTCATGCCCATCTTCTAGATACGATTGTCACGTTCCCCTGTGCTCAAAATACTTTACATTTTTCTCATGGGGAAGATAAAGGTCTCACATTTACACATTTTCAACCATCCACGGTGATTCTCGCTCATCCTAGATGAAAACGGTAAAGGACCCTGGGTAAACTGGAGAACTAACCTGTCGCTAACGAACTCCTTAGTTTAAACAGCCGTAACAATGTGTCGCCGGCATATTTCATCATTAAATTATAGGCGCACTTATGCGCCCAGAGCGGGGGTGGCCATGAGCTCATCCCTCCGGAATAAACGGGACATTCCGCCCATATGAGATACGGGTCCCGGTAGACACGGTGAGGCAGAATCGGCCGCGCTGTGCAGCGTCCCTGCGGCAACGCACCGACACACAGGCATAAACACAGCCCGGCAAAGCCGACCAACACCCCGCCGGGGAACAAAGGCCACGGCCAATGGCGCTCCGGACCGACCCCGGGAGGCTCAGCGGGACGCTGCCAAGCTCTACACGTACTGCACTGGGGCGACCATGAACAACGAAGCACCTCGCTGTGGGGCCACCGGTTGGGGTGACACGGTCATACTTCAGCCCCCGAGTTTGTCCACTCACCAGCTGTCCTCGTCCTCGTTTAGACAGTCCATGTCCTCCAGGTCTAGGATCTCCACCTCGTCC
Source organism: Mormyrops attenuatus (assembly GCA_026777985.1). NCBI lineage: Eukaryota > Metazoa > Chordata > Actinopteri > Osteoglossiformes > Mormyridae > Mormyrops > Mormyrops attenuatus. Next base: position 21,218,396 of record JAODKC010000001.1, read on the forward strand.
AAAACACTGCTCCTGCTGTCCTCCACATAATCCGCAGCGTCCGAGAAATACGCCGGCAGGGAGGTGGCCGAGCTGGAAGCGGAAGGTCCCTCGCCCTCATAAGTCCTCCCGTATCCCGAGCCGTCGTACGACAGCCGGGAGCTCAGGCACCGTGAGTTCTCCAAAACCCCGCCGTAGCCCCTCATCCCCCCGAACCCCACCCCGGGGAAGCCGGCCAAGCCCGCAGCCGCTCCGGCCGACAAGGGCGACTCGTATCCGGCGCTCACGGGTCTGGCATTAGCAGACATCCCCCCGGATGAGCCCAGTAAGGAGGAGCGGCTCCGGAGCTGCTCATTTTGCTGTTCGAGCTTCTTCACCAGGTCCTGTAGCTTCCGCACCTCCAGGTCCGCGTTTATGTTGGAATTGATGTCCTCCATGGGTCGCCGAATAAATCCAGTGACTGCCCGGGTGCCTGTCGTCTCCACACGCGGTAGCGGAACACGGTCTCCCGGGGGTGATAGTTTTAAGCGAACACAGAACACAAGTTGGCGTTATACAGAGTTAAGAAGCCCTCCGTCGTCATCTTCTCCGGGCAGCCGTACGCCCGGAACCTACCGACGCCATCTTCCCTGCTGTCCGTCTCCGCCTCTGAGCCTAGCAGACAGCGGAAAGCAAACGTCAGCGCACGCGAGTCCGCGCGCACCCGCTCACCCGCCAGGGCGCGCGCCGAACCACTAACTAGTGGCGAGTTAAAAGTCCGCGACACTACAAACATATTAACTGGTAATTCCAATAAACGACAATGTAGTATTATTCAGGAACGCAAGTGAGCTGTTGTACCCCTGAACATCAAACTGAAGCCGAATTGCACCAGTAGATGTTCAGTGGTATAAACTGGTAACATTTCGCTTCTGATGAACAACAAAATGTAGGCTATGGTTACATGAATAGCATTTTAAGAAGAGTGTCAGGATAATAAGCTCCTCATCCTCTGTAATGGAAAAAATACTATTTTGGGGGTCGTTAGTGCAAGGGAATTTTGACACTTTTCAATGTTTTCCATTTAATGTATTATGAGATTTAAATACTTGACTTCATTCAAGGCATTAGAAAAAAAAGATTATCGGGTCCAATTAGCAGACATTTAGTATAAAAAACCGCAGACACATTTTTCTGGATACAGAGCTATAATAATATATGGATAGCTGATAATTAAATAGAAATCGAAGCGTTTATAACGTCAGAGATAAGTAGCCATCGGAAATCCATGGTTTCTGATCCTTCCATCCATGATACAAATAAACTCCAGATGGGTAAGGCAGACGCTGACACGATTGTCTTTGATCGCTCAATAATTCATAATTAGGGATTCACAAATCAACTTTACGGCAAAATGCACTGATACGGGCATCCCCAAAATCTTATGTACATCCCAAAAACGCTGTATATGTAAAGATTTTATGTATTTTATAGGTTTGGGCAGGTGTGGCTAAACTCGGTCCTGACACGTATTCACTTTCCGTGTGTGGACCGTTTTATTACCTCACTCATGGAGTCATCCATTTCCCTGAGAGTACTTGTGGCGGCTTTTTTCCATTCTCAATTCAACTAAGCCAGATGTTTGAAAGATTGAATCAAAGACATTAAACAAATCTCAAGACCTCAAAAAAATCAGTCTAATATTAAAAACTAAAGTATTTTTTGACATTTACGACAGTAACAGCTGACGAGGCAAAAAAGAGACTCCACAGCAAAGGCGACAGAAACTGTTTAAATTTACGTCCAATTAAATTACTATTCAGGGAAAATCTGAATTTTCTGGGTCTTTTTTTCCCCTTACAGCATTAAAATTCTTGCTGCTGTTTACATTATAAGTTATTGCCCTACTTGTTCTTATGTCCCCTCGTGGTAGAACATACACATTACATCCCTGGCAACTAAAGAACCTGTTGAATTATGGTTCACAAGTAAAATTATTTTTACCACAACGCACTTTAATTGTTGCTGAAGGAAACTGCAGAGTACCATCTCCCTTAGTGACCTTCTATGGCATTCTTATCCCCACACATGGCTGTTAATAGATTGTGAAATAAATTATGCTCTTAACAGCTTTATCATGGAGACACAAGGGAAATAAAATGGCAAAACATAGGCAGAATATAGTCCACCTCTGCACTGTCCCGTCTGTCCGACAAGCAGAACTCACGGACCAAAGGCAGGCAGATAGTTTATTAGTCAGTTGTTTGATTTTGGTTTCACTGTGTCCTCTCCATGAAAAGTCCGATTACCTTCTATTAGCACAAAGTCAAGGTGCGGCTCAAACAGTTGCTTCCAAGGCAGCCACTCTGGCTGTGTATTATACTAATGACCCTGGCTTATGGGGTCACAGTGGGTCTGCATCCAGGGCCTGCTCCTCAGGTAGCCCCAGCGCCTCTGCGGGGGCACCCTCCGCACCCCCCTCTCCTTCTGGTCTCTCCCCCTCGCCCTCGGCATCCACATGGCTGGCCAGCAGCTCCTCCAGTTGCTCCTGCTCGGCACTGGCCTCCGGCGATGCCAGCCGCTCTTCGTCTTCCTCATCCTCCACGTCCATCTCAAAGACGCGGACGTGCCGGAGGTTCGAGCTCAGCTGTGGAGGGGGGGATGGACAGGCCTCGACATCAGCTGTGCCTCAGGGAATGGCTATTCTGGTGCAGTGCGTGGGCTGATGCACAGGATCAGCCATAACAGCGGCATGACACGTTTCAGCCACTTAACTGACTAGAAAAGCAGGATCTCTTGTGCACTAGCTAGTGGTCATTCTAGGATTTATGATAGGGGGCATAATTCATACAGAGGGGCCAATGATATGTTTTGAATCGGTGAGTGACAGGTGAGGGGGCACAGCAGGGACCAATCAGGTTACAGCTGGGACCAGTGCCCCTGTGACTCCACCCCTGTATATACCCCTGTCACTAGGACCCTCGAGGGCATGGACTCTGGATTACACTAATTAGTCGTTTAAAGAGGAAAATAAGCAGCCATGGACTGAACTAAGCTCTTGTTTTCCCTTCTTTTCCGTTTCTATCCAGCTTTCATACAGTCAGTGAAAACGATCAGCTGAACAATTTGCTTTGTTTCGACCTGCTTGCTAAGCTAACAAATACCAGGAATTGCTTTGCCTGAGTGTCAGCTAAGCTAATAAACAGTAAGCAGCTAACTGTCCCGGCCTCATTATCACACTAAGCTAATAAACAGCACAGCCATGTTCCGTATAGATTCCCTTGCTTTAGCCAGTACAAAATGCTGCTGCTTTTAGTGGGCCGGGGCCACTCACCACACAGGCCACCCTGCGCACGCCATTCACGGCTACGAACTGGGCCCTCATGTTTTCCAGTATTCGCCACTGGTTCTCCAGGACAAGCATCTGGGCAGGCACTCCCACAGCCTGCTGTTCGAGTCTGAGAACACCAAAGACCAGGCAGTCAGCATGTTTGCAGTGAGAATGCAGGAAGTGGTTAGGGCACCGGGTCCGGGGGGGCAGACTCACTTTTGGGAGTGGTCCCATGTGAATTCCTCCTCACAGCTGAGCACAGACCCCAGGGGCAGCTGGGCCAGAACACGCTGGCTCCCTTCCTCCACCTCGGCTTCCCAGAGCACCACTGTTAGCGTCTCGTCGTCATAGATACGTGCATCTAGGCAACCATACTGACTGCAGTAAAGGAGAAACAGTCACATGTAAATCGCAGCACAGTGTATCTCCAGGCAGGAGGAGTTTATTCTTTAATGCTAAGCATGAAAATGAAACTGGATTAAAGGTTTCAGAACATAGATGGATGTAAGCAGGGGCGTAGCTAGAAATTCTGGGCCCCCTGACAAAATGTCACCTTGGGCCCCTGTTACATTATATAAATTTTACATAATCTAGGGCCCCTGAATCTGCCAGGGTATCCGTGCCCCTACTGTCCCCCTGAATCTAAGTTACACTTACAGCATTTAAGGCAAACAAGATACAAGATAAACCTTGGAACCTTGGGTAATATCAGCAGTCTCAGTATTATCTCCCTGTGCAGGTGAGCTTGCCCTCCTCAACCATGGGTAGGCAGAATGTCACATGACATGACAAAACAGTGAATGCATGGCTGAGTAGTAGTGAAGTAACAACAGCGCAGGGACTCACTGGGTGTCCCCGCTGGAGTCGATGCCGCTCTGGAGGGGGCTGCTCAGATCGATGGCAATGAGAGGGCTGGGGACAGGCCTGTGTACACACACACACACACACACACACACCATTCATATTTACAGCACTCATAAGCACATACGAATTCAATTTGTGAGAATTCTTATACACGCGCCAACAAAATCCAGGAAGTTAACGCCTGCCAGCCTGTGTGGCAAAGTCACTTTGTCCAGCTGGTGCCGTTGGCTAAGAGACCAGGAAACGTGAAGGGAGGTGAGGCGCACCTGTGCGGGTCCGTGTGCCTCCGCATCAGGTAGAGCAGGCAAGGTGACACCTCGGGCATGGAGAAGACTACATAGTGCATGGCAGCCTTCTTATCGTTCCACCTGGTGAAGAAGCGGGTTATTGCATCTTACTGAATCAAAGTGCAGTTACAGATATGTTCTGGGTGAGGTCAAACAGAAGTTTAGAAATGAAGCAGGTGTGTTTTACTTACAGTGACGGCAATTCAAAAGGCCTCGGACCGCTTTCTGAGCTAAGAAACGAAACAAAACAAAAGATTAACTAGTTTCTTTAGTTCAAATCATTGCCAGGGTTAAAATAATACTGACAGCTGGAACAAATGAAGAAAAATAGTTTTTGGGAAACAGCTGCGGAAAGAATGTTGAAATCACACTTAAAGAACAGCTGATTTTTCCTGCTATGGCAGCTTATCAGCACTAAAAAGCGGTCTTAGGATTTCTGTTTGGTCATGTGAGTGCGGGTCAAGGGTCAGGCGCAGTAAGAACTCACCTTTCAGCAGCATAGTACAAAGGCACACAGAAAGCCTGTTTCACAGACTTCCCAATGACTTCCTACACATAAAAGACACCTCTGTTAGTTCAGTCCTACAGATCATGGCAAACACAGCCCAATTGCGTTTGCCTGTACGTTCACAGCTCCACGATACCCAGCACTTTCAATATGGTCTTTTGGATCAGAAGTAAGTGAAACAAAAACCCAAGTGTTCCTCAGCAGCGAGCCAGGAGGCCAGAGACAGATGGAGTTTTGTGCTGGTGGAGAGCAAAATCTGCCCTGGGTGAGACTGGGTCTTTTGGGTATGAATTATATCTGAAGTATATATCTGAAGTAGTCACTGAATAATCCTCCGCCCACAAGCTAGGCCTAATCCCAGCTGGGGCAGGATGGAGCTCAAGAGACAATATGTGTCCGTGCCAAAACATGTACGGGCTATATCCCGGGGAGAAAAAAAAAAACTCATTAAATGCCATTTCTCTCCTGTGAGGACACAGGATCACATGGCTCCCTTTGAGAGAAATTCATTCTGATGAAAGACAAATTAATCACCACAGTGTCTAGAAGGTGACCCAAGAGTTTCAGCTTCGTTACAAGACAGCTCAGTGGCAAATAGCCAGCAGGGCACACAGTGGGTCACCTGACCTGTGGACCATTTGATTGGTCAATGCTTCAAACCTGCAGCTAATAGCAGGGCTTGTTCTCTTATTGTCTTCATTGTATTGTTTTGACTTCTTTGCTTTCGTAAAGCACTTAATATCGGCGTGTGCACTTATGTACACATACATGTGGATGTATGAGCTCTGTCACTCACTGCAGGCTTCAGCAGACACAGTTCAATAGCGCTCTCCATCATCCTTTTCACATAGTGCAACGACTTCTGTGGGTATGAAGGGAACAGTAGAGGCGACTCTGTGTGGAGGAGAGTTATATTCATGACACCAAAGCCCCACTGAACATTAAAAGCATTGGTAGAACCTTTTCAGGGAGCTAACAGGTGAGGCCTTACCTTTCAGGTGAGTGCTCCCCTTCATAAAGCTGAGCCACTGGTTCCCCTCTGTGTTGGGTGGTGACACCAGGTCCTCATCCTCATCCTTCAGGTACTACAATGCAAGGAGGAGACACCACTAAAAAAAACTGGGAGCAGATCTCAGAACAAAGGATGGAGCCACATCACCTGTACCCACAGTCACAGCTTATGGAAAAGTCCAGGCCAATCTGGGTCTCAGGTCTTTGTGCATCTCTTGGTTGCCAAACCAAGTGAAATATCGCCTAGAGTACATTCACGATCGGAGGACACAGATCATCCTTCTACCAAACTCCAATAAGACACAAATGATGTTTGGGACCCTTAGGTTACTCTAATTAGGTGTATATGAAGTGGAGAAGCCAGTCGGCACATCCGTTACTTGCTTGATTATTATGTTCATATGTTTCAGAATGGCACTTTGAAGAGCTACTAATGTGTGATCACACTAGTCCTGCACTATCCTAAAAAATAAAATGTTTCTCTTATTTTAGCCATAAACGGACTCCTACCTCTGTACCCTAGGGGTTTGCCTCTCATACTGATTGGCTTCTGCTCAAGACACATTTATCAAAAACAAAATGAGCACTGATGTTTAAGTATTTTTACACTTTTGCCCATTCATCCAAGTTCATTGGTTCTCTGGGATTTTAGCCTAAGTGCCAGTTCTGAGTCATTAACCACAACAGAAGTGCCAGCTAAGCAACTAAAATGTAAAAGATGTGAAAACTGTTTGAAGTGGAACTCCCACAGCGGCAAACAGAACCCTCCAACGGGCCGAGACATTAAGCACTTTAGTGACTGACAACAATGATGGCCAAACAGCTCTCACCTGGCCCACACACTCCACGTTGAAGTACTTCCCTTTGCGGTCAAATAATTCTTCGTTCTGTAGGAGAACAGCAGGAATATCTGCATTACATATACAAACTGGCTATGATGGCCAGCAAGAAACCAACCTCCTGCCCTTACCTCACTAAAATACTCTGACAGGAAGTCCGCCACGAAAGCAATGTCTTTCTGAGTAATCTGGGGAAGGGAAAAAAAAAAACAATTCAAAAACCTTGATGCATGAAGAGATTGATTGAGGGGAGCCAGGACCAGAACCACAACCATGACTGGCCAACTTCTAGCTCAGCATCAATTATAATCTGTTTTTTTTGTCCAATACACATTATGCCTTTAACTTTGAATCCATAATCACAGAAACACAGTGTGAAACTGTAGGCCCACACTGACCATTTTTCCATTTCAATCCATCCATCCATCCATCTCACCTTGTTGAGTTCTGGGGGGACATGGTCATCAGACATCCGTAGCATCGCTGTAACGTAAACAGACCAACTTCCACTGTCACACCACCCAATGACTGGATGATTAAATAGATTTTGACACCAGTCAGTGTCCATTGGTACACACTTACCAACATAGAGCCACCGGAAAAAGGCCTTAAAGTTTTTCATGCTCTTATCTATAACCCTGCAGCAGAAATAAAACCCAAGGATGAGAGAGCAGCCATATGATGCAAAAGATGGCTTGATTAGCATGATTTTAAGACCTCACACATATACACAAGCACACCTCAAAATGAATGCCTTCCAAACATTTTTGCCTCAAACGACCATCATTCAGGGATAAAATGTCCTCACAGAATTGCAGCCGTTACCACTATCCCCAACCAGAAACAAACAAGAAAAGAATCCAGCACTCAGAGGTCTATACTCTCCCACATACTGTGGTCTTTGTGCCTCACAGTTGACAGACAGATGCATCATGGGAAGCATTTATACTCACTGAAGAAGTTCATTGGCCTTGAGGGTGAAAGACCCGACAGCAGTGATGGCATCTTAAAACAGAAGCCAAACCTTTTGCTCAGACACAGCCAAAGATGTAGGTCATCGATATAGTGTAGTAAATTAAATAAACTGTTCAATTTACTATTTACATGCATGAAGTAATTACATCTAAGTTCTGTTGCTATGGGCAGTGAGGCTGTTTGTCACAGCAGTGCTCTGACTGAAAGATCATTATCTTTACTGATATTAAGAGGGGCCTGAACTGGCAGCTGTACCTTCGACAGCAGAGGCTTCCAGACCCAGGGGCTGAAACTTCTGCTTCCAGAGAGACATCCCCTTTACCTCACTCAGGTGGTACAGCAGAACCTCTGCGCCACTTCAGGTTACAGGAAGAAAGACAGAGATGGAGAGATGAAGAAAGAAAGGAGAGTGGGTCACTGAACAGTCCACACACACACCAGAGAAGTGTTCATAGCTGACAGCCTAGTAAAGAGATGCTGCTGAACAGCTTGTCATTGCAACTGGAGGGTCCTTGGGCATCTGCCAGCCCTGGGTGGCCTGTCTGACCGTCAGCAAAGGTGCTCACTCTGGATGGGGCTGCTAGCAGTTTGACGCGAAGGCTCCCGGCAGATAAGAGAAGGGCCCGGAACCCAGAACAATGGAGCCCCGACCGGCCTGCACAGAGCTCTCATGCAAAACTGGCACAAACAGGCCCAAATACCCGTCAGAACCAGCCACTGCGGGCACTTAAAATTCAAGACGGGATTCTTAGAGAATGCTGACTATCGCGTTGTGGCTTCCTTGGAATTTAGGGACATTTTCTTGGCGTTGGTGTAGGAAAAGCAGCTAGAAGACCATGGACTCTGGACCCCAGGGTGAGAGTGGAGGAACTGGTTAGAGCATCAGTCCCTCCACCAGAAGGTGAGTCCAGAGGCATTTGTCCATTTTGACGGAGCAGGATACAATAACCACTTTATGACTTGTGGCTGATCCCTTTCTATGGATTTGGCATTGATACCCATTTTAAGGAAGGGTCCACAGCAATACCTACGTCTGCAAGTGGCTGATGACCAGCTTCTGGATGCTGGAGTAGGACGACTCGATGGACTGACTCAACTTCTTGAGGCCCTGGAAACACACAGACACAAATGGACTTTGGTGGATCACGGGTTGCAAGCTTTGGATCATTGATCTTTGGTGCTGGTTCTGGTGGGCCACAACGTCTAGGAGCTTTTGTGTCTTTAAGCTACCGTTTGCCAAGCCTAAATGGGTTTAACTGATCATCGCTGCACCGGCAAGTTTCCAAAAATCATAATCTCAGTTAAGTAGAGGAGCAGCTTTTGAAAACACCGATCCAACACACTGCCTATCTTGCCGTATTTCATTATAAAACCCTTCAATTACAAGGTTTGGCCTATTAAATGTTTCTGCAAAATGGGTCACTACTCACAAAAACACACTCCTGTTCGCCCACACACGCTGCGGCTGACAGCAATTTGGGGCCTGTTGCCTGAGGTTTGCGCTATGTGATCTAGGCTAGCTGTCTGTGGTTTTTAATAAAGTGCTGCGTTCCGTGCCCCGATGGATGCCAAGGAAGCAGCTTTAGCGGCACAATTTCCTCAGCCTTCCTGTCACCCCCCCCCCCACTCTGCCCCTACTTGAACCACCCTATAAATGAAAGACAAAGACATCAGCAGATACGTCAAAACATGTCAAGAAATCACATCACAGTGGGCTCTTCCAAGAAATAAAAACACAGTAGGAAATGCAATCATGACGAGATTATAGTACAGAATTCTTTAAAACGCTTACCTTAACAGTCAGCTGGTTCATGAGAAGACCCTGGAGTTCAGGGCTAAACAGAGATAGAGACATACATGTCTGTTTTACAAATGGCTGAAAACTAATTTAAAATATTAAGCCACAATGAGATGGAAACTTTACAGCTTGCTAAACAGGAGACTGAATTCCTAAAACTGTTTGGTTTTTAAGAAAGATCAAGGGCTCCGCCTGCAGGAATGAATGCAGTATTGCATCTCTGCATAGGAAAAAGCAGAAATGTTTTAGAGCTCAAAATGCTTGCATCATTTAAGAATTCCGCATGAAATGCATCTAGTTATACTGATCCTGGAGATGCTTTGAGAGATGAGCATGACCGTGTGCACACCAGGTGTCTTGTGTCTGACACACATTACACCTGCTTGTGTAATATGAACATGGGATTTATGTTTTTGCCATCTAGGTTGTGTGTGTGTGTCTCTGACCTTGACTTCCCCCACAGAAGCAGCTCGAGAAACTCATCCTGCACCTGGGTGTTAGTATTCTTCTCCTGGAAGCACAACATCCCATAATTATAAGCCATTCATCCCTCAGATACATAGTGTACTCTTGTACCAAACAGTCTACTCCATTCATTCATTCATTCCCTCATAGAACACTGTGTAAGCACAGCATGAAGCTTCCACATGTAACCAGTCAGGAAACATCATCAGCATCCAGTAAAGAGAACTACAACTACAAATAAATGTTTCTGTAAAGTGAAGCAAAATAAGACATGGAAATAAAATTTAAAAACTACAGCTAAACTAAAACTATTGATTTCAAAACTGAAATAAAATTAAGACAGCTGTCAAATACTTTCCATTTTTAAAAACAATTTAACTAAAGTCATGGTAAAATATAAAAACTAAATAGTAATATAACTTAAAAATAAAAACTAATAAGAATAGAATAAATTTTTATTGTCCAGACAATCCTGGAAATTTGTCCTTGGTCTCATAATATTCAGACATGTGAGTCACATAACATCATTGAACCATGTAACAACATTAAATGAAAACATTCAAGAACATTAAAGTATAAAATTGGCTAGAGAACATGTTAATAAGATTCACTGCCTTAGGAATAAAGGATTTTATATACAGCTTTGTGTGCCAGAGGTGCTCTGCACCGTCAACCTCAATATCATCACTGCTTTTCTATGTATCGCAATATTATAAAGAATGTTTTTAAAAATTAAAACTACAATAATGCTGCCTCTGACCTGGACGAACTTGGTGAGCCGCAGGTCCATTTGCATGAGGATGTCCTCCCAGGCCTCGCACATGCAAGTGAGCGACAGCCTCAGGTACTGTACGTTGAGAAGCACAAGACACATTTCTGTCACATATAGCAGCTGCAGTTAACGTATAGCAGGGACCCTGGTTACCACGGTTACCGCAATACCCATCGGGCACTCACCTGGAGTAGCATGGAGATGTGGGTGAACTTGTGCGCCATCCTGGTCAACTCAGGCAGACAGTCCGACAGCAGCTTGGTGTCCAGCTGAATCACACAATAAATATGTGAGATACATGTATCACGTCTGTGTAAACCATACATGTATGCATGTGTCTGAGTAGCCTTTGGTAGGGAGGTACCTGAATGTAGCTGATCTCAGGCTTATCATCTGTGGCTTTGATCTCCGTGACGACGGCCAGTGACTTCAAGTCGCTGGACAGACAGAGGCTTCTGCAGGTCCCAGGGACCTGAGAGAGATGCCGTCATTCAGCGATGGTGCAAACTGGCCAGCAGAAGCTCCGTGGTACCAAACTCTCACCCCGTTCAAGGTGGCGATCCTGTACATGCCATAGGCATAGAGCTCCACAAAGCCAGTGTGTCCCCCCAGCACCAGCATGTTGAGCCTACAGACAGTGGAATGCAATGCCCTGTTACCCAGAATTCAACACAGCAGCTAGAAGCCTGCTGCTTAAAAGCAAAGTCACTGAAAAGTTAAGGGACCAGTGATAAGAAACCACAGTGCTTACCGTGCATCACCCAGGAGATTCATGACCTCATCTGACTTCTCCTCACTGACGGATATACACAGTTACTAGTCAAGGATGGCATAAACAATATACAACAGCAATACTCACAAATAAGAACATAAGATATTTACAAACAAGAGGAGGCCATTCGGCCCATAAAGCTCGTTTGGGGAGAACTTAACTAATAGCTCAGAGTTGTTAAAATCTTATCTAGCTCTGATTTAAAGGAACCCAGGGTTTAAATGATAAGCTATATAAAGAGACTAAGACTAATAACACACACACACACCTGTACAAAACTCTAATCCCCAAAATGACGACCTTAACCCCCACCCAGGCCTAACCTTAACCATAAGTAACCAAACAAAATACAAGACGTTTAGATTTTTTAGTTTTTTGATTGCAGTCACATATTTTTATTAAATTTCATTTCTCCATGTGAGGATCGAAAAAAACATCAAAACAGGTTATCATCACATTATGGGGACCAAAGGTGCCTACAATGTAATGCATACCTGCACCCCCCCCCCCCCACACACTTACCTAAATATCTTTGATGTGGTGCTATAGCTGTAAATGCAAAATGTTTTACATTTGAAAAAAGGCAGACAATCCACTACAGGTGCAGACTACTGCCTATAACAAAAGATTCAGGAAAACTTTATTGTCCATTACAAATTAATACAAATTCCTCTTAGACACAGTTCATTTATAAAACATCAGACAACACAACACATGGTGAAAAACCATCCATCCAACTATCCCTCTATTTTCAGTAACTGTTTGTCATATTCAGGGTCGCAGGGGGGCCAAAGCCTATCCCAGAGGCTACAGGCACAAGGCAGGGAACAACCCAGGATGGGGCACCAACCCATCACAAGGCACATTTACACACCACTCACTCACACATGCACGCCTATGGGCAATTTGGCAACTCCAATTAACCTCGGCATGTTTTTGGACTGTGGGGGGGAAACCCCACGATGACACAGAGAGAACATGCAAACTCCACACACATGGAACCCTGGTGGAGACTTGAACCCAGGTCCAAGTGGTGTGGCAACAGTGCTAACCACTAGACCACCATGCCGCCCCCAGCAAAAACCAATAAATAATTAAAAAAAACCCAACCAATTAAAAAATAAAATCACAAAGCCAATAAGAATACTTATTTTGAAGCATGTAAGATACTAATGACTGAGGGAGTAAACACCTGTTTGTATGTAATATTCCTGACCAGAAGCTAGTTTGGTACATCATTCCGTTTAGTTCCCTGATGTACAGCATGGTGCGCCGTCACGGCATCCCTCCACGCAATGAGCTCGAATCTCAGCATCTTACCTCTTTGGAAGTGTAGCTAGCTTGGGAAGGAACAGGTTGGACTCATCTTCTGAATTATAGAAGGAGGTAAGGATGCTGGAAGACAGGAGAAGCATTCATGATGAGTACAGAAGATGGTGAGGAAAACCGGGATTCAAATTTCTAGGTTTCAGATTAAGTGACAGCAGTTCGTATTCAACAAAATGCTTCCAACACTGATTCAAGCAGATTTGATACTCCAGTATGGTCAAAATCAAAGTATTTTGGATTAACGTACAAATGAATAGGAATGTCGAAATGCTAAAAAATGCCTTTGCTGCAAAGCATCTATGCAGCTCTGTGGTGAAGACTGGCATGCAGACCTGCTCTCCTCCAATACGTCCATCCACTGCATACACGTGATCGGGTTCTCCACAGGGAACAAGTGCAGGATCTCAGCCTTCTCGGCATCGCAGAGGACCACCTTTCTGGTGTCCCCCACACCAAATGCCAGGACTGTGCAGCATCGAGAAGACAACACCCACTTGTCAACCGGTCATGCTGGTACTTGACAAAATAAAGCAAATTCTGATTCTAAACTTGCCTCCACCGACTAAAGAGAAAGATTAAAAAGTCCACCTACTTTTTCCATCGGGCCTCCACGCCAAAGCGGTGATTTCCTTGCCCGTGTTCTCATTGGGAGCCAAACTCCACACTCGCTGGAAGTTCGCCAGCCGATGCAGCAGCAGCTACGGTCACATCATTTAGGGTCAGTGGGATACTCAAAGTAATGTTAAGAAAAACAAACAAGCATTGCTCATGTGTTTTCTGATCTCTTACTCAGGAGGCACGTTACTCTGCATGCGAGAAGGACCTACTCGTCCATTCCCCACAATGACCATAGTTACAGCATTGCGAATTATTAAATGGGAGATAAGAGTGATACAGATGATGTGAAATGTCCGAGAGCGGACTGATAACCGCACTCTTAGAATGCCTTGTATCTAATCAGATGTCTTGGTCCGAACTAACTGTTGTATAATAAACGGTAACTAACTAACTCTTACCTCGCCGGCCGTGTTAGCTAATGCTATCAGATCCCTTTTCGGAGACCACACCATAAACAAAATGGGGTTTGGAAGCTGCTTCTCTCCCACTTGACGAAAGGCAGGCATAGTGGAAAAACTACAAAAATACAACGTGAATATTTCTCTAGTTAAACGATCAATAAAATAATCCGCATCCAACGTACTCTCTTACACAGCACGACTATACTACATTTAACATAACTGCAAAACTCTGCGCTTTCCTGATACTTTATATCACTACTCAGTTTATTCCTTTAAAAACATCTGTTTTTGATATGGGCTACCAAAAAATACTATATAATAAATCTACATTTTCTACGTGGAATCTATTCATGTACAGCGCCATTAAACAAAACGCTCTGTTTTGCCAATCAGGAGATAGTACGAATATCCAATGAAATCGCAGGACGGAAGTCTTAAACAACCAATCAGCAAACAGCCCGAATACGTGGCGAAATCCGCAGGACGGGTAGTTTTAAGGGACAAATCTTGTGGCGGTAACACAAGTGGACACATTTAGTTTTAATACTTTGGTTTAATAAAACCGGTGTAACTTTATAATGGAGATACGATACACGTGACTTTTAATAAATCGTATGGCAAACATATAAAAGTTAATTATTAAGTAGTGGTTAGGATTGATATTGGACATGAAGAACGTCTGCTAAATAAGTAATATTAAAAAATCAGCTTCCGTTTTCCGGAACAATCCGTGTATGAGTTAATAGTTTGCATGCTAGTTGCTTGGTTAACCTATTATACATAAGTCACTGGATGTGTAGAGCAGTGTTTGTCAACTTACGGTGACCAGATAACCCATGTCAGGGAGGACACTCTGAGCTAGGGCAGGAATTGTAAATTACGGATTTCACTTTAGCACTGAGTTCTTGCTGTGTGCTTATTGGTCAGTCTCCTATAATCATGCATGTGTCACTAATGCTAATGTGAAACAGCTGGATGAGTCTTTTAGTCAAGGAAACAAACCAGTAAAAGCTAGTTATAGTCAAACTATTTAGCCGAGCACAGGAGCCTTTCAGCTTGAAAGCAGTTTGTAAAACCCGAAGTAGCTCAAAGTGTCCTCCATGACATGGATTATCTGGTCACCCTAGTTTGAGAACAAGGAGCGCTTGCTGTAGCTTCTGACGGAGGAGTTTCTAGTTATTGAAAAGATCAGTGGCTAAGTCAAGTTTACCTAGGGGGCTTGACCTTTTTGAAGGAGGATAATTGCCATCCGGGCTAAAATACTCAAGGCTAGAATAGAGTAGTGTGAACCGAGTGATCGGACCTAACGACGCCCATGGTCCCTGGTTAAAATTCCATTTTCCCTTTGCAATGGTCAGTTTGTGGAGATTCACAGCGAGGATTAGCATCCTCATCTCCTTGTCCCGAGAGCCTTCTATTTTTTCCTTATCAAATGGAAAAGCCGTAAGGCTATGTCCACATCGCCTGGGAGTATAAAGGACTAATTGTGGATGACAGCTGTTGCTGACAGCTGTACGAAGCAATGGAGGGTGTTGATTTCTTTTGTGCGCTTAGTGGCTTGATGTGTCTTTCGGTTGTTATGTATGTTTTTCAGATGGGTAGAGCAATTAATGGGACTGTCTAGTCATTTCCAGGGCTGAATTTTATTCCCAGTCCAACCCTGAGATAACCTCTCACTTTGTTTTATAACAGACAGACATAATGAAATTGAGAATTATGATAAAGGAACAATATGTGAAGTATTTGTTTTAACGGTTGCCCTCAAGTAACTACATGTCGAGAAGCACGATGGGAGCTCTCAGTTCAAGCGGGTGCACATTTATGATTTAGTCATCGAGCCCCCTAGTCTAAGAGTCATGATCTCTGTGGCAACCATACCCAGTCTGCCCAAATTCCAAATTATATCCAGAGCGTTACTGGTTAGGGGAACAGGTGTACAAAGGGGTATATGACCACTGGACACTAGTTCCATATCCTTAGGAGAGCCTTGCATGGAGTTTTTACGCTGGAAACTTAACCTGAATTCCTCGAGTAAAATATCCCTGTGTATAAACGAGTCCGATTAGCTAAGCTAATGCTAAGCAAGTAAAAATAAACAGCCTGACAGAAAAAGCAGTTAATCTTGTGGAATATAAATAGAGTGAACCTTCCACTCACAAGCAGGAAGTGTGTGTGTGTGTGTGTGTGTGTGTGTGTGTGTGTATGTATGTATGTATATATATATATATATATATAACAGGCCGCTGAAAGACCTTTACTCTTTGTCCCTTGATTCCAGCAGAGTCTGTGGAGTCCGCCGGGACACGGCGCCCCCTGCTGGAGGTCAACTCTCAGTGACAGCGTGTAACGTAGAATAGCTTGTTTTCTTAAAATGTAAAATGAGGTAAGTATCGCACGATTTATAGTTGGTGTTTGTCACAGTAAGACAAACGACTTAAAGAAATATAAATTATAAGCAGGCAAGATGCTTGTCTATAAACACCCAGCTTCCCTCATCCATATGTCACATCATGTATAGAATGTATGCTTGGGATGCTGGGGGGAGGGGACAAGGTGTGTAGCTAGTTTAGCTCATCCACAGTTATCGGTGGAGGTATGGCCTATCACCTCATCTTTCTGGCTGCCTGCCCCACCCCCCCATCCTAGCCCCTTCAGTCGCACCCTGGGCCCCCGGTCAGGTC
>JAODKC010000001.1:21242729-21263312 GCA_026777985.1 Mormyrops attenuatus
CCTTTTATTTTAACAGAGCCCTTGGTGTAATTTGATCTTTTTGCTCTGTGTGGTAGACAGCCCCCCCCCCCCCCCCGCATAGTTATGGGGTAAACGTTGTTCTGGACCAGGCTGGTCTTGGCTTTTGGGGATGAGGTGTGAACAGGAAGGTGTCCAAGAGGTTTTGGAATGGCTCACAGAGCTTCTGAGCAGAGATTTGCTCTTATGTGAGAAAGGGCATGTATCAGGCCTCATGGTTATGATGTCATAGTGCATTCTGGTTTGATGGCCACTCTTTGTTATGTTTGATGGGTGTGCAGAACTGAAGAGCCCATGGGTTAGCTAAGGCTCACTGATTTCTTTTAATCTCTCTGGGTGGATGTTTAAAAAAAATTCCGCTGATTTTGTTTGTGTGCGTTTTTGTTATGCAGACCGCATAAAACCATGATGTAATGTGCATTTCTGTTTAATAACAAAGAAGGGTGGGAAATGGTGGATGCTTGTGGGGGGGGGGGGGGTGGATAGATGAAGTATTAGTGTGGTTATTATTTTCAGGCAGGCAGAGACACACTTTGATTGCTTGAGGAGGGATTAATCTCTGGGGAGCAGCAAGGGGAAATTGTGCAGCATTATATGTCACTGATACATTAACACTAGAAGTAATGGGCCAAGTTTGCACAGAGATACAGAGAAACAGGGCTGACCCCGGGCTGCATGATCTGAGGAGAGTCTGGGGTGTTTCTGTCCATCCAGGACAGGCACAGGCACAGACAGCTGGCAGTGTGTGTGTGTGTGCACGCATGTGTGTTATAAAATCCTGTTATTTTGATGTTGAGGACCATTTTTCAGGTCCCCACAAAGATTTGTGAGTGCAATCAAAAAACAAAAAAAGCCAAAAGTCTTGTATTCTGTTAGGTTACTTATTTAGTTTAGGGCTGGGTAGGGGTTAAGGTTGTCATAATGGGATTAGAGTTTTCTCCATAGAAGTGAATGGAGAGATTACAAACTTGTGTGTGTGTGTGTGTGTGGGCACACACCAGTGTTTGCATGTCTGTCTGTCTGTCTGTTTTACGTCAGCAGTACTCGCAGGCAGGCACCAGCACATCGCACCCCAGTGATAACACTTTTACTCACAGGCATTGTCTACCTGCTCCCTCCCATGGGTGTGACAGACAGCCACTTCAGTGGAAACCTGAAGCAGAGTCAGCATTTCACGACCGCTCTGGCCTACACCATCCCCATGCGCGCCTCTCCTCTGATCAAGCATCTGTTTTCTCAGTCGACATGCACATCTTCTCTGGCCACAAAAGTTTTCTGCGATTTTGCATTGTCATCCTTTGGCCATCCGCTCGCTCTCAATTCCGCCGTCCTCTGTTCTATTCCCGGAACGACATACAGGCTGATTTAAACTGACGTCCACATCAGGACCGGGTTAATCCCAAAAGATCTTTGCATGTCGCTCACCATACTGCACACAAAAATGAATCCAATGCACATGTTCGGCCTACAAGCGGGTGTATCAACATTGTGATGTAACCCTTAGCAACCCGACAGCTGGTTGACTGTCACTCCTTCTCATGCTCCAAATTAACTGTAAGCAGAATTAACTGAGTGCAGCTGTCTGATGTGAAACACTCCTCGCAGCAAATAGCATTTTGTGCCTTTTGGGATGTGGCTTTCCCAGGAGACAGTCAAAACACATACACTGGCATGCTCTCACATATACAAAGGCCATGGGTAGTGTGGGTGGTCTGGTGTAAATACTAGGGAGCTAACAGCAACTGTTACAATAAACCGAAACAGACATTCTAGAAGCCCATGGGCACTATTCTGGAAGCCTGTTGGGTGCTGCTGTCCTGAAGCCTGTGGGTGCCGCTGTTCTCGAAGCCTGTGGGTGCCGCTGTTCTCGAAGCCTGTGGGTGCCGCTGTTCTCGAAGCCTGTGGATGTTGCTGTTCTCGAAGCCTGTGGGTGCCGCTGTTCTCGAAGCCTGTGGATGTTGCTGTTCTCGAAGCCTGTGGGTGCTTCTGTCCTGAAGCCTGTGGGTGTTGCTGTTCTCGAAGCCTGTGGGTGTTGCTGCTCTTGAAGCCTTTGGGTGCTGCGGTTCTCGAAGCCTGTGGATGTTGGAAGAAAATATTATCGTTCCATCCAGGGGCATCCTGAAGCCTATCCTAGGCAGCACAGGGCACAAGCCTGGGTTACACCATGGATAGGATGATTAATTTCCCTAGACTGGGAAAATGTAATGAAATGTGTATTCAGAATACATTCATATATGTAAATCACAAAGGTTTAGGTATGGACTCAATCACTCGATCAACTTGTATTTAGTTTGGCCCCTCCTCAAAATAAAATATTAATACCTCTTTACAGGAACATTAAAAAATGTTAGTTTTCCAGAATGGTTGAAACTGGAGAAATCTTCCTGGAAAATAATCATAAATAATGAAATGACAAAACGTGGATCAACAGTCACTGGCCAACAGACTGTCCTACCCGCCTATTTCTCTCAGTATCTAAAGGCAGGGGGGAGACAGTTGAGCTTTTAACTGTAGGTGTCCCCCCTCCCCCTCCGCACCCGACTCCTCAAGGAAAACTCACACCATGTCAAGATAAATCACACCCTCCCGCAGAGGGCAATCGAGGAGGGGGGCCTCAGCGGAGAACTCCTTAATGGTCAGGCTTGGAATGGGGTTGACGCATGTTTGGGTCAAGCCCCATGATTCTGTGGGAGGAAAGGGCACTGCTGATGTAACTCACGGGAGGACCAGGGCATTGAGTTAGCCTTGCGGAAACAATCCATTGGATTTCGCTAGGTCCACACCAAAAGGTGTTCAGTATGGACCGTCGGTTTCGGTGACAGGTGTGAAGTTTGCTTTCTGGCTCATCTGCGTCAATGTGTGTAAGGTGGCCCTTGGTGACCAAGACATTCTGGTAATCCCCTTTGGTCATTAGAGACTTTGTTGTCATGCCATAGTCAAACCACACCCAGAGTGATTGTTCTGGTAACTAAAAGAGGAGGGGATTTCTACAAGATGGGCCTGGTACTGCAAATGTGCTTTCCTTTTACTTAGGTATAAACAAGTGAGTCAACAGGTCTATGTGCGTGTTAATCTTCGTTAATCCTCATCATAACCTGCTGGATAGGAAATTAAGTATAACACTACAATGGATAATGAGATCATCTCACCACACACACAGAACTGTTCTTAACACTTCTACATGTTTAGGTGTAAATCTGCGTATTTAGGGCGTCTTGCCAGTGGGCTGCATTTGATCTTCTGCTTTCGTCACTATCGTTGACTGCCAGTGAATAATTCTTTTAACATTTCCTAATACATTTACACACGGCTCGGTTCATGTAAACCGAACCGGTCATGTCAGATTTATGGAAATACAGTACCAGTGAAATGTCAGGACACACCTACTGAAAATCATTTGTTTTTCAACAGGATAATGACCCTAAGAACACCTCAAGCTTATGTAGTAAGTATTATCTTTTGAATAAGGATAGTGGTGGAGTGCTGTGACAGACGACCTGGCCCCCTAAACCTCCCAACCTAAACCCAATAGAGCTGCTTTGGGATGAGGTGGAGGAAAAAGTAAGAGCAGGGTAGCCACCTTGTGCTCAGAACTAGTGGAAACTCCTTGAGAAACTGCTGGAGAAGCATCCCAGGTGGCTACATCTGGAAGCTGATTGAAAGAATGCCAAAAGTCTGTAATGCTGTCACTGAAGTCACAGGGGGCAATTGTGAAGAGTATAAAATCTGAGAAAATATTGTTGTTGCAATATTTGATATGTATTGCTTGATTTTCCTTAAGGCCTTTTACTGTAAAAAAAAGTAAATAGAATACATTAAAAGTAGGTGTGTGCAGACTTTTGACTGGTACTGTACTTAAAACATCAGTGGTTTAGGAAGCAAGGTTCTGCGTTTTCATGCAGCACCTTTCCAACATGGCTGTCTTGGAGTGCTTGATGATGTAAACAAGGCACAGACAAGTTTAACAGCCCATGAGAATCAGTTTGAAGTACACAGGAGGCAACAGAGGATTGACCATGATGAGCTGAGGTAGTTTATGAGAAGATTGCTAATGCTAATTGGGTGCCCGAGCCTCAGCCAAATTACTCATAGTCAGAAAGTAGGCAGTCAGCTACACCCATGGCTGTCAGAACAGGAGAAGGTGTATCATGTTATGGGGCTGGTTATCCACACCCATCTGACCAGGTAACCTGTGAATGTAAGGTCTAGCTTTATGATGGGATCATGTTCTCCATGACTACAATCCTACCCCCTGTGCCTCTCCTACAGTCTGTCTGACAGCAGTGATCAAGTTCTGTTTGGAGAATGATAGTTTAGGAGGAAGGCCACTACACCTTTGTGTGTTAGCCTGCTATAGCAGAGGTTACTGCTGATATCATGTTATAGCTGTATTTAATTAGCATGATATTAAATTAAGGCCTTCACTGTTGCATGTGCTGCTCTCTTTAATTACCTCTAATTAGTTCCTTCGCTGTTGTATGCGCTGCCATTTTTCCACCATCTGACATCCAAGCACCTTCCACACACCACTTTCAAATATGAAGTTTCCAGTACTGCTCAGAGTCAATGGTTGTCCGTGTCATTCACCTTCCCTGGTGACTTGAAGCTGTCACGTCATGTGGCCATGCAGTGAGACCTTCCAGATGTCTTCGCTGGCAGCGGTAACAGCTAGCTGTCATCGTGGAATGATGGGTTACAGAGCTGGGGAATGAAGGTGGTCACCTGATCGGTCCTGTGCTGGATTTCTCCTTAGGGTGCTGGGCCTGGCTTGAGCTTCGCATTCAGGAGAGAGAGGCTGTCCTGCTAGACACATTACTGCTGATCCTGCCTCTGGATCATGACCGTGGGATGAGCTGTAGAGATGATGGAGGGTGGGGGGTGGGGTGGGGTCAATGTCCTCTCAACTTGGTACATGTAGAGATCTTATTTAACCCAGAAGACGTGTAACTTCCCCATCAGCACTGAGGCTGCACCCCATGTGTGACAGTCAGCCATTCACACCGAGCCATTTTTAAGCCTAAAAATATCTGTGTGCGTGTCAGTGCTTCACTAATGGGGAACTCAATGGGCGTGTGCACACAGGTGTTTCACCAATGGGGAACTCGATTTGTGTGTGTACCGGTGCTTCACCAATGGGCAGCTCGATGTGTGTGTGTGTGTGTGTGTGTACCGGTGCTTCACCAATGGGGAATTCAATGTGTGTGTGCATGCGTTGGTGCTTCAGCAATAGGGAACTCGATGTGTGTGTGCGTGCACCGGTGCATCACCAATGGGGATCTCGATGAGATAAGGCTCGGACTGCAGGGGTAAAGTTTTGCTTCCCGGTGCGGCTGTCGACCTTTAGTAATGGATGGGGATGGTTACACGGGAGCGTCTGTGTGGTGAACTCCTCTCTGGCTGTTTTCTCTCGCACGTAGCACATTTATTTTTCCAGTTATTCACGCCTCCCCACCTGAACACTTGTTTTGGGTGGGTGAGGCTTTGACATAGTGCATATTCAAAGTCTAGTCCCCACATAAGGCAAACCTTGTCACCCTCCCAGGAAGAAGACCTTTACTCTCTTTGTTAAACTGTCTCTCTTCTTTCCTGCTTGTGTGGAATTTGGCAACTGTTGTTCTTTGGCACCCTCTTTCTCTCGTCTTGTTTTTTTCTCTTTCTCTCTCTCTCTCTCTCTCTCCCCTTGGTCCGTCCCTGGCAGTGTGTGAGCCAATGCTTAAACAGCAGCCAGGCAAGTAGACCATCATTGTGACTCTAGGAAGCTTGTGGGTCTCACTGCAGGTAAGAGCCTTCACTGTCCACTGCAGGCATTCTCTTTGGCTGGGCAGGGGGGGAGGGGCATATGGGTGTGGCCACTTACCAGCACTGTCATTTGATTGGTTAGCTCATTGAATCAACTGCACCTGGTTTGTCTGAAACCCTGTTGGGGGTTCTGGTACAGTTGTGTGAACCTGGTTGTGTCATGCAAGGTGGTCGGGCGGTTACAGATGAGGCTTGATGGTGATGCACGTTGCCAGACTCCTATGGGATAGTTTCCTGTGATCTGATCAGGTACATCGTCTGGGATGTGAACCCAGGGAAACGTTTACACCCATGTGTGGATCTGTATGTGAGAGTGTTTCGGGATATGTGTATTTGGTCTGTGTAACGTTACTGCAAAGGAGTCAGAAGGTAAAATGACAGACCTAAATGGATCATTTAAGCGAACGATTCAAGCTCGGTCTTGCCAATGACCTTAATTTCACTTAGCTGGTATTGTTTCCACTGTGATTGCGTGCTCAGCCTGTGGTGGTGAGGGGGGCAAAGTTCGTTCAGCAGGTTTCAGATTAACCAGTGAGCTTTAAGATAACAGTGGGGAAACAAACATGCCAAGGTTCAGAGGAGCGCTGTACCGTGGCTCGGCTGTTCAGCGGCCTGTTCATTATTCACATTAGTGTCCTGTTTGGATCAGTGCAGGATTCAGTGGACCGTAGCCCATACCTGTGCGCTGATGTGTGCTATACGACTATTGGTGTGGCTGTGAGGGCGTATTTGTATGCCTGTGAGTGTGGCCTTCTGGTGGATGTGGCCTCCTAGGCAGTAACCTGTACGATCGGCCCTTGAGTGGAATCACCTCAGGTTACTATTTGCTGTGTCCTGTCACCACCGATTGGCTCTTATTCTGACACATCTCAGATTTCTACTTTCAGTGTCCTGTCAACTCTGATTGGGTCTTACTCTGGCACACTGTCTCCTATTGCTACTTTCGGTGTCTCGTCGCCTTTGATTGGCTCTTATTCTGCCATGCTGCCTCAGATTGCTACTTTCTGTGTCCCGTTGCCTTTGATTGGGTATTATTCTGACACGTTGCCTCAGATTGCTACTTTCTGTGTCCCGTCGCCTCTGATTGGCTGTTCTCATACATTTTTTTCCAGCTTCCATTTTTACAAGAGGTCACGAGAGGCCGTTTTGTTTAAAATGTAGGCCAGAGTGGGGTTTGTAATTAGGAACATAAAAGCAGAGATGTTCTTTTCTTAAAAGCAGCGCATTTAAGCCAGCAGGTCTTTGGAGGCCAGGTCCAATTAGAGGTGCCGCGGAAGAACAGTGTCGGCGGTTGGGCCGCAAATCAGAAGCCCTGGAACCCGGAGCAACCCAAGCGGAGAGCACAGGAAACCTCAGGACCGGCTCAGTCTGCAAAGGAGATGGGTTAGCGACCTCAGTGACCTAAGAGTTTGAGTCCATTTTACAGCATTTCAGAAACAAACCTCTAGAGCCGGGGTGGGCAGTCTTTGCCACAAAGAGCCGCTGTGTAAGCAAGTTTTGGGGATAACCTTTGGATCAGCTGTTCAAACACAGGCATGAGGACTCTTCAGCCAATCAATCCTCTAATTAGTAATCTAAGTAGGGAGTTTCAGCAAAAGCCCACATACATAATGGCCCTTTCTGGATACAATTGCCTACCCATGCTCTAGAGGGTAGTCCTTCCATTGACCCCAACTCCAGTTTCAATCCATGAAGATGTGATGTTTTCCCATTGATGTAACGCTAGTGACCAAGCATAGCCGCCCCCCCCCCGGAGGCACGCTTTTATTTGCCAGTGAGCTGTGGCACACGACTGTTGTGGCACATGTGATTTCTGGGTTCCGGAGAGGACAGCTCATATCAGCCAGCCTGGCCCCCCCATTTCCTCCCTCCCACCAGACCCTGTAATCAGACCACCTCCTGCCCTTACTTTGGCCTTCAGTCACATCTCCATATGGAATTGCACCCTCAGGGGTATCCCAAGTTGAGCCACTCTGAGCTTTAAAACACATGCACCAGTTGTGGAGCTATTGGGAGGGTCATGCTCAGGGGTCTAACATTAAAATCTCTATGCTGACCCTGGGATTTGAACCAGCAACCTTCTAATCACAGGCACAGCACAATAACCTGCTGAGCCACAGGCGGGTTACTCCTGCTGGTCAGTGACATGTCAGACGCTTGCTGTGATTGGTTCCATGACCCCGAGGTCACAGAGCTCCACCCCTCAGCTCCACCTCACTGTTACAGCCTCATTTAGCTGACCCCAAGACCCTGACCACGTCCTGTGCTGTGGACACTGGTTTCAGCATCTACTGACCCTCGGGGCAGCTCTTGATGGCTTGCAGAGAATAAACACTCACTAGCTGACTTCTATCTGTTGGCCCATGCAGTAATTGCCTTGTCTGGCCATTCATTTTGATAAACGCTATGTTTTAAACACAGGTAATTGCTCTAAATAAGACCGATTAGCGGCCTTTTATGAAGCTGGCAGCCCGAGATGCGCTCCTCTCCATTTGGCCACTTTTACTCTGTTCTGCCCCAAGGTTATCACAAAAATCCATCTCCTCCTTAAGTGTCCCATCTCCAGGAGGCAAGTTGAGCTGGCCAGGAACAACAGAGCAAGCTTTCAGTTTGCTTTGCTTATTGCTTTGGAGACGTTTGTTTTGCTTTTGTTTGTTGCTGCTGTTCGTCTGTGGATGCTCGTTGTTCATTTTGTTCATAATTTTTCGCGCGTTTCTCTGCAGGATATAAGAATTAAAATGGGCCAACCCATGCCGACACACATGTCCACAGGTTTTTGGGATGCGTTTAAGGAAAAGTTTTTAAGTCTGACATTCAACAGAAGACATAAAAAACCAGGGTCCGTGTGGTTTTTGACTTGCGGCGAATTGTGGCACGGCTCTCATCAAACACGTGCCAGCTGAGCTCTTTTGAGTGATAGCAGCCCATTGGCTCATTCCACATTCACATGCTGTTTCTCTCGAGGGATTAAGACATTCATGAGCTGCAGTTTTACAGTAATCCTGTTACAATCTTTGCTGTGGTGCTTTTGTAATCAGAGAGATCTTTTATATTTAATTATGGTGACTGTAGCTCTTTGTATCAATGTGTTCCACCAGTCCCTAAGTATAGCTGTTTTCAGTCTTTGTATAGTCGACAATTTTTAAATTTAGCAGACACTTTTATTCAAAGCAATATACAGTCCCTGGAGCAACTGGGAGTTAAGGGCCTAGCTCAGGCATCACTTTATCAGCTCTGGGATTTAAACCAGCAACCTTCAACCGTTTTATGTTTGGGAGAGTTTCTGGTCCTCTTCTGAAAAGGGAAACCCCAAATAAAACCTGGGCCTGTTACTTGATTCTGTCTGGTCTTTCCCACATTTATATTTAAAATAAGATTGGCCAATGAATATCCAATTAGGAGGTTTTCCTTGTCTGTGCAGTTGGCCAATTGCCGCTGTTTTCAGGCTTGAGGAAGCCCCTGTTTGCACCTCCTACCTATTGCATGGTTTATCAGGGTTGTGGCTTATCCACATTTCAGTGGTTCTGCTTCTGGCTCAAACTCTTGATCTGGCTGATTTTGGTTATGCTAGTGGCTCTAGCTCAGCCTTTGATTCTGGAAGGGGCTGTTCTGGTTCTATTGCTATATCTAGACATACTTCTGCTTCTTGGTCTGGTTCTATTTTTTGTATCTGGATCGAGCCTTGGCTGTGATTCTCTCTGTCCCGCTTTGATTTGGGTTCTCTTGTTTCCCTGATCTGTTAACTGTCGCTGGAATGGCTCTGTTCGGCCGCCTCTTTAGGGTTTTTGGTCAGACAGCCTTGAAATGCACTAATATTTACGTCTGGGTCTGGTTTTGGCTTCCACCACTGGGGTTTGGAGCTCTTTGCTGTGTTTGAAGAAAGCAATTTTTGCATCCGGCCTTTATTTGTGTGGTGAAATTGTCTGAAAATAGTGCTTATAAACAAACAGATGTTGGGGGAAGAAACAACTAGAAACAGAGGAGAGCATCGGACCAGAGGTAGATTGTCCTGGGAGGGGCAGTAAATTCACGTGAGGCTGAGGGGTTACGTGGTGTCACAGAGCTGCAGTAGGCCGCACACCAGGACCAGCAGAGGTTGACGCCCGGGAGTCTGAAAGCGAAGCGTTGCAGTGGATTTGGCTCAGAGGCCAAGTCCTCCTCCATCCTGAAGTTTGGTTGCAGGAGGAAGGGGGTCTCTTCCCCGCTGAGGGCAGCCCACTGGGGCCTCTCTGCATGTCCCCCGTTCTGTACAATGGAGCTTAAGCCAAACCTAGCAGACCTGAAGTCACCTGTACTAACGTGCTAGCTTGCGAACGTTTTAGCCTTAGGGACACCCTCACACCAAGGGACCTTACCATCCCATACTTTGCCTGATTTTTTTAATTAATTGCTTCAGGTTATCTATGTTATCCAAGGATTCAAGCACTCGTCCTATATCAGGTTTTCCCTCTTTTGAATCAACATGCTACATTCTGCCCCTGATTACATGTATCCCAGTGTGGAGTGGCTTCTTAATAGGCAGCAGGCCCCTCTCTCTGGCTCTGTCTTGACCCCCCCCCCCCTTCCCTCCGCCCCCCTGCTCTCTGGCGGATGAATCAGTGTAGGGCTGTCTGTAACAGCCAGTCTGGGGAATGCGAGGAATGCCTCCATCCATTCCCCCTACCTCCAGGATGGATGTCCCAGGCAGGAGGGTGGAGGCTTTACTATGGGAGCCTGTGGGCCCCTGGCAGCTTGGATGGAGGTGGGCTGCATGAGTGTGAAGGTTGGGGTTGTCAGTAGATGGACACAAAAGCAAGTTCTAATGATGTCTAGGCACACCTCTGCACCACTGCACTTCATGCAACGTGACGAGTACACCCAGTGACGGGGTTTATCACCAATCAAACCTGCATTTATGAGGGGCCCCTGTTGGCCACAAATAGTCACTACACTAAACATGAACTACACACATCCCTTATTTAGGAGATGCTGGAGCAGCATGTTCTGCTAGCCACTAGCTAGCTCCGATCTTCTACCTGTACTCCGTATCTAGGTTTGGGGGGCTGTTTTCCATTAGTCTGGATTCTTATGACTCGGGATTCCAGTCCGCATGATCCATAAACATGTACACACATGTACATGCACACGCAGAAATCTGGGTGCTGGGCCTGACCCGCGGCCTCAGACACTCAGGCCCTGTCTCTCCTCCTCTCCACTCCTGCTGGAAGCCTCCCTGCAGGGCTTTGAATGTCTCATCTAACATCTAACAGACTTCGCTCTGAGCCAGACTGCAGGTCAAGTTCACGTTTAGTCTGTGGAGGGAGAAATTGGACAGGGAAAATCTGCCCCCCCCGAGAAGAAGCAGTGTTTGAGCAAAGCCGGTCATGGGCTGATAGCTCTCCCTTCCTCCTCTGTCATTCTCTCTGTCTAATCTACCCCTATTTTCATTTCACTTTGGATGTGCGGACAGGTCATATGACATCTGTGTAGACAGTGGAAAAAAACACACTTTTCTAAAAATATGCCCCAGATAGAAACTGCCGGAACACAGTAAATAATCCTGTGGAGTCCTGTCACGGTGGAATCGGAATTCATCAGGTGCGTTAAAGGGAGGGGAAGTCCCTCTGTGTGTGCGTTTGCATGTGTGAGTGTGCGTGAGTGAGTGTACACGTGTGCCCGCAGCGACAACTTTCAGCGTGCGAATTCACAGACCTGTGATTCACACCTGAGCCATCTGGCGAAGCCCTGGAGCCCCGGTGATCCCGTCTGGGTCGTCATTGCCGGTGACATCTGGCAGACGGACTCTTGTCTCGTACCGTTTCCTTTGACCTGACCCCCTGAACTAATTAAAAGTGCTTTCCCTTAATCATTACCACTGATGGCTGTGAGATGCTCTCCTACAGGACAGTGGAGAGCATGTCTGTGTGGGAGCTATATGTACAGAATGGTGCAGAGACAAAAACAGACTGGATAATCCTTAAACTACAGTGCCCCCCAGAGAATGAGTGTGAGGATCAGTGAAAAGCACTTTCCCTTTGTCATCGTGTGAGAAGTCTGACAGTCGTAATTAGACGATGAAAAGGCAGCATGTTTTAATCACAGACTTCCTTGCATGTCATGCTGCTGTCCCCTGTAGCCATGTGTGCATGAGCTGATTTGTTTCAGGAATCGTGGGGACTTTTTTTTTCCACCTCTTTCTTCTTTTGAAAGAGCTTGTTGGAACAACTGAGGGGTTGAGAAAACCAGGCACGGATCTTGGCGGACCCGGGGTTGCAGATCGGTGCGGGTTTGACTGCTGGGCGTGTATGTGCGTCATATGGTCCTGGTGAGGTCAGGGAGTTTCCATCAGAACTTGGTTCTTGGGCATTATTAGTCAATATGTGCTTACCAGTGTATGGATGACGCAGAACTTGATTCTGGAGGTGTTTCTGTATATCTGGGATGCAGAGCCCATTTCACAACATCAAGCAGAGAACCGCCATAACCTGCCATGAAATGGGACCTGCATTGCACTGGTAATGAAACCTTGTGCCCTGCAGGCAGCCAATCACAAGACAGGACAGGGCTCGCTAATCTTCCATATCCATACCTACCCCTGTGCACACCATTCAGCACAGTGTAGTGTGTCACTGTTTATGCTGTGGAATAGCACAGAGTAGTGAATTGTAGTACTGTTTCCTACAGTGTACGACGGAGCGTGGTGTAGTAGTAAGTACTGTGTAGCAGTCTATAGTGCAATGTTTTGCACAGTGTAGATCAGAGAGTGTAGTATAGTACTATGTTGAAGAGTATAGTGCAGTGTATTGTAGGGTTGTGTCGTAAAATTTCATGTATCATACTACCATCTGACTAAGCATAATTGTCATGGCCATACCTACCATTGAGGACACTGAGGTCAAGTCCTCAGTATTTTTTCTGCAACTCGAATAATCATGATGCTTTATGGGGCACACCTAGGTACTATAGGGCTAACACTTTTGACCTCAGTATTTAAAAAATCCTGGCTATGGCCCTGAGTTCAGTTAAGAGTATAGCAGAGTATTTTGCAATGTCTTGTAGTATAGTCATCATAGTCATCATCAGAAACAGTTTGGTAAAGAAGTGTACATGAAGCAGCCACATTCCATGAAGACGATCTCCAACAGACTGCCAGAGTCAAGCAGCAGCAGGGAAAGGAGCAGATCCTCACCAAAAAGGTGTCTCATCCCACTTCCAGCACCTCACATAAATGCTTACACCACAAGAAAGTTAGTGCTTCCAGAACTGGCATCTTCAGTCATTTGAAAACCCACAATAAGGACTCCTGAAGAAGGCGGTCCTACTTCAAATGATCACCGATGATGATGATGATGATGATGATGATGACCACCACCATAGCACACTGAAGATCATTGCGGTGCATCTTGGTGCTATGTAGTGGAGTGTAGTTGATTCTAGTATATTATTGAAGACTATGAGTCCATAAATATAACTGCCAAGTCTTTAAAACATGTATTGGCCTGAGAAGCACCCTGGCTGTAATGTCTGCACAGAAATACTGTCATTATGTCTACAAAACAAACATTCATATTATGCTCTTAGCAGTTTAAGTTTCAGGGATAATTGTTTGGAATTTCCTCATTTGGTAAAAGTGGGCTTTTAGTTTAGTGTTTCAGCACAGCCAAATGTATACTGTGTCCTTGCGTTTGCCGTTGATGTTCTTACTGCCTGACTCTGCTTTTCGGCTTGTTCGGACCCTTCTGGTTGGACGCTTGGTCTGGGATCTTCGAGAGACTCCTAGTCTAGGGAAACTTGTCCGTGTGTGCCGAACCGCAGGATGTGTTGTTTTTCTCCGGCCTGGGATGTGTTGCCATGGCATTTGGGAGCCGGCTCGCATGGAAAAACAGGAAAGAGTTTCATCCCCTTTTTTAAAGAACTAAATAGCTTCTACAGCATGATCCTCTGCCCCTTCCTGTAAGCCGAGACCCCCCAGCACCCACAAGATCCTGTCCACAGAATGCCAGGGCGTTCCCACACGGCCAAGAAACCAGTCAGAAAAGCCGATGATCTGTTCTCTGTCCCAAAAGGGGGCACGCGTCGAGTCTGACACAATAGATGTCAAGTCTGTTGCTTAGTCCCTTCTTGAGTGATTGATGGCGGTCTCACTGCCCCCTCCCCCCAGGTGGTTCTGCGAGGGGCGGGAGTTGCATCACTGCCCCGACATCCAGATAACACATGATGCTGATCGGCACACACTAGTGATCGCGGAGGCCTTCGCCGACGACACGGGCCGCTACACCTGCATGGCATCCAACTGCCTGGGTGCCGACAACACCTCTGCTGAGGTCTACATTGAAGGTAAGTGAAGTGAAAGTGGTTAATTGTCATTGCTGACACACCACAGCACACAACAATGAAATGTGTCCTCTGCATTTAACCCATATGTGACATAGCAGAGGGCAGCTAATTCAGCACCAGGGCAGCAGTGCTTGGGGCCGGTACCTTGCTCAGGGTACCTCAGTGGTACCCTGCTGGTTGGGGGTTCAACCAGCAAACTTTCAGTCACAAGCATGCTTCCCTAACCGTTAGGCCAGCATTGGGCTCTGACCCAAACACCCACCCCACTGCAGCTCAACACACTGTCTGTTACAGAAGGAATTGATGATCCATGATCGCTCATGCAGTACAGGGTGGCAGCAGGCCTGGAGCCTATCCCAGGAAGCACAGGGTGCGAGGCTAAGCCTCTGAGCCTGTGATCAGAAGGTCGCTGGTTTGAGACCCAGCCTGGCTGCACGCTGGCTGACCCTGTGCTGTGACCCCCAACCTTGCTCTCACTTGTAAATTTGTCTGCATGTCCCAAGCAGAGCAGGGGGTAGGTGAAGATAGAATTTCCCCACAGGGACTAATAAAGTATCACTATTCACTATCTGTTATCAGGGATGCACGTAACAGCGCAAATGCATATTATATGCAATTGCGCTGTCATGACAAGAAATTACAGTGCGTTTTAACCTTTATACAGCTAATGTTCAGTTCATTCGTGGTACTTGCTTACCATTTATGTGCATCCCTGTCTATTATAATCACTGTTTCTACACACACAATCCCATACTCTGTATTACAATCAGTATTTCTACATAGACACTATCTGTTAGGATCACTATCTCTATACACAGTCACTCTCCTATCTGTTACAATGATTATTACGGTAACGCTTTACATTAACTGTACCTTCATAATGCCTTTATAATGCATCTGTAGAACATTCATTGCACCTTCCTAAGGCATTAATAGAATATTCATAAGCAGCATGTAATGTTTGTTATTGATGTGTATTAAAGCTGTTAAGGATGTTAAGATATACTTTCATGCTGCTTATGAATGTTCTATGAATGCATAATGAATGCATTATAAAGGTGCAGTTAATGTAAAGCGTTACCACTATTTCTACACACAATGACACACTATTATGATTACTGTCTCTCCTAAGGGCAAACATTTTTTATTTGCCGAAAGAGAAATGATGTGATGGGGGTGCCAGAATTCACGTTCAATATGAGTGTATACTTGGATGTGTATGCATGTGAATGTTTAAAAAAGCAGTGAATTGTAGTAAATAGTGGAAGAAGGACAGCAGCACTGGCTGTTCTCATGGGCTATATCGTATTGTCGGATCGAGTAAGCGGCCGACACCAAATCCCACATGTGCTTCTCATTACTGCCTAATCTATGGACTCACGCAACGGTCCTGCAGGGAACAAAGGAGACATTGCATTATGGGCTATAGTCCTGAGCATGGTCTGTGCTTATAGGAGGTTCAGTGTGTCTCTGCTGCACTGCATTGTGGGAAAAGCCTGTCACAGAGCAGTGCAACTTGATAATAGGTGTCTTGTATGTTGACGGGACAGAGGGTCCTGTGATAAATGCTCCTCAATTTGCTCCCCCCCCCACTCCCCCATTTTGCTCCAGGGGCTTCTTCCTCTGACTCTGAAGGTGAAGGATTTGTGTCGAGAGCCAAGCCTGGAGCTGGGTCAAAAACGAAGCCAGGAGCCATGTCACAGTGAGTGTGCTGTAGCTCAACCCCTGACCTCTGACCCCTGGACTCCTTTCATCTGGCCCTTTCAGAATATCTCTGGCAGATGCCATACAGATCTCTTGGGGGGGGGCACACAAGGAAGTTGCCAGCCTGTGTGGAAGTGACCCAGCTTAATTGGAAACATACTCCATGTCCCACCTGCCTTGCCAATATCCCTGATAGCAGCATGAGCAGGGGAACTGTCACCAAGCCTCCCCCAAAGGGTAAGCTGAGCAGAGACCAGGCCTCTCCTGTCCCTGTTTAGGCTGTTGGGCACCTTGGCTGCTTCCCCCCATAACGTCGTAAGGAACCATTAGGCAGATATTACCCAAGAGTCTGGAGTGAGGGAGTTGACCGGCTGAGGAATGGGGTTTGCATGCGTTTATGCTCCTTTTGTCATGGACTGAAGTCGCCGTCACCCTAGCTCTAAACCAACAGGCCAGAAGTGGAGAAATCACACACTTTAGTGTGACCTGTGGTATGTTTCATTTCTGCAGACATCTGTTGTAAGCTGAGTATTTGGGTCTGTTTGGTGGGGGTTTTTAGGTGTTTATTTTAGTGTGAGGTCTGCCAAAATGTCAGGGTTTATTGTCTTTTTTCTGTGTGTCAGTGTCTCTTTTGGGGTGAGTGTTGGTGAGTGTGTCTCTTTCAGGGTGAGTCTCAGTGTCTTTGTGTTGATTCTCTTTCTGGATCGGTTCCTGATGTTCCTGGTCTGTTTCAGGGCCCAAAAGAAGACCACTTCTGTATCACTGACAATCCGTTCGGCATCCCCCAAGAGCCCTGAGGTGTCCCCTCATCGCACCACTTTGGTTCAGTCTATTTCCCCATCTCCCCAGCGGGTTGGTATCTCCCGACCCCCTTCATAGCAATACGCGTACATAAACAAACCGACAAACCAAACACCATTGCACATGTAAACAAACGTGTACCATCATGCACATTTTATTACACTTAATTGTCAAGCCCTTCCCTGCTGTCTCAGCCCATGGGGCAGAGATGAGAGGTGGAGAAAGTGCTCCAATTTTATGCTGAGATGTGAGCCATGATCAGGCAGGAGCGCAGGACAATGAAGGTTGGCCAGTTCTGTGTACTGGGCGGATCCAGCAGCTTTGCTCTGAGTCTCCTTTGACACCCCGCCCCCCCCACCAGGTCCAGAGTCCTCTTGCTGTAGGAGCCCCGGGAGGAGAAGTGGCCCTCCCAGTCTTTACCAAGGTGCGTTTTAAGCCCCATTCGTCTGACTTTGATGGCACACTACCGGATAGGTGCGGTATTTTGGCCCCAGTTACCTTAAAGTGACACAATGTGGCCAAAGGTGTCATCAACGCAGCAGATGAAGAGATGAATGTGACAAATATAAAAGGTCGATATTGAAAAATGTAACCTTAAATACATGCAAAAATGTAGATGACACATAACAAACACTAAGTGAAGACCTGGAGGAGATCTCTGTCTGGTGAGCTTGAGGTAGGGAGGGAGGGAAGGAGGGAGATAGGCAGACACTTTATTGATTTATTAATTATGACTACTTTATTAATTGAGTAAGTTGCCTGTTGACCAGGAGGACAGCATTGGGACAGAGTAGATCATTGGGAGGGGGCTAACCTATCTTCTTCTTTTTCTGTAGAGATTTTGTCTGAAGAGAGAGAAGCTTCTGTTAGTGGACAGGCAGAGTTCGGTCCCAAGTCTCACTGGTGGCCATTTTGTCCAAATGACCCCTGTTGTGGTGTTTCATTCCTTTGAAGCTGAAACCCTGAACAGCAGTTGCCGTGCGAGGGTCGGTGTGTGTGTCTGAAAGCAACCTGCCTAACCGCCCCCCTCCCCACCCCCCCATCTCTGCAGCCGCTGCAGGACACACAGGCCCAGGAGGGCCAGGTGGTGGTTCTGGAGTGCCGGGTCCGGGGCGCCCCACCCGTGCAGGTCCACTGGGTCCGCCAGGACGAGCAGATCCAGGACTCACCGGACTTCCGCATCTTGCAAAAAAGTGAGGGCTGTGGAACTGCTGGGGGGGGTCACGGTGTGATGACAGTGTTGTATGATGCATTACATAACATTACTGAAATGTTACTCTACTTTCTGTTGGTTACATGCTGTTTTACAGTTACTGAATCTGAAAAGCTCAGATAAAGATAGACAGCCATGATTGTGGAAACGAGTACTAATGATGTCGTATGGCTGTTTTGATAAGACATTGTTTGTTACGGAGTCTGTGTAATAAACGCCATCAACCTGCGGCATGTAACTTTTCACTATTTTAATGACTTTGAAGGGAGCTCCTACCTCACTGCCTTTTCTTTTTTCCCCTGTCATGTGACCATCAGAGCCGCGATCCGCTGCTGAACCTGGTTAGAACCGCCCGTCATTCACCCTGCCCTAACGCTGCAAAAAAAACATGAAAAAGTTGCAAAAACATTTAAAGTTAAATGCTGGGATGAGTGTTTAATATGAACAGACAAAAGAAATGCGATTTATGAGTTCTGCTAGGGTTCAGATCCCACAGAGAGTAACTATTTATCACCCCCCAAAAACCTGTTCTGGATACCAGCTGTCCTGTCTATACCTTTGCCTGTTTTATGGCAGTGTTTCTCAACTGATAGGTTGCCAAAATTATTTAGAACTTTTTTTTTCTAATGTTAGAGTTTAAAAATTTTTTGACAGTGCATAAAGGCATGATGCTGCAGTTACTACACAGTATTTTGTGAAACTTGGTTCAAACTTAAAAAACTTTGGGCCGTGACTTAATGACCAAGGAAAAATATGGATTCTGGACCACTGTTTTATGGGATGTCGCGTCATTCCAGCCACTTCAAAAAAGTGCAGCAGGAACTGTTCCTGCATGGAAAGGGTTAAGAACTGGCAGCCCCTACAGACTCAAGCCGAGCCAGATGAGCGGCGGGACGCGATCCGAGCCTGGGGCATCTGGAGGGGAATACGATGATTTAGCATTAGTGCCGATTCTAGAACAGGGTGCTGTGAATGGAAACTGCTTTGGGCCAGGAGAACGTTTCCCTACAAAACGACCTGGGAGGGGGGCGGGTTCACAACAGAATCCCTCCTAGCTTAGAGAACGGGTGGTCTATGGGCCTATTCGTGTTGGTAGTAGATAAGTTTGTTTGTGCTCTAGTGCTGGTTGTGGTTTGTCCAGCCTGTGAGAGGCTTCTAGCTGAAGCCCTTTTCAATGCTAAGTATGTAGGCGCTGATTATATAAGTGGAGCATTTGGATTATGTGTACCCCTGGTTTAAGTGGCTAGGGAGAGGAGGGGGTGTTGTCAGAAAACAAAACAGTCACCATGGTGGAGTTCTGAGATGTTCTGAGACATGCTCTCTGTCTCCCAGAGGAGATCTGCACTCTGGTCATAGCTGAGACGTTCCCAGAGGACGCTGGGCAATTCCAGTGCACCGCGACCAATCGCTTCGGCTCCTCCAGCAGCACTGCCCAGCTGACTGTGCAGCAAGGTGAGCCAGGCTCCTCCTCCTCATGAAAGCTAACCAATCAGACCTCTTCCTCACAAAAACTGGCCAATGACAACCTGTTTCTCCCCACTTTTCCAGCCAATGAGGACTCGCCCACCAATGGTAGCCCTGCAGGCGTGGACACATTGGAGGACCCGCAGTCCTTCCCTCCCCCACCGCCACCACCCACTGAAATCAGCCAGTTGGAGCTCCCACCCAAGGTGGCCAATGCAGATACTTTTCACGTCAATGAGCTGGAGTTCTGGCCCAGCACACAGGCCTCCGCAACAACAGAGGATGAGCCCCCGTCCTATGAGGAGGCCATGCCCAATCAAGAGGCCACACCCCTGATGACTCCTTCCAGTGAGGCGTCACCCTTGCCACCGCCTTTCCCAGGGAATAATGGCCAGCCTTTGCCTACAAAGCCCAAACCCAAGCTGTGAGTATATCCCCCACCCAGAAAAGGGCACAAACATTTACTACAGAAATTAAGAATAAAGTCAGGAGGAAAAGGGCTCTCTTCCACAAATGGAAATTAACTAACTAACGATTTCAAAATAAAGCAGGAGTATCTAAGTCTACAGGTTGAGTTAAAAAATAACATTAGACTCGCTAAGAGGAATGTAGAAAGGAAGATTGCATTGGAGGCTAAGGATGACATTAAAAGTTTCTTCCAATACTTTAACGCCAAAAGAGCTCTAAAAGCTGAAATCACTAATCTGCAGGATAGTAAGGGTCTTATAGTTGAAAATGAAATTGATATAGTAAAAGAGTTTGATTATTTTACACGGGTGTTCACAGTAGAGGACACAAGTAACTTGCCACCATTTAGTACAAATACAGCGTCGTCTATGACCAATATATGTATAACTGAGGCTGATGTGGTACAAAGCCTAACTAAGCTCAAAATAAATAAATCACAGGGCCCTGATGGCATCTTACCTATAGTTTTAAAAGAGATGAGGGATCTTATTAGCCAAACCTTAACTTTACTATTCCAGAAATCCTTATCTGCTGGTGTGGTGCCTTCTGATTGGAAGCATGCTAATATAACACCCATATTCAAAAAAGGGGATAGATGTAATACAGCAAACTATAGGCCAATCAGTTTAACTTGCATAACTGGAAAAGCATTGGAAGCTATAATCCAAGGGAAATGGTAGATTACCTGGATTCAAATAACATTCTGAGGGATAGCCAACATGTATTTAGGAGAGGTAGATCTTGTTTAACTAACCTACTTGAGTTCTTTGAGGAAGCTACAAGAGAAATTGATCACAAAA
>JAODKC010000001.1:21263412-21281253 GCA_026777985.1 Mormyrops attenuatus
TCGCGCAAAGGAGATTAAGGGGGGACATGATCCAGGTATACAAGATTCTAACAGGTCTGGATGCTGTTCAGCCAAATAGCTACTTCAATATTAGTTTAAACACTAGATCTCGTGGCCATAGGTGGAAATTAGCGGGAGAACATTTTAAACTGAATTTTAGAAAACACTTCTTTACATGGCGTGTAGTTGGAGTATGGAATAGTCTTCCTGTTCAAGTAGTGCAGGCTAAAATCCTGGGTTCCTTTAAATCTGAGCTAGATAAGATTTTATCAACTCTGAGCTATTAGTTAAATTCTTCCCAAACGAGCTTGATGGGCCAAATGGCCTCCTCTCATTTGTAAATTTCTTATGTTCTGATTTCCCCTACTTCATGCTTGAAGTCACATGAAAGTGTATTCACAAGCTGGGGTGAGAACTGCAACCTAGGATATATGTCTTGTTGGCCATTTAGCACACAGGGTCCTTTCATCAAACATATTAGCTCACAGTCTAGAATAAGTACTATAACGTCTAGGACACATAATCACTCTACGGCATGTGCAGTCTGTTCAACTGTCAACGCAGAGTGCAAACTGTGTTTGGTATCAGCGGTGAACCTTCAGTGAGCATGTGTGGGTGGCCAATCCATCCCCAGATGTGGAGGAATGCAGGAAACACCCACCCAGAGCATGATGAAGACACAGGAAGTGTTCATTTGTCACATGTGGGCTGTGTCGTTGGTGTTCTCTGATAACACTTTGCCATCTCATTAATCTCCACTCGAAAAGGACAAGTGAACAAACCAACTAACACAAAGTGGTCAAAATGTTCAGAAAGTGCTCAGATAAGACTCTCTCACACACACACACACACACACATTGAGCTGTGTTCCTATCTTTGTGAGGACTGTCCATCCATTTATTTCTATGGGCAAAACCCTAATCCCAGCAATGACAACCTTATCCCCTACCCAGCCCTAACCTTAACCATAAGTAAGCAAACAAAATAGAAGACTTCAGGCATTTTTAGTGTTTTTTTGTTGCAGTCACATATTTTTGTTGAAATTGAATTTTGCCTTGTGGGGACTGGAAAAATGGGAACATTGGGAACATTTGGTCCCCAAAATGTAATGTATAGCTGACCCCCCCCCCCCCCACACACACAGACACACACACACACACACACACACACACACACTCCATCTGTCTTCCATTACTGTTTGATGCCTGTTACACTAGCATGACCACCACAATCCCATATAAGTAACAAGAGCTGTCTTGTTGACTGGGGGGTCCATTGTAGCTCATCATTGGAGTTTAGCTCCTCCTCTGTTTCCCTCGTTGACCTGGCTGTCTCAGCCCTGGGAGCTAACATGGCAGCGCCCACTGGACAGACTTGACCTCTGACCTCAGTGTGAGGATGGCGATATTCTGTGCGCCATCCCTGTATATTCCACAGATAGTTTGATTTTAAGTTTCTGAGCAGAGATGGAGGGCTTTGACGGTGAACTCCGACTTTTTACGACCTCTGGTCTAAAAAAGTATTTGTTTCTGGATACAGTTGACATAATGTAAGGCCCATTGAATAAACAATTAAATCGTTTGCTAAACAGTGCTAAACAATTCTGGCCCCAATCAAGGTGGAAAAAATGAGCTGCTGTCTTGGCTGAAGTCAGCATGGTTTCAGGGTCAGTAACAGGGGCCCCTGTGGGGTCCCTCTGTGAAGCTGCTATAGTGTCATCCTAAAGCAGATGTATGTCTCAATGAAGCTGCTGATGGTTCCTCTGAAGCTGTTCTAGAGTCATTCTGTGATGTCATCCTGAAGCAGCAGTTGAGTCATTCTGAGGTAGTGTTGATTGTGTTGCTGAATGGTCTCTTTTAGTATCTTTACCGGTGCCCTAGTTGGGAATAATTTATAATAAGATAGTGCCCCAGATCAATGAAAAGCACATTCTGGGCTCAAGGCAGGGGAACACCCGGGATCAGGTGCCATCAGATGCCATTGCAAAGCAGGGCACACATGACCAGAGTAAGTAATGGGCTAAAGCCTGTACTGGATAAGCAGGTGAGGTGTGAGCCTTCTGCTCCAGGAGATGCAGCCTCTCATCAGGGAGTAGGTTTCTGCTTCAAACTCTGATCTGCAGACATTCAGAATAGGCCTCAAGCTTTATTCAGGAGTAGTTTAGAGGGACGTTGGTGGCTGCTTTTAGTGGATTGTTCAGCTTCTGTGGGTAAGAGGCAGTTCATTGTTTTACGGGGGGTGGGGGGGAAGCTTAGATTGTAGGGGTGAGAGGTGGGAGAAAAGTGGGAATTTGCCACTTTTGGAGTTGAATGGAAATGCCAGTCTATCAACAAAATAATACTCAAAAACTGACTACAACTGGCCCAGTGGGTCAAGTGATATCCACACACCTGAGGTGTAATCCCACAAAGGGCCATTCTATTGTATTAATAATCAGTATATAGTAAGTCACTCTACCTACCAGACTATCGCTAAGAATATGGGTTTCATTTCACACGCACACACATTCGCGCTGCACTTACGAGGTCAGTACACATGCGGCTGCCGTAAATCCTGACCCCATGCTCCTGTCGGACCTGCTAACTTACCGTCTAGGTGTGAGGCCACCAAGGCGTTGCGCAAGATTTATGATGTGGATTGGCGGCAAAGCCTTCCTCCTGGGTCATAAAGTCTGCCAAATCATACAGTCCGTGTATTCATGTCTTTATGGGGACTCTTCATTCATTTCTGTGGCCATAACCCTAATCCCAACCATGACAACCTTAAGCCCTACTCAGCCCTAATCTTAACTATAAGTAACTAAACAAAATACAAGACTTTTGGCTGTTTTCGCTTTTTTGATTGTGGGGAATATATGGCGGCTCTGTGAACATGTCCTGGAAGCCCCCGTTTCCCTGGGCTCTCACCCAGCAGCTGTAGGACTGGCTCCCTCTGGCCCTTCAGGACACTGCAGCCTTGTTCCAGTATAGTGCCTATGCTGGGTACTGTGGCCATTGTGTACTTGTGTATGTGTGTCACTGGCTGGCTACAGTAGCTGTATAACGGAGGGCTCCATATTATTCTGTGACTGCATTATTTCAGTCAAATGGTCCTTACTGAGGGTGATGGCAGCTCCTGGACTGGGCCAGTGGTGGTAGTGTGTGTGTGTTTGAATACTCAGCAGTATGGTGTGTGTTTGAGTAATCTGTATCAGTGTTCTATGTGCATATTTTTGTGTGTGTACAATGTGAGTGTGTGTTTGACTTAAAGGATCGGTTATATCTAATTAGGATTTCATGGTGTGTTAATACAGTGTAATATTCATCTCTGTGTACTTTTATTTTTATAGTTCTGGAAATAATTTTATTGATTTCAGATTGCTCCTAAACATTGGCTTCCCCATGACCTGAAAATTGACTTTGTCATGGTTGATGTGCTAAACGCCACATTAGTTCGGTATGACATTGAGCTCTCCATCAGGTGTGTTGAAAATACCGCAGTTGTGGGTGTTAGTTTGGCTGCCTGTGACCTCTGACATCAGGAAATGTAGTACAGGGCAGGGAGGTCGATGCCAGGCTCACTCCCATGCCAGCGGAGACCCAGTCGACGTCATAACGTGTTTGTTTAGCGCTTCTGTGGGAATGTGCTGTTCTCTCCGGCTGGGCGGTTTTCCGGTTTCTGACAACCTTACAGTGTCTGTCATATCAACAGCTCAGTTAAATGATTAATAAGAAGAGTTCTGCATGCTTGTTCTTCACATGTTATTTTATGGAATTGTGCAGAGAGAGACACAAACATATGCTTAACATACAACGTACAAAAACGTTCACCAGGAAATTAGTTTGTTTTATATTCTTGTCATGTCTCCCGCACCAAAAGATTTCACTGTGACTAAAGTAGATGAAGCTGGATTTTTATATGGCTC
Organism: Mormyrops attenuatus; assembly: GCA_026777985.1. Classification (NCBI taxonomy): domain Eukaryota; kingdom Metazoa; phylum Chordata; class Actinopteri; order Osteoglossiformes; family Mormyridae; genus Mormyrops; species Mormyrops attenuatus. The sequence continues at coordinate 21,267,317 of JAODKC010000001.1, forward strand.
CAGTTGCTGGCTGTTGTTGTGGTGATGACCTGAACGAGGGTCATGGGGAATCCCTCGAATAAATCGCGTCATCACTAAGGAATGGCAGTCGTGCCAGGGTGGATTTGCATTGCAAGAAGCCCTGTGTGTGATCAAGACACATGACCTTTTAAATTTTGGTCATTTTCCGGTCTGGTATTGTCTCTCTCGGATCAGCAGGAAGCTGGGAGGGAGGTAGGCATTTGCTGGTAAATGGACACCACCAGAATTTGGAACACCTGCCAATATAATGCACAGAGGCAGGGTTTTGGCATTGAAAAAAAAAAAGGCAGGATAGGACACTGGTTTGAGAAACTAAGTAAGAAGGAAGGTCAGACAGAGTGTGTTAAGAGGATGTGATGGTCACTGTTGACGCCTTGGAGGTTGTAAGTTGCAGGCAGTGTAGTGTAGACACTCTCCTGGATACAAGCATATGGCCGCCAGTTCATCTTGCATAACTTCCTTGTGAGTCAGTGAGGAATGGTACAGGAGCTCAGGTTTACGAGGTGTGACCTGGAAATGCAGTAACGGTGCAGTAATGAGCACATCCGGGCGGGAATGCTGCATATGTGTTGGCTGGGGGGCACATTCCTGTGGTGTTGGCACGGAATGCTAGTGGGGGATAGTCACCAGTGTAGGACATGGTGGTTAACCATCGATGGGGGCTATCACCGAAAAAGCACTAATGTTGAACAGGCCCAAATGTTTGATGGGTTATAGCACTGGAGTGCTTGCACTGGATGATTCCTAACACTGCATAAAGGCTAACCTTGATGGGGGCTACCACTAAATAAATGCTATCACTGGATCAATGTTAATACTAGTTGGGTGTTAGCGAAGAATGCGAGCTAACACTGGATAGATGCTGATGCTTGATGGACTCTGACATGAAATGAGCGTTACCACTGCAGAGATGCCATTGTCTGAAGGATGAATTATGTAAATCAGCATTACCCATTTAACATTAACTATTTAAACTTCACAAATTTAGGTTAAGCATCTATGACAAGATTACAAAACCGTTGTCCCTCTTGGGATTAAAATAGGGAGCCAGTCACAAATTTAAATTCTAAACCGCTAATTTCCCCAAATCATACATTTTCAGGGACATAAATAATGTTTCAAATGCTTATATGGTTGTTTGAGACATCTGTTATTTACGGAAACCTGCATTTACATAATGGTCCCCAGATCACCAGTATGGAATGTTCTGAGGGTAGCGTGCACTTCTCTGTGTTTACTGCAGCTGCCGGGACAGACCATTTCAGGGGGCGTGGCAGGGGTGTCAGTCCAGCAGGCTCATTATGTTGCCTCTCTTTTGGGGCCACACACACATGCAAACTTCGTCTATCCTCTGTAAGAGGCCTTTTAAACTGAGGGAGAAGAGATGGGAAATACCACTGGCTTCCGCTGTGGGGGGAACGAGGCGAGTTCTCCAAAAAAGATCGCGGGGCAGGGGGTGGGGGGGTGGTATGTGTGGCCACTGGACAAATTGCACACTCACTTCCTGCTGAGCATTAAAAGAACTAAGTGAAAGAGAGAATAAAAACCATAGCAACTCAGTGACCTAAGGAGTAATATAAGGGTGAGTCTTAAAGGGGATGTGCAGGGGCACAGGCTTAACCTAGAAGATGATGGGGAGCTGTGGGTGACCTAAAACTCAGGGTTGCAGGGTTCCAAGGAAAGTCCTTTAGATGAAGCTGGAATGCATAACTGTCCATATAAGGAAATGGGGAGGAGCTGGCTTTAGGATCTTCATAAAACAAAAAGAATACCTTCACAGTGTGTGGAGCAAGAGGAGCATTTACCATCCAATACCGGTAATCGGCAGCTGGCCATGCCCACAAACCTCAGCAGAGCGCCATCGCTTTACAAAAGACCCACGAAAAGTTTCCTGTGTTTGTTAAAAGGTTGTTCACTTGGGTGTGGGGGGGTGCAAACCACCGCACAATTAACCAAAACAAGATAAACCAGTTTTATCTTAAATTGTAAAACATGTCAACCCCCTATTTCTCCACCCTGGGTGAGTGTTTATGATGCTGATGATGTTCCCTTTGCGGGGGGGGGGGGCCCACATTTTAATATAAAAATGATAAAAATATACCAAATTCACATCAAGAAGTTTATGGCAATTGCATCGGAATTGCACATTAGTGTGATCAAGTCAAGTGGCTTTTATTGTCGTTTCAACCATATACAGTAAGTAATACAGTACATAGTTAAACGAGGCAGCGTTCCTCCAGGACCATGGTGCTACATATAACACTACATCGACACAGGACTACATAAAGTTCAAGTGTGCAAAAACTGCATACATTGCAAAAACAGTGTGACATGAGATGCAATAGAGGAAATAGAAGAGATGACAGTAGGTAAGACAGGCAAAGTGTAAAGTGCAACAGTGCAATGGGTTGTGCAAAAAGTTATTAAGGTAGTGGACTGTATAAAGGTGTGTGTGTGTGTGTGTGTGTGTGTGTGTGTGTGTGTGTATCAGTCCGGTTTCTGATTGTTCAGAAGTCTTGTTGTTCAGAAGACGGCTTGGGGGAAGAAACTGTTGCACAGTCTGACAGTGATTTTAATCTTGCTCTGAAATCTTGCGAGATGGATGATGGTTTAGATAGATAGGTAGAGATACTTTATTTATCCTGAAGGAAATTTAGGTTTGTGGGATATCATGAAACAGATTATCAGAGATTAGTTTTTAGTTTTAAATTAGAACACTAAGTGATGACGTTAGGTCTGTAGAAGATCATATGTACTCACACAGATGGTAAATGTCAGTGTGGTTCAGGGGCAGGGCTTGATGACATCACTGCTCTGCAATACACTGACGTGCTGATTTGCCTGTCACCTGCCTTAAATCATACATCTCAGTTGCTGCTCTTCTTCACATGTGTCTCACCTTGCATCTGGATTGATCCACACCTCTTTCCACCATGAGTTCTTCTGGTTAGTCATTTGTTGTGTATGTTTTATCCGTCTTACTTGCACGTTACTCACCAGGATCCGGAATTTTGCTGCCATTCTGGAAGAGAAGGGCTGTCTGGATTTTTCTGGTTTATTCATAGTCTTCATGGGGGATACATGATTTGGATGATTATGAGCGTTATGTGCCTGTGTTACTCTTTTAACTGGTTAATGTGACCTGAATCGTATGACCAAATGTTAATAATTGGTATGACCTGATGATCAAACCAATAGTTTGTATGATTTGAAGATCTGATCAGTGTTGAGGTCCCCCCCTTGCCCCCACCATAGCTGTGTAAAATTCCTTCCCAGTGATCCTTTACAGCAGAGGGGACGTGTTTCGGTGTTTTTATCCCTGAAGCATGACAACAGCACGCACACATCACAGGGGGTGGATGCCAAGAAAAAAAACCTCAAGCCCAGCCCCCCCATAGCTTTTTGGATAGCTGGCTTCTTAGTCATCCTATAAAGAAACATCAGGATTTGAGGGAGCTTTCTAAAAAAAAAACTAGGTTTTGCACGCGAAGCCCAGCTTGCAAATACACAAGGCTCACCACAGCATCGGCGTTCAGGAAAGTGAACAGGGAGCAGGCACTTTGTTTTCTGATTACTTACTTATTTACTTTATTTATTTACTCCCCTGGTCTGACAGGTGGCAGAAAAAGCTGAATTACCCTGTCAAACCCTTGTTACCCTGTATGGATACAGGGCCTCCCTGCCCCTCTTATCCTCTTTGTAATTATAATAGACCGTGGTCTCTGATCTCTTTTCTTTCAGGAACAGGGAAGAGACTCATTTCAGACACATGTGTTTGTGAGTAAGTTGCTGTAATGGTACAGCTGTCGCACAGACTCTGGGCCGACCAAACCGAGCACTGTGTAGTTAAAACTACATTACTGTACGCTAATGTGCTAAATGGGCCCCTCATTTGTAGAACTGGTTATATTATTGCTGTTAGTAGCATGAATGGTAGCACGTGTTAGGAACAGTAATTATCAGTATAAATAGATGTAGCGGTTTGGGGTAATACTAATACCGTTAGTCATCTTCCCTCCAAAGGTGAAACACAGTAATTATGCTGACCCTGAAACAGAAAAAGGGGGCTTTGTTTTGGTTTTACTGTGGATTTTGTAGCTACTGTAATTTTCACACGGTTTTCTTCAAAACCGAGCATAGATAAACTCTGATATTTTTCATGACATGCAACCTAAGAGACCTCATTTCCATCACAATTCAATTTTGATAAAATATGCAGTTACGGTGTTTTGCCTTTGTGGGGCAGTAATGGTTAGTAGTGGTAGAAGTTTTGGAAGGACAGGCAGTCCCCAGGTGACAAACAGGTTCTGTTCCCTAAGTCTGTGGTTATGTCGAATTTGTAGGTAAGTTAGAACAGGTACCAGGTACAGTTCTTATATAGCATCAGTTTGTCAAACGGTTGTCTTACTGTATAATGTATATTATCATGCCAATGAACCGCGTTTTCATGAGTATCATAAAGTAGTGTGTGCGTTTGTTATTGTGAACAATTGTATTTAACTCAAATTCTTAATATAATAGGTTTGGTGGCGCTTTCTTCATAAGTACAAGCCTAATGTAAGTCAGATGTTCTTAACCCAGGGATGGCCAGTAGTACTGGTGGTAGCAGCAGAGGAGTGGAGGTAAACAAAGACATATAGAAGCATGTGAGAGATAACAGTCCAAATCAATATCAGGCATCAAATAAATAGAAATGTAGAACTTGTGTTTCTACTGAGATATTACAGAGGGTAAAGGTAGACAAGGTGTGTGTGTGTGTGTGAGGCATGATGTGAACAAGAGCCTCATATCCATTATTTGTCAGCTGAAAGACAGGGCTGTGTGGCTGCTCTACAGGACTGTTATTCTGAAGGCTGAGTGTATAACTGGTGGGACTTTTATTTTGAAGGAAGGCTATGAGCACAGCTCAGCTCCTACCACCACTGCCCAGACTGTACTGACTCACAGCAGAGAGGCTCCCAGTCAGCCAGTGACGGGGTGCGCTCAGCCTATATAACTCCCTCTACCTGCGGCTGTCTTTGCACACAAAGAGCTACCTCCCTGACCAGGTGGGCCCACGGACGCCCCCCTCAGGTAACCCTGGCACATCTGCCTGCCTGAACAGTGGGACAGCAGACCTTCCATTCATTTTGGGCAAAGTTGTCCCAGACTCAGAGAGCGGGATACGAGGCTGGGTGTAATTTTTACCAGATCTTGCAGCGGAGAGGTAAAGCATTTAGTATCAGGCTTTTTGCTGCTCTTGGGGGAGTGTGTGTGTGTTGAGCGGGGGGGGGGGATGCTTTTTTGTGGTGGATGTTATTGTTAGGACTTAACAGTCTACAGTGATATTAATGGGGGTCAGTTTGCATTCAGGCTGTGCATCATCATGTTTTGGACTTTATCCCCAGTTATTTTTATAGTCTTACTCCAGATGTCCACATAAAAGATCATGATACCCGAGTAGGATGAACTGTGTGTGTGTCTGTGTGTGTTTCTGTATGTGTGTGTGTCTGTATGTATGTGTGTGTCTGTGTGTGTTTCTGGATGTGTGTGTGTCTGTACAGTATGTATGTGTTTGTGTTTTGTGAAAGCACCCGGTTTCTTTTTTTGTGTTCAGTGCAGTTCGAACAAGAATGAGAGGGACAGTGAAAAGTAGAAAAGTGCTTTAAATGAGAGAGGAGGAGAGACAAAGGGGGGAGAAAGGAGAGAAAGGGAAAGAGAGAGAGACGGGCAGACTGGAAGAGAGAGGGAGCTGGAGGAAGAATGCTAGTTTTTTGCCCCGTAATGAAATGTTTATGGAAAGTTGGATGGTTCCCCACTCACTGGCCACTGGGAAGGTGGAGGGGGGTAGGCAGGGGGGATTCTGATGGGCGGGGTGCAGCTGCTGGGTTTCATGGACTGCTCTCAGTCACAGAACCAGGGCAGGGCTTCGGTTGGGGGGGGAGGGTAGGCTGCTATTGGATCATTTCAATGATGACTGCAGGTCGGATACCTGGGAAGGTGGTGGTCATGTGTTTTCTCTACCAGGAGGGCAAGAGCGGGTTTCTGAGTGATTAAGGACAGAAGGCAAACTGAAATGTCCACAAGCTTCCATCTCATGATGACTGGATGCTGCATCCGGTGTCTACGTCCACATTTAAGCAGAATTGTAAGGAGTGTTGGCTGAACATGTCTGATTCCTGTAGCGTGAAATCTGCTGCAGCTCGGGTGACTCAGCCGCTAGAAACTTCGTAAAGGGTAAATATAGCGCTGTCTCTTTTTCCCCCCTGTTCCTGGAGTGAAAAATGATTCTGTGTCTGACGTGCGATTGGCTGCCCTGCAATTACCGATCAGGTCGCGACTTGGTCGCCTCTCTCTCGGTAAGCTGGGCAATGTGTGCAGGGAAGCTTGTTTCGTGTGTTTATGCTGCCGTTGTAAAATTGAACCAGAAAATATCTGTATAAAGAGACCGAAAATAGACATGGGCATGTCCTTTCAAAACAAATGCCTTTTTACAACTGTGGTTGCCTAAGGCAGTGTGAAAGTGTCATAAACGATCATATTATTGTTTTCCTGGTCTGTGAGGAATGACTGGTTTCATTTAAAGGAAAGTCACAGGTATGCTGATTTGCAGAGCTTGCGCTGACCTTTCTGGCACGTCTGTAAACAAACACTCACGCTAACAGGTTCCTCACAAAGGTCTGGATGAGATTGGCTATGTTGTTTTGCCACAGCGTATGTCCTTGCTAAAGGAATCCAGCCTCAAAGAGAAGGCAACTGATCTTTATGTCTAAGGTCAAAACAACCGTGCAAACAGTAAATAGCAATGAGTTGCGTAAGGCTTGATAGCAAAAGGAAAGACTTGTTTGGTTACAGGGTGGAAGAGGTAATTATTGGGTAGCAATACAAACGCAGGAGTAAAACGGTGTCAGGTTCAGCTGGGGCTTTTCTTATGTTCTGCAGCCAGGGACAGTCAGGGATGGTCAGGTAGATACATGGAGGATCTGGGGTTTTTGGTGTTGTTTTGTAGGGTACTAACTGCAAGGGTGGTGGGTCAGAGGCAGTTTAAGGGGTCAATCCGTGTTTTAATGTTGCTGTTGGATTTGGGTGTTAGGTTTGTCGGAATTTGAATTACCGTCTGGGTATTTGTTAATGTATCAAACAATATCAAGTAATATGACATCAGTAGGAGAAATAATGGGTTTGATGAGGCAGGTAGAGAAGGTGATGTAATGGAAGGTCGTAGGATGGCAGCCTTTGTCATTATGTGACAGACGATCATTCCTTGATGTGATGGATGGCTCTGTTGCCATATGCTTTGATGAATGTTGGGCTGTACAGGTGAAATCTTGAATCATATTGTTGACTGTTGTGATGAGGTCATGGATGCTGTCACAATCAGATTAACGTCTCATGTTTTGATGATGAAAAGATCGTGGTGAATGCGATGAAGTAATGGTGGGCATGGAACTGTGCAAAGGCCAGGTGTGTCGTGCCTCAGTTGTGTAAATTTACCTCTGGACACGCTCCCCACTTGGCACACGGGCGCTGACGTCTCGTTTTCTGATAAACACTTACTATTGGGAACAACACTCAGTACATTCACGTGCACACTAAGAAAATCGAATTATTGTGTTAGTCTGACTAAAGCTTGGAGCACAGCAGAGATCATGTTATTGGCGCACTCCAGCACCATACGGCAGTGTCGTCTGTCTTTGGAAAACACCATTGACACAAAGAATAGCGCGCATCTCGTTTGAAAAAAAAATAAATACAAAATACAGCATGCACGATATGAAAAGCTGTCCGATTCACCACTGAACGAAAGGGCGCTTTTCCAGCACACTAGGCATGGTACTTTTGGAACTTCAAGAAGGTACCAAAAGTACGGTATTTCAAGGTGTTGGTTTTCTACTGGCGTAAAAACCGATACTGATGCCGAATGACATTACAATGCGAGGTGGGGTATTTTGTACCGAATTTGAGGAATGACTGCAGTACGACTGGACGACGTCCGATATTAATGCTAACATCACATGTTATGCACATCCAATTCTTACATCGCTAGTCAGCTAGTTTAAGATCAGATTTTTTCTTGCCTTCAAATTGGAACAACATTAGAGTGCACGGAGTTTAAGTTTCGCTAAAACATTTTTTCTCTGGAAAAAAAACTTAGCAAGTTTTGCAATTTCAGTTATTCCTTTTGATTATTTCGATTATTCCTTTTCAAGAGTATCTAAAATATGTTTAAAAGTCTGTTTAAAGTTTACCTCTGCTGCTTTTGCATGAGCGCTGCATGCGTTCTTCGAGATAATCATTTTCATCCTTGCTGTTTAAATTACTCCTAGATGGATTCGTGAGAAATTTATGTAGAACTTTTTTGTTTCCCCAGTATTTATTACTACAAAATCACATTGCAATATTTGAGAAATTTCCAATCGCATGCTGTCATAGTATATTAAATACTTTATTTCTTGTCATGCCATCCTGATCTTGTTGTGTCTGTTCTTCTGACCAGATTGCAATTAAAGCTTGTGTCCATTCATTAATCCGCACACAGCTTATTGTTAATTAGTGCCAATGAGAGTTTAATCAATCATTGTCAAGAGGGGTTGCTGGGCTCCACCAGTGGAAGGATTGTCCTTATCCACTTCTGCGTGAATGGTGGTCTCTGAAATACACAGGTTCAAAATGGCTGAACCATAGAGGTGAACATGGATCGCAAGGTCTGTAGGTGATTAATTGTGTAGATTAACATGCGAATGGACACCTAATAGGTGACTCATGAGAAATCTCAACTGGCCCAAAATCACAAGGCAGCCCAAGATCTTTCGTGTTTCTTTTGCTTCTTTGGAGATTAATTTTATCATCAAGGGAAAGGGGTGTCTCAGGCAGAGAGCATGGTGAGTGGAACTTCGTCACCTAATCACTGCCTGCATGGGTGCTTTTCTGAATGATCACAAGACCTTCTGTCTGGCCTCCCAGGAGGGTTGGATAAGTGGGACCGGCAAAGGGGAGGGTATACTTAATTGAAACTGTCAAGTGTGTGTAGATCAAAGCAGTGGGCAAATAAGTCCTTTGAATCAAACCAACACTCTTCGGCATAACAGGTACAAACAAGTCAAAAGGCAGAATATCTTAAACAAAACACAACTGCTTTGCATCAAACTTGTGCCTTGTGTGAGAAGCCTGTTGGCAGCTTCTGAGGCTGCCATGCTCAGTCCTTCATGGGGTAACCTGCAACAGATGGATGAGGTGGCCCACATGTTCAATCAGGCTGTGGTGAAGTGCTTTCACCCAAAGTTGTATTGGCGGACATGAAGCTTCCAAAGTTTTGAAGTAGAAAGCTGGGAACTAAAAGGGGATGAGCACTCCTCTGGAGCCCAGTCCAGGTGGCCTAGCAGGAACCTTAGTGGTGACAAAGGTGTGAAATTGATGTTCAAAAGGACCTTCAACAACTGATGAATCCATGTTAGGCCACCAAGTAAGAAATGAGGGATTGAAGTCCATGGGTGCATGGACGCTTACTGTCAATAACAGATAAGGGATTTCATTCTCACAAGAGAAATGAAGAGGAGGGGAAGATGGAGAAAGTGAGAGATGGTGAAACTGGAGATGATGGGGTTGGGGCTGGAGTGAGCGCAAGGCACCCCCCTCCCCCCAGAAATGAATGGGTTTGTGAGTTTGAAAGCGGCTGCACTATTTAGAGAAAGATCACCTTTTAAGGAAGAGTGATGTCAGTTGGGCCAACCGTATTTACACAGGACACATTCCAGCAAGGGGGGGGGGGTTTAAAAAAATGAAAAAACACTTAGCAGATATATTTAGCTATGGGTCTGCTTTAATACAATATGATGCAGACCTTGGGGATGGAAGCTATTAAGGGGCAGTTTTTTTCCCAAATGCCAAGTGGAGTGCCGAGCTCTCGGCCATCCCTGCATCCTGTCACGACCCCGGGAACACGCCGGCCCTGCTCCCAGTTACAAGGAAACCGCAGCTCTGTCCTTTGCTGACAGGCCATCCAAAAAAGGCATGGAGAGGTCCCCCCCTCCAGCAAGGAACGATCCGGTACTTGCCTACTGCCTTGATGGCTCACGTGCCTTTAAGAGTGGACGCCCAGTTAAAAGTGCACATTCCTTTATGGGTGCACACACCTCCCAAAATGCACAGTCCAGTATAAATGCACACTTCCTGCATCAGGACAACCCCTGCCCCCCACCCCCTAAATCAACTGCGGCTCCAAGCCACCCAAATGGCCCCGGAGGCAGAGTGGAGTCAGAAGATAAGGAGGATGCCCCAGTCCTACGGAGCAGGAGACTGAGGAAAATTAGCGCTTTCTGCAGTGGCAGTAAGGCATCAAAAACATTCCTGGAACGGCAGCCAGGTTGGCTAATTTGGGTAATCTCCCTCCTAACTCCCCTTCTTCCAGCCGGCTCTTGCATTCTGTGGGTGCCGTCTAGTCTAGGACTGCCCCTGTTCTTCAGTGGAGCTGCTCTCTGGAGGTTATTGGCTAGTTCTTGCTCCAGCTTTGAAACGATTTGACATGAATGGTGGTTCCCATGTGTATGCTCCCCTCCCCTCGTTTTTGCGAGAAGGGCTGACTCTCAACACAAAGCAGGAGATCACTGCCATCCCCCGGATTTGCCTGGACGTGCTCTTCTGTTCTCGGGTTCCTGATCCTAGTGGTGAAGCTGGGGATTATGAGGTTGAAGGGGTACAATAGGGTGACCTGCCCCAACCCGCCCCAAGAGCATGCTCATTAATATTCGCCATCTGGAAACAATTCCGTGCCGTTCTGAGCGCTCCGTTGAGCTGGAGGCCTGGTGCATGACATCAACGCCGGCGGAGCTCCAGCGGCAGGCACTCGCATCGCTCCATCTCTCGCGGATGGGAGCCGCCGTCAGTCTCATCCTCCCTCAGACCATATAAGGACAGAGGCTTCAGCAAGGCCGCGCCGGGGTCGGTGTTCTTCCACCGCGGTGTTTTGTTAAAAGCCTCCCTTCAAGGCAATCGCGCGGTTGGCGAAGCCACATGCTGTGTCATGTTTATGATGTGTTTAATTTAACTTCGGTGGTCAGGGAGGGGAGCCCTCTACCCTAATCCAGCAAGCCGGAAGATACAGCCATTAATAACATTATGTTACATGATTCACAGTCATGGTTGAATAGTCCTTTCTGGTCCAGACCTAGAACCATGACTCTTGGTGGGAATTGATTAGTCGAACACACTGGCTGGTCCCCATGGTGACAAATCAGGAGGAAGCAGACAGTGAATCACCAATCAAGAGACGACAACTACCAGGCATGTAATACTAATTCACCAATTAGATGTCATCAATCATCAACCATGTGGTGACAACCAACTATTAATGGGCATGTTTTACTAATTTTACTAGATAAATTTGTAGAACACTTTTTTTTTCAATAAAGTAATTTGTGTCTTTCAAACAGGACATCTGAACATTTATTTTTCTTCCTAGACTGGAGACTTTGTTAAATACCCTTTGCCTTTTATGCTTTAAATAGACAAGGCTGGGGCTAAATGTGAAGGTCTTTAAATTCTTAAAGTTCATAAATTTTTTTAAGAGCCCTTAGGCACACATAAAACAGGTCTCCCCTTAAGCTTTGAGATGAGATGGAGGGAGGGACGCCGATAAGGCACCAGATCTCTACGGAATTCAGCTCCACAGATGTGTTTTGCCATGGGAGTCAGTTCGACCAGTGTGACCATGGATGTAGAGCAGTATTATCACACGGTGTGGTGTGTGTGGACGTCAGCACGTGTGGGAGCCCTCGACCAAGCAACAGATCCAGCAAACAAGCTCTGGTTTCCACCATTCTTCAGATCTGGTGCTACGATCTTGTTTGCAGATGCTTCCCGGAGAAGGGACAGTTGGAGAATGAAAGTCAGGACATGTTGCTCAGAAAGGTGGTGTGCGGGGTTGTTTTTGCTACCATTTGCAATCAGTTTTTAACCTAGGAAATGCTGCTTGAAAGGGCTATCAGCTCGCATGCTTGGTAATTAAGCAACTTCCAAGGGTGATTCTTGGATTTTTTTTTCAGGTGGGGCATAAGAATGGCCATCCTTATCGTTAGCCAATGATATGTTTTAAACCGGGGAGGGACAGGGGAGCGAACACCATGGGGCCCAGTCAGCTTTTGACTAGGGCCAATACCCCTGTAGCCCCGCCCTTATATATGCCCATGGCAACATCAGAGGGCTATACAGTGGCAGACAGCATTGTAGCCCTGCCCCCTAGATGTCCCCCCCATTGCTTCACTTATCAACGCCTTCAAACTGTTCTCCAGATCTTACCAACCGGTCTCCAAGTCCCCAAAATGGTTTTCCAGCTCTGTACCACTACTGAAATACCAGGAGGCATGGTCTTCTTGGCTGGAGGCCACTTCCAGGATAAGTCCTGTCAGCAAACCAGGCATAAAGAAGTACAAAGGTTCCTAGAGTCTCCCTTGGCTCGCATCGGTCGTCTTTCGTAGGGTGGGGCTTGTTGTTGACATGAGTGGGAAGTAGGCTGAAGGCCTATCAGCCCCCGTCCAAGATGTGTGCTTGAAGGTTTCACACTACTCCCAACTCTGGAGCATTGGGTCCTGCCCTTCGATCCCACCCAAGAACAGCTCCATGATGCACAGCCCAGGGATGGTGTAGTTATTGGATATTCTCAACCTTCTTCAGGAAACTACTGAGATGTTGATGGCGTACACAATGTTGATAGAAACATTTAAAAAGATCAAGTCTGAGGCCTTCATTTAGTGACACGGGAGAGTTTATCCAAGAATTAGGTGGACATCACAAGATTAGTCTGGATTGGTTGATGTCCGCCTGTCTGAGAATGCAAGTCAAAGAGGAACTAGTTCACCAGTCGCTGCTTAGTCCTGTGCAGTATTTTGCTGATAGCAAGATCATTAACCCTTTCACGACAGACTTCCACAGATGCCTGATTATTGATGTCACACTCAGTCCAGGGATAAGCTGAATAAAAAGTTGTGAAGATGGACTTGACTTTGACAAAGTTGCTGGGTCTCCAGTACAGATGTGGAACAAATGTGGCGAGCAAAATTTTAAAACAAGCCTAGCTACTGAAACATTTTTTTTTTTAAAAGACCTCAGGGGATGGTGGTGATCTTGGTAGTTTATTGCTGATAAGCCAGTGGTGTTTATTTGAAATCATCTCTCTTCCAAAATGCTTGTTGCCTTTGGGCACTGCTGTGTAAACATGGTGTTTTTGCAAAGCAAACATGTTTTTACTTCTCATTGCTTCAGGGTACAGCAGCAGTGTTCCTCCGAGGAGCAAGAACAGGAGCATTGTGTCGAGTCAGTTACTTCTACACCACCTGCTCTTCTTGCTTTGATTTCCTTTCAGATCTTTCAATTAGACCGGCTATGGAACCACAGGCTCATTTTCTCAAACCGTGGTTCCTATGCGTCTGACCTTTGACCCTCTGTGTCCTGTTGTCCTAACAGGAACGCTGAGCAGCTGAAGCAGCTGCAGGAGCAGATCCTCTTGGAGAGGCAGGGATTAACGGCCGATTGGCAGCCGCCACCGCAGGAGCACGCCACCCAGCCTCCATCACCTCCCCTTCCACCCCCGCCGTCATACCAAGAGCTTGAGAGCAGCACCCAGGCTATACCCCCCCTCAGCACCCCTGCCGGCATCATGCAGACGGCCAGCACCTTCAACTACGCCCGGCCCAAACAGTTCATCGCAGCCCAGAGCCCTGGGACCTGTCAGTCGCCTTCCCCGGGCTCATCAAGCTCCACACTCTCCTCCCCGTTATCCCCCCCCCTCGGAAGGGTGGGGCCGCCCCTCTTCCACCAGCCTCAGCAAAGAGGAAGCGATGCTGAGTCACCTGTCTCTCCCTCTTTGGGGGGGCGGGGCGGGGGGGGGGGGGGGGGGGGGGCGGGGGGGGGGGGGGGGGGGGGGGGGGGGGGGGGGGGGGGGG
>JAODKC010000001.1:21281353-21292146 GCA_026777985.1 Mormyrops attenuatus
GCCCTTCCTTGGCCCCGCCCCCGTAATCTCCCCTGGCCAGGAATTTCCCCCACCGCCACCTCCGCCCCCCCCTGCTCCATCTAGTGGGCCCATGTCCCCCACGCCTTCCGAAGGCTCTGTCTTCTCTGCCCCCCAGTCTCCAGCCGGCTTTCTGGTGTCAGTCCTGCCCTCCCAGCCACAGACCCCCCCAGTCAATGCTCTGGGGCTGCCCAAAGGCAATGGAATTGCGTAAGTGCCTGGGAACCCCCTTCTCACTGGTTGATTGAGGAAGACTTTCATTGGCCCAAAAGCATCAGGTGGTGCAGGAGGGTCAGTTTCATGGTTTAAGCACATCGTAATATGACGTGCTTCTTTTGCAACAGAAGACTAAAAAAACATCACTTGATGGCTTGAAGTTTGTAAATTTGTAGGTTGGCTTTGGTGGCCATTCCATGATAAATAACAACTGCGAATCCCCTAATTCCTATAAATCTGAACTGGAAGTCTCCTTATACCCATGCCATTGTCTATCCTGAATTCCATCAGATATGCAGAATAGATCCCGAAATGCTGTATCCATAGTCTGGGTAAACAAGGGGGACTATGTTTGTAACGTGCTATTTGAACAAGAGCATCTGTGAATAAAATGTAAATGTAATTTATACACACAGATTAATGCACAAAGGCAAACGTGTGCGAATATCAACACATTATTATGGAAAGTCTTCCTTTTTGTCATGTGATCTAACCATGATGGGGGATTGACCACGTACAGGGGATTCCCTCGAAAGATGACACGGACTCCTCGTATTGCCTCTGACTCTGAGATCCAGGGTTCGAAGGATGCAGTCATCCAGGATCTGGAAAGAAAGCTGCGCTTCAAGGAGGAGCGTATGAGTAATGGCCAGCAGGTGAGGTGTGTGAGTGTGTGAGTGACACATGTCATCTGTCTTTGGCGTGTGAATGTCGCACCATCTCTTTTTGTGTGTGTGTGTGTGTGGGGGGGGGGGGGTTACATGTGTTACATACCTCTATACACGTATATATCTGCCAGGGTTGATTCTAGGATTTTTTTAAGTAGGGCTGGGGGGCATTAGATGGGCCATAATTCATATAGAGGGGCCAACCTTATCATTAGCCAATGATATATTTTGAATTGTGAGTGACAGAGAAGTGGGCACTCCTGAGGCCAATCAGGATTAAGCTGGGGGTCCCCCCCGTGGCCCAGCTCCAGAATACACCCCTTGTGTGAGTGCATGTGTGTGTTTCAGTAACACATCATTAACAGATATTAACACTCGTTTTGTGAACTGATCTCACTCTCCCAGTCTCATTGCATCCAGTTGTACGAGACCCTGTCTTGTACATAGAAGCTCTGGCACCCCCCCATCCAATTTTTCCCACATTCAAGGGCCCCTATGCTGGGCTCCCTGATTCCACCAGGGTATCCATGCCGCTCCGACACCCCAGTCCACATGCATGTGCGTGTGGGGGAGCTTACGCACTAACCGCCATCTGACACTATTAATCCGCTTCCAGAAGCTAACCTACGAGGAGAAGATGGCCCGCAGGCTCCTGGGGGCTGACAACGCAGCAACTGTTTTTAACGTGCAGGAGCCAGAGGAAAATGTCACACAGGTAAGTGCCACAGAGAGACACACCTGCACAGGTATCACCCATGCACACGGAGACACACAAGCACAGATATCACCCGTACACACAAGGACACACGTGCACAGGTATCACTCGTACACATGGAGACACACAAGCACAGGTATCACCCGTACACATGGAGACACACAAGCACAGGTATCACCTGTGCACACAGGGACACACATGTACGATTACAGTGAAACACACACAGATGCATCCCAACTATTGCTCCATTGATAGCTAAACCAGACCAGGCAGAATAGGCAGTCATGTAGGGCTCCCGAATTACCTGTGTTCTGGAGGAAGTAAAATGGTAATCAGTTTTCTTGGTGGGGGAGTCTCCCAAGTAAAACTTTACCTAGGGCCCCTGAACAGATAGAGCTAGTCCGAGCTAAACCACAACTGCAACCAAAACCTTGGAATTGAGGTCTTCTGGTATTATTTTTTATTAAAATGGTAATCAATATTGATTTCAGCATAACCATTTGGATTCTGAACATTAAAGTTCAAAATCTAAAATATATATAAAGCCTGTATAATTATACATTCACTTTTGTTAGAAAATGCACCCTAACTGGAGAGCAAATATCCAACACTCAACCTGTTTTAGTTGTTTTTGAGGCCAATGAGCTAAAATTAGGCTGGGAACTAAAATTCACTCATTCCTCATATAATCCAGACAAGAACTTTCATAAATAACCAAAATTCATTACTGAAAGTCTACGGAAACTTTCTTAAAAATGTATCCTGTGAGTATTGGGAATTTGCTCTTCATTTCTAAAGTTGGTTGGTAAGTGAAGCAAAGTGAAATGGATGGGTTGATTTGATGATTTTCACTTGCCCTGTAAGTGGATGTCTGACACTATGAAAGATCACTTAGAAGCATCATGTTAACTTTGTGTTATTGGGTGTGAGTCTCACGTCTGGGTGTGGTCCCAGATAATGCCCGCTCTGCATGCTTTATGCCCTATGAATGCTGCCTGATATAGACCATGCCCTATTGTCTTTTTGCAGGAGGGCAGTCCATCAGACATAGACATTATTCCTCAAAAGGTTAATCTCTTCCCTCTTCCTCAGTGTGTGAGTTCTCTCCTTGTGTAACCACACCCACAGCCACAAAAGGACCAATCCGGAAGTGACCTAAACGAGAGGCCACGCCCCTCTTTGGTCCTGTTGTATGCTGGGAACTCGTACACTGTCTCAGACATCACAGTGTGACCACATGCATGTTTATGACATGTGAATGGGGCACAGATGTTACACTAAAGCACGCTTTGATTAACAAAATGTGTTGTCTGCCACATTTGCAATGTGACATTTTAATGCCGAGCATTAGCATGAGCACGTCTTTAACAGATGGTGAGCTAAACTAAGATCAATCCTACAGCAGGTGCAGTTTCAGAAATCTGTACATCAAGGTGAGGTATTTGTGCACAATCAGTGTAACCGTTCAATGTCTCTGCTGTCCCTAGCTCTGGATGGGACACATCTGCATGTAGTCACATATGGATTAGGCCCCTGCTGCATTACGTGATGTTTGTGGTCACGTTTGCAGAGGGTTTAAGCAGTGTGTATGCTTGGGATCACTTTCAGGTCGTTCACCTCTTTTGTGTTCTGTGGACTTTAAATATCTGAGCTGAAGATCATGTCTGGAGTGTGCTTTTTTGCCTGTTGAACATATGAACTGTATCGTCAGAGTGATTTGAGCAGCTGTTGGGCTCTCACCTGTGAACTGAACTGGGTCGAGATCACTGTACAGCAGCAAGAAGTTTATTCCGGCCTATCTGTGGGTGTGTGGTCATTTTTGTGTTTGTAAACCTCTGAGAAACTTCCTGTTTTCTTTGCTCCATTGATAGCTTTCTCCCCCAATCCTTCAGCGACTGGGTGACCAGTGTGTGAGTGATGCTCATTAATGGCCTCATTTGTTTGTCTGCTTTTGTATGTGCTTGTATGCAGGAGTATAAGGTATCCAGCTTCGAGCAGCGTCTGATCAGCGAGATCGAGTTCCGCCTGGAGCGCTCTCCCGTGGAAGAGTCGGATGAGGAGATACAGCATGACGAGGATGCCCCTGGCCAGAGGGTGGCACCATTCTTTGACCAGAAGCTCAAACATTTCAAGGTGTTTGAGGGGATGCCCGTCACCTTCACCTGCAAAGTCATTGGTGACCCCAAGCCAAAGGTCAGGACCACAGCTGTTACCCTTAGTGTCACAATGGTGGTGCTGTCCCATTTCTGTGTCCCATATATCACTCTTTCATGTCCAAATCTCGACATTAAGCATTTTGATTGAGGTATTAACTTGATGTGCATTAAGCTGCTGTTGCTCGTTAGAGCCTGTGTGTGAAGTGCGGTGTTGAGGCCTCAGTTGAGTAAACTGATTGGTACCTTCCTCTTATGCCCTGCAGATCTACTGGTTCAAAGATGGGAAGCAGATCTCCAAGCGCAGTGAGCACTACCGTATTGGGCGCGAGCCCGACGGCACCTCCACCCTGCACACCGCCGCCGCCCTGCTGGACGATGATGGCAACTACACTATTATGGCTAGCAACCCAGAGGTAGGAGGGCAGTGAGCTGGTACCTGGTGCTAAAATATCTGGTATAAAAAAAAATTCATGAAGTGATTCTCTAAACTTCACACCATACATGGATCTGCGGTATTCTGTTACCAGCCTTATAGAAAAAAACAGGCAGGAATACTGAGTATGTGAACTTTGGTCTCTGCCTTATCGAAGAAGGGATGGCTATGTAGAAGGAGGAGTAGAGAGAAATGAGTACTCTGTGTTTTCAAAGGAAGCATGTATCAAAAAAGAACCAACTTCCCAATAGCGATGAGTCGTTCTTCTTTCTAGTCTTACAGGAAGGATTAATGAAACATCAAAGCTGCTCATTTCCCAGCATGCTTTTGGATTGTGCTGCTGAGTAAACGTGCCCCGGGGCCTCTGATGCCAGTGTCGGTTTCGCGGGGCTGAGCTGTCCTGTTCCAGGGCGGACCTGTCACCGCCAGCAGTCATTAGGGACTGAATAATAGCCACGGAGGCGATGGTTTCCAGCCTGGAGGGGAAGCACAGGGCGTCAAGAATCAGAAACCTGCCGGGGCCAGGCCAGATGTCAAAAGTTCATGCAGTTATAGCCTTTCCCTCACACATGGCCATGCAGCGGAAGCCGGGAACAGGCCGAGGCGTGTAATTCCAGCTAGCTGGTCTGGTACATCTGATTCCCTCAAAGAACAGGATAGGTCTGATTCAGAAACAAATGTGCAGACGAACACCAGCAAACAAAACAGACAGGGAGGGAGTGCGACAGACACCCACACATACATTTCCTGTAACAACAATGCACTTAAGGTCACACTCAAGCCACAAATTATAGGGGTTTTTATGTGGGGGTGCTGTCTGGCTCACCAGGTTAGGACACTGTGCCCACGATCGAATGGTTGCCAGTTCAAAATGTATGTTGCTTTGGATAAAAATGTATGCTAAATAAAAAATGTTAGGTATGGGTGTAGCAGGAGAATCAGGAGATCAAATTCAGCCTCTTTTATAAAACATTAAGGGTGGAGGTTCATGGCAGCAATTGTTACAAACTTCAGGATTTAGTGGTTTTAGGTATCTCTGTCCCTTCACAGCATGTGGGGGAAAAACACAAAACCACTACTGCTGATTACAGAAAACTGGCATCTTCTTAACAGGGCCTCATTTTAAAGGTTGCTGATCAGAATTAACCTTGCGTGAATCCCCACCAGCCTCAGCTAAGTAGATAAATTCAGGTTGGAATTTATGTCCCTGGATGAATAGCAGAGAGTAACAAAAAGTGCTTATCATAAACCAGTATAACCACTGACCTATTTTCCCCCCCCCCCTCCTAATGTCCTAGGGGAGGACCAGCTGTACGGGAAGGATGATGGTCCAGGCTGTCAACCAGAGGGGGCGAAGCCATCGAGCCGCACCTGGACACATCCGCAGGTATGGCGAACAGCAGCCATGTGTGAGTTGATGGAGGGGACAGCAGGGACAGAAGACAGAACAGAGAGACAGATGGAATGAAGCCTCAAGGTTCAAATTTCCACAGGAACTGGATGTTGTGGCTTCGTATACCTGGCTTGAGCTGCTCCTGTAGATTTTGGATCACACAGTCGGCGGCTTTGAAGGATGTCCATGGGGACTTTGGTGTGATTGGTTTTTACCTGAATGGTGATGTCTCATTTCCTGTTGCATGATGACCCCTGTGACTAGTAGACTTCCAGAAATAGGCCACACCCTTCTCTATCACCCTAAGCCACAGACACACCCCTAGTCTGTAAATCAGGTTAGAACAGTGGGCTGGAGACATGGAGGGATTCTGTAGTGGTTAAGCAGCCGGATGACTGGACTAGCCAAGGGAAGAAATGCCTTTGTACCCTTGAGCCGAGGATCTTAACCTGAAATCCTTCTGTAAATCTCTAACTGTGCAAGTCAGAATACTGGGATTTTCATCTCCGATATCAGCGTGATCGGAACGTCTGGGGTCATAACCCTATGAGCAGTCACAGGCGTCATAGCAACAATGTCATGAATGGGTTCCACACACAAGGGTTTCTTTGTCTGAATTTTCTATCCTTGAAATAATTGGGGAAAATGTCTGTACAAGGTAAAGAAAATTGACACAGTTCTTTTGGTCTATGACCCAACCCCCCTCTTAGGCCCCGCTCCAGATCCCGCGACAGTGCCGAGGAGAACGACAACATCCAGGAGCGTCACTTCCGACCTCACTTTCTGCAGGCCCCCGGCGACCTCATTGTGCAGGAGGGAAAGCTGTGCCGGATGGATTGCAAGGTAATTTTCATATAAGCTGCTGATATTTTGTCATTCTTCCACTAGGGGGCATTGCTGAGTAATGAGGCAATTGAAGGGTCATCCAGTTCAAATCTTGGGATGAAAGTGCTAACGTGCTTTAGCCTCCTCCATGAATGTAGATGTATGGGCCATATCTGTTCTATCCAGTTGACAATTTTTGGTTGGAGAATCATACCTGGAATGTTACAGGCCTTGATCTCTTAACTTGGGAATGTCACAGGTTTCAGGAATTGCTACAGTGGAGTGAGCCATTAGACCAGTCCTACATATGACCGTTAAGGCAAACAGCAGAACTGGTGTTCCTTGCTGTTTGTGTAAAAATCCTCTAGGGACCTGTTTCTATGCGACCGAGGCAAAACATTTATACTTTATAGGACACGTGAGCCACAAGGGAACAACTGAGGAAAAAGGGTTTAGACAGGCGTTTATACAATGTTTGCATGTCAGTATGAATTCTAAGGGCAGCAAAGCCTGCCCCAGCTACGTCCCAGCAGGGTGGAGAGGAGAATTTTGGAGGATGAATAGCTGTGTTCAAATCCCCCCAGAGCAGGACTCATGATTACCCACAATGCACCAAGGTTTCTGTCGGCCCCTCCACCCTAAACGGACAGGCTAGGCAAGTCTAAGAGCATGACTCCACGTGTTCATGAGCCAGGCTTTTCGTGGGGTTGCATCTGATCTGCTTGCTGTGGGGTGTAGTCTAGGAGGGTGTGTCTGCCACAATGTGATTAATGAGGGCCGGAAGTGGGTTGGTTACCTTATTAATGGATGAACACAATGAAAGCTGTGGCTTGGACTTGAGACAAAGAAAACAAAAGAATTGGAAGGTTTCTCACCACTGGTGCGGGTGACGAATGGTCCACTCCAGACGGGAAGCCTGGATCATGGAAGTCCTTTGAATTCCTTGGAAATGCCTCTTTTTCATCGCTTTTCTCACACTCTTCCCCTCCCCTGCCTCCAGCCCTCTTTGTGTTTAATGTCTTCCTTTGCTTTCTCGTTGAGACCCAAACTGTAGACCAGGACCTGGAGGTGTACAGTAGTACTCCCACTCATGTTGTCCTGCCAAGAATCCTGCCAAAAATCACAGTACATGTGTCGCTCTGGAAAAAAAGTCTTTATTTCAGTGACATTTCTCAGCTGTCTTTAGTCTGACAACCACTTCAATGCATCGTGAAACATTCTTGGCCAATTTTCTGAAGTTCCATGCCAGTTCTGAGGGAGCCTTTTGGGTCTCTCATTCTGACTATTCTGATTTTTTGCCAAGAATGTTCTGTTTAAGGCCAAGACTCCTATGTTTTCTGGTGTTAATGATCTGACCGGAAACTCAAGTGTTCCACGTCATCCCCTGCAGGTCAGCGGCCTTCCGACACCAGACCTCATCTGGCAGCTGAATGGGCAGACAGTCCGACCTGACAATGCCCACAAAATGCTGGTGCGGGAGAATGGTGTCCATTCGCTGGTCATTGAGCCAGTCACCTCCCGCGATGCTGGCATTTATACCTGCATTGCCAGCAACCGCGCTGGCCAGAACTCCTTCAACCTGGAGCTCATCGTTGCAGGTAAGCAAGTTCCCCTTGTATTCATTTCTTTCTTACCACATTGTTTCCTGTAACAGCTGAATAGGCTCAGTTATTGACCCCTAAAGCAGCCTCGAACCAGTCTTCTGGGGACCCTCAGACAGTCTGCATTTTTGCACCCTCCCAGCTCCCAACAAACCTGAACCAAACAATCAAGAATGAATCAAACAATCAAAAACACAGAATACCTGGTGCAGGTGTGTTGAGAGGTGGATTGAACCAAAAATGTGGACTGTCCAGAAACACTGTTATAGTCTATAATCTATAATAGTAGATACCTACCAAGCCCCGCTCTTTGAACTCAACCTACCCTGTCTAACTGGCACCCAACCCGTCCTACAGCCAAAGAGATGCACCAGGCTCCATCCTTCGTGGAGAAGCTGCAGAACACAAGTGTAGCCGAGGGGCACCCCGTGCGCCTGGAATGCCGGGTTGCAGGCGTCCCTTTCCCCCAGATCTTCTGGAAGAAAGAGAACGAGTCACTCACTCACAACACTGAGAGACTCAGGTAGGATGTGCCATGAAACTTGAAGTACCCTCCAGAAAGCAGGCCGATCTCCTGTCCTGATCTTTGAACCTGTTGACTGTTCCTTGGTATCACGCTAGGGCAGAGTTGCTGAAGTGGTCTTCCTCTCCTATTCGTAATTAACTCAGTATCTGTTTGACTGCTATCCCAGCATGCACCAGGACAACTATGGTTACATCTGCATGATCATTCAGCCAGCAACTAAAGAGGATGCGGGTTGGTACACAGTCTCTGCCAAGAATGAGGCCGGCATCGTGTCCAACACGGCTCGCCTGGACGTCCACAGTGAGTATTGTGGAGTCATGTTGGGCTTGGGGAGTAGAGGGCTGTCTCAGTGGTCAACCCCATTCTTTACTGACATACCGGATGCATAGGGACCTCACAGAGGCCTTCAAATGAGCTTTTAATATGATAATTCTAACCAAAAGTCAAAATGAGTTCTAGTCCTGTCTGTTAAAGCCTCTCATGTTGGGTTTTAGTCCTTATGTGGCCTCTTCTGACGTCACTATCTGGTCAGTTAAGTATTCAGTTCGAACGTTATTTTCATGGTCTTCAAAGCTGCAGCAGATTCCTGCCCTAGCATTCCTTCCTCATGCTGCTCTAGGCCTGGCTCTCTCTCACTTTGTTACAATTTGGGTGTTGTCCTAAGGAAGCCAATCAGCTCATTTCAGCTGAAATGTTTACGGGAAGATAGCATGAGTTGGGAGTCTTCAATCTAATGCGGGTCAGGCCCCCAAGTTTTCAGATCCCTATCGTCACCGTTTAACTGTGGCGACCTGAGTTCCAGCCCGTCACCGGAATGCAGTCAGAAAAAGAAGGTCACGAATGTACAATAAATTACTAGTAGCAACATTTCCATTAGACTAAGTTTTAAAACATCAGAAGTCATTCGTCAAATCAGCGTCAGACCGCCTTAATCCCTTTAGTGGCTGCCAGTGAAAGCACTCCTTCTTTGGCACCACCAGTGCCGCTTTCAGTAACGGCTTGTGGAAAGGGCTTGTTATTTTAGTGCCGAGAGCACAGCTCCTTATCTTTATTGGGGGGTGGTTAGGAAACTGAGTTGAGGCCTTTAATAAAAAAGAATAGCTGTACAAAGAAATGTTTTGGCTAGTTGCTTAGCAGAGACAGTCAGGCAAAGCAGCTTTGATGCTTCATGTAGTTTTTTTTCTGTATTTACTGAAGCTATTCAAGAAAATGAGCCTGTAAAGGGGTAAAGTCTTTAAGTGCCTAACCTGCAATGTCATTGGAGAAGAGTCTGTAAACAGCTATGATGTGATGCAACATGCTCTCTGATTTTGCAGAGCAAGGTTCATCCTCAGTTCACAGCAGTGATACCTTTGGAAAGTGAGACCTCGGTGATTGGTTAGCAGAGCCAGGTTGACGCCCACATCTGCTCTCCCTACAGCTCAGTGGCAGCAGACCCAAACCGCGAAGCCTAGGAAGGTGCGGCCATCAGCAAGCCGCTACGCCGTGCTGACGGAGAAGGGCCTGGATGTGAAGGCCGCCTTCTTCCCAGACTCTAGCCCGGTGCACCATCCCGGTGGCCTGGTGGAAAGCGACGATCTGTAGGTTCCAGATGCCCCCTTTTGGGGGGGTGGAACATACCCCAGCACTCCTGGATGACACAGAACCCACCCCTCACCCTACCAACCCCAACCATTTTGGGAGGAAGAATCAGAAAACAGAAAAATGGCCACTGTCTCCTAGACCTGGCCTGCATCATGTGACTTGATCACATGACATAAATCAGCAGGATGCCTACAGGCTAAGACTCAAAGTGCATTTTTTTCTCCCCTCTAGATTCCTCTGCTCAGATTAAACACAACCTATGCACCCATATTTTAACTTGACGTTCCAAGATGCTATTGCATGGTCCCTGAAATAAAAGGGTGACTTTCATAGACATCTTATTTCATGAATCCTGAACCTTTCAAACCCTAAAGTGTCTTCAACAGAAGCAACAGGTCATGCCATCTTTTGGACAACAGGGACAAAAATTGAGCGGAATGACAAGATCATCTACACACGTCTAGTAGATTCTGAAAAGAGGAACGAGCAGGGGCAGATGATTCTCTTCAGTGTACTGCTACAAGAGCTAGGGCGCCTTCAGACTGTGGTGGGCCCCTCTTCCTATCTGCTAAAGTTGTATCTTGTTCCGCATGTTGCCAGAGTGCTTGTGTATGTATGAGTAGTGATATATATATATATATATATATATATATATATA
>JAODKC010000001.1:21292246-21307942 GCA_026777985.1 Mormyrops attenuatus
TTATATTTATAGAAGCTATGAACTTGCCTCATACCTTCTCCATGACAAGGAGGTGGATTTTGGGAGGGTGTGGCTCTGTACCCTTGTGCTAATTCCCGGCATCCAGGCAGTGGGAGATGCAGTGTCTTTTTGTTTCCTGAGGCATGTCTTTGGTGGATTGGTTTTGCTGGGGGACTGTGGCTGGGCTGAACTGGGGTGGGGGGAGTGTCACAAACATCATTGCCATGGTAACAACAGTGCGGTCTGGGACATTTAGAAGTTTGGAGGGACTTTGAGTAGCTTTTGCATGTAGAAACCATTTATTTCAGCTCAGAGTCCTAGCTACATCCTAGGATGCTGTTCTTTTTCAGACTGTGACGTACCTCTACCTGTTTAACCATGTGCTATGGTCATAGTGACCCAGAATTTCCACAAAGCAGAGTAAGGCAAATGATTGGATGTACGGTGAAGAGTAAGGTAAACTGTGATTGGATGGATGGTGAAGAGTAAGACTGAAATTGGATTGATGGTACGCTGTATCTGGATGGCATATGAAAAGTGAACAGAGTTATGATTGGAGGATAAAAATGAGGCAAGCTGTGATTCGACTCTTACATGTTCAGCATATCAAGCATATAAGAACACAAATATTGCACATTTATTAAAATCTATAAACTGGATGAACTCCATGTTGTTTATGAACATCATTAGGAAGACAAACCTAGCATGAGGTGACAGTCAACGGCTAAACCTTGTTCTGAGGGATGTGGTTCAGCCCAGTCACAATGTTCCCCATGTGTGAGCCAGTGTGGTCCAACTTAGTCTGGCATGGTTGAAATTCACAGCTTGCTGGGGGCATGCTGTCCGAACTGGAAGGAGTGGAGTCGGAATGATAACAATGATCTTTCCAAGATGACCGGTCTCCTGTATTATCCTCACACCTGGTTTGACAGCAGAAGTGATGAGCTGCTTTTGTATAACAGAAAATGACTCTCCTTTCTTTGTAGTGATAAGTTGTGTCAGTGATCCTTTTTTCCCATGTTGTCAATGTAACTTAAGCCTGGTCTGTATTTAAATTCTTTACACAAACTGCCTTTTGCCAGTCAACACTGGCACATTTTAATTATTTATATCCGTGCGCATATTGCATTTTAGAGTACCTTGTATTTGAGTTTTTTTCTAAGCAAAAACAAAACATAAAAAAGACTTGGGATACTTATAGGTTATATCAGAGGGTGACAGTCCTGTTCCTTATGAGCCAGAATGCTGCAGCGTTTACAAAAAAAAAAAAAAAAAAGCTTCTTTTTTTTTAAACCAACCAATCAGCACCAGGATCCTCCGGTCCAGAGACTGCTCACTTAAAACCTCCAGTAGCCAGGCTCTTAAGGACCAGGTTTGGGCCAACCAGATTCTGCGTGCCTTTCAAAAGAAAAGGGGGGGGGGTCTGTACTTATGTAACTGAACACACATACTGTATACATATACTACACGCATGCATTATGTACCGGGTGTGTGCTCACCTGCCAACAACTGCTTCTGTCACCTGTCAGTGAGACAACACAGCAAGCACACCGACTTACGTTGACACCTTTTTTCTTTTTTTTCTTTTTTTTAAAATAAACTCACATGAGAATCTGTGCTTGTATAAGGATTGTTCTACAGATGGTACTTTTGACCTAAAATTACAATAAAAAGCTCTGGAAGTAACAGACCTTTGACAGTTTGAGTGAAGACCTTTAAAGAAAGCAGTCATGTTCTCCCCGTGTTCCTCAGAAGAAGGTGGAACCTTCACGGAGAGGCTTGTGCCTACGGAACCTTTCATAAACAGTAACTTGATAAAAAAAAATTTATCTATAGTTAACTGTTCACGCAGGTTTATTTGGAACCATTCAAAAGTTTGGCTCTCACTAATTCAATGCACTGCTTGGGTGCTCAGACAATAATGCAGATGTGCAGGAAGGAAATTAGCTTAGTACTGGCTGTGGTCCATTAAACGACACATACGTCAAAACGTGGTGATGTAATTGCATGGCTGAGAGAAGGGGGCAGTACCTTGCTTGACCCCTAGTGACCCCACATTGCCAATGAGACTTACTTCAAAGGAACCAAGGCAACAAAAATGCAACACAATCAACTGTACTGTCCATCTTTACATTTAATGATTGAACCTGTCAGGTGGATGAAGTATGTCTACCAGGCTGCTGTAGGACACAAACTGCAATTGCAACAAAAAAAAAACAAAAAAAAAACAAAAAAACAAACGCTGGAAACCAATATATTTGTAGCGGTTCTCTTCTGATACCCCGGGCGTAAGAAGCAGACATGCAGGCCCTTGGTTTCTTTTCTATCTTTAATGGCATAAAACGATCAATCTTCCGTCCGTTTCAGGCCCCGGTTTACATCATGGACGCAATACATACTCCACTTTTCCCGCGAAGGGGACGCGAGAAACACAAAATGAACACTTAAGAAAAATTACTTTGCAGAAAACCACATTTTTACATTAAATCGCACACGAAAAAGATTGGACTTGTAAACGACAGCAACACACAGGGTTACTCCGTTTTCCTCGCAGGAACGGAAGGAAACCCATTTATGGGTGACCAGGAATACATACGCATATGCACATTTAACAAAAGCAATTATCACCAAGTAAAACAAGACATACATCTTGTTTTACAACTTTTTTTTTTTTTTTTTTAACCGCAGAGCATGCATACCTCTCTCTCGATCCAGACAGACTGGAGAAAGGCAGCACACTACCGAAGAATTTGGGGAGGGAGAGTCCAAAATTACAAATCAACAGGAAGAGAATTTCACCTCAGTTTATGCTCCCCACCCATGAAACCTATTTTAAATATGTTGAAACTAAAAATGTTCACTTAACGCAGCATGAAATAAAACTATAAAGAAAGCATTCCCCATTTTCTTAAGTGGTTCTTCCCAAACCTTACCGAGAAAATTATACAAAAGAAAACCGCCAAACTGAAGGGTCAGAGTTGATGGAATCCTCCGACAAGAAACGACACATTAATACTGCAGATCTGAAAACAGCAGCTGGATTCAATGACAAAACAATAAGCCTCAAACACCTGGGTTAAGTGAAGTCATAAGCCCCATAAACAAATTCCATCAGTTCGTCAGTCCTATTAATGTGAAACGCGACACACCCAGCAGGGCGCATGCCCTACGAGGCCAGTCTCAGTCCACCATCTACCAGCAGCACCTGGCCAGTGACGTAGGGTGTCTCCAGCAGGAAGTGAACGGCGTGCGCCACCTCCCTGGGCTCCCCGAAGCGGCCCAGGGGGACTGCCCGTTTAAACTCATCCTCATTCAGAGCTGCTGTCATGTCTGTGCGGATCAAGCCTGTTGGGGATGAACAGGAATAAATACCCTCCAGCTAAAATCACCACTAAATGTTAGATATGCATTCAGTAAACATGTGATGGGAGAAGGGAATTTTTTTGCGCTGGGGGGGGGTGATGTACCTGGGGCCACGAGGTTGACACGGATGTTGCGCGGTGCCACCTCCTTGGCCAGAGACAGTGTGAAGCCCTGCAGACCAGCCTTGCTGGCACTGTAGACGGTCTGGCCCACGTTACCCTTCAAACCGACTACTGACCCTGCAGCACACATGGGAGTTGGGGGGTGGTACGGAAAATGCTTACACTTTGTATATGTTCTTGTCAAATAAAAAAGGTAAGATTTGGTATTCCAAAAGTTGTAAAAAATAGTAGACAGACTTACAGGTTATCAAAGTTAAGTAACACTTTGAATTTTAATGTTTTTCTTTCCTTGATTTCATACAGTAGACAAACTAGGCATAATTAGTCATGCTGCCATTTTTCTGAATGGAGAGTTTTCATATGGAATAATGAGGTCATTATTCAATTAAAAGGTGATGTGTTTTTATTTTCTTAAAATATCAAAACCGTACGATTAGCATGGTCCAAAAACCGTGACACATACTGAACCATGAGAAAACTGAGCCATTACACCCCTAGTGTCCACAGCACAGTCAGCCCCATAAATGTGCCATTTTGACCAATTTGATATGTTGAATGAGCGTTGAAGGTAGCTGGTGAAATTGTTCTCTGATCATGCTGTATGTCAGCTGTCGCCTGTAGCCGTACTGGTGTGGTCCAGCACAAACTTTCATAACAGACAGAACGGGATGGGAATTGATTGTTTCGTCAGCCTTAGTTGGTGCTCGTTTTTTTGCTGTCAGTTTGGTGTGAAACCAGCTTGAGAGTAACCAGGAAACCATTTTGTTGCTTCTGGCACCACCTTGTGGTCAAATGCTTAAATAGGTTTCTGGGAGACAGCGCATAGAGACTGATGGAATACTTAACGTTTTGTGATAGTGAACGTGCACCTGATTTATGGTCAGGGCTGTACCCTCACCGATGTTGACAATAGCTCCACCCCGGTTCTGGAGCATGCTCCTTAGTGAAGCCCGGCAGGTGAGCATCATGCCCAACAGGTTGGTGTGGAGGATGGACACCATGTCTTCTGGTCTGGTCCGAGCAAGCAGAGCATCCCTGACAGAGACAGACAGTCCCCTACTCTACGTGATGATGCAGACTGCTGATAATTTAAGCAAATTATAGCAAAAATTACCATCACATGACTTCAAGTTCCTGACCAACCACAGAGCAGACAAAGCCAAGCTGGCCCCGCCCACCTAAACAGACATACCTATTGATGCCAGCTGCATTGACCAGGTAATCCACATTCCCACACTCACGGAGGATGTGCTCAAAGGTCCTCTGCACATCCTGCTCACTGGAGACGTCACAGTTCAGGCCAATGTGATCCGCTGTAAGCACAGGACAGTTTTTATTCACAGCGTATCAGAGTTAATTTTGACAACACATTTTGATTTAGTTTTAGTCTTTTGACAAAAATGCAATTTAGTTTTAGTGATTTTAGCCTTCTTATCTTTTTAGTTTAAATCTTGTTTTAGTCAATGAAAATTACAGGATATTTAGCCAGCTAAATCTACATTACATGCAGTCAATGAAACTACCAGGTTAAGTCATAGTCTAAAACATCATTTTCACAATTCTTCAGAAATTTCACTTCATTTTCTATGTACACATACACAACCACAGATTGGCCTACCTCTAACCACTCTAGATTGCTGAAGGAAACAACCGCAATTGCAAACTTGGAAAAAAAAAAAAAAAAAACTGTTTCTGAGAGAGAACACTTGAATCAGACTATTTAAAAACCGACTGGGTTGTGCTTATTGCTGGTTCAGTTCATGACAGTGAACACACTAAACAAAAAAAAAAAAATCAAGTATTTGATTCTATAAATTTCATTGTGCTTCAAGTTTGTGATGTTTTCTGGGGATGACTTGCACTGAATCTTGTTTTCTATTTCATCAAATGTAATATTTAGCCATATGTCAAAATTTACGCATATACCTAAAGACAACAATGGCACACACTAGACTTGGGGAGTATCAAAATTTTCATAGATCATCATACTGTCCAGAGATTACACAGCAGTAAATTACATTTTGACCCTTTCTTCAAAAGCAATGCTAGTCCTGCACTTTTACATCCATTCCAAGGGGAGGAATCCCCAGGAGAAAATTCACCAAAGCCTAGCACAGAAATAGAGTGTTTACAGACAGAACTGCATGGATTATGCGTTTGAAGCCGGTTAGATCAATAATACCCAATCATGAACAACTACAGGCAACAAACTGATCCAATCCGAAGTAGTATCTTTAGTTTCAAATTCATGTCTTCCTGACACTTCTCGTTTTTATACAATTACATCATTGTCATAGTTTTTGGCATCATACATTATTTTTAAAATTTATTACAGTCTTGTTTTCATGAATAATTTTCAAAGAAATTAACACTGGTGTATCCATGATAACAATGGCTTTGCAACCCTTACCTCAGTCACAATGTACAGTAGCCATGTGCTTTCAAATGATTAGTGCAGGCCCCTGAACAGCAGAATATGTTTGTGTGTTTGTGCAGTTAATGTAACCCTGAAATGTAACAATGAACTTCACAGTACAAAGACATGCTCTAAGAGATTATCACCTAACAGCATCCTAAGTATGAAAATCACAAACAAGGGGTACAAATACAAATACACCAGAATACTTTCAGTTTTCTTTGGAGGAAAAAAATATATACAAATAAAACACATGCCCAACATAAGGGAAAAAAACCTAGAGAGTGATATTTAAACTTCTCATTTCCTGCTATTAATATTCCTACAAACTTTGGATGCTGTGAAAACGTGCTAATAAATTACACAGAAAGCTTGAAACCAGTACAACAACTTTGATTTATTTATGGCAGGTCACTAAGCACAAGTTTTGGTGTTATTCTTAAGCAGACCATCGGAAAAAGATAAATACTAACGAGAAGATCTTTAAGTTCACAAAAAAGGTGTTGTGTCCAATTATAGACGATGTGGACTGATTTAAATAAATCGCTAGTTTTGAATGGGTGTTACGGTTGCATTAATATGACTATGCGATGCGTGTTACCGCCAGGAAGGGATGCGGCCGCCGCACTGGCGGCGTCCAGGTTCCGGGAAACGACAACGACTCTCCGATTCTTTTCGGCCTGGAGAGCAGCGACCGCCCGGCCGATGCCCCGAGAGCCTCCGACCACCACGCACAGCCGGGACATGGTCCCGTCCAAGTCCCGCAGGTCTAACAGCGTAGAAGGAGCATGCTTTTAATATTAAAGTTTTACACAAAAATTAGAAGGATTCAAACACTAACGGGAGTATAAATTAGAATATTAGACCAAAATACAATGTAAAACAGAGCAGGGCGCGGGAATATGCAGGTATTACCGTCGTTTGGATGTGCACCACGGACTTAAAGTAAAAAAAATAAAATAAAAATATGCACGCAACTGATTTTGGTATTTTTCTTTCTTGAAAACATTGAAATGGGTTTCATTTGTGATTAAATCTAACCGGACACAGTCGTCCGGTCTAATTTGCATGAAGACTCCTGTTGTCATAATATTATACCAATACAATAAATGATTAACAAAGGAGAGCAGCGGCAGCCAGCTGTGATTACACGTGTTCCTGCAGGCGGGATCAGACCGGGGTCATTAAGCTCCTTCAGGTCCAAGAAGCGGAAACGACCATCACACTGCTCCTGTCTTCTCTAAACACACATGGGATACACACGCAACCCGCGTTTGGGTTCTTAATGGGCAGTTATCGTTTAATCATCTACGTTTACCAAAATCCGCAATATGCAAATAATTTAACGCGCAGGAACAATGTTAAACTCGGACTATGTGCAGGTCAATAACTGCAGATGCAGCTCTTCTCCATTACATGCGCTGTGTAGTTTAACTGTCCAGAAACTTAATCCCACCTTCGACAGAAGCCGAAAGTCCTTTCAGATGTTTAGTCGGCTGCTCTTTAACAGTGACACGGGAGAAATGAGACGACGTTCGCGTTATATTTCCGAAGATCCTCCCTAGCTCACCAATGACGCGTTCCACATTCTTCTTCGGTGACTAGAGAATATTTCACAACAAACGAGATGCACAACAACGCCAACTACTGAATAGGAGTGCAAGCAGGAAAGCGGAGTCCGGATCGATCCTCTGTAAATCAACCCGGCAGCGAAAAAGTGTAACCACGTGTCCGGTGAAACAGTCAGTAGTTCAGAAGGGCATTTTATTAGAGAAGAGACGTTTATTAAATAACTAAACATACAGCGTTACAAGGCTGACATCTCACGTCTTTCAGCCTCTGCTCAGTGCCGCTAGAGGGCGCCCGAACGACGCATACTGAATAACCGTTGCACTATTAAGGGGATAAGTCCTCAAACACTTCACCATGTGCTTACCGTATCATAAACTCATACGGCCACCTGTGCTCTGTTTAATTAAAATAGCACACGACAAAACCCATAATGGGTCGTATATTCACGGGCATAGCGTGATACCGGATCCGCTTTTATAATTTCCAGGCTGAGGCCTGCATGTGGTCGATAGAAAAATTCACTCTCAAAATTCATTAATTCAAGTGCTACCAGGGTTTTAAAAATGGCAAAATTGTACCAATATTTGTTTTTACATTGATACAGCAGTAACATCAAAAATATCACCCTGGTATTTACGAAGGGGGAAAAAAAAGAAAAACGAGAAAAAAGTTTTTTTGTCTATTTTACGTGATGAGAGTTCATTAATCTGACTATTTACCACTAACAAGGCCTGCCATGTCAGGGACTCGGCGGTTTCTGACACAGGGGCGGGACATCCTGCAGGCAGGGAAAGGAGGACGATCCACTTGCGGCTCACAGGACGAACGGGGTTTATTAACAGAGCTAAAAACACTGGGAACACTACAAAAACAGACCATGGGCGGTCAAAAGCAAAACAGGAAAAACAAAGACTAACTACAAAGGTCAAGGCAACAAGGTTCAGGCAGGCATGGAGGGAACCAAAAATCAAACACAGTCAACAAGAACTTCAGCAACATCAATAATGACTCCAAGAGGAACAGAACAGGATCAGGAACTTAAATACAAAAAGCTAACAAGAGTAATGGAGGACAGTTGAAAACAATTAACAAGGGCTGGTAACAGGCAACAGGTGAAACTAATAAAACTAAAATCATGAAACTCAAACTAGGAAACAGAATCTAATACTAGGGGAATAACAGACAGGTAAAACACAAGGATGGGCACAAAGCCAAAAACCAAAACAGAATACAAATCACAAAACACAGGAAAACTGATACAAATGAAACACTAGGGAACAAAATCTACAAAAATACAAAAACAGAGGAGACAGGATTTGAACATACAACAAAGGGGATTATAAGCAGCCACATACTCAGCTTGTTGAGCTACGTGGCCATCTAGGGAGCAAGAGAAACACTAAAGACTGACAACGGGGAGGACAGGATGGCCAGCGACACTTGCTGGCCAACCGGGGACAACACACAAATGACTCTGACAGACTGGTGCAGACCCTGACACGCAGTGTCTCTTGCTTGTACCCAGGAACAAGCATATCTGGGCTAGTTTCAGCTTCCGTTGGGCAGCTTTTAAGCAGATCTTGGGCTGGATTTTTGCTGTACCTGGGAACACTGGAGCAAAGAGATAACAGGCATAGCGGAGAAGCACGGCACGGCTTTGTGTGTAAACTTAACTAACCGAAGACCTTGTATCAGAACCAATAGTTTATTCGATAAAAGGCTATGTGAAATGGTGGAATTTAATCCTCTCATGTCGATTAATTTTAATAAAAATTGTCTTTTTTGATTGCACAAACTGCAACTAGCTTGGTTAGTTAATAGTGTAGGACAAATAGCAACGCTGAAGACACAGCGGTACATAGCGTTTGGGTCAGTCACGATTCTCGTCCCACTGTGATTGCTGTTAGGGTATAAGAATGAGTAAGAAGCCCACCAAAAATGGGGCCTGATCAGGCATTTATTTGGAAAACGCCATAAGTTACTCAGTCACCAGAAACTCAGAATCATGTTGTCGTTAAACAGTGCTGGCAATAAGTTCCATTTATTGCTAAGAAGAGATTCAATAAATCCCATGTATTAACTTTTATAGGTCTTCTAGTTGGTAATTTATGTATGTTGTGTTTGTCCTAGTGATTTTCTGGAAATTTAGGATGTTTGTGAGAGAAGGCAGGGTGCAAGAGAGTGGCACGGCTCATTTTTCCATTTTTCTCGCAATTTGTGCCTAATGTTAATAATTCCCACAAATTCAGTGTACATGATGTGGGACAGTACCACGCTTAAACTGCCGTATCAGTGAAGATCAGGGCAGGTCTAATTGGGAGCATGAACTGGTATGGCGCGTTACTACGCCCACCACATGACGAAACATGAATATCAGTGGAAATGGAAAGATGAATATTACCATATATACATATGCTGTATATATACACATATACATGTATATATATGTATGTATATACACACATATATATATATATATATATATATATATATAGTGATTGTAACAGCAACAGTTAACGAATAAAAGAACAGCGCCACTACAGAATCGCCCTATGAAGTGACGTCACACCTGACCCTGATACACCCGTCCCCCGCCAATGTTAATATGAAAACTATCAGTAATCATCACGATGTAATTCAAGTCATTATTTCTTTACTTCAATGCTCCATTTTGACTTAAAAATTCCATTAAAATTGGCCTTAAACAGGTTCAAAAAACGAAAAAGAGGACAAAGTGAATTGATTACAAACTGAAATCTAATTTTAATAAATCATACAAAAACATGCATGAAACATAATATAAATAACACACAAATGCATTTATTGAGTGGGCCACCTATTCTCCGTCTGACTGCTGCAATCCACTTCTTGCATCTTTCTGGGTCAGCTGGAAATCTATGGGGCGTTAAAGCAGGTTTATGGCTGCTTCGAGGTCTCAGGCATATTTAACAAAAATCTGCTGGAAAACTAAATACATGACTGCTGTTTTTTCTGCATTGTAAAGCTTTTATTTTGGAAAGACTGCAAGTACACTGCTCAAAAAATTAAAGGAACACTTTTTAATCAGAGTATAGCATCGAGTCAATTAAACTTCTGGGATATTGATCTGCTCAGTTAAGTAGCAGAGGGGGTTGTTAATCAGTCTCTGTCAGTTGCTTTGGTGTTAATGAAATTAACAACAGGTGCACCAGAGGGGCAACAATGAGACGACCCCCAAAACAGGAATATTTTAACAGGTGGGGGCCACTGACATTTTTCCCTCCTCTTTTCTGACAATTTTTTCCACAAGTTTTGCATTTGGCTATGGTCAGTGTCACTACTGGTAGCGTGAGGTGATACCTGGACCATACAGAGGTTGCACAGGTAGTCCAACTCCTCCAGGATGGTGCATCAATACCTGCCATTGCCAGAAGGTTTGCTGTGTCTCCCAGCACAGTCTCAAGGGCGTGGAGGAGATTCCAGGAGACAGGCAGTTACTCTAGGAGAACTGGACAGGGCCGTAGATGGTCCTTAACCCATCAGCAGGACCGGTATCTGCTCCTTTGTGCAAGGAGGAACAAGATGAGCACTGCCAGAGCCCTACAAAATGACCTCCAGCAGGCCACTGGTGTGAATGTCTCTGACATAACAATCAGAAACAGACTTCATGATGGTGGCCTGAGGGCCCGACTTCCTCTAGTGGGTCCTGTGCTTACTGAGTGGCACTGTGGAGCTCGATTGGCATTTGCCATAGAATACCAGAATTATCAGGTCAGCCACTGGCGCCCTGTGCTTTTCACAGATGAGAGCAGGTTCACCCTGAGCACATGGGACAGATGTGAAAGGGTCTAGAGAAGCTGTGGAGGACGTTATGATGCCTGTAAGATTGTTCAGCATGACCAGTTTGGTAGTGGGTCAGTGATGGTCTGGGGGGGCATATCCATGGAGGGTTGGAACGACCTCTACAGGCTAGCCAACGGCACCTTGACTGCCATTAGGAATCGGGATGAAATTCTTGGACCCATTGTCAGACCCTACGCTGGTGCAGTGGGTCCTGGGTTCCTCCTGGTGCCCGACAATGCCCGGCCTCATGTGGCGAGAGTATGCAGGCAGTTCCTGGACGATGAAGGAATTGATACCATTGACTGGCCCCCATGCTTGCCTGACCTAAATCCTATAGAACACCTCTGGGACATTATGCTTCGGTCCATCCAACACTGCCAGGTTGCACCTCAGACTGTCCAGGAGCTCAGTGATACCCTGGTTCAGATCTGGGAGGAGATCCCCCAGGACACCATCCGCCATCTCATTAGGATCATGCCCCAACGTTGTCAGGCATGCATACAAGCACGTGGGGGCCATACAAACCACGGAGTACGTTTTTCAGTTGCTGCAATGAAATTCTGGCAAAATGGACTAGCCTGCCGCATCATTTTTTACTTTGATTTTCGGGGTGTCTTCACATTCAGCGCTCTGTAAGTTGATAATTTTCATTTCCATCAAACGATGTGGCATCCTTTAATTCCTAACACATTACCCAGTCCGTATCAGTATAGATATCCAGCATGATTGAAAACACATCAGATCTCAATGGGGAAAACAAAGTGTTCCTTTAATTTTTTTGAGCAGTGTATATTTGTCCGGCACTAGAAGAGCAGACCAATCCATTTCTTGCATTATAGAGAGGGAAAGCAAAATTGTGTTCGACCACCATGTCAAGGAAAATTGGCAAGATAAGTTTTTGAGTGACTCACAAATACATATTTCACAAACGTGTAAATTTGACAGACTATTCCAGCAGATTATTTAAAGGTGCACGGGCCCTTTTGGGGCCCCCCTCGGTTCTCCCCCCGTCACTGATAAGCCGAATAACCAAAGTCGGAAACTAAACACTGGTCTTGTCAGGAGACCAAAACAGATAATCAGGTCCTTCAGTAATATTTCAGTTTTGCTAGTGAAGGGGCTGATTATCTGTATCAGGTGTGTTAAATTAGGGCCACAGCTCAGCTCTGCAGGGTGGTGGATCTCCAGGAGAAGGGTTGGGCAGCCCTGGCTTACAGTGACAGTTGCTTGTTAAATAAAAACACAAAACTGAATAGCTGTGTGCCTAATGTATAAAAAAGTGATGAGTAATATGAACTCAAAATATGGCAATGAGTGTTACACATTCAATATTGATGAACAGAACTCGAAACGATCAAGTATCATTGATGCAAATAAATCAAGTATTCAAAAACAAGAAACTTTGTATAACAGACTTGCATTTTTTAATTTTAGTATAATTATGTAGTCAATAATTTTTTTTTTTAGTACAAATATTTAATGTACTCATTTTGGGGTAATATGTATCTACAAAAGTTTTGAGTATTTTGAACTTATTTTTTTTTACATTTTCTTATAATTTTATTCTCTGGTTAAATCTTTTTTTGATTCGTAACTGTATTGTTTGGTAGGTTTGTCAGCACCGCGACTGGCCCCGCAGAGCAGCCGGTCCCATTTAAGGCAAAATGAATCACACTGAGGTTTCGCCGTGTCAAGCTTTATTTCTCAAATTAAATGGGAAACTGACGATTTTTGCAAAGAAATTACATAGTGCAGCTTACTCTAAAAAAATGTGTTTTTTTGTCTGACGTATAATGGACGATTATAAATATATATTTGACATTTCTTAAAACGTTTTATAGTTTTCTGACATCTGTATACCCCATTTTATAGGCCGTTCCACCCTTTTCAGAATTTTTTTATGCAAACCATACTTCTCAATGACCAGTTGCTACGCTATTTTAGAAATTACATATTTCGGAGTGTAAGATAACACAAACCACACATTCACCCGTAACGCTTCTGAACTACTGACTTGTAATTTCTGTCGAGATAAACAAGTCGATGGGTCGCAGACTGATATCACTTCTCAGGAATGTAATGATCATGATCCAACCATCCTATAGGCCTGTCCATAACAACTACAATCAAGAAAAGTTCACCCACTACAAAACAGCAATTGCAGAACTTCAAACCATCTCCTGATCTCGATCTGCCGAGGATTTCTGCGATTCAAACAGGGCTACCATACAGAGCGATGGTGGTGAACCTGCAAGCGCGCTGATCTAGCGGCTTTGGTGGACGCACACAAGAGTAAATTGCAATTACAAACACACCCAAGTCATTCAGAAGGATAACTGGACTGGATGCCGTTATAACCAGGCATCCTGCACATTTATAAGCCGCACAAGAAAGCTGACCCCTGCCATAAACCCAAAATGAGTTTAGTCACAGGACTGAAGTCCCCAGTTCAACTTCAACTAATGGGTTATTTTTTGCATATTGTGTTACCTCTTGAAATGTGTTCATAAATAATCAAAACAAAACCAGAGTATTGTGGCAATAAAATAAACTGCGATAAATTGGTTGGTTGGTGTGAAGTTTAGCCAGGATCAAATGGGCTGCCATTTCAAGTCCCACTCACAGGGTTGCCAACTCTCACGCTTCTGGTGTGACACACTCTTTCAGACTCTCACACTCCCGCACAAAGTCTTACTACAAATCTATATTATTCCATTATAAACCTAAAATTAGCTACATGAAATGCACTGGGGTAGTTTGCAAACCCTACAGACAATTTACAAGGTAATAAAACTGTTACATACATGTAAAAGAGTGTGCAAACTCGAAAATCTGAAAATCTCTCGCCAGCCAGCCAACCGAAGTTGGCAAGCTGGCAGAAAGGAAAAGCAGCATCATATTTTGAAGTATTTTAATCTAAAGTTAAGTTTATTGTATTTATAACTAGTATACTTTGGTGCCAGACACTTTTCTCCGAAACAACTTACAGGCAATTATCATAACAGAATAATCACTTTCAGGCATAATTCAGTAAATGAGAACAGATTAACTGTAAATGGTTTCAAATATACAAGCATGGTGCAGATGTTAGATTTGCAGGCAGACGGTTTACTGGAGTTGCTAGATCCATAAAAGAGAGAGCTACTACAAACTTTAAAGGACAAAGAAATCAACGAGGAAGCTCTGGGTAATTGTAATGTTTGACAGGGCCGTTTGCCTTTCTCCAGCTTAAAGCGCTCAAATTGAACTGCAAAACTACTGCGAGATGACGTCTCAAAATTGAGCTGCACTGAATAGACTATCCTACAGGGGGAGCTCCCGTCTGATTCAGAAACAAAGGACTTTGTTTTCACACCTTAATCAATAAAGGCACACATCCTAAGTTAATGTTTGTCCAAGTTCTGTTCTGAAGCAGAAAAGGTTTTCTACTTGATGTATTCTTTTCTATTAATGAGCAACTAACTGGACACCTGAAATTACTACAAAACACGTTGGAACCCAGGGCATTCACTAGGATATAAGGGTGCAAGCAAGAAACAAAGAGCTATAATTTTTAAAACCGTTTTCTAGTTGGGACTTGATTGTGAAATAAAAGGAAGGCTTTACAGCTCAGGTATGCTTGTGAATCTCTGAGGAAACCACAGTCACTATCACAGGCAGTTACTCGAAGACACTGCAGTGCCAGTGGTGCCGAGAGGCTGGTCAGTGACCTTCCTGTTACTGTGTGCACGTTAAAGTTCTTTTGTTCCCAGAATCCTCAGCAGCTCTCCCTGCGGAACTTAGAAGGGCAGGCAGTGGCTGAAAATGACCCAGCATTTACACAGCCCCTCCCAAAAAACACAGGCTTTTAAAGCATTAAAATGTCAACAATAACCACAAGAACACTCTCTCCTCCCCCAGTTAATATTTAGTGAACGTTACTCTGGCAACCAAGTGTTTTTCGGTAAGTCTGTACCAGCACAAACAGTAAGTTTAAAACACCAGGACCATGGCATTTCTCTAAGCATGATTTACCTGCTCAGAGATAGATAAGACCTTTTCCAACTATGGTACAGATTTTACAGCACAGCCTTGGCCATTGGGGGCTGACGCCCTGAACGAGCCTGGAATGATTTGTTTAACAACCCTGCTCTCGGTTTGAGAACCTGTCAGACTACGAGGTCTCTAGGCTAAGCCCCAGATGTCTTAAGATCTTATAATAAACTCCAATGACTTTGACTACATCTTCATGTTCACCAGCCTCATTTAATCTGTATTCTCCAAAGCATAAGGTGAGCATCTCCCCCCTGCGTTAGGACTCGGGGAAGCTGGCCCGGGGCTGGGGGGGGCGGCGGCCCGGGGCGCGCGCGGGGGGGGGGGGGGGGGGCGGGGGGGGGGGAGGGAGGGGGGTGGGGGGGTGGG
>JAODKC010000001.1:21309322-21319526 GCA_026777985.1 Mormyrops attenuatus
CCCCCCCCCCCCCCCCCCCCCCCCCCCCCCCCCCCCCCCCCCCCCCCCCCCCCCCCCACCAAAAAAAAAAAAAAAAACCCCCCCCCTGTCAGTGTGACGCCTGCCATAAACAGGACGTACTCGCTTGCCCCCCTGGCGCCCCCCTCTCGGTTGGCGCTGTCAGCATTCATTGGTGTTTCCCGCCCAACCGTCATGTCGAGACAATTAGCAGCGTAATTAAGTGCCCAGGACACGTTTTAACTTGGGTGGGTGGGTGGGGGCAACAGGAAGCACTGGCTGCCAAGAGCTGAAAGGAGGGGGATTACAGTCATATGGGTAACTTACCAGACCTATCTACAGACTTCACTGTGCTCAGAGGTTCTCGGAGGTGCTGTTCGAGATGACGACCACTGCCAGTTGGGAGGAGAGGGGCCTGGTTTGGGTAGCTGTAGAGAGAACGGCCATTCCGGACATGGAGATGTACCCCAAATTCCCAGAAGGCCATGCGGTTGCACCTTTGTTCATAATGCGACTTTAGTTATTAATAGATATGAATGTATAAGCCAGAAAAATACCAAACAGGGCACAGGAAATAGTGAGGACACCTTAATGAAATAAACAAACCCCAGGAAACCATTAACCTTTTATTACCATCATTTACAAAACATGCCGGGTCTTTGCGATGAACCAACATGTTCCTGCACAGATCAACACAGCTAGGGGGCTGCAGCGAGGCAGAGGCTGCCAAGCTAACGAATGGCCGACTATCAAAGCTACACAGACAGAGTAATGATTAGAAGGGTCTGCCCGGCAGGGCCGAGTCAGAGCAGACACCAGAACAGCCTCGTCCTCCTGAGACATTTGTTACAGTGAAAGCCTAAGCCAAATGCTGTTTCTCCTCTAGGAACAACTCTAGATCTACATCGACTAACGTCCCACAATGAGAATGACATCATCTAGTCCTTCACGGGACAGACATGATAATGGAGAGCTTGGTACATGAAAAAAAAAGTGTCATTGAGGAGTCTGATTCTGGGGCTAGGGGGTTATGGGTGGCCTGTTGGGCAGGTAGAGTGGAACAGCAGCACAGTCAGGTATGTACATTTTTGGGGGGAGGGGGGTGTGATCATGACGCCAGAGGGAGGGACAGTCCACCATGTGATCAGTGTGTCATACCTCGTATAAGTTTACGCCAACCCCCCCTTCCAGGTACAAACATATTGAAATATAAAATACAACAAACCCACAAAATCACACCAACTCACCAACATGCGCCCCCCACCCTCAAAACGGGCCAATGTATCCATGTGCTCTTCGTAGTGTCATCTGGTGGTCCCATTCCCGCTCTGACCCCCTGGGTGTAGAGCGTAACAATGCCAGTCCAGGAACGCAAGGTGCCGAATGCCCCCTGGTCATGGCTCCGAGGCAGGGATGTTTCATTGGCTCAACCCCTCAATGCCACTGGCCAAAGTAAACCAGGGTACGGCCCCTTGTGCCCCCATGCTGTCAGGAGGACGAATGACGAGAAACACACTATTTGCCACATATTGTGCTTTAAAACAAGAAATGGATCAAAGCAATACCCATCTTATTCAAGTCTACATCACGAGTTTAGCTTCACGGACGTTATTGCAGCATAATAGTAACCAGCAAGCCCGGACCTCAGGAAGGAACACATGTTCTCGGCTACTCAGTCCGGCCACTAGGGAGCCTCAAAGGGAATGATCCGGTTCTTGAGGAAATGTCAAAGCAACAATGGAAAATCTATTTCCCAGCTATGGGTGGCCTCAGCTGTGGCCACCGACATCAATGCCATCGGCAAATGTTCAAGATGTTCGAGAGAGCTGTGGAAAACCTCACAGCTCTCTGCGAAATGTAGTAGTGTTAAAGACCTATCCAGATTTCCAGAAAGTTCTATTCCGTAAAAAATCAATGCGATTATAAAAGTAAATATATTAATATTTCTTTCTCGGTGCTGGTTATGGTGGTGTGATTGTTCCTGTGGTTCCTGTGGGAACTGGAGCTTCGTCAGCAAGGAAAAACAATTAACAATAAGCAGCGAAGATTTGTGCTATAACTAACATTAACCATAAAAATGTACAAGAAACTATACCAGCTGGAATTGAGTGTAAAAATTTGTGGAGTGCGAACTGGTCTACATCTTAAGAGCAGCGAAGTAGTTTGAGAATCTTTGACTTCATTTACAGGACTGCCTTCAAGTCCAACTTGGCAACTCCTCAGATGACACCTCAGACCAAATGAGGATCCAGAAAAACAAGGCCGCGTCCATTCAGCATATCAGACGCCAGGGAGAGGTGATGTCATGCAGCCACTGGCCTTGAAATGTCATTGGCCGCTCCATACCGTTGACCTTTTTAAACTGCAGGGGAATGGGGCTCTAGCAGCATGACCTTTGACCCCCCGAATCGCCAGGGTCGCCACAGCCAGATGGCACCAACTTGGCTGCTTCTATTGACAGATGACACTGTTGTGATTTCGTCCTTGATCACTTCTCTGGTGAGGTGGGGGACGTGGCACCAGCATCAGGTAATTGGGTGACATGGGGTGAATTTGCAGAAGAAAGATGAGAAAATAAGTTAAATTGACAGTATTGCTGGTTACCGGTCACTCATGCTGCTGGAGGCATCGCTCCTCTCCAAGTTGAAGCAGATGGAGATAAAGGCACGCTGTGACGGGGGGGAATTCACTACACGGACATTGAAGGGCATTATCTCTGTGGCCTGCTGTTCCTCATCCCCTTGCACAGTTCTCCCAGTCAGATTTCCGGTCGGCCATTAAAGACTGTCAACAAGCCGTCTGTGGCTCCGCCTCCCACCCAGGACCCGATGCCTCTCTCCAGCCGGGTCAAACGCTGTCCACGAAGCTGCCCGGGAAGAGCCCAGTTCTGCCATTCCTCTGCAGGGTGCCCTTGAACCAGCCATCCTCCCGCTTCTTGTGTACAAACACAATGTCACCCTCCTTCAGCTCCAGCTCCGCCTCACTCTGGGGGGGGTAGGACACCACCACCCTGTACCTAAGAAGGTTTGTTGAGGGGGTGGGGGTGGTGGTGGTGGTTAAGTAACAGTATAATCCAGACAACACCAAGGTGAAAATCGGTTGGGGGGACACAACCTACCTCTCGCACACTATGGGCCGGGAGTCCTGGTGCACAGACACCAGGGAGGAGCATGGCTGGCGTGGCGGGGGGGCAATCGGCACTGTGGCCTCCAGGGCGGCACTCTTGCGCTGGCTGGACTCGGCCGAAGGGGCAAAGCTGGAGGTAGACGAGGATGTGGAGGGGACAGAAGTGGTGCTGGAATCCAGCTCGGCACCAGCGGGGGCCTCAGGACCCACAGCCCCCTGGAGCAGTGTGGATGCTGCCTGTTCCCCCTCCAGTGAGGGCGACCCAGGTGGAGATGGCCTGGGCTTCTTCTTGTTAGAGGAACCAGAGAGTAGCTTCAGCAAGCCCTTCTTCTCCTTCTGGAGGGAGGGAGGGAGGGAGAGAGAGAGAGAGAGAGAGAGAGAGAGAGATGCATTCACCCTGCGGTCAAGGATGCGGTCACGGTCATTGATGACCACGACAGATGCAGGAAACTCTGGTCCATCCAACAGGATGAGCCATTAACGGTTTAACTAAAAGCTCCCATTTGGGTTTAAGCGGCACTTGTGGATGACATTAGCCCCCCCAGCTCACCTTGCTGTCCCTCTCAAAGCGGCAGGCTAAGACGTGGTTAGCCGCGAGCGAGCCGTTGGCAGTCAAACTGTTGCCAGGGATGCCGTTGCCTGGGGCCACAGGTGCGGGCATTAGCCTTGGGGATGTGGTCTCTCCATCTAGGGAGGTGGCACTGACGTTGGGGGGAGTCAATGAGGCAGCTGCACAGCCTATGGCCATGCCCCCAGCTCCGCGGGAGGGGCCAGATGGGACGGTGGGGCCCGACTGGGGGGGCAGGTGGACCTGGACAGGCATTACGGCGGCGGTGGGCCGGTCCTGGCAGTGACTGGTGGCTGGGGAAAAAAAAAAAAATGAGTCCAGCACATACACAACAGCAGGCCACAAGGTGGCGCAGTGACTAAAATCACTTATCAAGCAAATTCACTTTAGCACATAAACAAACAGGAACATCTACAGGAAGAGACCTTTACAAATAAACTTCCACACACCTGTCCTAACGGCATTGCGGGCCTGGTTGACCGTCATCTGCCCGCTCACGTGCATCAACGCCTTGGCCTGCTGCCCGGCCTGGATGTGAGCAGCAGGGACCACGGC
The DNA here is from genome assembly GCA_026777985.1 of Mormyrops attenuatus. NCBI lineage: Eukaryota > Metazoa > Chordata > Actinopteri > Osteoglossiformes > Mormyridae > Mormyrops > Mormyrops attenuatus. Next base: position 21,313,569 of record JAODKC010000001.1, read on the forward strand.
CGTGGGCAGGGACCCGGGAGGGATGGGGCTAGAGGGGTCTGGTCCCAGGGAGGAGGTAGGGCTCAAAAGGGGTACACTTCTCCCACCCGGGGCACACATCGTCAGGGGTACCTTGTTCTGGGTGCCACCTGCCCCAGTCCTGAGGAATGGAAAGCATGCGTGCATCTGTGGCCTCAAACCATAACAATGGCCAATTTCAGGCTCCAACTGAAATGTGCCACAGCAGTCAGATTCAGATTCAGGGAGAATGAGTCCAGAAGGGTTTAAAAACAAAAACATATGCAGTCACAGGTACCATAAACTCTTCAAATTAGGAGAGAGAAACAGAGGTTTGTTTGCGTGAGAGAGAAACCAAATCCTCCTGGAGACTTGTCAGTAGATGTCACTGTGTGTGTGTGTGTGTGTGTGTGTGTGTGTGTGTGTGTGTGTGTGTGTGTGTGTGTGTGTGTGTGTGTGTGTGTGTGAGATCCTCTTCAGAAGACTGGCTCCATTAGGATGATTCCAGATCGTTCCCTCATGCCCTGCCAAACACGTCACCATGAATCACCTCACGTAGGCGTGTGTGTGTGCAGTATAAACACCGACCTGGCGACAGGGGCCATGTAGTTGCCGGGGAAGACGCCGATCTTCCCTGTGAGCATGGAGGTGCCCTTGAACCAGCCGTCCTGACACCGTTCCAGCACCAGGAACATCTCCCCCTTGCGCAGCTCCAGCTCATCCTCCTTCCGGGGGCTGTAGGGGAACATGGCCGCATACCTGGGGGGGGGATGTCACAGTCAGGACCTCTGGCAAATGCCACAATTAGCAGCCGACCAAAATAGTACTTCTGGTCTTGGCAGGAGCATTCTTGCTAACTTGCCTCCCAAGGACAAACTTGGGATGCAATGAATCATGGGATTGCAACCAATGCATCCGTGACATTTGGGTCAGTATCTGGGGATTTTTACAGTCCTCTTTACTGCTGTCCTTCGTATTGGAATTGTTCTTCGGCAATGGAAGGTGACAAACGAGTGTGCAAGAACACAAAAACGGTTAGGCACGCATATTGCAAACACTATTTAAATTTGTTCATAAATTGTACCCCACTCCCAGAGCCTGGCCCGCTGTGTCATTTCCGTGACCTTCAAGTCCCTGGCACTTTTCTCCATATGCTCTGGGGCTGTCCTCCTGTTGCTGCTCTTTGGGATTACGTGGCCAAATCACGGTCATCAGTTCTTTCCTGTTCCATTCACCTGTCCTTTGAAATCCTTTTTCTCCTGGACTTTTCTTCTTTTCCCTTTCTTGCTCCCAGTAGAGGCCATTGATATTTGGCTCCTTGGTAGCTAAGTTGTTAGTGCCTCGCTGAAAAACTCCTGCAATTCCCTCTGTCTGGAAGCCTACCTTCTTTAATTTGACAGTACTTGAATTGTCTGCAGCCCAGATTAATAATTCTTCCAACTCAGCCATTGAGAGTTTGCTTCAAGCAGTGCAGCTAGTCAAGGGCTGGTTGGGGGTCATTTCGTGAGTCCATGTGTCTTGAATTAAACTAGTTGACTATTTTCACAATTTCCACTATTACTGTTATTTTTTACTCAGCCTTTAGCTGCACTCTCCAGGGCAAGGTGTACCAGTACACATATTGATAAAACACCCAAACGCAAACGATCTAACAGTTAATTAGCTGCTTTGGGCTGCATGCTGCCCAGGTTACAGATCTGTCATTGCGCTGAAGGTTTGTGACGTAGATGCTGGTCTTAATCAGATAAAGTGTAAAGTGACAGTAAGGTTATAAAAGGGATTTCCTGAGCCCCTCCCCCCTGGGGGAGGGGGAGGCAGTTATCAGGCAAGGCTATAGGCAGATTTATACTTCTGTGTGTAACCCACGGCATGGTGTGTGTCGCTCAACAATTACACCCCTAAAACATTAGGTGACACAGATTTAGATGTCGCCTTTATTGTCTTCCCACCCTGCGATATATTCAGTTGGTGAATCACACAACTTGAAACAGAAAAAAACCAAACAAACATAACCACTTATCCAATCCTGGTTATACACTATACGACTAAAATTATTGGGCCACTCTTCTTAATCGTTGAATTCAGACCCATTGCCACGGCTGTATAAGATCAAGCGCCTAGCCATGCAGTCAGGTTTACGAACATTTCTGAAAGAATGGGTCATTCTGAAGAGCGCAGTGATTTCAGATGTGGTACTGTGACAGGATGCTACCTTTGGAATAAGTCAGTTGGTGAAACTAAGTCAGCTGTAAGTGGTATTATTGCAAAGTGGAAGCATTTAGGGACAACAAACTCAGCCACAAAGTGGCAAACCATGTAATGGTGCGGGGTCGCCGAGTGCTGAGGTGCATAGTGCGTAAAAGTCGCCAATGCGCTGTTGACTCAATATCTGCAGAATTGTTCTGGCATTGACCCCAGTATAAAAAACTGTGTGGCGGGAGCTTCATGGAATGGGCTTCCATGGGCAGGCGGCTGCATGCAAGCCTCACATCACCAAGCGCAATGGCAAGCGTTGGATGGAGAGGTGTAAAGCACGACGGCACTGGACTCTGGGTGCAGTGGAAATGTGTTCTGTGGAGTGACGAATCAGGCTTCTCTGTCTAGCAGTCTGATGGATGAGTCTGGGTTTGGCAGATGCCAGGAGAACGTTACCTGCCTGACTGCATTGTGCCAACTGTAAAGTTTGGTGGAAGGAGGGAAAATGGTATGGGGATGTTTTTCAGAGGCTGGGCTATGTCCCTTAACTCCAATGAACGCAATTCTTAATGCTACAGACATTTTGGAAAAATTCTACGCTTCCAACTTTGCGGGAACAGTCTGGGGAAGGCCCTTTTCTGTTCCAGCATGACTGTCCCAGTGCACAAAGCAAGGTCCATAAAGACATGATTGACTGAGTTTGGTGTGAGAGACGTTGACTGGCCTGCTAAGAGCCCTGACCTCAACCCCATCAAACACCTTCGGGACGAATTAGAAGCCAGGCCTTCACATCCAACATCAGTGCCTGAGCTCACAAATGCTCTTCTGGTTGAATGGACAAAAATTCAATTCAAACTTCCCAGTCACATTCCATAAACTCGTAGATAGCCTACCCTTATACCATTAATGTCTATACTACTTTACTTTTTTTAGTCTTGTAAAGTACGAAGTGAAATTGGTGCCGTCATCCTAAGTGTTCTGTAGGCCTGTTGCAATGATGCCTAGGGTGGGTTATTTGATGCTAGATATAAATAGCGCTTCCGTTTCAATCAGCAATATAAGTACACCTGTGATGTATGCTTTCTTTGCACAAAAAAGGAATGCTACCTATCACAGTTATCCCCTGTGGAGATGCACGTCAGTCTATGGCGTAGGGTCTGCGGCTACATAGTACTTACGGGGTCGATTCTATGCAGAAGTATTAATCAGCCTTAAGATGTCAGAGGGCTGACAATAACAGGCAATCGGAGCAAACATTCTGAGGCTATACTAGTTAACAGGGAATGAGGTTGCCCTTCTAGTCTCCTAGCTCTACAGCAGCAAGCCCGGACACTTCCTCTATCTCTATTTGCTCCCAACCATTAACCACATGTCCGCTGGTCTTTCCTCCCTACCAGTGACCACCACTATGAGGCTGACCATAATACCGCGCCACCCCCCCCAAACACCTTCCTTTGGGTACACTCACACTGTGGGTCTCTGTCTCCCAACCTGTTCGCTGGCTATAGGGGCAGGTCTCTGACCAGTGACCAATGAGGCGGCAGCTCCGATGGCCAGGATCTGAGGAGGTGGGGGTGGTGGAGGGGGGAGGCCGTCCTGCACATGCAAATATGGGGGTGGGGGTGAGAGAGAGAGAGAGAAGTTCTCACACACAGTCAAACTTCCACAAACAGCCTCTGAAACACAGCCCTGCACCCTCTGGGCACAGAGAGACAGAATGACAGCTTGAACAAAAAGCCAAACTTGAAGCAGTTGCCACTGCACAGTGAGCCGTTTATTTTTATTGTAGTAATAATTGCGTAAGCAGACCCCTCAGGTTTGTTCCACAGGCCTCTAAAAATCACCCAGAGCATGATGCTCACGTGCAGATGTCAGCACCCAAAATGCATTGCAGCTGAAGACATGGATGACTGTTTTATTTACACGGTCAAATTCCTCTTAAAGCTAAAATAAAATATATGACAACAAGATGGCATTTTAGTAAGATACTCTGTAAGGTCTGAGTTCAAGGTTCCAAGGACAAGAGCAGACTTCCTAATGTGACTCGAACCTTCATTTTAATCAGTGCCTTGGGCTGCCAGCCGCTCCCCCTAGTGTTCACCGTAGGTGCTGCTGCTTTATAAAAACACTTATTCAGATCAATGGAGAGATGGAAAAAGACAGCCAATAGCAGGGACTGACTGGATGGAATGGCCGGCCCCTCCCACACCAGAACCTCTGTGACATCACAGACTCCTAAGTGAATTATAGGGGTCAGGGAGAGAAACAGACCAAAATGAGGTATCTGAGGTCAGACATACTCCTCCTACCTTGTGTGTCATGGGAATTATAAAGTGAACAAAAACAAGCTCTCTTTATGATTAGTTTTAATCAGTTCGAATGAATTCTAATTATGTCCAACATTTAAAAATGCCAGCATTTTGTTCATAAAACAGACAGAAATTTCCCTCCCTTCCTCCCGTAAAGCTTTTATCCGTCACAGACGGGCCTGACCTGCAGAGGAAGTGGCAGTGGCTATCTTAGGGCGTGCAGGGGAGTAAGGGTGCTGTTCTGCTAACAGGCTGGCTGCTCTTCTCCTGAAAGACCCTGTGCTCTGTTCAGTTACCCTCCTTGTGGTACTTTTCCACTCCTGCTCAGTGTTGGGGTTTGAATAGGCAGCCAAACCTCAATCTCTCAACTGGGGAGGGGTCACAGACGCTGCTGAAGTCATATGCCCCACCCAAAGGTACAACAGAAATTCCAGTCCCTGGCTGCACAAACACCGTCTGCTTGGTGAAGCGGCATCGCCCATGCCGGGCTTTCGGAGGTCAGGACGCGACCAGCTGCTGGGTGCGGTCCTGTCCTCAAACGCCCCTCAGCCCTCAGCTGTGCCACCAGCTGTTTGCACGTTGCTTAGCGACAAGCCTGAGCACATTTTGCAAACCGCGGTCTGGCAAAGCTGCGCTGGCAAACAGCTGCCGCTTGTGCATTACGTGAGCGAGCGAAGACCCAGGGCAACCCTGCCCCTCCCGCCAGTGGGTAACCCTGACATGGACTTCAACGAGGAAACGGGGGCTTTTCTGGAAAGTTCAGATGTGGTCAGTAATGACAGAAACTGAAGCGTCATCTTTCAAAGTAAAAAATCACTAAGGAAAGGCATCCATGAAGCTGGAGTAACTTCCCAGAAATCTCTGGGATACCCCTAGTGGCCATAGTGGGTATAACCAAGCACCTATGGAGGTCAGAGGTCTTACCACTGGGAGGGAGGCATGGCTGGTTTCTGTCGGAAACGTGAACACCGTTGCTGTGGTGACAGGGCTGCTGGGAGGAGGAGTCACGATCAGTCCAGTGGTGCAGATGTGGACCTGCAAACAGGAAGACGGCGAGGGTCAGGGTTTCTCCATCCGACTCACTCACGTAACTGAGGTGCCGGAAATCACACCACAGAAAAACTCACCCAAAGCCATTTGGAAACCTTAAGGCCAACAGAGATTCAGCTGAGGCATCCTTCCACCGCAACAGGTACCGTACTTTTGGTACTTCCAGAAAGTACCAAAAGTACGGTATTTTGAGGTGTTGGTTTTCCACTGGTGTAAAAACTGCTACTGGCGCCGAATAACATCACAGTGCGAGGCAGGGTATTTTGTACTGAATTCGCACATCCAATTCTTACATCACTATTCAGCTAGATTAACATCAGGCTTTTTCTTACTCTCACTTCTGTATGGACACTATAGCACAAGGGGTTAATGTTCTGCTAAAATATTTTTTACTCTGTTACTCTGT
>JAODKC010000001.1:21332390-21344112 GCA_026777985.1 Mormyrops attenuatus
GGGGCCCCGGGCCCCCCCCAAAACCACCCCCCCCCCCCCCCCGCCAACCCACCCTCCGCTTCCATAGCCGCACGCAGAAAACGGGCAGATAGCATGCATACGCACACCCGCGCAAGGTAAAGTTACAGTCCACCGAGAAGGTTCACAAGAAAAAAGACACACTGCCCAAACCCCACCCCCATATCTCAATGTGACCAATCAGAGAGCAGATGACGGTGGCCACATTCTACCCACCCCACTAAGACCCACCCCTCTGAGGCAGACACAGCAGAAGTGTTCCAACAAGCCCCACCGGACCCCACCTGAAGCTCAAGAGGTGGCCTGGCACCTTTCAAAAGGCACCAGAAGAACAAAAACAAAAACCACCAAAGCTCGAAAGAAACACCCGGAACGCAGCTGAGTTGTGAGCATACACCCTCACACACGGACCGAGCACACAACTCCCCCGCCTGCGGGTGCCAGAATATTCACCTGGCGCTCCCCTCCTTGAATCCATAGTTGAAAATGCTTCCGCTCTGCTAAAATAGAACGGCACCCTTAAGCAGGACATGCAACTGGCTGACAGCTAGTGAGAAAATGCCACTCGGAAGACATTGGCTGGCTTTTCTGGCATCCAAGCTCAGGGTCAGTGAGAAGGTCTGGGTACCATCCATTTGATCCAGACAGGTGGAAGTTCATTCTGAGAAACTCATCAGAGACCCCTCAATTTATGATTGGTTACACACACACACACAACATGAGGGTGCAGAACAGAGAATGAGATGCAGGAACTTTCCATTTCAAGGAGCCAATCAAACCACCAGACCTATCTTCTGCACTTCTCAGGATTCATCCTCCGATGAACGGCAAGACTTTCACAGCGTCCACTCTGGAATTTTCATCAAATATTAATCTCTCAGGGAATGTTCTAGAACCAGACTGCCAGCTCAACGTCCACAACCTGATCCCATTCTCTCCCAGGGCAGAAAAGCACACCCACACACCCATGACTTAACCCAAATAGGCAGGTGTTTACTCAACCGGCTTTGGTAAACGTTACCTTCCTCTGAAGGACTTAAATCTGAGAGCTTTAGGTCAGCTGCAGGTTGGTAAGACTGTAAAATCCACTGTGAATGGAGGAAGACTCAGAACAGGACAAATAGACTCACTAGACCAAAAACATGTATCCAGTCAAAGGCCCAGTGCAAACTGGGACATGGGGGCAGGTCATGGTACACAGCACAGCACAGGGCCATTTAGGCATGGATGCCATCTCAGGGGGCAACTGGGGAAGTTGTGCATCATGGAGGCCTAGGAATTACGCGGGGGGTGCATTTAGGGGTAAAAGGAGGATCAGGGACCAGTCACACACAGGTATCCTTCCAGACTGAGCGCTGCCTGCACCACTCACTCACAAGGGGTGCCCATGGGCTCCAATTCTGGCCTGGAATGGAGGGAACCGGACAAAAAGCTGTATGGTACCAGAGGCCAGGTGCTCACTCCCTGTGGGTTTTAAGGCCACTTTCAGCTGGAGACTTTACTAACGAGCTAGAGTCAGCATCCATCCACAGCGACCCGCCAACCAGCCGCCAATCACACAGTGACCTGCTAACTAGAGTGACCTGCTAACCAGGTACCAGTTATACTGTAACTTGCTAACTAGACCTCTATCACACCGTGACCTGCTAACCAGATCCAATCATCATCCACACAGCTAACAGCCAATCAGAGGAGGCTATCCAGAAGCCCCAGCACCCGCCCCCCCCCCCCCCCGACTCACCCGGACTGGGGTGCTCTTGGCCTGCGTCCTCTGCAGCTGCCCGGGGCCGTGGCCCTGCTCCCGGGGCCGCCGGGGCCTCTGGCGGATCCCGTCCAGGAGGCGCACCAGCAGGATGTTGCTGGGCAGCTCATCAACAGCAGTGGGCGCCAGCGTGCGGCACTCAGGACAGCGGAGCTCACCACGCGACGCCACAATACCCGCCAGGCAACGCCGACAGAAGGTGTGCTGGCATGGCAGCACCTTGGCTGTGGCGTCCAGCCGCTCCAGGCACACGGGGCACTCCAGCAGGTCCAGCAGCGCCGACTCGTCCATAGCTCTCACTGGCTCTCTCTTCTGTCACTCAGGGCTTGGGGACAGGGCTCCTCGGGCACATGGCCAGGTCACGCCCATGCCTCTTCTGTCACCATGCTGCCTGCATTCTGCTGGGGGGGGAGACAAGTTTATCCCGAAGTTAGTCCTCTATGAGCTGCGGCTCTGTGCACGATTACGTTAAGTCATTCTGTGCCTTAAGCAGTGGTACAACTGCTTCCTCCAGTGAGATATGAACCTACGCCCACATTGGCCCCAGTACCAACAAAGGGACATTAGGGGTGGTTTGTTGAGCAGGTGAGCAGCCTCACTCCAGCCGGGTCTGTTCCCGGCCACATTTACCCCCCGCCAGTCCGAGCTGTGCTTATGCTCAGCCCACTTACAGCCTATCCGTACCGATGGCTCAAACCCCTTATTTCAATGAAAATTAAAAACTACTGATGAATAACTGCATATGAAGCACCAGCAAACAAAATCAACAAAAATCAGCTGATTATTCAGCGGCCGTTATAGTCCGTTAAAGGCCGCCGGGGATGTGTGGACCAGCGTCTAGGACCCGACAGACCGACCCGGTCAAACCCTCCCGCACCTCCGACGAGGCTTCTCCCGCCCTCCTGCCCTCCAGCACCTCCGGCGGGGCGTAAGCCGGCTTTCCCCTGCCCCCCACCTCCATCATGTCTTGTGACACGCATTTGCCAGCAATCGCGCGTTTGTTTCGGCAGATGAAAAGTGCCGCCGAGCAGAAACGGGACAGATGTAACTGGATATCCCAGATGTAACTGAATAACTGGGAAAGCATGCCGGGAGAGTGCACACGGGGCCAGCCTCGGCAGATCAGCCGCCTGGAAACAACGATACAAAAAGAAGGCACGCAAAACAAACAGCAAACAAAAGGGCGAGATGGAAGCGCTCCGGTTCGTACGGAGTTGCGTTTCTGCCCCAAAAGATCACCAGTATTCACATGGCGTAGTGTAAACGGGCCCGGCGGCTGTCCGGCATCTCCGTGTTATGCAGTAAATCCAGTTAAGATCTGCTTACGGTGAGCAAAGCGAATAACACGCAGTGATCCCAAGTCACGTTTTTACAAGTAATAAAGCTTAAATGGCTTGTTAAGCAACACGACCGAGGCGCCAGGAAGGAATCGACACATAATGAAACACCAACATTCACATGTTTGGGGCAGAAACACCCGATCCGCTCCCAGCTCAAATGTCCTAAGTTTTATGCCCAAATGACAAACTAGTTGGCTGGATTTGCCACTGAGGCGAAAGCGCCGGATGAGTTTCGTACAAACTCGGCAACATTTAAAGGATAAATCGCACCGCGGCTACTAAGATCTAAATAAAACATTTGCATGCTGAATAACCACATTTCAATTAAATCTGGAAATCCTACCTCCAGAAAGCCCCCTCGGATTGCTCCCTACTCTCGCCGAACAATTTCTCCCACTTCGGTCGGCTTGCAACTACTTAAGAATCGCATCCGCCAAAAGGGAAAATCTCCGCAGGATCGTTTCCGTCTTCAGCAATGTCAGGACGGTGTATTAAAAATAAATAACAGAAATGCACGTCAAGTACTGGAAGCAGGGCGCTGAAATCACTGAGACGAGGAGAAAAGCGAAGGCAGAGCGGAGGCTGGATGCCCGTGTTCGAGCGCCATGATGCGCCGCCGCCGCCGCGTTGACTCCCAGGGACACTCCCACGGTCACATACCGCCACGTTATCCGGTCGGTGGGAAATTGTAAAATAATCTAAACATGCGAATTTCAGCACACCGCTCACTCTGCTTCAGTGCTTAGTACAAGTTCGCAAAAGCCAATGATTTTGTGTTTTTTAAGGTTTCCTAAGTATTCCCTGACTTCGAAGTCTTTTTAGGCATCACTGGAATAATCCACCTTTGTGCTTCAGTAAATATTTAAGTTTTTCGCCCGACGTCGATTCCAAGACCCAAGTCACTCGAAAGAATGTTTTTGGTATATCGGCGCCGCCCGCATCGATTATACTTGGGCCTCAGACGTGAACCGAGGTTGTGGCATTAAAAACGACTTAGACACATTTTAAGGCGGAGAGGAAGGCCGATCCGGGGAGGCGCTTCAAGAGAAAACCGGGGGAAGGGAGACTGTCGTGGGACAAACGTTTCCGTGATAGATCAAATACGGAAAGCAGTGTTAATTAAAGCAGTGCCAAGCCGGACAAAGTACGCGATCAGACCGCGCAGAGAGCATTATGAAGTCTGGAGCACCACTTTCATGAGAAAGTCCAGCTTGTCTTGCACCTATTCAAACACACTCCGATCAACTCCCATGCCTCTGAGCTGTGGATTTGTGTTTGGGTTATGGTTGAGGGCAGCTAATATTTATGTTTAAAACAACATCGTTCGCCATTCATAAATAAATCGCACCCTCGAAATAAATAAATAAATGAATGAATGAATAGTCATTTCCACGACCCCTCATTTCTTGGCAGGTGCTAATTTTATATTTGGTTCCGATGCAAAGGACACAATTAAGTATTTACAGTAAAATTATATAATAATTCGCTTTACTACTTATATCTAATACTCCTGATTAAACATAGCCTGAAAGAGTACTTTTTGTAAACAACGACCTTCTCATAAGACCGGGGAAAGAGTGCCCCAAGTGGAGAAGGATCACGCCGGTATTTTCTTTGACCCACTGCTGAACCAGAAATGACAGACTGCTTATTTTCCATGCGGAGAGATATTGTCCCAGTTTATAGCCGTGGTATTTACATTTAAGGACACTCTGGATATTGATTTCACGCAAAGCACTCAGCTGAAGGTTCATCCCAGGCTTGCGCTTGTGGGATCTTTTCTCTAGACCTCATCTAGAGACGATGGACGGGTTCCTATCCATCTAACAGCAATATACCACCTCCTGCACTCCTGATTCGGTGAGACACATACAGAAGCAGCCTGTGCCAAGCTCACTCAGACGCGACGGTGTCACACGTTTTGCGCCGAATCACTCAAAGGCCAAACTCACATGTACATACATAATGGATCAAAGGTCATAGACGCAAAATAGTAGGCATGTGGGTTTGCACGTAAACAATGGATGTTTCGTAATCGCAGGCTAGGACAATCAGGGCAGATTAATGCGTAGGCTACGCTAGGCAGTAGCTTATGGCCCTGGCAAGCATACAATACCTGAGTGTCCATACTGGTGTCAGCCTAGGGCACCCAGAATAAGTTAATCCACCCCTGAGGTCTCTGATCAGAGCTGATTAGCAAGACGTGATTTGATACACATGGTCTAGCTTTTAATTTCTCAATATTGTTCAGTACTCTCCTTAGTCGTGTGCTCTCTCTCTTTTTTGGCGTCTTTGACCCTAGTTTCTTATGGTGACGTTTAATGTTTAAAAAGCTGGGCAGGCATGTAGCCTGTGGATACAGCAGCCCTATTCTGTCAGTTTGGCTTCGATAAGTGGCTGTAGATCACATAAGGATTTTGGATGCACTTCAACCTGCTGAATCTTCCGCCCCAGGGTTTGTGAAACTGCCGCCCAGCACCAGCTGCAAATCTTAATGGCTTCATCTAGATCACAGAGGCCATCTTCAGGTCTGTATCCGGGTGCTAAGCACACGGTGTCTGTCGGTCACATACATACATGTTAATGCTGAGTCTCTTCAGATGAACAGGATTCCCGAGGAAGCAGGATAAAGGCATGAATGACTGCAGAAGGAACAATCTGGTACCGGCAGCTGGTTGCTCTTCTCCTACAGTGTGTAGGGCAGTGATGTCTTCATGTTTGCCTCTGCATCACACAGCATGTGTGAATGGCATGTGCAGCATTATGTCATAAAAACAGCGTGTGTATGCGTAGGAGGGAGGGAGAGGGTTAATAAGACCATGCTGAGGGGAGAGAGGCAGTAAAAACTTTGATTTACAGGGCTGAGCTCCTCTGTGGCGGCTCTTGGATATAGAGGCAGGGAGAGAGACACACACTCGCACACACAACGCGTGATTTATGTCAATTTTTTTCCCCCTCCATTGCACCTGGGTCCAATTAGGGCATCGCTCATTTTTCTTTCACTGTTACGGGTGACCCCCACCACCTTCCCAGGACAGGTGTTGTGTGGAGGTCTGGCTGCCCCTGTTTTTTATTCCTCTGACCCTTTATTATTCCTCTCTCGGGGGGTGGGGTGGGGGCATTATTCTGACAAGGGATTCCAAATGCTCCCCTGTGGGACTGATTGTGCCGATGTAGAAGGTGGTGGGTGGTGGGGGGCTGGGGGGTTGTGTTTTGTAGAAATCAAGAAGCAGTCAGGGTAATACATTCAGGATGATTATGGTGATGCATTTGTGGAAATCACTGAGACAAATACACTTGTAGAAAAAAACTATAAAAACACAATAAGCAAACACGATGGCATCCTCACTCCATTGTGCTGCAGGTTATTGTTCACCATTAAATTAGCGTCCATTATATTCTTGGCTCCTTTACGTTCTGTCCTGACTGCAGGCCGATGGCGTGCTGGCAAGAAGATGAAAGCGGAGTCCACGTCGCTTTGCTCATTCGCTCCTCAAAGCGACGGTGTCTGCGCTCGCTGGGCTGCCTCATTTTGGAGGGGACTTTGATGGGGACAGGACCCCAGCGCTCCTTGGCAGGCGTTTGAAGTCCACCGGTCATTTTGAGCTGAGCTAGCCAAGGGCCACCTTCTGTACTGTGTGGCTCTTGATTCAAGATTAATTTGAAATGTGTGCCACAGCTTCAAGCTGAGCCACAAGAAACGTTTACTGAGAGGAACCAAAACCAGGCAAGGAATTTATTGAACTACAGATGTAAAAGCCTGCAGGTATGGAATACATTAAGCTTAATGTATCCAGCAGTTAAACTCATCGTGCAAATAAAATGTTTGACGCTAGAAATACGATCAGATATCATATTGATTGGTCCAAAGTAATTCAGAATACAACATGGTTTGGAAGGTTGGCTGAATCGAGCTTATTCTTCCCAACGCGTTTGTGTGGGTGTGAGATCCTCCAGGAGCAGAGCTGAGGAATTCTGCTGGATGATGTTCCCCTGTGACCAGGGACTTTTCTGCATTGTGGAGCACAATTTACAGTCCAAAGCTTCTAGGGAAGAGTTCCTGGGAATTTAAACAGGAATTATTATAACTGTGTGGTTTTTGGCTAAGTGGTGGATGACAGATGACGGTAGGGAAGTTCTGCATGGTTCCAAACCTTGCAGACCAGAACGTGTGCTGGTTTCCATTCTCACTGAGTTTGACTTAATTAGCCTTGCATGAGCAGCGGGTTGAATTAATTGTAAGATTCAAATTTGATAAAAGTTAAGGCCTTAGCTAGGAATCAAATAATAACGTTAAAATGAACCTATGATCTTTCCCCCCCATTTTCACTTGTGCGCATTCCTCATCTAAGATAATTTATATCGAGACTATAGAACATGATCATAATATATTTGCTTGAACTTAAATTCCACAGATGCGTTCAGCCAACAGCTAATCAAGACGAGTTAATTAAGGGCTCAGTAGGACTGCAAAATCGCCCAGCCTCCAGGCTGTAGGGTCTGGAGATGGTCACCGCTGATCTTGGGGTAAAGAGCTTCTGTGAATAATTTATTCATTGTACACTGATTGATTTTCTTGAACCTTCAAAAGCCTCGAGACATTCTCCTCATCCCCTTAAAAATCCACTTAATGCTAGAGGACAAGCAGAATATGCTAGTCCTTTCTGGTCCTCTTAAGGCTAAACACCAACGTCTGAAGGAGCATCTCCTTCGGTTTCATCAGATACCTGAAGATCTCTGAATAATTTCAGTTTAAAGGGATGGGCCTGCTGGCTGCCACCAATCTGACACTCAGTGATTTCAACTGAAATCTGGCATTTTCATTGGCTGAACATTAATTATGCAGGGTGGTAGAGGCAATTTTAACAAAACAACAAACATGCTTTATTTACCATTTTCACAAATACAGGTATAGTGGTTGCTTCACTGACCCCATCTTGCTCTCCATAGGTTGGGGGGTCACAACACATGGTCAGTAAATGTGTGGTGCCCCTGGAGCTGGAGGTTAAGGCCCTTGCTTAAGGGCCCATGGACATGTGACTGTTCTATCACAGCTAGGGCTTGAACCAGTGATCTTCTGAATACATGCCAAGAGACTTAGCCCCCTGAACCACTCACCACCTCGCTTTTCACATGCTTATGTTCCAAGCATTATTTCCAGTAGGTCTCTATCGCTGGTTAACACTGGACTGAAGCCTAACATGACCGAAATGAGGAATAACTGACACCAAAGCCAACTGGTAACCAATGAAATTGCCAGTTACTGAAAGGACCCCAAGGGATGTTCCTCCATGGCTTGCTCCTTCACATCAACCTCTGATGTTTTCTCCAGTGGCTTACAGGTTAGCAGGTACCATGTTAACGTACTCCAGGAAGACACACAAAATCCAGCTAACTGCTTAAACGATAACGGTGATCAGAAAGACATGGAAGCTCATTAAAGGGTAACTCAATCGAGCAGTCATTTTATATTTACTAAAGCATGCCTTTTAAAGCTGCAAAGCATATTACAGTAGATTTTCCAAAGGACTTTGGAGGCTTAAATATGGGGAAAAAATTTCCCTCAGGGTAAGAGACAAAATGTAAAGCATTTGGTCTCAACCACCTGCAGACCTATGCTATTATTTCCATTTAAACGGGGAGATGGTGGAAGAGCTGGATTGTGGAAAATGCTGTGGTCTCCATTAGGAATGAACACCCAGTCTAAAGCAGAGCATTGCTCCCTTTCCGATCTTGTAAGATAAGACCAGTGGGAGGCTGAGGATGGGAAAAAATCTGAACATCGATCATGGTTAACGCAAGATACAGGGTGTGATTATGATAACAAATGGGGTCTATTATTTCTAACAAAGCTGACAGATTTGAGAACATTCTCAAGAGTGGATCTAAGATTATCCCTGAAAGTCTCCTCATAATCTTATCAGTGGTGACAACCAGTTATGGGAAGAAAGTCATATACAAAATCACAGGAAAGGCCAGGAGGCCAGAAAACACAAAGAAATAGAAAGGACTGTGAGATAGTAGGATGCTCATTAGTACCAGAGGCCTGGATCATGAACTTCAAGATGTTAAATAGTATAGTTATTGGATTTAAATGGAAACAAGATGCATAAATTATTGCTGCACTGGCTCCACAATCAGTAAAAGTAGAGCCTTGATTGAAGGAGGAAATCAGTCCAAAAGCTCAAACGAGTGTTTTCATCAGGCCTAAATCGATTTCACGATGACTTAACAGAGCACCAAATGCACTGACTGATTTGTCGGAGTCACAGATGATTTTGATAAGGACCTTATTGAAGGTAAAGGTACTGGAGACCAAGGGAAGGCCAATAACATTAAAAGTTTAAACTTGGAGTATAATCTGGAATATTTTTTACAGTAAACTACAATTTGAGAAGCCTTTGTAGAGTTTGATTAAGATGTGTAAATAAAAATAAGGTAGTTATGTTAGTGAGACGATAATTCCTTTAGCAACCAAGGCACCATAGGTCTGGACAATGCAGTACAAAATAAATACTTTAAGTCAATGAAATGTCAGATGATTACAACAAGGGGTCACCATTCAACAACTGACGATTGTTCCTTAAGATCCAGCAGACAACTCCCGAACCCAACATGGCTGACCATGGAGGAACAGAATGAGTGCTGCAATCAGGCTCATGTCCCCAGAGGATCACCTTCAAAAGACACTTCCGACAGCCCAAGCATGGCTGCGTTAGTCTTTCATCCTTTCAGACACTGCATACATATGACTGAAGAACTTTCAAAGCTTTTCTTCACTGAAGCACCCACTACACTCCTTTGGAGAGATCTCGTTTTGATCTTTACAATTAAAAATTACAACTGCAGGTTTTAGTAGTTTAGAAAAATACTCTTAAGACTAAGAAAATGTCAAATTAAATACATATCTCGATGCTAATGATGCCCAATTAACAAGCAATTTGAAAACATTAAATAAAATCTGGGAGGCATCTACACACAACTAGGATATCGAGGACTGTGGCTGAGATGTGGTGGCATTTATCCAGAAAGCTGTGTACGTATAATGCAGCCCTCAGATAAACTGCACAGAAACCTGGCAATGTCTCCCCGTTAGCTCATCATTCCACGATGTTCTCAAAAACACCACTTCAGCACAAAAACATAAAATCACTGTGCCCAGACACCAAGCGTAACAAAATGTCAGCCTTTATTTTTATCCCCATTAGAAACATACAGAATATCAGAGTCATTATCAAACAGAAAACAGGTTGAACACGCAGACTTCATTGCCGCTTTGAGATGCTTGGACATCTACTTACTGGACAACTTTGTGGCGTTCTGAGCTTAGCTGGAGAGGAGTGCACACCTGCGGCACAAGGTTCTTAGCAAACAGCAGTTAAAAAAAACAACAGGTAAAAAGGTATGAACAGTACCTTAAATCACCTTACTTTTTGATTTAGTTGTAAATCCACTGTACAAGTGCATAACTGAGTGGAAGTGCCGGATGCCTGGAGGTTAAAGTCTCCATTTGGAATGAACACCTGATGCTGGGGGGCCACCTGACCCCCCAGGATTGAAAACAAGACTACATACACATATTATTCAACTGGCCAAGCCAATGGGACTTCAATCAACTCCGAGTCCAAATGTTTTGCTACTGAACTTCAACATACCATATCCTTCAATTAACATGAAGAATTTTTTTTTATATATATGTATAAAACACTCAGAGTGACATTTTTTGGTTAAGTATTACTCTCTAATTACTCTACATATGGCATTAACTTAGTGCATCTCTCCCTACATAGATGGGGGGGGGGGGGGATTTTCCCAGCAGTGACTGTTCATTGGCTGTGTCGTACACCAGTCGGAATGCTGACCACCAATGTGATGCTGCCCTTGGTCTTGTCCCACCTCTCCCCCGCCAGAGAGGCCGCTCTGCTGCCCGTCACCCAGTACGTCCCAGTCAACGGCAGACCATCTTTGTGGTCAAAGTCCCCCAGCGTTCAGGAAAACGTTCTTCTATTCGTCGTTGTCTAATGGACACGGCAGGGGAAAAGAGAAAGTGTTAGTGTTTTTATTCTTCTCTCACGTATGCCGCACCGGTCATGTTGTAGGTAATTGTTAAGGCGCGATTCCAAGATTTTTTTTTTTTTTTTAAGGTGGGGGGCATAGGAGGGGCCATAATTCATACAGAGGGACCAACCTTATCTATACCCAATGATATGTTTTTAACTGGTGAGTGATGAGGAAGAGGACAGACCAGGAGTTTTCAGCAGGGGCCAGTGTCCCTGTGGCCCCACCCCTGTGGTTAAGGTTTCAGCTATTAGGTCAGTCATCTAATGAGCTGGCTGGGACTCGGAGTTGTGTCACAACAGAACATAATATCTAGTTGAGGTAAGAAATTTTAAAAAGTTAGCAGGAAGTTGTTAGGTGGCAGCTACAGCAGCACACCCCTGGGGGCCAACCCGACAGCTGTGGCCTGTCAGCAATGAGGAACAGGCAGTCGGTGCTACCTGCTAATGCTGCCCCAGCTGCTACCTGTGGGGGGGGGGGGGGGGGGGGGAATTTAAGAGGCCAGGTGGCAAGCCCCTGTTTAACCAAACCCCGGCCCATGGGG
>JAODKC010000001.1:21354325-21365156 GCA_026777985.1 Mormyrops attenuatus
TATATATATATATATATATATATATATATATATACACACACACACACACACACACACACACACACACACACACACACTTGTTTTTTACTTTTTCTGACCAAATGACTGAAGCTGACAGGACAGCCAAGGACAAGTGACGGGACCAGACGCGCACGAGGGCGTCACGCCTGCACACACCAGCGGTGGGACTCATGCAGCGTGGGAGTGCGTGCGTTGCGTATCAGTGAGTAAGAGCACTTTCCTCCACCTGTGTGCATTTTGACAGAGTTTCACTGTGTCAGGTTCTAGCGCATACATCTGCATGAACACGCATGATAGCCTGTGTGTTAGAAGGGCAAGGCGCGTGTTCGGCAGCAGGCAAGGCGCCATGCAAGACGCACACAGAGGGACGCGCGGACGCACTCCAGCTCCTACCTCCTCCTCCTCGTTCCCTCTTGCCTTCCCGCCTGCCCCCGAGCCGGGCCTGCCCCTGCAGCCGGCCGTCTGCCTTTGCAAGGTACCCTGTTCACCGTTTAATTTAAGCAGAGTTCAGAAATGGACCATGCGGTCGACTCAACCAAGAAGCTAATGACCACATTGTGACTGTGGTGCAACCACCTTGGTCTCAAGAGCGAATGAAGAAAACCTTCAAGCATGTTTCATTGGATTTTTATATAATGTACTTCACAGAACCAGCCCCAAGGGGGCGGCAATCCATTACTAGTCATTTATACAAAATGGTGAATGAAACAGGGAAAAGGGAAAGAAAGAATGTCAGAAGACAATGGAGTCCTGAGAAAAAAAACAAAACACTTCTGGAGGTTCCAAGTCAATTGGTTGCCCAACCCCCCCTGAGCATGCTAACATTACAGAATACAGCCTGCTTTAATAAAGACAAGGTATAAACTGTGATCAGTCAATATAAATATAGTTCACAACAAGTTGGTCCTGCTTCCCGGCACCAGGAATGGCGGGGGCCTGGGGAGTGTCAGAGTTCAGTGGAATAAACCAACATGGGCATAGGGAGGGAAGATAGGGAGGGAGATGAGGGCCAGTGCCATACCAGCTGTCCTTCTGCACGCGCCTTGTTCAGCATGGCCTCCTTCTTGCGCTGCCAGAATTCCTCCACCTGCTTGGCCCTCTCCGCAGTGACCTGACCCCGTTGCCTGGAGAAGGGGAGGGGAGGGACTTAACACAATGCGCCTACATGTCATAGCAGTATGACCCGCCCACTAACCTGCTGGCACCGGTGTTCCTGGTCACCAGGTCCAGCCTCCACAGCTCCCTCTTTCCTATGTTGTGATGAAGACGGACAGGGCCGTTGGCCAATACCGGTCCAACAGCTGCTGCCACGCCCCTTTCAGACATGAAGAAACAATGTCCGATTTCATTCATATTAGCTGTAGTTAGTGTGGCACAAAGGACTAAAACAACAGGACACAAATACACAAGATGAGGACAAGCAGCTCACCTGAGTGTACTGTCCCCGCTTGCCTTGGCAACCTCACTGGCTAGAGGTTTGGACACCAGGTCCAGCGCTGCGTAGTTTTGGTCAAGATGAGCTCTGTTTCCACGGGGGCCTGCTATCCTACCACCGGCAGCGGAAAACTGAGGAGAGGAAGCACGGTGGCGGAGACAGGTTTATTTTTAACACAGGTATTAGTTATTCAATTTTTAACATGAAAGCAGATGGGATGCGTGCCCCCCCCCACCCCCTTCAGAACATCATTAACATTTCAAACAACACCTTCGCTTTCAGTCGGAGCTGCCTGCATTTGCCAAAACCGTGTGTATGCACAATGCATCTCTCTGCAGGGTCACACCGTAACCATAACCATATGGCCGTTTCCATGGAGATTCCATGAAGGCATGCATTCAGCATGAGACCTTTTTGAAGTTTCATTTTTAAAACTGCGTATCCAAAGGTACAACACGTCATATCTCTTAAAAGGATGATTTCCCTCAGGTTAAAAAAAAAATTCACCAGGTGATACTAATGTGTGAAATCAGGTATCATATAAAATTCTCTAAATGAGAGGCTAAAATACTGCATTTGTTTTTCTACACTAAATACCTCATAAGACAAACAACTGCAAAGTCTGTGCAGCACAGTATTCCTAAAATTAGCAATGGGTGAGTTGTTATACCAGCATACATGAAGGCCAGGGTGGCAGCAGGAAACCTTCATAGTAAGAACGATATTTAGACTACAGGAGATTAATTACTTTGAGAAGGTTGAGTTGGAAACAGAAATAACATGATTAATTAACAAGAACCATTTTCAAAAGTGCTCTATGCAGAAGTAAGCAGTCCCAACACTTGGAGCTTTCTAACAAGCAGCTGATAGCAATGACCTCACACTATAAGGAGGACTGGAGCCTAAGTACAGAGACTCGGAACCTGAAGGTTGTGTGTTCCAATCATAAGAAGGGCAAGCATCCTTATTCTTTCAGTAAAATAACTATTTTGCTGGATATAACCGAGGATGATAAAGGCCGGCGATCATGGAAGAGATGAAAACTCCGTCATGGGCGTCTGCAGGGAGGTAAGGAAAAACAGCGGCTCACCTTCCTCTCCGGGCTGGCACCACTGGAGCCGAGGACGTGACACCAGCCTTGTTCCCGGGCCCGGTTGATCCGGTTCAGCTTGGAGAGGAGATGTATGAGAAGGTCACACAGTGAAGGAGCACAAGTCAATGAGGCATAATGACCAATGACTGCGGGAGCAGCAAGATAAATAGCAACACAGAATTAAAGGCTAACACACAGCGGGGGTAGATCTCAACTCACCTTTTCTCTCTCGTATCTTTTCATTTGTCCTGCCTTCAGCATTAACATCTGGTGATGAAAAAAAAAAAAACTGGATTATCATATTATTCCAATATTATCACACAAGAAAATGGGCAGACAATTCAAAGAACAAAAAGTCAGGCAATATCACATTTTACTAGCTAGATGTTCACTGAATCTAATTCAATACAGCTCTGCAGCATACATCCTGAAATAATCCAAGACTAAATTCTGTCAATTACTTTGCTTATTGACAAATCCCACCTTTTTTTTGGAAAAACCACTAATTCTAAAATGGCGCTATTAGTCTGTAATTAAGTGAACCCAACTAGAAAATAATCCACACTATTAGCAAACATTTGTAGAGAAGTCCAGAGAGGACATGCATTATCATTATTATTTTTCTTCCCATTATCTTGAGATCTTACTTTTCTTGTGATTTTGAGATAGCAAAAATTTAGCGATCATGACCCATTTCCCCCCTTGATCTCACAACGGGTTTAGTAACTTAGTTGGTTATACATCATCATGGACCAACACTTACATTTCACTTTGATCATGGACTGTCACAAGCAGAAAATTGTAGCATGTCCATCAGTGCTAGAGAGTTATCATATTAGTATTTGTCACTTGACAAAAAGAGGAGAACTAAAGGTTTAAATTTATTTTCCAATAAAGGGGAACATTACAATGAGATAATGCTAAGCTATTAAAGAATTGTAAGTTTGATCCATAATCGAGGGAACAAAATTACAGACTGCTGGGAAACCATCACTACTCACTAGACAGTTCATAAAAGTAATGGAAGAAACAAAACATTTTCACTAAGACTGATTATTCACCTTTACGATAGGGTTAAAATGGCTAGTTTATTTGACAGCATCGTCCTGTATGCTGATGCTGTAGCACACACAGTGAAGCAGCCAATCCCAGCAGTCATCTAAGTCATCACATCACAAAAAACAAAAAATAAAATTTGTGATCGAAATAAAGGGAAGAACGTACATTTGGACGTCCATACATTTGATCTAATCTGTAAACCCATTCACAGTGAAGGGATATTAACCAGCTTCATCTACAAGACCTTTACCATTGAGGTGATATAAACCTGGTTAATATGTATAACCTTTTAGAGTAAGGGGCTCCTAAACAGCTCAATCTTAAACGCATCCGGGTGTTTCCCAACCAAAAGCCCTGGATGTCCAGCCCGGTCAGGACACTCATGAACCGAAACACTGCCTTCAGGTCAGGAAACAAAGAACTGTACAGCGCTGCTAGAGCTGACCTGAAGAGGGAAATCAGGAAAGCCAAGTCTGACTACAGGAGAACCATAGAAAACCGTCTGCCTGACAACACTTGGCAGGTGTGGCAGGGTATCCAGCAGATCACCAATTTCAGGGGACAGACCAATGCAGTTGTGGACTCAAGCATTGCACTAGCAGAAGAGCTGAACACCTTGTTTGCATGCTTCGAGATTCCAACCCCACAGTTGCCAGCGACCTGATCCCAGCCTCAACCAGTCCCCCTGCTCCCATTCATGGACTGTACAGGAACAGGATGTGAAGCAGGTGCTCAGCAGGGTGAAGCCCAGGAAAGCTACCGGACCTGATGGTGTTCCCGGAAAGGTACTCAGCAGGATGAACCCCAGGAAAGCTACCAGAACTGACAGTGTTCCCGGGAAGGTACTCAGCAGGGTGAAGCCCAGGAAAGCTACCAGACCTGACAGTGTTCCCGGGAAGGTACTCAGCAGGGTGAAGCCCAGGAAAGCTACCAGACCTGACGGTGTTCCCGGGAAGGTAATCAGAGCCTGTGCTGACCAGCTCTCACAGGTCTTCACCATCATCTTCAATCTATCCCTGAAACAGGCCACCATCCCAAGCCTGTCTGAAGTCTGCCACCATCATCCCGGTACCCGAAAAATTAGCCAGTAACAGTCTAAATGACTTCCAACCAGTTGCACTAACACCCATCATCACCAAGTGTTTAGAGTGGCTGGTCCTAAACCACATCAAAGCCTACCTCCCCCCCATCTTTTGACCCCTACTAGTTTGCCTACAGCACGAACAGGTCAACCGAGGACGCCATAGCGATCGCCCTTCACACCGCGCTGAGCCACCTAGAGCGTTGGGAGAGCTACGTCAGAATGCTCTTCATTCTGCTTATTGACAAAGCTGCTGGGGCAGTAATCAGGTCGCCGGTTCAAACCCAGCCGCAGCACGTCTGTGGGTCCTTGAGCAAGACCCTTAACCTCCATCTCCCTGGGCGCCACTACAGGTGGCTGCCCTTCGCGGACAGCTTACTCTACAAAGAGCAAGTTGAGGGAGGCGTAAAGATAATGTCCCCATGGGGATCAATAAAGTATCAATTATTATTATTGACTTCAGCCCTGCCTTTAATACCATCATCCCCGACCTCTTGATCACCAAACTCCATAACCTGGGACTCCCCCACTCACCTGCTCCTGGATCAAGGACTTCCTCACAAATCGGCCCCAGACAGTAAGACTCGGACCCCATCTCCCCTCCACCCGGACACTGAGCACAGGCTCCTCACAAGGCTGTGTGCTGAGCCCACTACGCTACACAGACAGTTTTTTCCCCACAAGCTATCACTGCACTGAACACACACATACAACACATACCACCTCCACATAAGGACAATGTGCAATAACCGCATAATACTTCACCTGCCACATGGGTAATGTGCAATAACTGCAATACCGCCACATGGGTAATGTGCAATAACTGGAAGAGGTAATGTGCAATAACTGAATACTTGAATATTCAATACTATAATACTGAACTATACTATACTATACTATATACTAATATACTATAATACAATACTTAACACTGTGTGTTATTGCATTACTATTGGATCACTATTTACTACTTACTATGTTATACAACTGTCTATTGCAGAATGCTGTTTGTATGCAAATGTAATGTCCGTAAATGTCTGCACTTTAGAAGTAGCCACTGCAATTTCGTTGTACAAGTAGCATCCATGCTCCAGTATAACGACAATAAAGGCTTTCTATTCTATTCTATTTTTAAACCTATTCACAATTAGGAGATATTCACACACGTAATACCTAAACCCACCAGCAGGAGATAATAACCTGTAAACCAAATACCTAGGGAGCGATAATCAGCGATGGATACCACTTTGACCCAGGTGAGCTCACCTGGTCTCTCTGCTTCCTGTCCTTCTCCATCAGCTCCATTGACCTCTTGCGCACCCCCTCCTGCAGGGGGAGCACACATCATGCACCTGTCATCACGTTGGCCAAGACAGGTGACCAGAATGGCGAGGTTGTTCCTTGGTGGGTTTGGACAAGAAGCAGAGGGAGGCATATCTCCCACACTACATGAGTTGGGGGGGGGGGGCAGTACTTGGGACAGTTTGTAGTCAGGACGTTAACGAGGGGGTGGGGGGCCCTCACAGCTGTACCTCCAGCTTTCGCCTTTCTTCCTCCACACGACTCGCTTTCCTCTGGGGGCTCGGCAGGGGGGCCTAGGTGAGATATGAAACTCTGGGTCAGAGGGCAGTCTAAATCGAATGGGGGAGGGGGAGGCAGGGCCAGGCTGTGCCTGTGATGAGGGGCTGGCCCTGCTGTACAGCTGAGGGACATGGGGCAGGGAGGGAGGTCACCCTGAGGTGACTGATGTATGGGTCACATGCACAGAAAGGAGCCCTAAGTGGCTGAGTGCTCCATGTCTCTATAACAGTGCCCTCTACATCAGCCATGTTATATGTTCCATGTTGCTGCTAGGAAACAGAAGTTATCCTTTGGGAATATCAAGCTTTTGGTTTTTGTCCCTGGTGCCAAACAGGTAATATTCACTCCAGGGCGACTGTAACAGGTTACAGGTTACAGTCACCTCCAGAAGTGAATGCAGACAGACCAAGGAGCTAGATTTGTAATAAGGGTCTTGACACTAGAGCTGGACTATATAAAAAATGATATTAAAACTTTTAAATATTGAGATAATTATAATAGAAAAACACATAATGAGTTGTCCAACCCCCGCCGCCAACCAAAAACGCATGCTCAGTCAATAGTCACTTTAGATCATCTTACAAGAATGGTGAGCACACTATTGTCACAAATGCTTGTGAAATGCTGTGCTGTAACAGCTACACTATATGGACAAAACTATTGGGACACCTGGTCATTACACCTACAGGAACATTTATGACATCCCATTCTAAAGCCATAGGCATCACTACGGAGTTGGTCCCCCATTTGCAGCTGTAACAGCTGTCATTCTTCTGGGAAGGCTTTCCACCAGATTTTGGAGTCAGTGGGAATTTTTGCCAGAAAAGTATTTGTGAGGTCAGGCATTGATGTTAGACGTGAAGATCTGGCTTGCAATCTCCGTTAAAGTTGATACGAAAACGTGTTCAGTGCGGTTGAGGTCAGGGCTCTGTACAGACCAGTCAAGTTCTTTCACACCAAACTCACTCAACCATGATTTCAAGGATCTTGCTTTATGCACTGGAGCACAGTCATGCTGAAACAGAAAAGAACCTTCCCCAAACTGTTCCACAAAGTTGGAAGCATAGAATTGTCCAAAATATCTTGATATGCTGAAGCATTAAGAGTTCCCTTCACTTGACCCAACCCCAACCCACTGAAAAAAACCCATACCATTATCCATCCAAAGTTTACACTCAGGCAGGTAATGTTATCCTGTCATCCGCCAAACCCAGATTCATCCATCAGACTGCCAGACAGAGAAGCACGATTTGTCATATCACAGAACACATTCCCACCGCGAGTCCAGTGACGGTGTGCTTTACAACATTTCATCCAATGCTTGGCATCGCCCTTGATGATGTGATGCTTCGTTGCAGCTGCTCGGCCATTTAAGCCCATTCCATAAAGCTCCTGCTGCACAATTTTTGGCCTGTGGTTAACGCCAGAGGAAGTTTATAACTTTGGAGTCAGAGTCAACAGAGCGCTGGTGACTTTACGCACTATGCGCCGCAGCCCTCAGCGACCCCGCTCTGTTACTTTACGTGGTCTGCCACTTTGAGGCTCAATTTCCGTTGCTCCAAAAAACTTCTACTTTGCAATATCACTTACAATTGACCATAGAATATCAGGCAGGGAAGAACTGACTTATTACAAGGTGGCATCCTATGATAGAACCATGCTTAAAACTGATCCTCCGGCTAGGATGTTGGACGTCTCAGGGTCCCCAGTTCTTCAGGCTGATCCTCCGATAATCTGTGAGACTGGGTGGTTCACAGCTAACAGAGGTGGTGAGCCAGCTGGGAGTAGGGAAGGTCACAGGGATCCATGGTATTCAGGGTGAACTTCTCCAGGCTGGTGGTAAGTCTGTCCTCCTGGCATTGCAGGCAATCTTTGCTTCCATTTGGGAGATGGGCATCATCCCAATTGACTGGAAAATTGGACTTGTTGAAAATGTCTGAAAAGGGAAGGGTGATCACCTGGATTGCAGAAACTACAGGGGGATAACACTGCTCTCAGTGCCGGGTAACGTTCTTGCTAGAGTCATTCTCAACAGGATCCATGATCGCTTGCTTGCCTACTAGCGACAGGAGCAGTCTGGTTTTG
This sequence comes from Mormyrops attenuatus, assembly GCA_026777985.1. Classification (NCBI taxonomy): domain Eukaryota; kingdom Metazoa; phylum Chordata; class Actinopteri; order Osteoglossiformes; family Mormyridae; genus Mormyrops; species Mormyrops attenuatus. Next base: position 21,362,681 of record JAODKC010000001.1, read on the forward strand.
CGCCCAAGAAGTCTAGCACCGACCGCATCCCGGTACCGAGGCTTCTCATCAAGTGCAAATGCAAATAATCGGCAGAGTATCTTTACAGCCTTTGTCAATTTTCATAAAGCGTTCGACTCAGTTCATCGAGCTGCCCTGTGGGACATCCTGAGACTTTGCAGGATCCCTCTGAAGTTGCTGGGTGTCATGGCTGGCCTTTACAATGGTACTGTTAGTGCTGTGCAAAGTGGAGGGAGAATCTGTTCTTCCCAGTGGATTCTGGGGTTCGTCAGGGGTGTGTTCTTGCTCCTACTCTGTTCAGTGCTTGCACTGACTGAGTGTTGGGCAGGGTTGTGGGGTCCAACAGCTGTGGGGCATCTATTGGAAAAGAAAGATTCACTGATCTTGGCTTTGTAGACGATGCCATGATCTTTGTGGAATAAATGGAGGCTCAGATTGGGGTTCTTGAGAGACTGAGCGAGGAATCTGAGTGTCTGTGATAATGAGTGTCTGGGATAAAAACTAAACTCCAGGCCTTTAATGACCTCTTAGGCAAAACCGTCAGAAGTATGTCTATCTGCAAAGAGAACATCGACCGCATCAAGAGGTTGGTGTTGGTGATCTAGTGGTTAGGACACTTGCCTCTGGCCCAAGAGATCGTGGGTTCAAGTCCCACCTCTGGCGCTACCATCATTGGGTCCCTGAGCAAGACCCTTAACCCCAACTTGCTCCAGGGGGACTATCCCTGAATTTGGAAAAAATGCAAGTCGCTCTGATGTAAATGTAAGAGGTTCACTTACCTTGGCAGCGACATTCATGTGTCTGGTGACTCTTCGTATGAAGTCAGTAGACAGACTGGGAGAACATACGGGATCATGAGGTCACTGGAAAGGGGTGTGGTGCTCCAAATCTCTTTGTAAGAGGACAAAGGTCCAAGACTTTAGAGTCCTGGTGCTCCCTATCTTGCTGTACGGTTGCTACCCAGTGGTCTGAGATGAAGACTGGACTCCTTTGGTATTGTGTCTCTTTGGAGAATCCCTCTTGATTTGACTTGGTGATGAATGAGTGGTTGCTTTAGGAGTCCTGAATGAGGCACATTTCTTGCATTGTAAGGCGGCGTCAGTTACGGCACTATGACCAGGTGATCCGGCTTGTAGGATCCTTGTGGTTGGACCAGGCCAAGGGGGTGCCCACATAACACCTGGCTGAGGCAGATAGACAGCCAATTCCGGAGGATGGGACTGGACATGTGTCAGCTTGGAGGAGTGGGGGGGGGAAATCGTCAACTGGGATACCAAGGTGTTTCGTCGTGGTGGGTGCAGCAACGTGCTGTACCAATGCATGCTTCCCAACCTGACCTGACCTGTCCCAATACTTTTGTCCTTGCTTTGTGTGTAGCCTAAGCCTAACAGTAAACTGTCCTTAACCACTATGTAAATGCCATTCTATACCTGATGTAATAAAAGGTTTATAAAAACGCGTGGCAAAAACAATATTCTCCTTAACCACTGTGGCATTTAGTGTCAAAAATACGGGGGACATACAGGACATTGTACAGTGGGAAACATGGAGGGGAGATGGGTGAAGTTAGGCTTTTTTTCATAGAGCATTATTCACGGGGTATGGGGTCCACACTGACCGGCTTGTGCTTGACAGCCGGTTTGCGGTCGACGCACTTCCTGCCGGCGTCGGAGGGCTTCCGGGCAGTTAAAGGCACTCCATACTTGGCGGCTGGTTTGGTGATCTTCTGAGCTGGGGCGACAATGGATGGGCTGGGAGCTGGACGTTTGGCTGGGGGGCAGCCAGTGAAGGGAGACATGAGTGGGGGAGAGGGGGAGAGAAAGAGAGAGATTATTTATTTGCATTAAACATCTGAGTGACACTTCAATTTAAGGTGTTCTCTAAAGAAGCAGACCTTAAGTTTAAGGAAATGTGGTACAGAGATCTCACTCCTGTTTCACAAACCTTTCACTAAAGAGTTTGTAAATGCTCAATTATAACTCATTTCTCATTATGCCTACTAACCCAATGCTTTATATTTACAGGCTGTTTTGTACTTATCATTCTAAATACATTTGTAAATTGGTTTGTTAATGACTGTGTGTGTGATACACACACAATTTTATTATATTATATATTTATACATACTACATATATTTTTATACATATAAAAAGTCTAATTATTTGTAACAATTAATTAATAGATAAGGAGTAGACATTAAATTAAAGTGTTACCAACATCAGAAGTGGGTTACGAACTAAACATTAGAATGTGGCTGTGTTTCACAGCGTATGAAGGACATGTGTCTGTCAGCGTGGGTGTCGTTCCGAAATGGAAGTAAATCAAACATTTAAAAATAAACAAACAGAAACTATGACGACAGTGGTGTGTCGGCCTCAGTGTGCGGCGGAGCCTGAACACAGTGGTGTGTCGGCCTCAGTGTGCGGCGGAGCCTGAACACAGTGGTGTGTCGGCCTCAGTGTGCGGCGGAGCCTG
>JAODKC010000001.1:21373422-21386994 GCA_026777985.1 Mormyrops attenuatus
CTGTTAATGTCCATGACCCTCAGGCTGCTGCCCCAGCAGACCACAGCATACATGATGGCACTGACCACCACAGACTCGTAGAATACCCTCAGCATCGTCCTGCAGATGTTAAAGGACCTTAGTCGTCTCAGAAAATAGAGACGGCTTGGGCCCTTCCTGTAAACGATGTCCACATGTTTAGACCAGTCCAGTTCTTCTCTATTATTAACAGTCAGCAATATCTTGATTCATTTTCATGACAATAGATCCATCTACAAATCAGATATTCTGCTTTTTAGTGCTCTTGTCCTTTTGAAGATCCAGGTTGCCCACAATCCTGGAAGTATGAAGCCACTAATAACTGTGAATATTTCTCTCATTAAAATCACATGACAGAGATTGTAATATCTGACACATCACTCATTCAGCTCCCTCACTACTACAGTGAAGAAGGTACATATCATGGAATATCCTATTTAATCTTGCTATAATACAGGAGCTCCAACCTCCATCACCTTCTCTTGGTCTCCATGATGAATTTAGTGATTAATTGTCTTGACCCACAACACACAACACACAACTCTGCATTTAACCCATATGTGACATAGCAGGGGGCAGACAATTCAATGCCAATTCAGTGCTTGGGGGTGGTACCTTGTTCAGGGTACCTCAGTGGTGCTTTGCTGGTCAGGGATTCAAACCTGCAATCTTTCAGTTACAAGTGCATGTGCCTAACCTTTAAGCCACCACTGCCCCCACTGTAGCTTTGCTGTAAAAACACATCATATCTCATATCCCACAGTGAGCAGTGCAGACTGACAGTAACTGCAGACAGTTCTCTGGAATAGGGATACAGAAGCTGACAGCTCTGCAAACTGATCAACAGTCCAGCTCATATGGATCAATAGTACATCTCTATATGTCTATTACAGTTTATTTTAATTGGTTTGTCAACTGAGTCAGGCATGTTACGTAGAGTAAAGCAATGCCGTCCTCTATGTGTGAAAACTCATGCAGCTTGTTGATCTCCTTGATTTTAATTCAATTTCTCAATGCAGTCCCCGGGGATCCCCAGAAAGTCCATATTTTGGCTCCCTTCCAGCTCCCAACACACCTGAACCAGGTATTCAGTGTCCCTGGTTGTTTGGTTCAGGTGTGCTGGGAACTGGACTGTCTGGGACTCCTTGAGGACTGTGTTGAGAAACAATGATCTGTACTGATGTTCTTTTTCATCTATCCATCCATGGGTGAAAATGGATGGACAGGCGTCCTGGTATTGCCAAATTTTAAAACTGGGTCAATTAAGTGACCACTTTGAAGAAAGAATTAACAAGAAGTACGTTTTGCAGAATGTTGATGGCTCTCACCACTTCTGTGGAAAAAAGTCCACATGACACTGTGTGCCTCTGATACGGAGGAGTTCATGGGGCAGTTTATTAGCAGACAAGGAAGCGACAGAAGACACCTGCTCTGAAGCCTTGGCTTTGATGCCCTGACCATTGTGCTGTATGCAAGTTAACAAAAGAGTGTACAAGTACCTGATTTGTTCTTAGCCAAAGATTTCTCTACAGCTTTTCTGGATAAACAACAATGAACCATTACAGTCATAATTATTGTGTAATTTAAGAAAGTTATTTTGTGCACATAATAATAGAAAGATATTAGTGACAATCTTTACTTTTCCTCTTCAGACGCCTCCCCCTATGTTACTGCGGTGTGTGATCTGGCTCCACCCTGTCAGGGAACATCTGTAAATCTGCAGTGTAATCTGACTCTACCATGTCAAGGAACATCTGTAAATCTGCAGTGTAATCTGACTTCACTGTGTCAGGGAACATCTGTAAATCTGCACGGCTGTGTGAAAGGCACAGACCACAGCCTCCGATTTAGTGTTTTATGTACAGCTTTACATTTTCTTTGCGCCATATGATTTATTTCCATGCTTAGTTACCGCTTCCATTTTCCATCCATCCATTATCTATCTGCTTATCCAGGTTAGGGTCAGGGGGATGTCCAATAATAAAATTAAATATCCGATGGATATGTGAAAAAAAATATTTATTTGAAGGGTGCCCATGTAAATGGAAGTAAAAGTTATGCATTCATTTGCACATTCTACCTCAGACAAGTAATTAACAAATTAACCAATAAAAAAGGGGAACACCCCCTTACGGAAAGTGCTTGTCCAGTAAAGTTGCTTTCCTCATCATTAGCGCTCTGCTCATCATTTCCTACTCCCCGTTTGCAGTTCTTCCATTTAAGTAGTGCCTGTACAGCATCTTAATATCTTCGGCAAATTGCTAATGACAGGTCATATATTGTATAAATTCATTTGCAGCACAACCCTATTTTGCTCAATAAAATTATTTTATGCAGCCATGTTTGAAACTCTGAGGACACAGATAGTGTCTTCACCGGTCTGTAACAGAAGTTTGCTTTTTTGGGGGGCATTGTGGGTAACAGCAACAGCTGGCATCACTGACAATGTAACTATCTACAGCTACTGGAAATCACGAATTACTGTAACTGTCTATTAATCTCACCACTTCAGGACATAGTCTTATATTTTATCAGGACTTGCAGTTATGACCTTTTAATCCCCATGAAAATAAAACTGTGAAATAAGTTCAGGAAGGAAAGTGATCGTTAATATGCAATTTTATATATGGGCTGTATATAATATATGTATGTGCGGTTCCTATATGAACAGATGCAAATATTAGGTCTGTGCTTTATTACTGGATGTCCTAAGAAGATACACAAATTTAGATAAGAATGAAACTAGCTTCATGGTTTCCTAACATGTCTTACCTGCCCTGACAGTGTTTTATTAGATAAAATCTCTTTGTAATCTAGTCCCCAGCACGTAATCAAAGTCCTCTATGATCAAAGATTTTTTGGGAACACTGAAATACGCGGCACTGCTTTTGGCCATTTTCCCAATTAATTCACGATGTCCGTTAAGTTAAGCTTCCTCTTAAACTGTACCTGGCACTTACCCAACACGATGAAGGCCTATCTTTTGCTAGACAATGAAATTGCAAATCAGTATTCCGTACACTATCTAGCCAACTGAAATCTGCCAATTTATCCTGAATTTGCCAAGCTATGTACGAAGACAAAAGTTTAAAATAATGTTGGAGCATGGGTGTACTGTTCATATCCAGTAGATGGCACTATTGCTCCACATGAGAACACATCCGTTTTGCAAGGGCTGGTATTCTCTTGGACTGACACATATAGGGATCATCTCCCTCCACTCAGTTGCAGTGTTGTGGGATTGTGGGATGGAAAGAGGGCTGTGGAAGTGGAGAACAAAAGACTCAGCACTGGGTAGTGAGTCAGCAGAGGGCACTAAATGTTTGGGTAAGACAGTAAAAGTCAGCAATAGGAGTTGGGACATTTTTTTCACTCATGGTTTGGATGCCTCTATGGCTTCTGCAGGGGTACTAGGTATCCTAGAATGCCCTCTGCTACTCACCAAGCTATGCCATTCAGACTCTCTAACTAGATCTCTGTTGTTAGATCATTAATTAGACAAGTGGACTAAAGAGAACATAATGTCAGAATTTTGCACTACCTGAGGTCAGAAGTCAAAGTTCAGAGATGTGACGAGCCCTGACAGCATATACAGTTATTAACACATGTGAATCCGTGTGTGGATCTTGGCCTTGGAACTTGACCAGCCAGCACTGCTGGCTCTCACATTCCCCAGTCAGCATGACTAGTCTCTTGAGTTTCTTCATCCTGCTGTTTTAATGTCCCCAGTCTAGCGGTTTGCATTCCGTCCACGTTAATGCCGACTCCACCCCGGGCACTTTCCTCTTGTCAACAATTAGGATTGAAATCCTGAGAAACTATGGATGCATTTATGGAAACTGTAAGTCTGTGGAAGTGTAAGATCGGCCCGCTTGGGGTCATGTGATGGAAACTCTGTTCCCCTCTCCTTCAGAGTTCCCACGGGGCACGTTCCATTCGGCCATGTTTACTCAGGTGTGTTCTGGTTCGCCACAAATGGACCCCCCCCCCCAACCACAGCCCTAGGGGGCCTGGAACATCCTGAGGCCTTGTATAGAAATGCAGGCTCCATGTTGGTCCAGTATTATAGTTGTCTGTCCATTTTTGTGAGTGGAAAAGCAAATGTAGTCTGACCTGATGCTGCCGATACATTTATGGGCTATTTTCACAAAGGACAGGAAGGAGATTCTCTCCAAGTAAAGATCATCCAGACCACAGTAAACACATGAGATACTAAAATATATATACACAAGCCTTGAAGACTGCAACTGCCGAGTGATGATTCTCTACCATGACATGATACTTAATGAACCTTCAGAGCAAACCTATGATCAGTGTCCAGTCAGTATTCGGAAGATGTCTAAGTTACAGAAAAAACGATGAATTTCTTCAGCCACATAAAGAGGCAACTGTCACGGAATTGCCATGGGAATGACAGTCTTTATTCCTGACCCTTTATACCACCTGACCGTTCTATACCATTTCCAGCTGTGTTAGGGGTACTGTAACTGAGGCATAATGTCATCCCAGTCATCGTTCTCACATGAAGGCATTAAAGTCCGCATGTAAGGATCACCCCATTAACTATAAAGTCCTTGTTTTCCCAGAAAACAGATTTTCTAGAATGGATTTGGAAAAGCTTAAGTTTGAGCTATTTTTTCAGCTTATGCATTTTAATAAAGTAGAAAAAACAAAACAATTCCCAAGCAGGCTGGCCTTTCTGATGAAAGCTGTAGAACATTTTTGCTAAGAAACAAAATCTAGCATTGATTTTTCAGCTGTGGCCTCAGACCTCTCCAAATACCTCTCTGCAATCAATCACAAAAATGTGCATGGCGCATTAACCAAATGTATTCATTTACCAATTCAGAAACAATTACAAAACTTTTGTGGTGGGGGGGATAAACGGGGGACAGAGGAAATGACGGATTAGCTCAGTTGGCCAGTTGCAGCATTGTTTAAACTTGCCTTCCTAGCTCAGCTCAGCAAGTACCAGAGAGATCACATGCTCATCCACTACAGGTCAAAGGTTACACACTCATAAAGGCCAAGGCTATGAATGCCCAGAAGAGTCCGGAAAATTCTTGTGCCCAAAATTGCCCAACCACAAGCTTATAACCATGAGAAACAAATGTGTGCAAAACAGAAGCTGATCACAGGACATGTTTCATTGTCATGTTTAAATGTGTTTAGATATTGATCTAAAATATATATTTTTATGCAGTCAGATTGCTGAAGTTATATTGAATAAAGTGTTAAATTAAATAGTGTGAATTATATCTGCCTGGTGATGAAATAGGGGAAGGGTGGGACATGTAGATGAAGCTAGCATCAAAACATCATCATGTCCTCCATGTACCAAGTGACCCTACAAACAATGTGGTTCTTAGTCACCCTTCTATGGTTCTCAAAGCCTGCCAGATCAATGAACTGGCATTGATGCAGAAGGTGAAGAGCACTGAGGACAATAAAATCCCGTGTTTTGCCCAACACCACCCACCTAGGCAAAACCATTCAGCGCTACCAGTCAAATTCTGCTAACCAAAGCAGAAAAAAACTATGAAACAAATTCATGGTTAATGTGGGCATATTTGGAGAAATGTACCCACAATGATGAAAAGTCTCTCAATGGTGAATGGGCAAATTAGGTCTGTCTATGTTTTTTATATGCGTGACTGAGTGAAAAAGAGTTTTCATTGTGGTCAGAATACCTGCTTTCAACCTTTGGCTCCTAGTATTTTGCTGGAAAATATGATGAGAGTGTGGCTTGCTAGGTGGTAAAAGGGCAGCAAATGTTTGTGTTGGAAGGATTGGTGAGCTTCTTTGGTTTGTGAAACAGTGGGCAGCTCTGTTAGGCTTTGAAGTAGTGCTGGCCTTTGGGGTGTGGTGTAATAGCTGGCTAATCATTTTGAGGCTGTCTGGGCAGGCAAATTGCATTAGCTTAACAGTTTACCTTAATTCCTTCTGCGAAGACCCATGTTGACTTACCCATGACGCTCTGGGTGAAGTGACCAGAAGATGCTGCATACTAAGGATGGATGGCTGTGTAATGTGTCTCATCAGGAGAGGGCGGAGTCATTTATTCGAGGAGTCAGCTCTTGGACAGGAGACTGACTTGGCCCTAGAGCACCGTTAAATCCATCTGGTCCTGGATCCGGAGCAGGGAATTGCTGATGAGCCTCCGTGGCCATGAGGGCTAGAGAGCATCAGAAGAGCTCAGTGACTTCCCAGTGCAATCCTGCTTTAAGCTCTGGGATAGTCATTACAACACCCCAACCTTACCTCCCTAAAACTCACATTCAAAAAGAGCTTTGTTACCATGGAGAGCATCTCGTGTTTATGTTGCTAAAGCAACAGACGCAACACAATTGCAACAGTAAAGCAGAAAGGATAAAAGATAAAGATACAAAATAAAAAGCACAAAGAAAGAGGTGAACATTGTATTAGTGTCATCCCACACAGCAACTTTCTCTACCTCTCCTTTGTGCTCCTTTTCTGCTGCAGCAGATGGCGCTGTTTTATTATATTTTGGCAACGATGTTTATGCTGAAACCGACTGGAATATTTTACTTTTCTTGTTATTGGCCTAGCAGGGAATTCTAATGTTATTATTGTAATGTTTTTTTCCCCAAGTATTTGAGCCCCATTTTTGTGTTATTAATAGTGGATATTGGACGATGAACAGTGGATTCCATAATTCCATGTTCCATGCTGGGTGTTTGCTGTACGTGCCCCCCCCCCCCCCATCCATACCGTGACCCCCAAGTGTCCCTCACTCAGTGGATGATGTGATTCCTTGACTCTTCCAGCAGCATTCGTCTGCCACGTTAATCCCTTCCTCCTCTTCTGGTCAGCCATGATGACTTTTGGGGCAACTTCCACCGAAGGGAGCACTCAGGCACACTACACGTAGACTGTGATCTACAGTACTTTTGAACTGGGTTTAATGCAGTAATATTAATACGCTACTTCAGACCCTAAACCGTGTTAGGTTTTCACTTCGGGAGCTGGTTCATGGCAGACGATCAGAATGTTCTGGAAACAGCAATTAGGAAAATACAGGAAACAAACCCTTTCCAAGAACGATTGGGCTGTAAACCAGCTAATCGCTAAAATAAATATGTCTGAGTATGAGTTCAGAACTCTGGCGGGGGGTGAGGGGGTGCCCAGGGGTGCGATGATTAATAGTGTTTTTCATTGCCGGTTATTCACGGGCTGAAACGCTAAGAAAAGGTTCAGCCTTTGGTTTTGGCAGCGAATGACGTAACCTTGGCTTGGAGAAAATGTCCATTTGACTTATATGCTCTGAAAGGAAGGGCTCAAAACTCATGCAAATGTTAAAATTTTTAATGCTGTTTGTCTGTCTAATTTGAACGAGTGATAACGTTGTGCGAAGAAAGGCACGCCATTTGGATTCATTTGGAGGTCAAAACGAAGAGTTCATGTTGTTGGGTTTCCACACTAAAGTGCAGTGTGTATGTGTGTGTATGTGTGTGTTTCCATGGTTATGGTTCTTTTTCCATGAATCTGCCGTTAATCACCACATCATTCAAATCCGTACACAAGCAATTGACCTACTTTGCAAACCTCTACATTTTTTCAGGACAATAATGTGCCGTTAAATCTACTTCATTCCGAAAGTATAACCTAACAACTGAACCTCGTTACCTTGATAAACAGCACAGCCAAAAGAAAAAAAAAAGCAATGACATCGGAGAGTGAGGAATGAGCAGCCATTGCGAGGGCACACCCAACTGGGCCAGTGAGGAGGATCGTCTACCGGGTGGGGAGGAGGGCCCGGTCCGGCTTGTGGCGCTGCTCTTAAAGCCATCTGCTCCTTTACCTCGGCGGGCGGCCACGTAGACCGCTCCCCTCAGTTTGCGCAGGTGTGAGTTACGTTGCCTTATAGGCTCGTGGGGAGCTATCGGGCTCTCTGATTGGCTGTTTTTACGCAGTGCCGGCTGAGTCTCTCCGAGGCACCGGGTCAAGGAGGGTCTCATTTGGAGTGGGGAGGAGGGCAGTCTGCATCTGGGAACTTGATTCCCGCCATTTCCCTCCCAGACGAGAGAGAGAGAGAGTATAATGGGGTCACAGAAGGGTGCAGGGTGTAGTCTAGTAGGCTGTATCGCTTTGGACAAAGCTGTGGTCTGGAGACTTGTGGTTTCTCTTCTCATGGTGACTCTGGGAGAGAGAAGAAATGACTGTTTACAGACACACAAATAAAATCTGTTCTTAAAATCTGTTCTCATACACACAAACATGACGCTTGTTGTTGTAGTTTTACTGTAATTGCCAGTGTGTGGGAATTAATGCAAAAGAAACATTACTCCATAGACTGGGGTGATAGTTACACTGTTTTATAGGAAAAGGCCGCCAGATGTCAGTATTGCACCACAAATTCATTTTCGAACTTCGAAGCATTTACAGCCAAATGTCTCTGGGAAAGCTGGTATAATTACAGCTTATCTAAAACTCATCTACAATGTTTACAACTTATGGCTTCTTTTGAAAAAACTGTTGTTTTCTCTGCTTTCTCTCCAGTCTCCTGCCTCAAACCATCTGGATCATCAAATGGACCCAAGGAGCAGACTCACAGTAGTGTACAGAGAATGGATCCACATGTCGGCAGACCCCTCAGTCTCCCACTTCCAACAGCTGGATAACTGCACTGTGATCCCTCTCCTCCAGCTGTCATCTTTAATCAAGATAACATCTTTATAAGCTGTATACATTTACATTTGTTATTTCTATATTATTTTTATATATCGTGCAGCTGCTTTTTTCTAGTGTTACTTGTTTGTGCAACTTGAGCGGTGCAAAAAAAAAAAAATCAGTTTTTGAATACTAGTAATTTATTTGTTTGTTTGTTCATTCATTTATTTAAAAACTCCCTTTAGAAAAACAAGCATGAAACACTGCAAACCACTTTTTGGCTTATCCAGTGCACTCTAATAAAATCCGATTATCTATTAATATGGTATAATGCTGTTAGAATAATAATAGTGAATAACCACTGTAGATGGAAAACCACTATACAATAAACAAACATATACAAACAGAATATAATAAACATAATGCAGTATGACTATATAATAAAAGACCCCACCATTATTATGGAGAATGCACCTTCGCCAGCTTTCCGTTTTAAAAAGGAAGTGTCCCATCATCATCGCTATAATCATCATAAACAAATACATATAAATTAACATATAACAAACATATAAATAAAGCCCCCCAACCTTGACCAAGATAAACATTTAGACTCTAAATTTTAGAGGATGGATGGATGAATGAACTTTCTACAGCAGGGGGCAGTGTATTCCCACAGTCCGGAGAGCTTCTGTTTCTGCCAAACAGCATATGACAAAAACATAACAAAAAAAAATTAATCTGTGAAGCCCGCTGGGCTGCTTCGTATCCTGCAGGGGCTGTTCGAAGAGACGCTCTTTTGTTGAATGCAGATCGATGACATCAAACGTTTCACACATTCCGGTAATTTGATAACCAGGAACATTTGTGTTGAGGAGGCAAATGGCCCTCTGAGGATTGCTGAGCTGCGCGTTTCCTGCTCCAGAATCTACTGCAGTCCATTGGGTGTTTCTCTGTTGGCCTGTAGGACTCAGTATTAGATGCTGAAATGTGTAGCCTGCAAAATCCATCACAGCCCTAGGACCTCTAATAAGGCATCTTCCTCTGTCTATCTTCCTGTCAGAGAAAACCCGCCATAAGGCACAATGTGAAGAAAACCTACTGTCACACCCATGCACATCACCCTGCAATTTGATCGACAGTCAGTAAGCCACACCCACTGACATCCATACTGCTAAGAGGCACTTGGCAGTGGGCGTGCACACTCAGGGCTTCACCTGACTGGTCCCTCCCCCTGACCTTTCTCTGCTCCATGCATGGGAAGACAGAGCCATCATAGTACAGATACCCATCTCTTCCAGACAAAAGACTCCAGAGGCCAGATCAGTCTTCCTAAGGCATCTGTGGTGCATTTGTGCTTCTGCATGGTCAAATAAAGCAATGGGATGTCATCTACCCAGATTCCCTTCTGACTGACAAATCTTATAGTTTGATGGCTTCCCCTGTCTGTCTCTTGGGGCAGCTTAGCTATGAGCTGGTCGTGCTTCATTGATGCTTTATGAAGCTTAGGTAGAGATCGGTGCCCATTACAAACCACAGGGAAAGATCAGTGCAGCTGCATGTTAAAATCGTGGAGACCAAAAGTCACCCTATATTAAATACGGATTGAATTCAAATCCACATGCACTGTACACCCAAATTTTCTGGTTTCAAACTTCACGACAGGTTCATATGGAAGGTTAGCCTATCAATGAAGGAGTCAATAAATGGTGCAAGAGACAAGATTCTGCTTCACACATAGTCTACTCTGTGTGTGGAGAATTTGCATGTCCTTTCAACTCCAACGTGTCTGTATCTCATGGGGAGCAAGACGGGATAGGTGAATAGAGAAATTCTCAACAGGGATGAATAAAGTACCGGTATGTCTATTCTACTCTATTCTATTCTATTCTATTCTATTCTCACTGGAAGACATATGGCGTAGGTCGGCAAATGGCAGCCCACGGCCCACCTAGAAAAATATCTGGCCCCCTGGAAGAGGTTTCCATTTTTAATTTTCATTAGCCCGGCCTGCCCCCTACTCGACCCACCTGTGGTATCGCCGCTAGTCTCCAAATTTCAAGAACTTCAATAAACACCATTGTAACATAAAAAAAACACCAAAAGCAACTTAATTATATTAATACACACGTTTCTACCCATTCAAAAACATTATCCAGACATAAAGTCACTTAAATAAAAATAGTAATAACATATGTAAGTGTCAGAAACACGCCTGCACAGAGCGGGGAAGCAGGCACAGGAGTCGGGGCAGTTGGGTGAACACAGGCTTTATTCGGAAAAGCCACTCTCAGGAACACGCAACGACGTCAATGACCGGACTGGGGAAACATTCACAGACACTCAGTTAAATACACAGAGTTAATTAACACAACTAGAAACAGCTGATAACAAGAGGACTGCACACTAGGTAAACGAGGGGGCGTGGCACACAGGAGGCTCAAAACAGTCAGGCCATGACAGTATGACAGCATTTCAATATGACTCTGCACTTGTTTACATGTTTGTTTACATGTTACCTGTTTGTTTACTTGAATAACATAACACTATCTCGGCATTCATATCTCCGCAATGGTCAAAACTTGATATGCGTCATAGTCGTTCACTATAAATACAAGCTAAAATGTTCGATTTACAGCATTCGATACGTAGCTCTTGGCCTACTGAACAAAATCCATTCAGTCTACACGGAATGGCAAGGCTTTCCAGCTAAGAACCTCGTAACATGGAAATTATGGACCTTATCTTTTAATGGTCCTCTCCGCCATCCTCCCTTTTGACCTCTTGGGGGGGGAGCCGGGCACCAGGAATAACTTAAAACTTAGGATACAAAGCCAGGGATGGAATTAAGCATCTTTTATTTTCTGTTTTCAAGACTGGATAAAATGGAGGTGGTATTGGAGAAGGTGGCGACATGTCGCCGTTGCTGAACTGATCAAGAAAAGATTTATATAGATTTTTCCCAAGGGTTTCAAAATAATGTGTTTGATTGGGGACAGAAATCTCCAAAATGCTTATAATGCCAAGGGAAACCCAGGTTAGTCTGTCTGTGAGTGCAAGTTTGTTTGCAGTTCGAGTTCATGTGAGTGAAGTAAATCTTACTTACTTCATGCAAGCAAATCTTCTATAAATTGGTTTGTGCTTGGCTAGCATCGCGTGACTGTCGGGATTTAAACTAGAACATGTTCGGGCATGATTGTACATGTTGTTTGGGTGTTTTAAGCATTTTATTTTGGGAAGATCTGATTGATAGTACTGTTTTCAAGTAGGAGGCACAGGCTAATTATATATTTATTTTAATATTACTTATTTTAAAAATAAGTCATTCTTAAAATAATTAATATTCAAACAAAACCTACTTAAAATATAACTGCAATTTTTTGCGTCTGTAAAATTGTACTGGCCCGTGGTTGAAACTAATTTCAGAACTTGGCCTGAACATCTAGCTGCAATACCAACAGGTGAGTGCAGAGGGCAGTAGAGTCCAAGGCAAACTGCCAAGTGAAACATATTTTGTGAGGACGGAACCAACCAATGTTGCTGCAGTGATCTACCCATCCCATAAGAGACGGCGTACATTTATGCTATAAGCAGCACTGTCAATTTGCACAGCTGTGCAATCCACATGCTAAAGGATTTTACAGCTAAACCTCCTCTTGTTTTTACTCTTCATTCCATGGCCTGACGTGAGCTGTAACATATAGGCTGATTTCCCTTGAACTCAAAAGTAGGACAAAGAAGTCTAAATGAATTTTTCTTTTTTACATATGGGTATGTTCCACTATCTGAAAATCAATTTTGGGGGCAGATTCTTCTAACAAAACAAAGCCTTTTGACAACAGAAGTTATAAGGAGGAGAAGACAAAATCCATCTGAGCAATTTAAGCTCATTCTTATTCATTAAAATGTCACTTTTGCATCATGTCAACTTGTAGGTGTCAGGTTGAAGCAGCTCGTCCTTCGAGCTGAGTATATCCCAGGCTGACTGGGAAGACTGTGGCGGACACCAGCATAAACGCTGTAGATTGTGGATCATGGTTCACATCCAGCACTCACACTAGAGAAATCCATGGTTTTATGTACTGACTTACACGGTATACTAGCAGGGCGGCTTGGTGGCCAGCGATGTTACCGGATACTGCACAGCGCATTCTGAAGAGGATCCCACCTCTGTTTCCCAGGTTAAACTGAGAGGAGGCCATGGTCGGGGTGTTGAAGTGACCTAATAACTGTAACAATGTTCTGGCTGTCTGCCCAGATCGTACCCAGTCTAAGAAGGTCTAAGAAGCTCTGTTCAGTGTGTAACCTGGTTTATGCTCCATAATATGCCTTAACCGTCCCACGCTGGGGTGTGCACTGCCTGATGCCCAAAGATATAGGTTGTCAAGGTGGCTTACTGGATATCACTGCTGCCTCAGACCGATGGGGATAAGGGCTTCAATCTTGTCTCAGCTCTATGTTTCTGTGTGTGTGTGTGTGCGAGCGGGTATACCTATCCTTAAGGGGACACAATATCCCCATAACGTGATAAATATCCATTTTTTTCCCTTATGAGGAAAGGTTTCCTAGTCCCCATAAGGGAAAACTTTATTTTATAAAAATCGGTGACTACTATGAAAAAACTAAAAATGCAAAAAACTCTTGTATTTCCTCGGTTACTTATGGTTATGGTTAGGGCTGTGTGGGGCTTAAGGTTGTCATAGTTAGCATTAGCATTTTTCCCATAGACGTGAATGAGCGGTCCCCATAAGGCTAGGTATACCTGACGTGTGCGCGCTGGTGTGTGTGTGGGTGAATAAGAATCTTTGTCCTGTGGTGCACAGATTTATTCTGGGTACTTTCTATATACTTGCCACATCATCCTGGGTATACCCCAGCTGTGCTCCCTGGAATAGACTCCAGGCTCCGTGGGGGGGGGGGGGCGGC
>JAODKC010000001.1:21387094-21428120 GCA_026777985.1 Mormyrops attenuatus
GGTTAACCCCAGTGGTGGGTCCTGTTATTTAATCCAGGGTAGGTGCCCCCCCCCCCCCCCCCCCAAATCCTGAGCAATATGAATAGGTGGAAGATGGAGAGATGTACTGGTTTCTGTTCTGTGTGATCCCTACCTTGCACTGGTCTGGTTTCTGAGGCTGATCACGGGTCACTTTGACCGAGACTGGATAAACATGCCTGAGATGGCTAGATCAAAAGTCTCAATGGTGACTTATGAGACAAAAACACAGCAGTAATTCTGTGTCATTATAATCAAAACTGCTTTAATTAGCTGAGCACATTTACGGTAATGATCGAGAAAATTTTCCTGGCAATGGCAGCACACGTTCTAGAAACTAACGAAAAAATTATGAATGAAAGGGGGAGGAAGGAAATTTAAAGCGAGAGTGGGGTGTATTACATCAGTTGGTTATTTATGTGAGACATTTACAGACATAATTATGACAAACTTAAATAACCGTTTATTAGCATGGAGAGTCACTGTCTTATTGACAACCAGAAATATAAATGTCCATCCATCAATCCACACTACTGTGCAAAAGTGTTAGGCAGTTTCACTGACCTTCATGTTGGTGTAAAACTATGATCTTATGTCTGTCAAAGTGTTTTAGCTTAGTCATTTTAAAACTGCTATCATACCATAACTTGTTTAGCTAATCAGTACCTCGTTAAGTATTTGAACAGGTCAGGTCAGGTTCGGGGGCATGCACTGGTACAGCTCACATGACGAAACCACAGGATCCTGGTTGACGACGCCCCCAGGCCAACACGTGGTCCTGTCCCAACCTCCGGAAATGGGTGTCATCTGCCGCAGCCAGGTGTTATGTGGGCGTCCCATTGGCCTGGTGCAGCTGCTCGGTTCCTCAGCAATGAAGATCCTGCAAGCTGGATCACCCTCAGGGAATTGCGCCACAAGGTCGTAGTGCCGTAACTGATGCTCCTTATTAACTAATTAATTAACTGGGCTGGTGGTAGTGAAATTTAATGTATACATGAAATGGTTGAGGTGCCCCTGTGGAGAGATTTGGGAACTGAAGCGGTGTTCATCTAACCATCCAACGAGATGTCAATAATTCTTTCGGGAACAGAAGAAATTCTTGTTTATTTTTTATTGTGTTGCTGTTAATTTGCATGTGTTCCAATGTTACTTTTTTTCTGAGAAAATATACACTTACTATCCAGATCAATAGCGTCCTGGTGTCTGCTCCGTTGCCACTGTAGGATACTGAAGGTCAGGGCTGTCGACTCATTGCCTCCCAGAAGGTCAACAGCCTTCTGCATTGTCTTTTGACTGCTGAAGACTTTTTCACAGTATGGCACCCTCCAGATCCTTTTCCACTACAGGGTCGCAGTGAGTCTGCAGCCTATCCCAGGATGCTCAGGGTACAAGGCAGGAGCTGCCTGGTCAAAATATGTAAATGCATTATGAGTTATAATCACCAAAAATCCCTGCACAATGACTGCCATTTGTAGCCTCTCTGCTTTTTTACATACCAGAAAGGTACCATCATTTACATCGAAAGCCTGGTTGGTTTCACATTACGTACATAAACAAATCTCCCTGAAGCAAATCCGGAGTAAGTACCTTGTCAAAATGTTTAAGATGCCGAACATGAGAGAGGAAACCTGCCCGTGTAACCTGAATCCTGAGGAACGTAGATAAGAAGATGCAGAAGATTATTTCAATTATAGTACCAGCTCAAGAACAAAGACAACATGTCTTTAGGTCAGTGAAAAAAGGGGATTGGATTAAGCTTCCCAGAAATTAATGGATGACTGGTACAATGATTCAAGTCAGCACTAGATAAAACTCTACCAACAAGTTTTTAAACTAGACTTACTTTCTTAAGTTCTTAATAGGTACCTTATTTTGGGATTTATTTGACAGGTCCAAGAAACAGGCTGAAATAAGGAAACATATTTTAAAGCTTTTACTCAGTTTTGGACAAAAGCAAATGCTAAATAAATAAATGTCACATAAAGCTTTTCCTACAAACCGTTGCGTCACAAAAAAGAAATTCCTACTAAACTAAACTTCTGAAGAAAGCATGTTTCTTGCTCTAAACCAGATGTATTTTTTTTTTAAAACTGACAATATGTTTACTAAAAAGCACTTTCTCTATGTAAGGAATGTTTCATTAGCACATGAGAAGACTCAGGACTGCCTCAGCTTAGTGTGTTTGGCCATGAAGGAAACACTATGTCACAGACTCTTAATCTGTCTGAAATTCCTGCTTCTCCAGCCTATACTGTTCAAATTTTCTGTCTGCCAAAAAAAATGGTAAAAAAACTGAGCGGAGCTTTCCGGTAACTTGGTGGCAAAAGCACATTACAGCCAATAAAAGTTTGTTTGATTAATTTCATAGCATTAGTCTGGAAATGACCGCATCTGGCTGGGCTTCCAGGGGGACTGCACTCCGACGCAGCCATGGCAGGACATCCATCACACTAACTGTGCAGCCCATAACCATCGCTGGGGAGTTTAAAGTAGAGGGTCCCATGTGCTGCTGCCCACCAAACCACAGCCAGAGGGCAGTGTTGAGTAACCTAGGCCAGGACACTCCAGGGTGTCTGGACTGCCTGACATTCTGCAGCAGATGGAAGGAGGTAGGTCAGCAGTCTGGTCATGGTGGTTCAGCAGGTAACGCTGTAGCCTCACACCTCCATGTTGTTGTGTTTACTATCACTTAAACCACACATTTGTGTGGGACCACAGTCACAACACTGGGGGGGGGGATGGGGCAGGGGCCCCAAAGTCAATTTTTCAGTGGGGCCCTGACACAACAAACTTGCATTGGCACATTTGGGGGCTTGTTTGCCGCCCCCAGGTCTCTTTGCATCTTCCTTGATGTTTGAGTAGGTTTCCTATCTCAGTTCAAAACCATGGTGTTTTAGTGATTTGGGTATATTTCCCTAAATGTTTGAGCGTGTCCCTTGTGCATCCTGGGATGGACTCCAGACTCACCAGAACTCTGTACTGGATAAGCGATCATGGTAGATGGATGCTTATTTTTATTTGTCATTTAACTACACAGAAGTTGTTCAAGGCTACATTTTTGTACATACCAGGCATCCAACAGTCACAGACACACACGGCCTCTCTGAACTGCAGACACAAAGACATTTATTCTCTTTTATTTGTCTTAGCAGACAAACACACGTAATTCTCAATCGTCTAACTGAAAAGCTCCATTATCGCGAGCTGCCACAGTGGTCTAATCGTGTTCCAGACTCCACAGCGGTAAGATAGGTCTCTTTTGCCTGCAGCTAGCATGAGACCAGTTAAAGGCGGTTTGTCCCCATTGGACTTGGTGACACTTATCTCCATTGTGAGAACAGAATGACACAGTCTCTGCAGAGTCACATGCAAATCATTGTTTGAAATCACCTTAGGACAGGCAGTACCTGCATCTTGTGGCTTCTGTGACAGGAACCTATTTGATCCTGTGTTTAACCCCCCCCCCCCCCCCCTTGCCGAACACTGTCAGGTGACTCAGCAGACATTTCCACAGGGACAGGGGTGAGGAAATAACACTATAGTGGAAGCTGAGAGCTTAAGGTACGGAAGCAAGCAGGATGTGGTCAGGAGTTCAAGCCTGGGGGGCAGTAGGAAGGGGAGAGATTTGAGTGTCTTCTTGAAGATTGGAGAAGGGTTCTGCGGTCCTGAGGATGAAGATCACTCGGCACGACAGCAATCAGAGATCAGGATTTTCTAGCTTCTTGGACCAGGAATGTGTAATGCAGGCTTCTTGGTGTCCAGAGACGGAATGACTGGCCTGTGGCCACATTCATCAGGTGAGGTGTATTAAAAAAATATAACATGATCTTTTGGTACAGAAAACTGATCCAGGGGACAGGGATCACAGGATGGACCAGGGAGAGTTACCCTTGTTCTCTGAGGGGTAAATGAACTGGACACATCTTGTTGTCTTACTTAAACAAAAAGACATTTAAAACCTGCAAAAGTCAGAGCACTGTTGAACTCACTCATTAACAGACCTGTAATTTATTATAGGTGAGGCTCCTTCACATCTCCATCTATCTATGCCCTCCTCTATTCCACATATGGATTTACAAAGGTCATCACCACTATGGTTGATATTACAAAGACATTTATTACCCACAGTACACTTCTCATACACAAAGCAAAACAAACAACAATGTGCATTCCTTCTGGGTAGGTCAAACACAAAAGCTTTCTGGGTATCATAAAGTTCACATGATGAGAAAGTCTCATTAGAAGGAGACTACAAAAGGACAAGGTTGAGATGACCACAGGCTGGATCAGCAGGTGGCTTGGCCGCATCATGAGGAATGTGTAAATCCTTTATAAATACATGTCTCTCTGCAACCGTATTTACTGGTCAAAGGAGACTGCAAATTTTCACTCCTTTTGGCTTCTGTTCTGGGTACTGTTCTTTGTTTGCATTACTGATCCTGCCAAGACTCTCTGTGTGGCCCGCTGTTCTGGGAACAGTGATCTCTTTAAGTCAGTTAGTGGGGAACGGCCCTCGACGTGGGTTCGTACTCTGGGACAAGCTCTCCCCACAGGTTGATGATGTTGTGAGAGAGGAGTCTGTGAGTGGCTGATCTGGATGGAGCCCAGGCTCCTGGCACAGATTGTTGGCCTGAGAACTGGGTTTTGTGAGGGCTGATCTGGCACCAGTTCCTTGTGGTTCCTGATCTGGGAACAGTTTCTGGCGTCTGCTCTGTTGCCTCTGTAGAATACTGAAGGTCAGGGCTGTTGACTCATTGCCTCCCAGAGGGTCAACAGCCTTCTGCATACAGAGCACAAGACAAAAGTGTTTATTACAGGCTGTTGCCAATATCTACACATCCCATCATAAACTACAACAAAGAGTACACAAGACACATAAAAACAAACAAGGAGTACACAAATACACAAAATGACATCGTAACAAAAACACATAAAGTTGGGATAAAGAAGTGATTGTTTTTTGTAACTATTACAATTTGCCACAGAGACAGAAAGGTGATTAGGCAGGGGTGTATACAGGGGCAGGGCTACAGGGACACTGGCCCCAGCTGAAAGCGACTGGCTGCCGAAGTGCCCCTCCCCTGTCACTCACCGACTCAAAACACATGATTGGCTAACGATGAGGTTGGCCCCTCTATAAGAGTTATAACCCCTCTTATTCCCCCCTCAGCTGGGTTGTTGGGATTCAAGACTTGAGGAAAAGCCCACTGAGCAACTACACCTTGTAACATTTACCATTTGAGCACTTAGTGGTTGGGTTGCAGCTTGGCAACCCTGTCATAGTGGCCAAATGAGACACCTTATGTGCACTGAGTTGGGGAGGGGGCTGAAGGACAGGACCCTACACTGTGCAGGTAATGCTCTCTGCACACTCCGGAATGGTCTGAGAAGCAGGAGTAATTAGCAGCGGGTGGTGAGCCCAACACTGTGGGAACAGAGGCACTCAATGGACACGGACCGTGTGCACAAACACATCTTACATACATGCATTACGTTAAGCAGATGCTTTTATCCGAAAGCACTTTTGAGAAAGCGCGGTCTCTGGAGCAGTTGGGGGCTAAGGGCCTTGCTCAGGGGCCCAAAGGTGAAACCACTCAGCCAACCTTTGGAATTGAACCCAGCGACATTTTGCTCTCAGGGCCTCGCTTAAGGGCTCAATGGTGAAATCACCTTCCAATACACCTCCCACATACACGTGTCATTCATAAACCTAAACAGACTGCTAATGAACATGCATGCACACAAACATGGGTCTGTGCACGTGTGCGTGCGCGCGCACACAGACACACACACACACACACACACACACACACACACAGGTTTGCATTTATATCTTTGTGGGGACCATCCTTTCATTGCCTTGGGCAAAACCCTAATCCCAACAATGATGACCTTAACCCCCACCCAGCCATAACCTTAAGTAACCAAACAAAATACAGGACTTTTGGCATTTATAGTTTTTTGATTGCATTCAAAGATTTTTATAAAATTGAGTTTCCCCTTGTGTCAGTTTGGCCCCCACAAAGTAATATGTACATGGTCACACACACACACTCGTTATCCATGCACAGCATCTTTTTTCCTCACACATATAACATACATTCTCCACACTGATCTTTACTCACCCCCAGGATGACTTGTTCCAGAATCAGCTGTAGGGCTCAATCTGCTGCCCCATTTCTAATTTGTCCACTAGGTGGTGCTGTTTCCTGGTCAATGCGCTGTCAGAGAAAATCACACTACCGCCGCTTTGCTAAAGTACATCAGTCTATTTTCACAGTTCAGCTGAGGTGATTTTCTCCAAAATATTTCATGGTTACCCAACATCTCACAAGTCTGCGCGAGTACCCTGGATACATCTGTGACCTGTCTTTCGGTAGTATCTTACTGCTGATAGGATGTACAGGCTATGCTGTGTCATAAACCCATTTCCAGGCTCCAGAGAGGGCCAGATGGAACAGCTAGACTCTTGGTATTGTGGATTTTGGGGGAAAAAAGTCCCCACAAGCAGAATAAACTTGAAAAACAGCTAAACGGGACATTTGTTGGTGGGAACATCATGACACCATCTGTTTTGAGGCTTTTTTGGTCTTTCTAAGTATTTCTTAGGACATCTGTAGACAAACACATTGTGCACGGACACATGTGCCCCATCCACACATACACACCTCATTCTCTAACACACAGAAGTCTTACACACAGACACATAGACTGCAGATGCACAGTGTGGGCACCAACATGCGCTCACACACACTCCAGCATGTCCTGAGCAATATCCAGCTACAAAATGAAATGCTACATCATATCCTCGGGAACATTACTGAGAAGAAAGCCACCTTAATTACAGCTGGTGTGATTTACCGAGGTAATAACACAATGAAGAGGGCCATTTCCCCGGCAGTACAGAAAGAGCCGCTCCGTCTCAGAGCCTTCTGCCATCAAAAACTCTTTGTTCACAGTCTGCTGTACAAGTTCAGGACAATCATTCTCCGGCAGCCACAAGCTGGCGATCTGCCAGGGGCTAAATGGATGAACCATTTACTGCTGTGACACTGTGCATTCATCGCCGGATGATGTCACACACACACACACACACGCACGTACGCATGCACACGCACACACACACACATGTTGGTGTACCTATCTAAATGGGGAAAAACCCTAATCCCAATGGGAAAAACCCTAATCCCAATCATGACACCCTTAACCTCTACCCATCCCTAACCTTAACCATATAACCTTAACCATCCCTAACCAACCCAAATACAAGACTTGTGACATTTTTACTTTTTTGAATGCATTCACAAATTTTTATAAAACTGAGGTTATCCAAATGGGGACCTCAAAAGATGTCCACAAAAGTAGGGAAATTTCAGGTTTTACTACACTTTGGGGGAAATTTGGTCCTCAAATGTGATCTATGCAAACCCACACACACACACACACACACACACACACACACACACACACACAAACACATGCCACTCGGGTATTCTGAGTAATGTAGTCCCTTGGATCATCCTCCAAAGCCTCTGCCACTGTCTGGTATACCTGGAGAGGTAAAGCAAAAATAAATCTGTGTCTATGGCTGTGTGTAGGTACAGTGCAAACCTGCATTGGGTAAAGACATGGATGCAAGTGTGGAAGGATAAATGGATGGATGGACGGATGGGTGGATAGGTGGGTGATAGCAGAATCAGGTTTATTGGCTTGGTAAGTTCACACACACATGGAATTTGTCAGTGGCTCCCATACACCAGTAGATACAAGCACAGTTTAATACAAGGTGATGAATGTTGCTAATGGCTTCATCCATACCTCCTGCTCCTTGAATGACCGCTTTGCCCAGAAGCGCAGTTTGGCTCACAATCAAATTGCACTCACCAAGTAAGGGAGGCTGGGGGGTTACCCCAGGGACCTGGAATGGGACAATCATCCTTAAAGAGTCTCCCTTCCAGAAACAGGCCTTAGTTAGCATTACAGCTAATGCTAGGAATCTTATGGCAAATCTATATTATTCCAGTACAAACCTAAAACTAGCTACATAAAAAGCACTGGGGTAGTTTGCAAACCATACAGACTATTTTCTAAGTAATAAAACTCTTACATGCATGTAAAGGAGTGTACAGACTTGTCTCAAATTGAAAATCTCACTCCAGCCAGCTGATCAAAGTTGGCAACCCTGAGACCAAGACAGCTACAAAGTACTAACCGCATGCAAAACACAATCCTGTAAAAACAAAAAATGGCAACCCCAATTAGACTCAGCATGTTTTTGGACTGTGGGGGGGGGGGGGAAACAAGAGTACCCAGAGAAAACCCCACGATGACACAGGGAGAACATACAAACTACACACCCAGGAAACCCTGGCGGAGACTCGAACCCAAGTTCCAAAGGTGTGAGGTGGCAGTGCTAACTGCTGTGTCACCGTGCCGCCCCTTAAAGGTGAACTTTTACACTGTAATCAAATCTCCCTCCTATTACAGCCATTATAAGACCTAGACAGTAACAGCAACAGATATACAGAAATATACACACAGACACACACACACAATCAGACATAAATACACAGCCTGGTTGACCTGGTTGTCTGCAGGTGTTGCCTGGAGTAGTAGACTGACTGTGATGTGTACAGGTGTGTTGAAGCAGATGAACTTCTCCTGGACCAGTAAAGAACATGTAATATCCTCCTGAGACCCAAGGAAAAAAAGTGTCTTTCAACTTCAGGTTATTTGTGATTTTCTATGTCTTTGGAGGAAATAAAAAATCTTACAATTTAGATTTTTTCAATTTTATTTTTATTTTTAATTTCACAGCATGTCCTCTTTAGTGTACAACAGGAATAAATAAGTTTTTTTATATCAGTGAAAAGATGCAAAAACAAAATGTCCACTACAGAGGACACAAATGAACGGCCCGGGTCTCAGGAGGATATAAAAGCGTGAAATACAGAGTTTAAGACACTAGACTCTAAGGCTGCTCATAAACCAGAGAGGAGCAGCGGGATTAGATTGGTGAGATTCAGCTGAATCGGCACTTTGGCTGAAGTGATTATATAACAAACATCACAAATCTCGGCCGGATCATCAAGCTGTCACTAATGCAAACAAGACCAGTAAATATACCTGTCACACCTCCGCATCCCATGCTTTATATCTCCACATTACACATTTTAACGTTATTTACGTACCTTACATATGCTAGCCAATAAAAAAACAACATTAACAGAAAAGTATAGCTCTAAATAGAAAATGCTACCTTCTGTTTCTAGAACCTCATTTCTGGTACTTGGGATTCAAAAAAGATAAGAATTTTGTTGTTGCCATGACACCAAGGAACACCTGTCAACAATCAAGGGGCTGTAGCACAGCCTGGTCGCCAACTTGGAAAGGAAGTGGTATCGCAAGTTGAGTCAGACTGTCTACTCATGGCTTCTAACCCTAGGCTAGTGATGTCTAATTGGACGCATCTCATTGTCAGCTTCGCTTCCTCACGTTGTCCTCTTGCTCTAGGATCATACAAGAACATACAAACCATGTATTTAGTGATTATAATTTTGATTGCAAGAACTGGTCGCAGGCAAGAGCTTATGGGTAACTTAAGGATATGCAATGCAAATGGCATTGAGCAGGGATCAAACTTTTATCTCAAAATCACAGGCACGATCCAGCAGGGAGGCCAAGTAGCCCAATAAAACTCCCAGGACCCTATAGCCTGAGGAGCTTATTGATCTTATGCCATGACGCCATGGTCCTAACGTGATAACGTAGCTGCTGTGAGCCTACCTGGGCCTCACTAAGGCTATGGTGGCAGCAAATCTGGAAACATTCAGACATAGCTCACATTAGGTCCACTATTACGGCAAGGTAGGAAACAGGCCTAAGGGGAACAGGGGTGACAAGCCATGCAACACAAAAAAGAGCCCCCCCCCAATTTAATCTCTCGAGTTACCAAGGAGACACACAGTACCTGCAAATCCCATTACCGTGGCTGTGGAACTGTCATTGCTCCTAACCTCCTTGCAGTCTTTTTAAGAGTTTGATCACAAAAAAGAACATCCTGTTAACTGTGATGAGCAGCTTCAAAAGAAGAACACGGAGAAATAACACAGCACATGGACAAAGGAGTTTCACCAAGTTTTTATTGAAGACCGGAAAAAATAACATGATCCATTTGCAAAGAATATCTTATTCTCTTACAGTTAAAGCAAATTACTCATCTTTAGTAAAGTGCACTTTTTAATTCACACTGACCTCCGACCTTCAGGTGGCACTCTATCCTATCAGAGAAGGATGCTAAATTTATGCTTCCTATAGGTCTGGGAGGGTCATACAATTAATACTAATATAGAACACAGTCTGAATCAGCCTGTGCAGTGGGTCTAAAGTTGAAGGAACAGATCACCAGAAGGTTGTTAGGTGAATTCCACGGTCCATCCTATTGACACCAAACACATTACTAATGTGGCAGATTACTATCGATATGGATGGAGGCCATTAGACTGAAATTCAGGCTATGATAAAGTGACTTAGAGTAAAGGGGGTAACAAGGCATGGCCTTTACCCATGACGGTGTACCTGCATATTAATGGGGAGTAACAGTGTCTCTCTGAGCCTCTGAAATCCTCACCACTGAAGCTACAAAACTAAGGGTGGACAGAGAGGAGGTGAAGTACATTTAGTATTTACTATGACCGAAAATAGAAATATTTATATACTTACTTTACTTAGAGATTAGTTAACAGCTACAAGCAGTCAATAATAGTTCTGCTGGAGACCTTCAAAGGTGTAATCAATGAGAAAAACCACACCCTTGTAGGAGAACTAGCAGCCTTGCAGAGTTTAGTCCTTTTAAAAAATATAGTGCTATTTCTGTACACACACAGATTTTCTCTTTTGTCCCCCAAGGTAGTATTTTATACCTTAAAGTTAGCTCTTCGGTTTTGGCACTGAGGTGAACCACACAGCCTTTGTTCACACCATTTTGCTGGAAAGACGTAATTGGCTATGGGGTGTGGTCTGTGGGTTCAAGGGGGCGGGGCTGGAAACTGAGTGAGCCAATCAGATCTCCCGTTAACGAGAAGCGCCAAGAGAGATCATTAACACATGATCCCTCTGCCAAAGAATAAGTTAAAACTCTCTATAGCTCTGAGCATCTATATGGTTATTTAGAGACTTTCAAGAAAGACGATGCAAGTCTTACGGCTGGAATTAAAAACACTAGGGAGAAAGGTAAAGACAACAGCCTTGGGGCCAACTTCCCTACATCTGGGATGTTTTTCTACAAAAACAAACATAAGAAAACAGCACTAATTTCACCAACCAACAGCCCAGAGGCAGTGTGGCTCAGCAGGCTGGGACGCTGCTCCTATGATTGGAAGGTCTCCGGGTCAAATCCCAGTGTCAGCAGAGTTATTTCACCGTTGGGCCCTTGAGCGAGACCCTTAACCCTTGTACATCGCTTTGGATAAAAGTGTGTGTAAGGTAATGATAAAGGATCGGTAAAGATCCCTTTTAGCCCATGGTTTTTGCAGGTAAGGACAGTCCAATCAAATCCTGACAGTGGTTAATTCTCCATGGTGAAGTCGGAGAGCTAACTAGTGACCTAACTTCGGTCAGCAGCAATACTTCTAACAGCTATAACATGGTGTAGACACCTTCAGTATTAAGCAACAGAAAGACCTGAGCCTGGCATCCACCCTTCATCACCATCATCCAAGAAGCACTTATGCTTTGTTCCCAGAAACATGATCCAGTTACCCATCACAATTCCCACACCAGACAGCAAATCACCCTCATGTTCTATGACCAAGAAGGCACCTGCAGATTTCTCTTCCGGCCACCAGGGGGAGTAGTGACTTACAGGTAATCACATAAGACCTCACCTAGAGGGCAAGGCACAATCTGTGGCCTCGCAGGATTGCAAAACGGCCTTTTGATTCGTAGTCAGAATCAAAATGCCGTGACAATGCCCATCACAAGTACTATTACCCAAGTGTCCATCCACCACTTTTGCCAAAATAATATCCTGCTGGTCACTTCCTGTTCACAGAGGATGTATACCGCCCATTAAATTGATGGCCCATACCTGTCTCCACAGTGTTGGTGGGCTGAGTAATCAATGGCACCAAAGTTTTCAGGTCATCAAACCTCAAACTCTCTTTTCCACCTAAAGCCCATTAAAAGACCGAAGGCCAGAAATTTCATAGACACCTCAAACCTCGCAAACTAAATATTTGCACTCAACACCTCCCAATGGTCTGCACTCAACACCTCCCATTGACTCGCTGTGCCCCCTACTGGTACACACTCCGTACCAAAACAGCCAGCACCTCTAAAAATGCTAAGTATTAAATAAGGTCTGACATCCAGGGTCAGGGAATGCTTGCAGTTGTGGTTGGCGTTCACACATATATACTTCACACAAATGTCTCTGAAATAAGTGGGTCTCATCTTCAGCTACATATTTTGGCAGGACCATGGTCATGTGGTCCACCTCATGGACCAATTAGAATAAAGACAATTGAATATAATCCAAACCTGAACCAAATAAAAGAAGACACATAACTGCTTAGCAACCATAACCATGGGAACATGAGCCCTCTGGTCTTAGCCGGTCTGGTTCTCTGTGCTCAGGACAGCGACTCGGCGATGAAGAACCTGGCCACCGGTTCTGCTCTGGCTTATTGGTTCTGTGCAGTCCTGGACTGATGTTAAAGTGCCTTTAGGTGCAGGTGAGAACAGCGTGGTGTCAGTGTCGTGCTGAGCACAGAGAGGGGAAGGACAGGAGAACCGGCCTTTGTCTGACAGTGTCCCTCCGGACCGGCCATGGGGGGGTTAGCTAGATCATGGAGGGTCAAGGTTTTTGATTGGATGTCGTCTTCCTCGGACTGGGTAGAGGTGGCGACGAGCATAGCTTGTTAACACCCCCCCCCCCATTACTCCCTGGACTGGTAAAACAGGATGTACCCGGACTCTGAGTTTTTCGAGATGTCGGACGTCAAGCCGTAGAACTCCTCGATGGCCTGAGCATCGATTTTCTGCATGGGGGGCAGAACAGCAAATCAGATACGGCCAAAGCCCTGTGCAAGTAGCAGCGTGTGCCAGGCGCAGCGGGATTCTTACCTCCACGATGTCATCATCAAACAGTAGCCAGAAGCCGTGGCTCTTGACAATGGTGATGTAATGTCCTCTGTTGGGGCCACTGGCGAGATAAGAGAAGAGGACCCTGAGTAAACAGCGACCTATTGGTAGGGGTGTGTGTTCGCAGGTTTGTAATGTCCCCACAATGAAGTAAAACCTCTTACTTTTTAGCTTGTGGGGACATTTCTCAGGTCCACACAATATAAACCTCAATGTTATAAAAATCTATGAATGCAATCAAAAAACTAAAAATGCCTAAAATCTTGTATTTTGTTTGTTTCCTTATGGTTAACGTTAGGGCTGGGTAAGGGTTAAGATCATCATGTTGGGATTAGAGTTTTCCCCATAGAAATGAAGAGTCCCCACAATGATATAATCACAAACCTGTGTGTGTTGGTGTGTGTGTGTATGAGTATGTGTGTGTATTCTGTACCTGCCGCAGTGCACCACCACGGCCACCAAGTCGTACATGCGATCCAGGTTGACTGCGTCGCCAGACGTGTTGAAAAGGCGCAGCTCCAGCGGGAAGACGACACGGTAGGAGAGCTTGGTGTAGCGGTGCAGCTGCTCCATGTACTTAAATCTCTTCAGGTGCAGGGCTAGTATCATGGGCAGCCTTTTCACCCGCATGCTGCACCAACACATAGCAGATTACACACAGAGGGTGTTACAGAAACACAGGGAGTTACAGACAGAGACACAGTGTTACACACATAGCACATTATGGACAGAGACAAAGCGTTATACACACATGTTACAAAACAGTGTATTACAGACAGAACGTTACATACCGAGACAAAGCATTAGACACCACATTACAAACAGAGGGCGTTACAGACAGATAGACACACAGCCTTACACACACAGAGCGTCACACAAACATAGCATTACACACAGAGATAAAGTGCTACAGACACACAAAGCGTTAGACACACAACATAATGCACACAGTGTTACACACACACAATTATACCCACACAAAAGGGATTTCACACAGACATATCACACACACACAGCATCACACATAATGTCACCCACACACACACTCCCGTCTAAGCACACTGACCGCTTCTGCGCCTCCTGCTTGCTGCAGCATGTCTCACAGTAGTACTTGTACTCACTGCACAGCGTCTCTGTGTTACTGAAGTCCCTGCAAAACAGTTACCACTGCATACAGTTTTTACTGCCCTTACAGTGCAGCACTGAGATTACTGCATGCTCATACTGCAATGCACTTAAAAAAAAACACTGCTGAAATATCACTAAGGCTGTCACTGCGGTTCACATTAACAGTCTAGTGCCAAACACACTCAAACCTGAATTTGAAGCGTTCCCCTGCTTCAAACAGCTCACTTTTCGTTCTCTTACCTCAGACAGTGCGTTATTGATGTGTTCTGCTCCACATCTACAGAAAGGTCCAGAAAGTCTTCATCCTTACTGCTGACCTGCAGGGTGTAATAAAAGAGAGGTAATTGACTACAGCTTTAAATCACATCACAGCTTTAAATCACACACTGCACCCAGGGGTAAAAACAATGAATCCTTGGGTATTCCCCTCAGGAGTTTAACTGCTTACCAGAGTGAACCTTGGATTTTCAGGAATGAAGGGAACAGCAGTTCTATTTTTCTACAGAATATAGTTCTATATAATGCACTTGGAGATTTGGTTCAAATGTAAAGTGTGTTACAAATAAAATGTATTAGTTTTTATTATTATGATCAAAAGGCATTTATAAGCATTCATAACCATTCAGATGAGCCTTCCCAGAATTCTACTATCTCTTGGTCACAGGGGTGGGTTTGTCGTTTCTGGGGCCCTACACAAAAAGTCACTTCAGGGCCCCTCGCACCCCCTATAGTGGAGTAACTGTTTGAGGCTAATAGGAAGCCCCACGCAAAAACATGGGTCCATTGGTAGTAACATGGAAGCCCTCTGCCCACACAACATATCAGTTTTCCATGTCAAAATCTACTGGCATGTCAGAGTAAGGAGAACCCCCGCCCCCGTGCTGTGAGCGAAACCTCAGCTCCCAGAATCCCAAGTTAATGAGCTCACTGTCTCGCAGTTGAGGCAGCGCGTCTCATTGGTCAGCGTGCCCTGGAAGATGTCGTGCACCCAGGTGGGCTCTGCCTTGCTCTCCTCCGCCTGTCCACATGGCACCGAACCGTTCTTCAACCTGCCGTTCTGTTTCTCCTGCTTTTCCTCCTGCAGGATGTCGGCCACTGTGTTCAGCAGGTAGTTGAGAAACTCGTGAGCGTCCTGCTGCATGTAGTTGTCAAACAGGTCTGCGGGGGAGAGGGGAGGCGATAGAGAGCGGGGCTGTTAAGACAGAGGTGCAAACACTTGTGACACGTACAGTCTTTGTACACACCTAGATCACATGCATTACCATGATGACCAAGAGGAAGAAGCCATTTTTTCAGGTTTGTACATCCAAAAGGTCACAATTATGATCCTTAGGATGCATATCAATGCAAAATTATCAGAATTTAAGAAAAACAATATGTCACTTATACGTCACTTGTAAACTGAAAGGTTTCAATAAGTGATGCAATCTTTTATCCAGTTTTATCCAGAT
This sequence comes from Mormyrops attenuatus, assembly GCA_026777985.1. Taxonomy (NCBI): domain Eukaryota; kingdom Metazoa; phylum Chordata; class Actinopteri; order Osteoglossiformes; family Mormyridae; genus Mormyrops; species Mormyrops attenuatus. Next base: position 21,402,835 of record JAODKC010000001.1, read on the forward strand.
TGATAACAATTTGTCACAACACGATGAATTATTCATTGCTTCAAGGTACATTGGACACATCCTGTCCTTGTGATCGATATCCAGAACCACTTTTTACTTGCATGGGGGCTATGGATTGGGGCATTGCAAAGCTATGCCGGAGCGGCTCAAGGGGGAGCTTTCAGGAGGTCGGTCTGGGTTCGTAAACCCTTCAGTACAGGGCAGTAAAGGGGGCTGGAGAAAGCCACTCAACAGAACCTTCCTGGCCAGACATGGTGAGGATTTACACCCGCACAGCTGTTGTAAACATAATGCAATAAAAAAATAACCTACAGTGGTGGAGTATGGGAAGCATTAAGTATCTTAACTGAATGAGCCAGAATAGAAAAATCATGCAGCTGGACATTACTGCATGCAGTGAATCACAGCCAGGCAACATTAGCTACTATGAGCATCAGAAATGAACTACTCTTTAACAGCTGAGCTATGAAGCACACGGATTCATCATACATGACTAGGTGCTCATGAGCCTCATGCGCTGATCAGACAGAGCCCTTACAAATTAATAAATTAACATTTTCTCTGCACACACGAATGAATGAATGAATTTATACAGTGCTTTTCACGACACCCAAAGCGCTTTAGAGGACCAATGGGAGCCACTTCGACCACCATATGGCAGTTATTGCCAGCTGCGACAAGGCCCCACACATCTATCAGGCATGGCGAATCACTCACCGTTCTCCTTGCGAAGCCGTGAGATGAACTTCTTGGGCGGGATGACGCCCACCTTCTTCTTCTGCGTGGCGATGCTGTGGAAGAGGTCAGCCAGGCAGGTGAGCAGGTTCTCCTTCTTGCGCTGGCCGGCCTTGTAGCCGAGGACGTTCTCCCGGAACGGCCGGCAAAAGTACAATGCTTGCAGCACCGAGTTGCAGTAGCAGGTGTTGCCGAACTGGGCGGGGGGGGGGGGGTCAGTGAGGCAGAACATATATACCCTTCAGCAAGGTAAAGTACCCAGCAGTTCAGCATAAATAGATAGGACTAATCTGCTTATTTATCTTTTTTAGTTTATTTATAGTGAAGCCTCATTATAATGTCTGTAATATACTGCCCACATATCAACAATCTACATAAGTGAGTTGAAGATGGACAGATGGATGGATGGCTTAACCATATCCCTATTATGATTCAGATCCTGGCAGACTGAAGAGATATGTTGAGCGACACTCACGTTGACCAACCCAAAGTAGTGTTCATTGATTGGGAATTGTTCTGGACCAATGTCTTTCTCCAGTGCAGAGGCATTGGTGCCCTGTGGGACAAACAGCATAAGAGCAGAGTGAGGATAGAATCTCAAAGACACGATTATATGGGCACCTTTTCATTTTTTTTTTTTTTTTTTAATGCAGAAATAACAGATTTAAGCAGCTGTAGATGTTGCATATACAAAATAGCATTACTTGTATTTATACACAATTGACAGACAGTTCACACATGTAGTTTAATGATGCATATGAATCATAATGCCTCTGATGGAAATGAGAGCAGCAGGAGTTGTAGAGCGATAACAAGGAATAATCGCTCGTCTGATAGTCGGTTCAGCTACATCATGCGGAAAACGGGCAATATCCTATGACGATTAAGACACGGCGCCGCAAATAGTCCTTGCGAGGGATCGAGCTTCCCAGCAAACACAACACACAGATCCGAATACACCAACACTCATTACTGTTGTAATACTGCCATCACAACGGTGCTGGCATACTGGGTCTGAGTAATGCCGCCATACCCGCCCCCCATCAATTAGGATGTCTCTACCTATACTGACGTGACCCTAACACTTACAGGAAAAGTAATGGATGTATTGCTGACATCACACTGTCTAAAGGAGTGTATGGCATGGTGGTCCTCCAGAGTTGGGGGGGGGGACCCCACATGAACATGTAGAAAGAGATGCAAACTCCATGCAGGTATAGCTTGTGCCCTGTGCCCCCCCCAGCAAACCAAAAGGCAGATAAATACCAAAGCAAGGAAACTTTAAATGTACTTCAGTTTTCCCCTTTTCTGTTTAGGGAAGAAACACCCACCGGATGCATGTAAGCGGTGTTTCAGACTCAAATCTCCACTCCGGTGCAGTAGAGGACCAGGTGACGATAGTATGACCACCATAACGAAACGCATCTGCACTTACTGAAAAAGCACGGAACCCCATCCCGGGAACATTAGCCAACTTGCCGTGGGTTTACCATCACTCGCACTTTCTACCATTTATAAGCATAGCTTAAGCCATTTCGGGGTCACACAAGCTCTGGGACTAGAACACAGAAGAACGCACTTGGTCAGCGTCTTTAAAATGAGACGTCAGCTCATAGACAGCAATGGATTTTAAGAGAATCTAACTACTTAACGCTTGGAAACAATTAGGTTTAGTAGCTGAAAACAACGCACCTGATCTATCATTAGGCGAATGGGAGAGCGAGTTTTCTGAAATGCGCGATAAATGTTGCATGGCGACACGACCGGCAACTGTCCAGCGATCGCCCGTGCATTGATGATAGCATTCATCTCAGACATTACTCACCATATTACAAATGGAGGCGATGTTTCTGACAGTCATTTAGTTTACAGGGTCCTCCTCACCGCCATGCTTTATGAAATAAACATGATCGCGAGTGCAGAACGACGCCGGAGAGTACCCCGCTTTACAGCCGCAGCCGAGGGCCAACCTGCAATTCCAAAACCCCGAAAAGTGACTTTTGTCGGCCACCGAGATACAAACTGCGCCGTTCACAGTGGGATATCTGTACGTGCAGTGTGCAGGAAGGAATTTCTTTTTATGAATAATATCCGGTGCCTGGTTCAGTGCATTGGCAATCGCCTGTCTTTGATTAAAACGACGGATGAATGGACAGTAAACACCGATAATTGCGGCAGGTTGATGGCATTGGATTACAACCTATTCCCTGCGAATTGACGGTCCCGCCCACCGAGGCAGAAAGATGCAGACGGCTTAAGGCGGAACTCGAGAGGCTTGCGAATCGACCAATGAGAAGCTGGACAATGACTGCAAACTTGTGTTGAGACCAATCAAACAGAAGCTAAGGCGGGAAAGAAAATGTGGAGTCCAGGAGATGAACTCCAGCGGATGTGGTACAGTATAAGTACAGTAAATACTGTACAGCATTTGACTAGACTTTGCAAGTTGGTGTCGTCATCTTCGTCTTATTGGCCTTTGAGGTGAATTACACGTACATTTATTGAGATGAGCTAAATCATAGAAATCAGAAATAATTAACAGGAGGTGAGTAATCCAAGTCACAGTAAATGTTTACCGTTATGTAACCCACCGTTAGCAAACACATTCAGGAAATTATTTGTTGGCCATATTTATTTTTGTCTTAGATTCAGTTTACATACAGACTCATCAGTAAGTCTAATTCTGTTTAGTTTTAGTAAGAACTTAATGTGCTTGTCATATGTACAAAGATCACCTGGAATAACACTTACACAATCAGTCTACTATAGATAATTAGTAACCACTGCAGATAAAATGATGTATATTGAAAAAGAAAATACTATAACAAAATGCACAAAAGAATGTTATTGGTTACTATTATACAGCTTCGAATGGGCTCTGAATATTGCGCATTCACGTTCTAAATAAACGACTCATTTTGGTGAAACGTAAATTTGTATGAAGATGAATTTGAAATCACTACGCGCAAACGTGCCGTAGCTTTTATATCCAATTTTGATTGGTGAAAATAATTTTAAATTGTCATCTATATGGTTTTCATATAATAACTACTGCAAATTATAGGTCGTTAACCGATAACCGGGTTTATTTCCCGGGGTTTTGTAGATTGTGCTCATTGTTTCAGGTATCCTAGTTTATAACATTTCATGTTACATAATTAAATTTGAAAGTACACAATTGATTATATACAAACGGTACGATGATTACAGTAATTAATTCTATTTAACGACTTCACCCCTTATAGGTTCTTTACTATTAAAAAGTCCGCTTCCGTAGTCATTATTTCCCGGGGCATCTCGGGATATGTAGTACGTGTCATATAATGGTAACGCAGCGCTAAACAACTGCCGGTCTCTTTATCTCTGCCCACCAAGGAAGGCGGACGTGTTCTTCTGTGGCTGAGTGAAGGCTAAGTAAGTTTCACATCTGTACAATGCAAGAAAAATACGAGTCGGGGAAGCCGTTTCTGGATTCTTTATTTTAATTCTTTCTTAATGATACTCTGTCGTGGCTTATTTTTCAAACCTTAATTTAACTAAAGCTTTCTTTAGGCTAGGCTAGGCTAAGCTAAGTAGCCATGTTAGCTGGATGTTACCACGTGGTAGAGAAATTCGGGCCACATGAACACTAAGTGCCCTATAGTTCATAGAAAGGATTTTTGGAAATAACAGTATGAACATGGCCTGTGCAGAAACAACGCTTATTCCTGGATTATCTGATCATACATAAAATATTTACATTGCATTTATAACGAACTGAAACGCGTGGCTTTATGCAACATCTGTAAGTTACTAATGAATAACTTACAAAAAACCTTCCTTTCTAGAGATTACTCCATAAAGTAATGAGTGGTCCGTGGATTTATTCTGAGCGTCATCCCCTTTTCTGCCCATTTAAGACGTGTATCGTGTCTTAAATGACTAACACAGGGGGGTAGAGCACATCTCTCATAAACCTAAAGCGGAGGCTTTAATCCACGCTTTGGATCCTGTCGGGAGATACACGTTTATTGGTTATGTAATGGAGCTATTTAAAGCAGCTGTTAATGCGGACGAACATTACGAGAGTAATTGAGACCAAATGTCTTTCTCATAGATATTACCGCTGGGCCTCAAACCGACTACCTTGCAGCTGGGATGATCTTTCGAGAAATCCAGCCAATGCCACTGGCAAAAAATAATGTCGTCTTGCGTCAAATTAGTATTAGTATCGTTCTCCTGCATGGACCATGTTTCAACTTTTTTTTTTTTTACACTCTGGCCTTTATCATCGACCGGAGGGATGTTTAAAATGTGGAATGGGGTCCCAGCACTGCTGGAGAAACTTCAAACACGAACGCCTTTGACATGTTTAAAGTGTACCTCTGCTGCTAGATTGTTTAGTACTTGGTTTTACTTACTTATCTGAAGTTTAATACTAAAATTAGTTTCTCAGCTGTATCTCTGCTCCATTACGAACTTGAATTAATCGGCAGACCTGGATGGGTAATTGACGTGTCTTCTCTGTCTTGCAGGATGAAGGAACCAATGATTGCTGCATCCTGGAAATAGGAGCCATGCGAAAGGTATGACTTTCCAGATTATCTCCAAAGCTGATAAACTATAATGGAAAGGTTAAGCCATCCACAGAATCAGGTCCCCTTTTTTGCCCATTTAAGACGTGTATCGTGTCTTAAATGACTAACACAGGGGGGTAGAGCACATCTCTCATAAACCTAAAGCGGAGGGTTGAATCCACGCTTTGGATCCTGTCGGGAGATACAACCCATGGCTGCTTCCTGTGTTTCTGGATTTGTGCCCCTGAGTTTTCCTGGGTGCGTGTTGAAGCGTGCAGCTTTGGCATTTTGGGATTCCGGCCGAGTGAAATGTTCAACACTGATAACAGCATGGTGGTGCTTAAGAGCCCTGGTTTGGAGGCCAGTGTGCATGAGATGAATCCTGCTCTTCAAGGGCTGTGCACACTTTGTACCAGTATCCGAATGAAAAGTCAGCTAAATTTGTTTGGTGTTTGCCAGCTGTCAATAGAGAAGCAAGAACGTGACAGAACTCTGACGTATTCTCTTACAGGGATGGATTCAGAGATTATGTCCCTAAAAAAAACAGGACGCAAAAGATGTTCCTCGTTGGCCCTAAATGGTGAGCTGATTTCAGGAGGCCTTCTCTTTTACCTTTGAATAGGTGGTTTGTCCCTCTGAAAATAGCCCGGCATGTAATGCATGATGTGATTTGTGAAGTTAAAAGCTTGTTAGAGAAAGATTCAATGTCTGTGATGCAATTAATAAAGCTTTTTTTTATAAGTGTTAAATGCTCGTAGGTCTGATTTGTTGAACTGTGACATCATCGATCAATGTACCAATGAATGGACGTCTCTTGGTCTCCATGGTTACCTTCCATGCTTGAGCACTTGAATGCTTTTGAGCTCACTGCTACCTTCACAGCTGCTTCCCAAACACAGGGTCATAAAAATACCTGGCCACATCCCCTGTCACGTTTCCCTTATGTAACAGTCAGCATGACATGTAAATTTTGTTGTGGATTCACGTTGGACAACAGGTGGGACCATGTCTGGCTGGTTTCCATTAAATAAGAATACATCCCTGCACAATTATGAAGCTGTGATCCTTTTCATACAACATCTCTGTTGTAACCCCCAACTGGAAATGATTACAATTAGAAATTAGTGCAACAGTGGACATGGTAATATATGGACAAAATATGCTATACTCAATACTTTGGCAGCATCTTCCACTATTCCATTCATTTTAATAGATCCTTTTATCCAAAGCAACAGACATTTTTGAGAAGTCAGGGTCAGTCGGTCCCTGGGGCAGGTTAGGGGCCTGACTCAACCATCCAAGTGTGTGATCACTGATGACTATACAGGCACAGTCCCCTGAGCTACACATCTACCCTGACAATACCAATCTGAAAAACGGGACATCCTAAGTCTTGGATTTCACACGGAAGTTTAATCTGCACCCTTATGCTGGTTGGACTCAGTGGTAGGAAATGCAGGACAGGAATGGCATGTGGGTGTGCCCAGTGATGGGTTGGCGCCCCATCCTGGCTCATTGCCTGCCTTGTGCCTGCAGCCTCCGGGAGAGGATCCAGATTCCCTGTGACCCCGAATAGGGTAAGTGGTTACAGAAGATGGATGTTTTAGGACAGGTGCTGCACAGACTGATTCAGCCAATTAGCATGTCATTGTTCAAGATGATGGAATTCCGTTTAGTATTCACTAGAATGCCGATACCAGAGGTTTTTCTACACTTTTGCTTTTTATGGGCAGCGACAACAGCAGGGTGGTGTGCCTGTAATTGAAAGGCTGCTGGTTTGAATCCTGTGCTTGGCAGGATTGCCACATTACTGGTGGACCCTCAAACAAGGCCATTAACTCCCTGAAAAATGCTGGAGGGGGTGACCAACCCTATGCTCAGACCCAGAGAGCAACATGGGACATGTGAGAACAAATGTGACAAAGTACCTGTACTTATAGAAAACTTTATTTGGCATTTGATTTAATTCAATCATGAGAGGTGATTGGCTGATTCCATTTTTAAGTATTTAAATTTGACAGTGGCCAATGGGCATTAGCACATTAGCATCAGCCATAACCAAGTGCCCTATTAGTAGGAAGACAGAATTAGCACAGAGACTTAGCATGTGCTTGCTAACAGCCCTGGCATTTAAAAAAAGATCCCTGCAGATGAAGGCCATAACCCCAAGTATAAACCTTGACACCTTCTATTACATTACGTGAAGGCTGTACTGAGGCTGCTGCACACTGTTCCCAGCTGGGCGACAGATCCCAGGCAAAGGGTGGGCAACTGGAGGGTTCACCCGCACAGGGATTGGTTTCCAGGTATTAACTGCCATGGCAACGGTAGAACAATGGCTGCAGTGTGCAGCTCAGACATGCATTCTGGTAAGTGGATTTCTTACATACATTTTGGTGTGTCAGTGAGTAGGATCCCCCTGAAACAAGTGTGATGATACAGAAGATGTTGATTGACCCTCATTAAAGTTCCTAATTGTCTCTATACTAATATAGTCTCTGTTTAGCTTACAAACAAACATACAGGAGAGTCCAAAGCTTGGTGTACTGTAAGTCCAAGCTGATCTGCTTCACTACTGACTGTGACAAGTTCCCCATGTCGCTTACATCGAGTGCCAGTAACGGTGTAACTGAAGAGCTTCTCTCTGCAGCTCATTTAAGAGCCAATCGGGTCACTGATACCTGAGCCAAAGCATTCACTGGCCCTGCTTTCTCAATCCTACATCATTTTCAATAAAAGCACCTGCAAAACAAATTAAATGTACACAGGAGTATAAAAATATTTTCCCAACAGAGCTCCATTCTCACCGTTTCTTCCAGGCATTTAACTCCAGACCCTCGATTACACATGAAAAAGTTGTGTCCATCTCCCATATAGTACAGCAGAATATTTTTTATCCTTTAAAAAAAGCTGGGTTTTGAACAATCCAGACCCTGTTTTGCAGCTTTCGTGCCACATGACATTTGTGAGGATATCTGCTGTCCACATGGGCACACAAAAGCTGCCCATGTGCTCCGTCTGTGAGGGTAACAGCAAGTCCCTACTCACAAGATGTCACAGTTGGGACTTGTGGCCCATCCATTGAGCACAATGCTGTTCAGGACCATTCAGGACTATTGAGTCCTGCTGGAGAACTCAAACATGGTAATAGGCCTCTTTCCCAAACTCCCGTTAACTGCCACATGAATGAAGAATCATTCTGCGGATCCGGATCAGAAGGGGTCCTACCTGTCCAGCCATCAAGGTGCCATTTTTGTATCTAGAATGCTAGCACATTACTCTGGACCTGACTCCCCATTAAGAAGCAGCTGCTGTAGCTTAGAAATGAAAGTGTAGTAAAACACTAACCTTTTCCCAAACAGTGGCCCTTTAGAGGTATTTTACCCAGGAAGTCCTGCATAAAAGATCTGACCACTCCAGAGAAAGTCATTGAACAGAAAAAGAAAAGGTCGAAGTGCTATGAATATGCCGAGGTACGGGAATCTGCGGCATAAACACAAGATGACACACTGCTGAGGTAATGAGTTCCAGTGAAAGCGGCGGGCGTGCGAGGTCTTTGTGGAAGCCACTCGCACGCCAGGCTCCTCGCACAAAAGCAGCCCTGCCTGGTAACGTAGACAGCCCTCGTCATGTCTGCCCTTGAGTGTGACGACGGGCCCATATTAATATATGAAGGAGGAGAAGCTATACAGGACTGGAGCAGGGAGCTACTACTTGCATTATTTTTCCAAAGTGATATGGACTTTTTGAGAAAGCAGGGTCAGCCACTCCCTGGAGTGATTTAAGGGCCTTGCTAATGAGCCCAACAGTGAAATTACTCTGCCAAGTCTGGGCTTTCAATCAGGGACCTTCTGATCACAGGCACAGTGTGGTAAGCTGCTGAACCACACAACACCATACTCAGTAGCCTGCTTTGTGGAAAGCAGAAGCAGGGAGTTAGATTACCCAGAAGGCCACCATGTGGTTCTCTGGAGCAGGGAGCTGGATTACCCAGAAGGCCACCCTGTGGTTCTCTGGAGCAGGGGGTTGGATTACCCAGAAGGCCGCCCTGTGGTTCTCTGAAGCAGGGGGCTAGATTATCCAGAAGGCCGCCCTGTGGTTCTCTGAAGCAGGGAGCTGGATTACCCAGAAGGCCACCCCGTGGTTCTCTGGAGCAGTGGGCTGGATTACTCAGACGGCCACCCTGTGGTTCTCTGAAGCAGGGAGCTGGATTATCCAAACATGCATATTCACTGTCACAAGTTGATGCTGATTAACTACTAAACTCAATTTCTTTTTCCCCCAGATTTTCACTCAATTTAAGTGTCACAAACGTGCATTAGCTATTGCGACCTGTGCTACCCCCAGGAATCCCCTGACACAGTCTGCCTTTCTTAGTAATTCTTTTTCGATAAAACAATCGCAGTCCAAATCAGATTTATAGTGACCTCATCTCATTACCTCTGCAAGAGTAGTGGCGTAGAACAGGACTGGCACCTGAGCCCATGTGGGCCAGGGTGGTGCTGTAACAGCAAGCAGAACCTCCACCCTGTGACTGAAACCCCAGCCGACGTGACCCGCTGTGCACACATTCCAGCAGTAGTAATGGCTTTATTGCTGTGCTTTGGGCTCTGTGTGTTGGGGTGTCTACATTCCACAGACTCCTGTAGGGGGAGGGAGGTTTGGTTCTTTTAAATCAGGTGGGGGGTGTTCTATTCTATTTTTGGAAGGGTAGAAAGAGGGTTAGGGGCTGTAGCTAATTGCTTTGTTGAAAGAACTGCACTGTATAACTTAACAAAGAGCAGACTTGTCCCTGGTATGATATGATGCATATTGGTGGCTGGGAGAGCTTGACAGTGCTCAATCACCTTTGAGAAAAGTTCAGCAAGTTCAGGGAACTAAGGAAGGCTCAGAGTTACTGGTTTGGGTCTAGGGTTAAGATTGGGGCCTTAAGTTACTGAATTGTGGTCTGTGGATCACAGAGTCTGTCACAGATTTACAGTATCTCAGTCTGTTTCAAAAAGAGTCACAGTATTTCAAATACTGAGTCTGTCATGGAGTCACAGTATCACAGATAGTCATAAAGCCACAGTCACAGACAGAAAGAGTCTGCATCACAAATTCACAATATCACAGACAAGGAGTCTGTCACAGATTTACAGTATCACAGTCTGTGTCACAGAGTCACAGTATTTCACAGTATTGCAGATACTGAGTCACAATATCACAAACATAGTCCGTGTTACAAAGTCACAGTATCACAGACACAGATAGTCTGTCAAGTGTCAGTATCACACACATAGCAAGAGTCTGTGTCACAAAGTCACAGTATCGCAGACAGAGGGTCTGTCAGAATCTCAGTATCACAGACACAGAGTCTCAGTATTGTACACACCACACAGTAAGAGCACCACATAGTCACAGGCCATGTGCAGGAATGTAAATAAGGTGGAAAACATGGATCTGGGAGCTGTGCTGGATCGCGTGCCGTTCAGCACTGGGACCAGGCCGGGATTACATTCCTCCACGCATGCCAGAGACGCCCATACAAACTTAGCCGACTGACATGTGTGAGTACGCAAAACTCGCTGCTGAGCCAAAACGTTTCCATTTCAGAGGAAAATAAAGGGTGGTGGGGGGGAGGGCTATTGGGAGGGGGGGCTCTCCTGCTTTGCGTGTCATGCAGCTTTTAGAGGCCCACTTGATCATCTCCCCAGGAATGTGAAAACATAATTACGTCTGCGAGGCCTGAACATGTCAATAAATAAAATGGGAGAGCAGGAAGATCGCTGAGCATCGCGAAGAGGTCGATCAAAGAGCACAGCCTCTGCAATGAAGATCCACTACAGCCTCATTCAGCCTGTACAGGCTGATTACTTATAGGTAGATGCTCAGGGGTAACATCTGGTATTAATTACTTATTCATCTTACATTTTATTTATTTAGATGCTTTTATCCAAAGCAACATACATTTTTTTGAGAAAGCGGGGTCAGCATGGGTGCTAAGAGGCCTCACTCACAGCTCTGACTATGAAATCACTTTGTTGACTGTGGGATTTGAACCAAAAACCTTTTGATTATGGGCACAGCCTTATAACCCACTGGGCTACACATCTCCCCCCTATTAAGTTTTGGCTGGATGTACTTGTTGTTTTAGTGTACAAGTGTTGTTCGTTGAACACCATGCCACCTGGTGGCCATGAGTGCTTTTGCATGGGGGATAGCAGAAATCCCCCCTTCCCCAACCTCTGCACATCCTTCCCCTGGATATGTTATAACCCCCCCCCCCCCTCCTGTGTTTCTCGATCTCACTAGCATAATGATATGCCCACCCCAGTTACCCTCTTTTCAAATGGCAATCATTTGGTGTTTATTCCCACTTCATAGTAACGACTCTTCTTTCAGAGTTGGGATCATGCACCCCGCAGCAGGACTATGGTTTGCTCCCGTAGCCCAATACGCAACCATGGTGCCATGACAACAAAGGCGGGGCCAAGCATTAACCAATGCAACTTACATGTGCCACACCGAGACCCGCCCCCATGACAGGGATACGAGGTACGGCAGCCCTCAGTTATCTAGGAAATGGTCAGCCATGCTTCGGTGAGCCTGATCAGGATAAGCAGCTAGAAGCTGGATTGATGGCTAGTCAGCCATATCTACTGATAAGCAAATCCACAAAACACAGCCTGCTGATGGACCCAAGCTACATGTGAGGGCAAAGATGCTAACTCAGAAGGAGGGTTTCAGTCCATGTGAAACCATCCCCTATTATTGTTATCCATCCATTTTCTGTGCCCGCCTGTCCTATGCAGGGTCGCAGGAGTCCAGAGCCTATCCTGGAAGCTACAGATACAAGGCAAGGAAAAAACCTAGGATGGGGCGCCAACGCGGAACATGCAAGCTCCTCACATACATCCAGGGTGCAAACCTGACCCCTGGTTCCAGAGGCATGAGACAAAGGTGCTAACCACCATATTTATTATTGCTGCTCTTACAAGGCTACTAACTATAATAATTACAATATAACAGTAATAGCTGCATATAAAAGAATTCATCAGAACAATATAGGGGGCAGTAGCCCTTGGCTTTGTATTGTTCATAGAATTTGGCCCTCTGGGAAAAATAATTGGGGACCCCTGGTGTAGAGTATGAAGAATACCAGGCATGCTTTTTAAATCACACATCTGGTCATCTGGAATATTTCATATCTGTATTATATTAGACACCACAGAACAACTGTAGCACAGTTTATAAGATAAAAACAAACAAAAAAAAACAAACTGGTCACCTGTGCAGTGGTAAGATCCTGTCGTCAGCGGCTTGTGTAGATGACGCCCACTAAAATGGACACTAATGCCCCCCCCATCCCCATTGGAGGGGCGCGAAGGGGGCCTCAGATGTGGATGGCGGGCGACGCGTCAATTTCATATTTCAGGCACCGGGCAGCTCTGTCATCGCAGCTCGTATCAAACGTATCAAACGTGCATTCCAGAGGGTAATAACAGAAAGGAGCGAATGCCAAATACCCGACGACGAGGTGAAAGAGGAGAGGGAGGGAGGGAGAGGAGAGGAGCAGGGGGAAAGTAGGACAAAGGCACACAGAAGGTAAGAAAAATATCGTGGGCGTTACTCCAGGTCAACCTCTCTGCCAAAAAAAAAAACTCTATAAAAGTTTGTGTGCCCAGGTGGAGCAGAAGTGTGAGTAGCTGATATGGGGTTCGGGGTGTGGTGTCACCGCCAGGGGTCTAGTTCCCCCAAATGAGTGCCTATGCCCCCCCCCCCCAAAAAAGATCACCCAGTAGCGCTATAAGAAAATAATTAAGAAGGCCTTTATTGTTGCCTCCCCCTCTCGGCATCGTAGTTACTCCACTGCTCCCTACTCATGCCACCCCCACCCCCACCCCCACCCCCACCCCCATGAAAATCTTGGGCCCAGGCAACAGCTTTGTTCTGCCACCAACACTGGAGTAGTCATGAGGGATAAACAGACCAGCCCTGCCCCTCCAACATGCAGCACTGCAGTACAGACAGACATACAGACACCTGATGACAGGAGACAGACCAAACACTGTCTGCTAAGTCTCTCAGGTGATATGTGGTTTCATTATTGAAGACAGATGTTCGGCACCCCCGTGCATCAGTCGGCTGCGTACTGAGCATGTGCAGAGCCGTCTGGCCCTCTCCTGTGAGCAGCAAAGCTGTGTTCTCGGTCCAACATGTCCTGGGCGCGTCCGGACAGGCTGGAGGGGGTCCAGCTTGCTGGCCTGTCTTGCCCAGTCCAGCACCGATAAACACACTAGTACTGGGCCAAAAGTCTCCGCTTACATAACTCTGCAAAATACTGATTTTATGCACACATACCTGAGACAGAACTGTGTACACACACAGTCACACACTGCAGAGCACACTGTAGCATGGCTTATTAAGACAACTCAAAACAAGAGAAGTTGTAAGCTGTTCTATGTGTTCCTGTATGCCTAAGCATATCACTCTTGTGTCTGTTGCTGTGTTTCTGTTACCGGCAATGAAATTTCTTTAATACACGAATCAAGTGGTCATGTTACTATCAGCTCAAGAAAACCGCAAACATGTTCAACGTCTCAGATCATATTCAACACTATTCCAGCGGTTAGCATAATTAGACAAGGCTGACGCACCATATTCACGTCCTGCATATTTATGTTTAATTGTTTTATTATTTTATTGTCTGCACAAGAAAGTCGGGGAGAATTTTAAAGGCAAACGGCAGAAAGGCTAAGTGCAGCCGCGAATCCCAGTGCTGAATCTCATTCCCGTTTCGCCCAGTCTCCGCTGCATTTTGCCCACCTGCCGATCGGCTCAGGCTCGCGGGTCCACGTGAAAGCAGCAGGCACGGAGCGGCAGCCAATCAGCGCAGAGCCGCTCTCCGCAGCTATAAAGACAGCAGACCTGGGCTCGCACTCAGTGTGACTCTTACGGTCTCAGGAGGGCAGGATCAGGTCGTTGTTCATGCATGAACTCATAAACAAGACTGCCGGGTTTGCTTTAAACGCGCTTCCAGCTTTAAAGTCTGACGAATAATTGGTTCGCACGCTTTTTTTTTTTTTAAATACCCGAGCGTATTCCGGTGGTCGTCTGCATTTTTTTTTTCGCTCTAAAGTTAAAAATCAGCTAATTTTGACAAGATGCGCCTGATCCAGAACATGTCTACTATCGCGGAATACCCATCGACCGAATGTCCCGGTGGCAGGATCCTCAAGATCGCTGTCCTTGGGGGCAGTGGAGTTGGAAAAACCGGTGAGTTTATCAAAAGTGCTTGCAGCGCATCGGGGATGCCATTTCTTTTCGGTAAGCCATTGACAATGGTATCTGTATAGATTCACCTAACAATCTGATTATTTTCCTTGCCAGCCCTCGTAGTGAGATTCCTCACTAGGCGTTTCATCGGTGATTACGAGCGAAACTCGGGTAAGTAGGAAAACCTTTCATGACTGCCCTGCCGACAGATTTCTGCCGGACAACATCAGTCCTGCCAGACTGACCTTGCTGACCTGTCATGCAATGCCTGCTGTGATCCAACAGGTACTCTGTACTCAAGAGAAGTCCAGGTTGACGGAGAACAAGTGGCGATTCAGGTGCAAGACACTCCAGGACTCGATTGTGTAAGTTTATAGTGCCTTTCACGGGTTTCCACGTCCTCACGCCGACATTTATCTGAACTAACGCTTCTCGTATCGATGTCGCATGCGCTGGCGTAACCCCCCCCCCCCCAATTGCATGCCTTTCCTTTTGTTCCGGCTGAGCTGTTGTACCCGATTGCCTCGGATTTCTTACTGCTCTGGCAATTGCCTCTTCTAACTGCGCGGGGGAGCGGATCGTGCCTTTCTAAAGGCAGCTCAGTTAGTCGGGGGAGGAGGGGGACTTAAAGCAACAATGCATTCGTAGTACACCTCTCAGAGGGGTCCCCATTGTAGGACTGCGAAAATGACTATCCAGCCCTTGCGCAGTTGGCGTTCTAAACTAACTTCTGCGTACTCGGATGCATTTCGCACACTCTAAACTCGTGTATAAACTAAACTCATCTTCCATGTAACCAATTCACTTACTGATTGAAGGTGCATGAATGCTGACGTTAAATGCGGACTTCAGTCTGTTTGGAAAAAGTTTCCATTATTTTAGCATCTTGTTAGAAGTTGTATAGCTGCTGACTAATACTGCTTACACTTGTATCTGGGCATTCACTGGAAGCTCAGCTTAGCCGCATTAATGCTTAGTCGACTCCTTGACACCACGTATATTTGTAATATGGTATTTGCCTTGGATTAAAGGCTGCTAAATGTCAATTACAAATCTAGTAGTCTAATCGTAGGTGTGTGTGTGTATATGTGTGTATATATGCGTGTGTGTATATGTGTATATATGTGTGTGTGTGTGTGTGTGTGTGTGTGTGTGTGTGTGTGTGTGTGTGTATATATATTCTCGGAGTAGACGTTCATAAACCACCAATTTCTTTTGCCTCAGGAGGCAGGAACCACACTCGGTGTCACAGATCAGGTGACCCGTTCCATCCAATGGGCAGATGCTGTGGTCCTGGTCTACTCTGTGACAGATGACCGAAGTTTTGACCTGATTGGCCAGCTGCACCAGCACCTGCGCGCCAGCCGACCGGATGCCCGTGTGCCCGTTGTGATCCTGGCTAATAAGGTGGACCTGCTCCACGTTCGGCAGGTGGACACGCAAAGGGGCCTCCTGCTGGCCGCAACACTAGGCTGTGCCTTCTGCGAGGTGTCCGCCAGTGAGGGCGATGGCCAGGTGTGCAGTGCCTTCCACCTGCTCTGCAGGGAACTGGGCAAGCAGGCGCCCCCTGCTAGCACGACGGAGAAGAGGCGTTCACAGCTCTTGCCACGCCCCAAGTCACCCAACATGCAGGACCTGAAGCGGCGTTTCAGACAGGTGCTGTCGGCCAAGGTTCGCACAGCCACCTCAGTGTGAGGTGTACATTGTGCCTGACTTTACCATGTCACTTCCTGTTGAAGTGGAATGAGTCGTACATCCTATAGATGCACAGCTGCGACTGCCTAAACTCCTGACATCCCTCTGATTCCTGGAAAACTGTGCTGGATTTTGAGGGAGAAGATTCTGCCATCCATTGACAAGCAGCTCTCCTCTGCCATGTGGAAAGAGCAGATGTAGATTTAAAGGGAAGTCTGCAGACAGGATGTACTCTGAAAGCAGGGTGGGAAGGCGAATGCCTTTTTCCTTCTGACTGGTGTAAAGTCTGCTTTATAAGAGGAGCATCTCGGCCTGAAGTCTGCTGTGGGGTGTGGTCCTGTCCCATAATCCACCTTTTTTTGATGTTCTACTGGGGGAGGGGTATTTGGTGGGATGTGCTGGTGAGCAGAAATCTGATGCACTTTATGAAATGCTGAAGTAGTCATTGTGTGGTGATTTATTTATTTTGCTCCAACAGTCCTTGGTGGGGTTTGCACCTGGAATAAAGGTGACTGTCTGAATGCTGCTGGCTTCTCTCATTTGGTGTCTGGTCTCTGCCTGCTGCATTTCCTTCCTCCAGTTGGGAGGGATCTAACATCACCAGGGGCTGGGGTTTACCACATACACAGTAATACTATCTTCTAAACTTGCACTAACTCAATACGCAGCCACCACAAATAGCAAAAACTCTAACCTGGATAGTTAAAGCTGTACAGACTGCAGTACAATTTCAATGGTAGCCCCCCACTATGCAGCTGGCTCCTGATGGCAACTTCAGATATAAGAACCTACGAACCAGGTGAGCTGAGTCACTTAGGGACTCTCTTGTGGTACCACCACCGCCGGTGAGAGATTGCCATAGAGTGAGTGGCCCACAAGTCACCTACTGCCACTAGTATGCGGTTAACTTTCAGTGTTTGGGGTCACTGTAAGACAGGCTTAATGTTCAAGCTCCTGAATGATCACTGTGAGGGGAAAAGCTGAACTAAAGACACACCTGACAAACCTTTACCTTCACTGTCACGCAACCTACAGCTACATACCTTGATTTCAGTTAGAAAATGTGTGTGAACCTCGTCATCACTAAGCCTGCAGTGTTCGGGAGAAGCTCCACCCATCTGCTGCTGGTTCCTGGTGTCCTCCCGCCTCAGCACTGGAAGCAGGCGTGGATGGAGAGGAGCAGTGGGCTAGGATGTTAGCGGTTCAGGAATTTATGACCAGATCAATTTAACAGCAGGACGTTGCAATGCGTCAGGGCCCAGAGGCTTTCGGACAAAGGGGCCTGCCGTTTCATTAGGCCTGTGTATTGAATTCCTGCCGAGGCATTCGGTGTCTTGGCATCTGTTAGGGGAGCTGCTGTTGTACCCTGAGTGAGACATTTCACCTGAATTACCTTATTAAACCGGTATGAATTACCATTAAAATCACACAGGTATTTGTGAAGCTTCCCTCCCGGGGTTCTCGACAAAGAGGCCTGGACCAGTAAGTGGGGGGGTCCAGGGGGTGAGGTCATTTCTCACACCTCGGTCATAGAGCTAAGTAAAAAATCAAGCACTCAAATGAATCCAGCCTCAAGTAATGTAAATTTCACGCCAGTAGACGGTCTAGGAAAATCCTGAAAAACAACTGATGGAAAACAATCTAAATGTGGAAATTCTGAGCTGTGTGCACAAATGCCCGGGTTGGATATTTAAATAATCGCTGCTGGGCACATTAACATGGTCCCTAGATCATGTGTTTGCCTTGCTTTAAAGTGGGGGTGGGGGGCACTTTTACTCCATCTGCAGCACTTTAATCTAGGTAACACCACCCAACAAATCATGGGGTCATCGAAGCTTATGAAATCCAGACCAACTCACACACATTTATCAAAGAGCCAGACTTGGACTGTGGGTTAACTGAGACTGAATGGTGGTACAGCTCTACTTTGGCCATAGCAACCATGCCAGCTATATATGAGGACTCATCTCCGCCTGCCAGACAGCATAGCCCCTCCCCCAGCCCACACAGGAAGGATGGCCAATCAGGGCAGGGGACTCAGGTGGGTATGAATGGTTTTGCAAATCCTGCCCCTTTCACACCACATGAGAGGAATGGCGTTGGCGGGTGTCAGTGGGGCTAATGACCCGTAATGAAGCGTAACGAGCAAGACACGTGGGCCGCAGTTATCAGGAATGCGTCGCAGCGACACTGGCTTCCTGTTGGACCGCGCGAGGGTCAGGGCCACTGCGACAAATTCATGAAACAGAGAGAAGAGAGACCAGAACAAGTTTATTGTCGACACATGTGATTGGTCAGCTGTAGCCAATAGGGAAAGGCAACCATGCTGCCTGGAGTGTGGCCGGTGTTGAGCTGGGCTCTGGCTTCTGGAACTTTCCAGTGGGATTTATAAACCTGGTCTGGAGACAGCCGGGATGCATGCCACGGACAGTAGCTTTGGCTTTCGATGTTGGATCTAGAGCCACATACAGATGTCAGGTATCAGGAATTCCCACAGAGGGAAGAGATTCCAGAAAGTTCAAGACCAGCCCAAGTCCAAGTTCTGTACAAACTGATGTTTTGGGCCCAAGGCTGACAGCAGGTCTGGACACCCCCTGTATGTGTGACTGTATGGTGGTATTTGTATATGCACATGTGTATGCATGTAAATCTATAAAACTGTGCTCATGTGACTGAACTTTCTGCAACGTGGTCTGAGTCCTGGCTGCCGTCACACTCCAATGTTGGGGTTTAGGTGGTCCACGGTGAAGAGCAACTCCAGGATATCCGAGGGTCTCAGCAGCCTTGTGGACAGAATCAGAACCTGCCAGAGAGGAGAGGAGACAGGACACAGACTCAATCACCCAATTAGTTAATTTATCAGCCAATCAAACATTAAGTCTCTGTCAAAGCAACTGCCTCGGACCGAAAATAAATCATGCAAATTCCTTTAATGTTTACATTTAAAATAAATTTACAATTTAACTTTAATTCAAAGCAACGTGCATTTTTTGGGGTGAACCAGTCCCTGGAGCAGCTGGGGGTAAAAGTCCTCGCTCAGGGACCCAACCACGTTGCAAAACGTTTCAAAGTGGTTCAGCCGGGTCTCTCCCCGTTGGGTGAGAATGGATGAAACCGTATTACCTGGCCGCCGGGCACCACTGAAAAGGGGACAGAGGGTCTGTCACTGAAAACCTCCCTCTGAAGTTCACCCGCTTCTTCCTCCAGAAGCCCCAGTCTTTAGAAACGGACACCAAAGACCTGGGCGTGCCCAGGGTGCCACTTCCAGTGTAGAGCACTGAGACCCCAAACCCCCGGCAGCAATTCAGAGCCCATAAGTGAAAACAAAAAGAGAGCCTTGTTTGCAAAACAAATTGCTCAAGGCGGGTGGGGTGGGGGTGGGCATTTCTGCATAACTGGCCCACTGGGAGGGCAGAATGGTCTGCTAATGCTAACGGCGCTTTGATTCTGCAGCACTCAAAAAGCCTGTCATACGCGCCATTGTCATTCACGCCCCGGGTAGAATGCGCTTGTGATCTTCACAGGAGTGTGTGAGTGTGTGTGTGTGTCTGGAATGTCCCCCACAATGTGATAAAAACTTGTTTTTTCAGGTTCCCACAAAGATCCGTTGAAGGCGATCAAAAAACTAAAAATGCCAAATGTCTCGTATTCTGTTTGGTTACTTATGGTTAAGGTCAGGGCTGGGTAGGGGGTAAGGTCGTCATGTTGGGATTAGTGTCTTCCCCATAGAGATGAATGGAGAGTCCCCACAAAGATATAATTGCAATCCTGTGTGTGTGTTGTATGTGTGTGTGTGTGTGTGTGTGAGTGAGTGTGAGTGTTTCCAGTCCGCATGTCCCTCCAGGGCAGGGCCTGGGAGAGAAAGGGGGAGGGGGGCTTCCCAGTAAATATCCCAGCCGTTCTCATCAAGGTGGGAGCTGGACTGCTGGGGGTGGTGATGGGAAGCCTGGTGTTAAGTGCGAAATAATAAACGGCTATCAAAGTTTGCCATTTATACAGTTAGGTATTACACTGGTACTAGAGTTTGCCATTTATACAGCTAGATATTACACTGCTCCTAGAGTTTGCCATTTATACAGCTAGATATTACACTGCTCCTAGAGTTTGCCATTTATACAGCTAGATATTATACTGCTATTTGAGTTTGCCATTTATACAGCCAGAAATTATACTGCTCCTATAGTTTGCCATTTATACAGCTAGATATTACACTGCTACTAGAGTTTACTATTTATACTGCAAGGTATTACACTGCTCCCAGACTTTATTGTGTATACAGCTAGATATTACAGAGCTACTAGAGTTCACTACAGTTTACTCTTCTGAATTACAACTTTCCCCATCATGGTTTTGATGTATTGCAGGGTTGGCGTAAGAAATTAAATGGGATTTTTTTTGGTGTTTTTGGGAGTTTTGCAAAAAATGCTAACGACACAAAAGGTTTAGTGAATCGTAAATACAAAAAATATACGTACAGTGCTGGTTTGGGTGACACCAAGTGTGTTCATGGTAGCCCCTCTTGTGAGATCTTTGCATCTCACATTTCTTGTATCTTTTTCCTTTGCTCTGATTGAATGCTTGCTTTGCTCACCAAGGGGACCAAAAAGTTCTTCCAGATTGCAGAAGGCCTGCGCCACTAACCCCCCTGATGTGGAAGAGTCAACTGTATTTATACCATTAGATCTGATACTGCAACTAGAGTTTACAATTAAAGACCAAGATCTTATACTGCTACTAGAGATTACAATTTATACCTCTAGATCTTATACTTCTACTAGAGTTGATCATTTATTCAGTTAGGGTGCTTTTCCACTGCACCAAGTACTGTATTTTGGTACGGTACTTTTGGTACTTTTTCTTTTCCATTGAATTCCAGTCGAGTACCAGTACCAAAAGTTCCAGTACCAAAAGTGCCAAACCAGCAGGGGGACTTCTTTGGTACTTCGGCACTTTGGGGTGGGACTTGAAACACTTTCTTTGTCGACTGGGTATGCAATTAGTCTGCTGCTGAAACAGGACACAAATGCCCCCGTGAAAAGAGTTGCAAACTCAGAAAAAGATAAACAAAGTAAAAAAAATACATATATTGCAATCTGGTTGGAGGAACAGATGCAACAAGATATTGTTGCCCTTCTTGAGCTTACATTAATACAGTTACATATGATATCATAAGAATTTATTTATACAACTAGATATTACACTAATTCTATGGTTTAACTGACAAAATCATAGAATATTTTTCCTTACCATACATTTGTTAGAGCAATACAATGTTTAAACATATTTCTAAATTAAATTACATAACTGAAGCACAACAGCAAAACTAGTTGGCTTTGCCAAAGAATGCAGAGGTCATGTGTTTCTAATCTTTCCTTGTATAAAATATCTAGGTGTGTATTTGGGATAAAACGGGGACCCATCCCAGGACACTCTGGGGGGTGTTCCACGAAGCAGGATTAAGGGAAAGTCTGACATTTCGACAAGTCTGGCTCATTTAAGTGGGAGTTCCGTTCCATAAACGTGTCTTGAATGAATCCCCGCTGAGCTACCATGGTAACTTAGGTGAGTGAACAAGTCCGCTCCGGACCAGGTCAACTGTCTGGCTTAGTTAAGCGTCGTCTCAAAGAACTTCCGACGTGTGGGAACAGATTCCCAAAAGATCGTTCCCTCTGACAAAATTCCGCGCTCTCACTACTCATGTCATGTAATCTGTTGAATTATGTGTCCTCATCTGTTATAATATTTTACATTATCTGATTGAATTATTTTGTTAACCTGTAAGGTGTAATGTACCAAAATGACATGATTTCGTTTGAGTTAGAGTGACAGTGAGTTGTGTATATATGTATATAAAAAAATAGAACCCTGTAGTCGGTGCTGTAATTAAAAGCAAGATAAGAAAGCAGAGGATAAAAACCATCTTTTCTGAAGTAATCTTCTGTAAATAATCATAATATGGAGGACAGAGCTGAGATTGCAACATAATCAATATAATAACGGCTATAAAAATCACGTCTCAGCATTCCAATTAATTCCAAAATAATTAAAATAAAAGCGTACGCATATTACAAATGTCAAACATAAAATGCAATGATTGAAATTGAAAAAAAAAATCCGTTAAAATAATGAACAGGAAGATATTTTTATATTTTGTTTAGTCACTGTCTACTTTGAAAGTTTATTAGTAAAATAGCAAAGACAAGATATGGTTATTTGTGCAGAACATTTCACATGGATCAAACAATACAGAATAACATTATACAGTAAGAATGACACGTGAACTCAACCTGGAAGGTTCCCCGTTGGCTATGGGGATCGAACCAGGAACTTTTGCGGTGTAAGGCGATAGCATACACCACTGTACCACCATGCCACTGTACTAGACACAGGTAACATTTACATAACTTACAAATTTAGTCTGTCTGCAATTCTCTATCAAGCCAACTCCCTGGCTGTATTTATGGCCACAGTATTGCCTTTTTTAGCGATCACATCTTTGCATTTTTCATACAGCTCCATCAGCAGCGTTTGTTCTGTGGCGGAACAAAACCACCGCTCTCGTTTTACACGCTGTCTGACTCATTTGATCGACCGATCTATCGTTCATCCATTCATTTGGGCTTCTTAAATATCTCGGGTGTGCACACTAAGTGAGACTATGCAAGTCTGTCGTGTATGAGCCTTGATTAATTAAAGCTGAACTGCGTTAGAGGAACGACATGAGGCTAAGTTTAGAGATGGTGCTAGTTTAAGTCTGACTTTTTTTTGGGAAAGTCTGGCTTTCTTTAGCTACTTTCATGGAATACCCCCCTGGAGGCATTTTGTCTCCCAGCTGGTTTGGGAAATTCCCAAGAATGAGCCAGAGTCCATAGTCTTGGAAGAAGCGGCATGGTCAGCCCTGCTGAACGTGCGACCCTCACCAGGAGACCGGGGTGAAGATGAAGATCATGATGATAAATGGGTAAAACTGTCCAAGGTGACTTTGGAAGTTATGACTGCTCAGTGTTGGTTAATTAACCAAAGAGTACCATTGCTACTAGCAACAACAACAACAACAATATGAGTAATAATAATAATGATAATAATGATGATGATGATGATGGCTGGGAAGATGGGCTTACGCCTGCCTGTCTGAACTGAAAACACAGCTGCTTTTGAACTGCCTTTCACTCTTATCTGCATTTGCAATCCTTTTAATCTACCTCAGAATTAAAAGCAATGGTTTACCCACGTGGTATCCTTGTGTGTGTCTATGTGTCTATGTGTAAGAGCCGATGGCATTGTGCTTGTGAGCTCTGGCCATATCTGAATGTGTCTGTGTAACTTTGTGAGCACTAGCTGCATGTGGGTATCTGACTCTATGTGCCAGTGACTCTGTGTATGACTCTGTGTATGACTGCGTGTGGAGCGTGTGTGCCTGTGTACATGTGCGTGTGGCTGTGTGACTCAATGTGTACGTGTGACTCTGTGAGCACTGGCCATGTATGACTCTGTGTGTGTAGCTGTAACCTCCACTCTGGGCATTAAGGTTTTCCCTTCAGTCCCCCATGTGTGGGAAGCTGGAGCCCAGCTTTCCCAGCATCCTCGGGGAGCCGGCTAGCTGACAGGTGGCCTTAATCCCCTGGTTTCAACCCCCTTGGGTTCTCATGGTAACCAAATGGGGGAGCAGTCTCACGTAACAGGCTGCGTGTCACTGCTCACCTGAGCACCCGGTTTGTGGGCGGAGATCGCTTCCCGGACAAGGCGGAGTTCAGAGGGAGTCACACCGCCCACCATGAAGAGGACAAGCAGGGCGTGGTCACCTGGGTGCGGCCGACTCACCTGCAGTGAGAGATGGACTTCTATACAATGCATACATACATACATACATACATACACACACAAGACCCTCAGAAAGTCATCCAACTGTCAAACTGGCGGGTGGGCCGTGCATAAAAAGCTCTCCATGAGGAACCTGGGGGCATGCAGCTCACCATCGGGGAAAAAAACACTCAATAAGCATCTGGGGCTGAGGGTCAAAGGTCAAAGAGCAAAGAAGGGGACTGATGATGGTGTACAGTCGTCAATTCCAATTACAGCCTATTGTCAGACACTGATGTGTATAATTACCTATTATATACGTATAATATATACCTATGTTTATTTTAATTTGTGTGATTACCTTCAGGAACATGCTGAACCCTGTCTTCAGCAGGTCAGTGAGGCCGGAGGACATGTGCTCGATGTCGACGCAGTCAGGCCGGTCGGGGTGGTAGATATCGTCCAGGACCTGCTTCAGGAAGGGTCTGTAGGTGGCCTGGAGGGGAAGCGGAGCCTCGTAAGCACAGTAAACAAACAGCCCCACGCCCACCCACACACACACATACATACACACGCAGACCACACGCACACGCAGACCTGTACTTTGCGGGGACTGTTCATTCATTTTTAGGGGAAAAACCAAAATCCAAAAATGACGACCTTAACCCCCACCCAAACAAAATACAAGACTTCTGACATTTTTAGTTTTTTTGATTGCAGTCACCAATTTTTATAAAATGGAGCATCCATATGGGGATCGGAAAAATGGGCCCCACATGTCAAGCATGTTTTTATCATGTTGTGGGGACATTTGGTTCCCACAACATAAGGCATACCTGCACGCACGCACGCACTCACACACACACACACACACACACACACACACAGACCTGTACGCATATCTTTGTGGGGACCTTCCATTTATTTCTCTGGGAACTACCCTAATCCCAACAATGATAACCCTAACCCCACCCTGCCCTACCCTCAACCAGAATGCAAGACTTTTCGCATTTTTAATTTTTTGGTTGCAGTCACAGATTTAGTTTTTTACTAAAAATGGTCCCCACATCAAAATACAAGGTTTTTATCACGCTGTGTGGACATTTGGTCCCCACAATGTAACATAACCCCTCCCCCCCCCCCCCCCACACACACGCACACACACGCACACACACAGCACTCGCCAGCCAATAGCAAATGCCAAATTGGCAGCAGCTATCAGCCGAACTTTAAATGTTCCTA